>CM057009.1:219755619-221005619 GCA_029891345.1 Dryococelus australis | reverse complement strand
TTAATTTCTAGTATATTTCGGGGTATGGTTAAATAGAGTTTTTCTTTGGTTATAGGTAATGGTATGTTGGTTGGCCTGGTATGACTTGGGTAATAAATGTTCATGTGTTGGGTGATATGTTTTCCAGATTATCTGTCTTGCAATTGTTGGTGTATGTCTAATGGCGTGGACAGTATGTATGTGTGTAATGCTAATGCATGCTTGATTTAACAGTGTTTTGGTATTCGTAGTTATTGTATTTTGTTTGGTGTCAGCCAGCATGGTGGATGGTATGAGAAGTTGAGCTCCATAGGTACATAGTTCCATAGTTTCATTACTACATCGCTCCATCGCTCCATAGCTCCATCGCACCATAGTTCCATCGCTCCATAGTTCCATAGCTCCATAGTTCCATAACTCCACAGCTCCATGTCTCCATACCTCCATACCTCCATAGCTCCATAGTGCCATAGCTCCAAAGCTCCAGAGTTCCGTAGCTCCATAGCTTCATATTTACACCTTTTCATAATTTTTTAAATAATATATTTAGTATTTTTAAAATTAAAAAAAATATTGGAAGTTCTTACATACACTGAATAGAATGTAGTGGTTAAGTTATGTGATGTTAGGTTACGCGTAAGGCGAGAGAAATAAAATAAAATAAATATATTCAGAGTTCTTACATGATGGTTAGGTTAGGCGAAGTGGATACTGAACTGTTATGTATGTTGATGGGGATGGTATGTTGGTAAAAACTTACAAGTCCTGGAATAGGGGTAGGAAATATTTTCTAAGTTCAACATAGGTTACAAAATTCCTACATGTAAATATTAAAGTCTGGGATAGCAATAATATATTATATGTAAGTAAGCATATATACTCTTAAAATTTAATTTATATATATACATATGTATGTGTGTGTGTTTTCTTCTGCGTGAGAGTGTATATTTTAGGTTCTCTGAGTGATCCCAATCACTCAGCTTCGTCGAAGATGAAGCTATGGTCGACTCTGGCATCATTGACGACGAAGCTAAGGTCTAATAATTTTTTCTGTGATTTTAAAATTGTCTAAAATACATGTGATTTTTCTAAAAAAAAAAGTTGTAATTTACTCTACGAATTACAAAAGAAAATTTTAAAAATTATGATTCTTTCGTAGTTTGGGTTTTCTCAGAGTGCTCTCATACTGGAAATATGAAATGCGAATACGAATACTTGTTTTTGATCACGATTATCGTGGTGTTACGATCTACATCATTGCCGTCATTCATGAGTAGTTTAGCGCCAGACAACAAAAAGCTAGTAACTGTCCATTTGCCAACAGCTACAAGAGCTATACATGAGTTAATTGTTGTGTTGTGTATGCGAACAGGAGTGCCTTCATTGTACACATCAGGAAATAAAGTATAAAATTCGAATAAAACATAAATACTGTTGTTGAATGGAGAATATTTTTGAGTATATGTAAGTCATAATATGTATTTTTGATACGCGCGCGCGTGTGTGTGTGTGTGTGTGTGTGTGTGTGTGTGTGTGTGTGTGTGTAGCCTTCCCATATAAAGCACTCACTTGTGTCTTTTCCACGAGACCATTGTTCTCCCTTCCAGAGATGACAATAGTCTGAGTGGGTATGGATAGATAGTTCTTTGTTTGTCGACGACCTGTGATAATTTGTTAGAGAGACAATGCTCGCTGCGCGGGAGATGTATACAGAATGCTTTTGGGTTTTGTGACATATCGTTTCATATATGCGAACAACCTTTAGTCGCAGGCTATGTGTCGTGTTGAGTGGACGTGTTCTTTCTCGGTATTTTATGTATACTAGGTAAATGTTCAATGTCTATGTGTTTATGTATGTGCATATGTGCATACTTGTGTAGTTGTTGGTAATTGTGTATTTGGTTAGTGCTTGTCAAGTGGTAATTATGTTTACAGATGCACAAGTACGTATGTGCGTATGTGTGTTTAGTAAATAATCATTAACTCATTTTGTCATGTGAATAGGCACATGCGAGTGCATTATTAATTAATGTAATTTAATAAATTTTCTTTAATTTTTATAGAAGTCTTGGGATCCGATATGACAGTCGAATTTAGGTGCGTATTTATAGCTCACGCGAGTAATGGTCTAATGAAAAGCATTGAGTGCGATGGGTTGCAGATGTTTAATTGGCCGAACGGAGGTATGAGTGAAACAAATGTCTGTAATGGAGCGCCTGCGACTAAATGGTCGAATGATGTTTTTTGGAAGTTTTTCGAGTAAATAGTCAATGGGTAACAGTGGTTGGGGCAAACATACTTTGGTATATGTAAGCAGGTTTAGTCGGGAGCAGTTTTTCATATGATGATGATGTGTAAATATTCTCATTTTGCAAATAACGTGTAAGTAATTTGAACGATAAACAAACGCTGTATTTCCAAAAACCAAATACAAAAATACATTAAGTACCCTGTTCGGTAGTCTAAAACGAAAAAAAAATTGCATTTCGTGCTCATCCCGGTAATCGAACGCGAAAATAAATTTCCAATGCTCTGCTCCGGAATCGAACCTGGTTTACTCAAAAGTTTCCCATATACAAAAATATTGAGTGTCAGGTTCAAGAGTCGAAGAGAATATCGATCCGCTCACAAGTCGTTAGTGCTTCTATCCTGTTGGGTATCCATCCTATGATGATACGATATCTCTGGTGGTTCCATAGCGGTTAGGTGAAAGTGTGCATCTGCGTGTGTTTGTGTAAGTGTATTTCCCCTCTCCGCTCCTGGTCTTTTGTGACGCGTATGGAATAACACGTCAGTCTGTCTCTGTAGCTGTTGAAGTGTTAGCATGTGTGTGTGTATGGGTGTGTGTGATTGCGTAACAGTTCACCTTCTCTCCGAAGAGTCTTCATATGTGTTTGTGTATTTCAGTGAATTTCGAGGAATTTTTAAAATTACTAACTGACGTGCCTGGGAATCGAACCCGGTATTTCCAATGATTATATTATGTGTTCTGTCTAGACATCGAATCCGATATTTTTGCGTATTTGTTAAGTGTGTAGTGAACGATTACGTAGTTCTTCATCTATATACTAGTACTGTATTATGTCATTTCCATTGCAACTCGTGTTGAGAGGACATTTGTGTGAGTTGTGTATTGGGCTGGTGATTATGTAATGAAATAATAATAATAAAAATAATAATGTAAAACATTTATTTTATTCACTTTGATAGAGATCAATATGCAACTGACTGTTGTGGTGTTGTGGTGAGTGGGCGTTTTTGTGTTTGTGTTTAGGCATATTGTAAGTTCATAGGTGTTGGTGATTGTATAACGAAATAATAATAATCAAATTTGTATTATTCCTGGTCAGTCGCTTAAAATTACAGTAAATCGAATAAATAATATTGATGTCGACTTAGTCTCGGGGTAATGTTCCTGGTGAACGAACACGATGGTGCTAGTTAGAAACTCGTTGCTACCAAACTGTTTGGGCCGTAAGTCCGTTTGAACTAGTATTAATTCCCCGCCACATTGTGGCAAAACTATCGACGGTGGCACCATCTGCCTGGAGTGGCGCTGCCAGAATGTACAAGATCAGTAGTTAGGTTTTGTTTTTGTGACGGTAACTCACAAATCCAAATGTTTTTCGTTAAAATACAGTCCGTATTGTTCTCGAGGCCAAACAACACTTTTTCTTTTAAAAAATAACGAATAATTTTAATAGGACAAATAATATAACTTTTAGGATCATGGTAAAATATATAATCTACAAATACAAGTTTAAATACGAGCCTATGCCTTGTATTTTTACAAACATAAACTTTGTATTTTTACAACAACTTTTGTAGTTATGCAAAGAAATACTTTGGTAACTGAGTTTCCAAGTATTTCATTTGTAAGAGTACAAACAAATTTTAGAGTGAAAGAGCGACTATTTTTGAAGAAATTTTTGTTATGCAGATAAAGCAGGAAATATTGTAACGTGTAAAGGACTACCAACAAAATCCGCTCGGTCTGCTCTGTCTGGTCGACGTCATCTGCAAAGGTGTGAATTCTGCTTAAGAGGACTATGTAGTTGCGCGTTCAAGGTCAAGAAGTGAAGGAGCCATACGGGCGACACTAACACGCACGCCTAGCGCCTCATCGCTCCTACGCGCAAGGTTTGCAGTATGTTCGTCCTAGCGCTGTACTGTGCAAAATAGACCTGTAACAGTGAGACTTTATTACACGCGATGAAAGTACATACATCTAACTATAGGTTGTTCATGATAAATTGAGCACTTTTGAAAGCCCTCTTATTTGGAATAATTTTGAATTACTATATTTTGTTTTACCCTTAGACATTAACTTCCGAGTGCGGTGGAATATACACACTGTCATTATTACTTGCATGGCCATATTTATTTTTAAAAAATGGTTAAAGTATAAAAAATGGCTGAAAGGAAAAAGTAACTAGGGCTTCAAAAGTGCTCACTTAACCGTGAACGGCCTATACATGCATTTAATCGTACTTCTCTCTACCGCTTAATTAAATTGGATAGGCAAGCTTCAAAAATGTGATATTTGATCACTTTCACGAATTGTTTTCTCAATTAATACACTTAATATTATAAAAGTAAAAATATTGTTATATAGGCAATAGTTTTTATCCTTTCTGGCAAAATGTCATATTTCCAGGACTTTTATTTACAGAGCTACGTGTTTACGCGCAAAAACGTTTTCACAGAAAACGTTTCAGTACACATTCCTCTTAACAGTCTTGTTTATTGAACCAAAGCCGAAATCCGCAGCATTCTTTTCGCTATAGTTCAAGTCTCGTAATTACAAGAACCAAACAAAAATCTAATATGTGATATGAGTTTACTTCGATTCCTGTTACAGTTAGGGAATTCCGTCCATTTGTACCCCATTTTTTTCCGATCTGCTATTTAATGTAGTTAAAATGTTTTTCTACAAATTTCATCTCTAAAGAAATTGTAAGTTATCAAATAATAGCATTCTATGATGGGTGTATTCAGAAAAAATTAATCAACGTTCTGAGCCAAATGCAACTAATTGCAGCGAAAACCAGAAATCTGACGTGATCTCACCTAAACAAAACAAAAAGGTAGCACTAAGTACAGTGGTAGGTAAATAACCCGGAAAAGTCGTGACCACTGAGACTACAAGGTCTTACAACCTCGTATAGATTTACCAGTCACATCATGACTACTTCGCCAACATAACTGGTCAATAATGTTGGCAGCTTGGTTATAGTTTCGGCATGTGTTGGGTAGTGTTTTTATAAAAACTGTAGTTTGAATGGTAATAACTCAATAAGGTGTTTAAGTTTTGTGTTTCATAAGTGTCTTGTAAATCGCCTTGCAAGGCTATTTGGGCGTATTTTAGTTTCCTGACCACGAAGAAAGAATGAATGCCTTATAGAACGCTTTTTCATGGGAACACTTCATGCCTGCAAAATCTTAATATTGGATTGTGGGTTTAAAAAGTAAACATGTATTTTTAACATACAAAATCATTGTATTATTTCATTACCAGCCTTTACCCACTGCTTCGTGCGCGTGTCGAATAGTTCTACCCACTGAGCTACTGTGGCCCCACTATTGGGTTCTCTAGTCACTGAGCTACTGAGGCGCAACTATTGAGTTCTCTACCCGCTGAGCTTCTACGGCCCCACTATTGGTTTCTTTACCCGCTGAGCAACTGCGTCCCCACTATTGGGTGCTCTACCCCCTGACCAGCTGCGGCTCCACTATTGGGTGCTCTACCCACTGAGCTACTGTGGCCCCACTATTGGTTCTCTACCCAGTGAGTAACTGCTGCGCCACTATTTTATACTCTAGCCCCTGAGCTACTCCGGACCCCCTATTGGATGCTCTATCTCCTGACTAGCTGCGGTCCCTCTATTGAGTTCTCTAGCCACTGGGCTACTGCGAATTCACTATTGGGTTCTATACCCAATGAGTTTCTGCGGCCCAATAGTGATATTGGGTTCTTTAGCCACTGGGCTACTGCGGGCCACTTGATATATTTCTATTTCCTAAGACACTGCTGCCACAATTTGAATCGCTCTAGCCACTGAGCCATTGCGGCCCCACATGGGATCGCTCTAGCCAATGAGCCACTGCGGCCCCACTTGATTTATTTATATCCGCTAAGCCACTACTGCCCCACTTGGAATAGCTCTAGCCACTGGCCCACTACGACTCGTGGGAAGACAGCCCATAGACAAAAAAGGAGAAATGACGGAATTTTTTTTTTAACAATGCTTGTTTTATTCAATGAAAATACATTTTTAATTTTCCTGAAGGAATGACATCAAATTACAATAAGAATTTTTCTGAAGGAAATTAGATATTTTTCCGGGATAAAAATTTGCCTATGTCACTCTCCGACCCTGTGCAAAAAATCATGTCGATCCGTTGCTCCGATTTGACGTGAAAGAAGGATAAACAAACACACTTTCCAATTTATATAGTAGTAAGGATAAATATAATGTTTCCCATTGGTGGCATTATGTAGGATAAAAAATGTTTGTTCAATTTAACAATACTGCAATTATAGATTACCAAACCATTGTATTCCAATACATTGACAGAACATATAATAAATTAAACATATTTCAAAGAAAAAGGATCTCATATCTTGGAAAAAGTTCGTATTTCACATAATATATTAAAGGGTTGTTTTCTAATTCTTTACTGTAAAAATTTGTATTTTTTATACATACAACTCGTGTACAACTAATTAAATTATATGGTTCTATAATGTTGTCCCATAGAATGTAGACATACCAAATTTAGACATTATACTTTCCGACAAAATAAAAACACATACCTAGGAGTAAATTCTAATTAAGAAATTATTTGCGTGTTTAAAATCATAGATTTAAAAAACTATGCAATAATTCTTCTTTTATTTCATTAGAAATATAGTAATTGCCAAAATTGGTGAAGTGTTGGTTACACAACGTTGGCCACCTTAACGTTATGTGCCATTCACCAACCGATTACATTGGTAAAGCATGTAACCAATATAACGTATTTCAAAGAGAAGGATCTCAGGGGTTGAAACACATTATATAATACGATAAAGGGCTCAAAAAAAGGGGATATTCCTCTTTGTCCAGTTGCGTAGTGCAGTCCTCGGTGATATTTTTTGCTCGTCGGTTGCAGTAATCAGGCGATTAAAATGTTAGCTCAAAACAAAGTCATTCTGCAAGTAATAGCTAGCCTTGAATTACTTCGTAGCACAAACAGATTTAGTGCACACCAGGATAAGGCATTACCACACTATCATTGCCTGTAATCAAATGTTTTAGTCGTAAATAGCTGGGGTTCGGCTGCAGATAATACGTGATTTTCCAGCGTCGTCATAACACGTGCACAGTGTAGTGTATATTATTGTGGAGTTGTCTGCACCAGCGCTTCAAAAACAGTGTTTATGCGGGATGTGTAGTTTTAGCATGTGTGCGTGTGTTTACACTTCTTGATGCACTCGTTTCCAGTTTGTACGAAACACAAAACCTAATGGATTAATAGTGAAGTCTTTCAGGGAAAATACACACTTCTCATACACACGTTCAGTTATAACACTTCACATACACAATAATACTGGCAAAATATTACACTTCATTTAGGCTCTCATTTACGGCACGTTTAACTATTTCTGATAACTACAGTTTACTAATGTGTAAAAAATTGCAAAAATTTTGACATTTTACCATTATCTAATCCTGGTGAAACCTTATCACCAAATATTTTATTTCACGTAGCCAGGTGACAACTAGAAACATCAAAAGGACATTTGATCATACAACATAGTAGGAAAAAATTAACAAGACACAACATATAACTTTACAAACAAATCAAAATATATACACGTACTCGTAATATATTTACAACATATTATCTCATTATCGGACACAACAGAATAGCACACTTCTTGCTATGCTTAGCAATATAAGTAAAAGAGCGTTGCTAATATGGTAAATTCTTAAGAAGATCACAACAAAAAAAAATACAAATACAGCAACGCCGATTACTTCCAAGGAAACATCCAAAATAAATACAGCTCCCTCATTCAAATAAAATTTTAACGTCCCTTTATTTCCTGTTCGAGTGCACCTGGATACATGTAAGTACTAACACAGTTTTTATAGCGATGTGAGGCTGTTGTTAAACATCTTCATATAGGAGTAACGTGTCACGTTATAACGAGCTAGGATGAAGGCGTAATTTCTCATTCGCTTAAATCATGTGCTTAAGTTACTATTACATATTGTCCAGTGTGTTAAGTTCGTTCCATGCGAGTTATTTTCCTTTGACGTAGTACTAAACAAACCTCTTCATGGCTTTGGTCGACTCGTGTCCACGTTACCTGTGGCTTCAAGACATAATATATCCATATTGTGTAGTCGCTCGGTTGCGGCATTTCCTTCGCTTAACACTTCAGTGCTCAATTTTACTATAAAATTTTAATAATAATCCCTAAATAACAAATATTGACACGGCGTGTCTCGGCTTCTCAAAGCACGTTGTTTATTCTCACATCATATAGACAAGCACTCGCACAAATCTCACATATTTACATTGTTGTCAGTGGTGTATTATAAATTCGCAAGTCTGTGAAATTCAAATTCCCTACGACTTCTTCTGTAATCGGATCTTTAAGCTTGTAACAATTTATTTTTGTGACCATTGACACGATGAATAGTCCTTTAAAAATAGGAAATAACTTTCTTGCTACATGATCCCATAGCGTACTCACATTTGTTGCTCTTTCTAGTACTAGCTGTCCCAGTAATAAACTCTGTGTTTTAGATAACTTCTTATGTTTACATCGTCGTTCCTCTGCCATAAACAGACGATTCAATACAATTTCTGTAATTTCTTCTCTCAGCTGTTGTACAGAAGTGTGATCCTCCATTGTGTTAGTATGTGGTACAGGCAGTTTACTGGGGTCAAACACTTCAGATCGCTGTCCTGTTTATACTTCCCACAGGGTTAGTGTGGTGGACTCATTAACGGTATTGTTCATAACAAAACCAACCAACATTAGTTTATCGCGCCAATTCTGTTGCGCGTCATGACATAAATCTCTTAGCATGGTTCCTAGTGATCGCCTTCTACATTCGACGGGATTGGACTGACGATGTTTAGAAGCCTTCGTAGTGGGTATGATTTTCATATTCTTTGTTCCCTCTTGCTAGACATGTACAGTAATTGAATTCCCTTCTCGGAAAGTACACAACTGGGTTAACCAACTTTTTTGACGAACAGTCACAATTTATTCAGCACTGTGTGAGCGTTTGTCTGTACAATGGTATGCAGTTTTGTAAACTTGGAAAATACATCTATTAGAACGAACACATAGCATACCCCTGCCGTTGATCATGGTAGTGGTCCGAATAAATCAATGGATACAATCTCTAGTGGCTTGCTAGGTAGAAGGGCTTGTAGATCACCTATCAAGATCTCCTGGGTGGGTTTACAGCGCTGACACAGGTCACATGCTGGTACAAAGTTTGTAACGAGTTGTTGCATTATTTCCCTGTAGAATTCTCTGTGTACTGCTTCATACGTTTTCTTACTCCTAATGTGACCTAACATTTCGTGAGTATCTATTACTACTTGTAACTGTAGCTACTCCGGTATCTTGATTTTCCACTCACTTTCGACTGGGGTTTTTGGTTTTACTCGTCTGAATAAAATGCCTTTGTCCGTTATGCAGAACAAGTTTCTTAAATAATGATCTGGAGGAAGTTCTTGTAGCAGTTTCAAAATTTTGTTACACTTTGGATCATTTTCTTGGTCATATTTCAAATTATTTAACGTATTCTGCCAGTGCACATTCAACGAGCCTCATCGTCCCAAGCGAGCTACTGTAAATTCAAGTGGTAACTTATCATTCCCCTCAGGTATTATATCCTGATTTCGACTCAGGTAGTCGGCTGCAAGGTTGTCCGTACACTTAATGTGGCGGAATTCCACATCGAACTCTTGTACCAATAACGCCCAGCGTGTTAGTCGGCTGTTTATAACTCGTCCAGTTTTAAGGCTGAGACGTGCCTGGTGGTCAGTGCACAAAATTATTTTCTCGCAAAGCAGTAGGTTTGCGAAAATTGTGTAGTGACCAAACTACGCTTAATATCTCTGTAATGGAATAGTTGTTTTCAGCCCAGTTGAAAGTACAGCTGGCAATGGCCATGGTGAGCTCTACTCCATCTTCGCCTACCTGGCCAAGCTTCGTTCCCAACACATAATTAGAGGCATCTGCAAATATATAGTAACAGGCTCCTTGCAAAGGATGGTGGATAACATGATCCTTTAAGAATAACTCGTCGACTGCCTCGAATGCCTTTTTGTATTACTTCTGTTCATTTCCATGGAACATCCTTTCGTAACAACTCAAATAGTTCCGGTAAAACCCCACTACTCCCAAGAAAGCTCAAAGTTGTTTTACATTCTTCGGTGTTGGATAATGCGTGATGGCTACCAGCTTGTCTGGTGCAGTTCGAATACCAGTGGGGGTCAGAACCTGCCCCGAGAATGGCACTTCATCCTTGCAGAATAGTGACTTCGTAAGTTTCACTGTCCTCCCAGCAGTAACTAGTATCGTCAAAACTATATGCGAGTGTTCAAGATGTTCTTCAAATGTACCAGACACAAAAAGTATATAATCTACATAAGATCTTGCATAACATGAGCAACCGTCACCAAAGGTTAGGCTCATACAGCATGTATACTGAGCTACCGGGTTGCATAAGTAGATGCATATTGCGGGTTCTAGCACAGCGCAATTTTTCCGGCAATTTCCACCAAAAGTACAAGAGAAAAGTAATATTAACAATTTCCCATTATTTTAAACGAAAGTACAAGAAAAATTTAAAAACTCAAAATCTGAAATTCGATAAAAAAAAAAAAAAAAGATCAAAATCGAGCAAATTTGAGCTAAAATCAAGCAAATTTCTCATTTTCAAGCTACTTTTTTTTCACATTTCCAGAAACGACAAATTTCTATTAAGTAAACAAACAATTTTCATCGAAAATCAAGCAATTAAAGCCCAAAATCAAGCAAATTTTCCATTACTTCACAAAATAGCAATGCAGAACTTTTTATTTTTTCTAGGTCATGTAGTTTAGTCAATTCAAATTAATAGTTCAACGTGTTGAGCAACGATTCCATTTTTGTGTTTATTTAAAAGGAAAAAAATATATATAATAAAATTTTTTTCAATTTAATTTTAACTTTAATTTTAATTATTTTAATTGCATTTATTTATTTTCTTATTTTAGTAAGTTATTATTTTAATTTCAATTTCAATTTTAATTTCAATTTTATTATTTTAATTTTAATTAAAACAATTCTTTTATTATTAATTTTTTTCCCTTTTATAAACACAAAAATGGAATCGCTGCTCATCGATGAAATGGAAAATAATACTATATCTAAGCAATGTAAAAAGTGTGGCGAAGTATTAAACATCGAAAATTTTAACTACCATAAAATAAATATGGATAGTTTATAATAACTGTAAAAAATATGTAATTGAAAACACCAAAAATAAATTTGTTTTTAAAAAGGAGAAAGTATCTTGTAAATGGGGAAAATATTTTGTGTTGCATCTCTCAAAGAGCATAAAATTACCAAAAAACACAATGTATTAGTAGATATTCTAAATTAAATTCAACAAGAAAAACATGTAGAGTGTGTAATGAGAATAAATATATAAAATTATTTTCAGTTCATAGAATAAATGAGGACAAACTTAGAACAATATGTAATAATAAGTATTATCATCTTAACAACAATAAATTTACTGAATTTAAAGAGAAGGAATGATTATAAACACTCAACCAAATGAAAGTTACACAGTTAAAACACTTAAAATTAATAATTTAACATTTTATAGGTTTAATTTTCCAATAAATTTACTATTATTAATAATTTAAACAGTTTATAAATTTCATTTTCCAATAAATTTTACTATATTTATTGCTGTTCATTGTCTATATAAAATTAAAAACTTTATTATTTTTTCTTTACAAATAAACAATCAAAAATATCAGCGAACAATCTTGCAGTTGAGTTGGAAGTTGAGTTGGCAGTGAGAGAATTAAGAGGTATAAGTAGAGATTAAAAAATTTGAAATTGGCATATTCTAAGGGAAGATTATTTAATTAGACGTAGGTTTATTCTAAGGAAAGAAGTTTTAATTACAGTTATAATGCCATTAATTGTAAATGAAGAAAGAAAAAGAATCTTTGCAAATTTACCATATTCATATGTCAATATCGAAGAACTAAATACTTAAGATAGAAATGAATTAAAATAAACATTTCCATTCTCTAATAATTTATTTGTTAAGCCTAGAAATCGAAGTAAGCAGGTAACAGAATGGATAGCATAGAATTATTTTACAAATTTACCTTTATCACATGTTAATTTCAACAAAATATATAAGCAAGGTAGAAAATAATTAAAATAAATATTCGCCTATTCTACTAACGTATTCGAAACTAAAGAAATCGAAGAACCAATAAAAATTATATAGTTAATAAAGCTTTTCAAGGTAGTCTATCAACACAAATCATTGAAAATATCTTTAATTGAGTAAAGCCAGATAATTTTTTTAATTCAGTAAAAAATAAGATATTTGAGAAAATACACAATAATCTTCAAACTTTTTGAGGACCGAAAACTAGTATTAAATTATATGCTACTGGTCGCAAAAAAAGATAATAATCAAGAAGAATTTTTTAAATTTCAGTCATTTAATCATAGAGTATTAAATGAAGGAGAAATTACAAAGAAATACAACATCATAAAACAGGAATTACTTACACAACTAACTGAATTTCAAAGAAGAGAGTCACGATGGTGTTTAGATAGAGCAATTGGAATACGGTTGGCTATAAATGAGTATAATCCATTAAATGGAGCATCATATATTGAATAAGCAGATGATATTATGAATAAGAAAGCATGCATAAACGTAAAAAACGTCAATCAGAAATGTTTTCTTTGGCCAGTAAAATCAGCATTCTTTCCAGCAGTTAAAGATCGGCTTTGAGTTAATAAATACAAAAATGTTGGGCTTAATATCGATGAAGTAATCGATAAATATGAATATCGTATTCAAATTGATAATATACCGAAAATAGAAAAACAACTTGATCTATTGAAGATGAGTCTACAGTATAAACACTAAAACTTACAAAAATAAAAAGTAAAAACATATAAATTTACTTTATTTCAATGATGATAAAAACTCACATTACTGTTGGATAAAATATTTATCAAGATTAGTTTCGGCACAAAAAATAATCATAAAAGAAAAATGTGATATGCGCCTTCATTTTTTTTACTCTCAAGAGAAATTAGATGAACATACAGAAAACTGCTCTAGAGGTGAATCAGTAAAAATCACTTTGCTTTCGAAAGGAAAGCAAATATATTTCAAAAATTATGAATATACAATGAGTTCCTTTCACAGTATATGCCGATTATGAATCAATTCTAAAGAAAATTTCAACCACGAAATCAAACCCAAGAGAATTAAGTACATTTAAACTTATTAAAAATATCGGATTTTAACTGAAGATGATATTGATAATGTTCTTTATAAGGTGGTACTTAAATGAAGATATAATCTTACTAATGATCAAATAAATACCATTGGTTTAAAGTTGAATGACAAATCATATACTATGAAGTATCAATTACATGAAGCATTTGGTTTTTACTATTATGTTGTATCTAGTTATCGTTATTATAAGCCTCCAGTAGTATATCAAGGTCCAAATGTACATAAGATGTTTATACAATCAATAAAAAGGGAAGTAGAAGGAATTGGGGAAATATACTCACAAATTGAACCAATGCGGCCACTAACAAAAGAATAAAAAATATTATGTAGTATATAAATAATGTGCTGTATGCGAATGTGAGCCTCGGTGATTAAAATAAATGGAAATTTTAAAGGGAAAAAGGGAGATTTCAGAGATCAGAGGAAATTTTTAAGGAAAAAAGAAAATTTAAGATGGCAGCAGTTGGCTCCGACGCTCCGCCGCATTTCACGGTTTTAGGTGTTACAATCAAGAAATACCTAATGAATGCTGTAGTCTATACGGCACTTGCTTTGTTATCACAACCAATCAACTGTAGATTTAGTGTTCTGCTATAGCAATTTGAACCATTCCAACCTGGACTAGTAGCACGCTTCTTGGTTTATGAACCATTTATGCACACAAGCGATCGTAGTCATTATGTCCTGTTCATTATATAAACAATTGTGGATGCTGGGTCAGATTGGATCAAAACCATGGACAGATGCAAACACATACTACATGTATTAATTTCCTCACTAATCAAACGCAAACAGGTATAGGCTGTCACAGTAAAGTGAGCACTTTTTAAGGCCCTCCCAATAGGCTTTAACCACTAATAAATTTATCTTATTGCAGTATCAGGCATTATATTTTGAGGGTGGTGGAATATATACACTGTCTTAATTCGTCACAAAGTAATGTTTATATTAAATAGCAGCAGGAAAATGGAAATAGGAAGAAAGGAAAAATTGAGAAGGACCTTAAAAAATTCTCACTTTACCGTGAACAGCCTATAATATTGTTATAATCAGGAATCGATTAAAAAGTTTAAATTCTAGAAAACACCTCCATTAACAATATTTAATGTGCAAGTATTCATGCAGATTAATTTCATACATAGTATGAATGTTTGTAAAAAGACAACAATTATGGAATACTATAACATACCCAAACTTTCTTAACTGTGAATAGTGAATTTTATTGGTTAACACAAGTGTAATTTGGAATCGAAAGTAACTTCCATATTGCCGTAACAAAATATATTTACTATGTCTTCTTTGTGATTCTTCATTTTAATTATAATATATGATATAGAGTAATCATATGTTAACTAATGGTTAGCGATATTATTTGAACTCAATCCAGATACAATATTAGAGATGTATTATGAAGACAACAGAAAGCAGAAAGTTCATAGTTGCTGCTCTCGTATACGGTTGAAATATGTTTCTCGCTTGCTACTTTCTTTCCCTTGTACGTCCAGAAATATGATGTTCAAAATAGCGGCTCTGTAAATAATTTAGATACGTTTGCACACACATATTAAACAATTTAAACAAAATCAACAAAACTTTCAATGTTGACAGTACCTATTATGAGCATCATGTACAGAGCCTCTTCTCTTAATAATTATTTTTAATATTATATGAAAGCTCCGCACAAGTAAATAGTTTTTATTGACATATATCAGGGACCAGTCTACGTAGAGCCACCAAACTCTTCATACAAGTAGCGTTGCGGTAGACTATGTAAACTTACATGTTTTGAGTGGCTCAAACACATATTTTCAAAATAATGGCCCTTAAAATATTTTAGGTTAGTAAACCCTATAATTCGAAACATTAAGCTGATTAAATTCGAAGCTGATGTTCTGCATCTAACTTCCATAATATAGCTGATTTCACACTAGCTTATAGTGTGAGATTTATCCGTATTCGGTTTCCAGGTAAGACATGTGTGTATTTGTAATTGCCTCACTACTGTTGCTAAAGTTTTCTGTTTCATCTCTAATGCTATTGCTTTCAACGAGGAGGTAACTTCTATCTACGAACTCAGTTTTCAAGAAATAAATTAAAAATATTTCACCCATGTTGACGAATGTAAGCTCATTAGTTATATTAGTAACGTCTTGTCATATTTAGGCTAGTGTTTAATGTTTTCATGTGTTACGAATGTAATAAAACATTTATGTTGAATATATAATTTTATGAATTCTATAATGTATAAATTATTGTTCAGTTAATATGAAATGCGGTGAAGTATGCATAGATATATTTTTTCTCAATATTAGTGGGATGATTGATTTGAATGAAGTAACGATGCATGTGCCATCTGGTGTTGTCGAGTGGAAACGTACACACCATTCATCTGGATATCCTTCCACTGCGATTTTTGTGACATCCACACACTGCATTTTCGCCCTTTACACGCAACCCTGTGGTGGTTTCGTTCTCTGTCGTTTATCGTTCGAAACACCCACCCCTTCCCATGCCACACACTTTCCTTGCTGTGCAATTTTACATGGAGCTCGGTCGAGGGGATGTTTTCATATTGCATATTCGTGCTACGCTGAAATACTGCGGGCAGTAGTGACGCTCTCTACCAGTGAAAATTTTTTACCATAGGACTACCCCTTACCAACAACCTCCCTGATTGCAGTGACGTCGTTTCCATTCAATGCCAGCTCTCACTTTTACTATCGTCCGAAAAAGTTTGTGGACTCACATGCACAAATAAACATATATTTTAATCACTTATCACTGCAGTTTTTAATATAATAATATACAAATGAGTATAAATAAAAAATATTTTTCAACCACAAATTACCCCGAAACGCAATTTTAAGTAGTGTGTCACTTTGGAAAGGCTGCACATAACATCAGTTTATCCTGTTCCTTGGTCTTGGTCTGAGTATGTTTTCTATTAAAGTAATGAAAAGCAACAGTAGGGGAGAGGCGGGTAGTATGGCCCACTTAAGCCTTTTTTTCTATAAAAAGGAAACAGTTTAGTACCTACAGTATGTTTTATTTCTTTCCTGTGGTTTTTTTTTATGTTGTGGGCCATACTACCCGACATTTTCCACATCATGATGTATGCAGACATAAATTCAAAGTACCACATATGTTTTATTTTATTAATTTGAATTCTTATTTCAGCTCGAATATTAAGTAAAAGTTTCACTAATTCATATTACACAGCGTTGAACGATTCCTCCTCCAACATTGTTACCAAAGAAATACTGAAGTAAGACATATAGCGAACTTATATAAATCAGGGAAATTCAGCACCCTTATAATCACTATGTTTATAGTGACTTAAGTGCAACCATAGTAACGTATCTAAGTTTAAGTAATTTTAGTGGAAAACTTTATGTATGTGTACCGTATGCATACTGTAGCGACAACCTGGAGTCGCTACACCGCCTAAGGTCGCATTGGATATAGCTGGTGGCCGGCTGCAATTGTTTGTACTACATGAACTACTTAGGCCGACTATAAAAGCTTCCCTCCATGGCAGCGTCTCCCCCCCCCCCCTATGTGAAGGCACCAAGCATTGGCAAAATATATTTGTGAGTGATTGAGGCTGACGCAGAAGGAGATAGAAAACCACAGCCATAATCGCGTTTTCAATAGGGCGTCATAACTGGTATCGAGCCACCATCCACTCCTCCCCTTAAGGCATAATTACGGCAAGGATAGGGACTAGTTGCATGCTATTTAGATTGTATTCAGTTTTATGTGATATTAACTTAAATGTATTACTATTCTGTTGTTGTGTGAGTACATGTATCTTGTTGTTATAGATAATATTTGTTATAGTAAATTTTATATTTTTATAAACGCTCTTCCTTATTTAACTACCGTTGTGAGCTCCCCCCATGACATTTCTTAGCACCTCTTACAAGTTAAGGTGTTTGATAATATTTCGATAAGGAATTACGGAGGTTAGAGGATAGCAGATTATAAGAGGAAGGCCAAGTGTTGCACTGGTGTAGGCTAGGGTCTTATTCCCATCTCTTTGCATCCAAGCTCCACCTCTTACCAGGTCATTTCATAATCATTCCATTACATGTCGTGATAAAGATTTTTCATACTTTTGATAGCAACAAGAGCGAGCCACCTTCCCCCGTCTGTAACAGACAGACCCGCCCACCCATGCTAACAGCTCTTCTACTCCTGCAGTAAGCAAGCGTATCGTAGGTCAGTTACCATGCACGCGAGTCAGCGCTTGCGTAGCACGCCTTGCCGGCCAAGCTTTTTCGCCCACCTACTCCTTCAAAGCTGCTTTGTTTTAAATAGTTAGAGCAATGTGTGTTTACCAGTTATAATGCATGCAGAACATCCTGTTATTCTATTCGCTTAAACCACTCCATTTGTGTTGTGTGCTATCGGAGTGTGTTTTCTTCCTCCTTGTAGTTTGTTTTAAGTGTAAGTTTACACAAAAGTGCGCAGCATCAAATACTCTGACACTACACATTCTCGCTAAAATGTCGTGATGAGCAGACCACACACATCCACAACACAAATGATTATAGAATTCATTCCGACACTTACACGTACTTCAGCCATATCTACACAAACATTAGACATGCATGAGCATATGCTAACACAGTTAACCACTGCTAACACAGAAAACATTACACCTATTCAACAAACTTCTGAACACCAATCAACACTTAACTAGCCGTGTACAAGCAGTTATTATTTGAGATCACGCCCATTCCACCCACTACAGACAACAAATACACATTCCATTTTCATTCGTGCTACAAATACTGACAACACCATAACTCCACCTACCCAACCACAAACCACCCCATTCCCAGTTAATATTATATTTCCAGAAACACACCACATTCCAACTTTTTCCGGAGGAAACAAAGCCAGTGTAGAGGATTTTTAGATACCTTTAATGCCATCAGCGAGTTAAATAACTGGACCGAACTTGAAAAGCGATGGCGCTCTTAAGGACTTATCTGGTAGGGGTTGCAAAGTGAACCTACGAAAACCTCTACTACAGTAGTACAACTGAACTCACCTGGAAGAAAATTGAAGACAAATAAGTACTCACATTTGCACTACTAGACACACAGGATAAATAAAAGCACCTCTTTGCACACCACACGACAACAACATGGCGAAAGTGCTCAGGCCCATATCGAGAACTTGACATTTTTAAATAATAAATGTACCCCACAATTGCCTGAACAAGAATTTTTTAACATAATTTAGAACTCACTTTTGCCATCACTTGCGTAAAACTTATCCCTTTGGACAACACAACACTTGATACGCTACTACACAACATTACAAACATCGAGCATGGCCTGTACGGTTACCAACAAAACTTTGAACAGCATACACCAAACCCACTACATGCTAAACTCTACGAAGCAATTGTCATATTAAAGGAACAGTTGCTGATACTCCGAAACTCAACCAATTTTAACACACCACCCCACTTCCTGTACAATAGATCCACAAACATACATATCCACCCCCACCCACCACCCAGAAAAACACACACATTCAGCACATGTACCACCGCCCCACGGTAATTTACTGGCCAAAGAATATACAACACTACAGACATCCATCTCACCAAGCATCCTATAAACAACACCACACACACCACCATGCAGGCCCCTTCAGGGCAGAACAGAGGGGACATGGACGCGCACAAGGACACTTGTGGGGACAAGTACACTGCAGAACCTCTATTCCTTTCTCAGAGTGATCCCAATGGCCGTGTTCGTGCCGTGTATAATGCACTCTTTAATAACGTGGTGCCCAGCAGAAATAGCGAGTTTTAATGCTACAGGAAGTCAATTTCAATAAAAACCTATCCCGCCCTTAATCACTACACCAATCAACGTTGTGTAATGGAACAAGGCCCCCAGAAATCAAATCCGCCATAAATCTTGAATCAGCGAAGCCTCAGTGTAATAATGTCAGGTCAAGCAAACTGCATTCTCGGCAAACAGTGTGTAAACAATCACCCATGCCGCTGTCTATATTGTGGTCACACAATGAGTCAACACATGAAACAGGATGTCAAAAGCCAGTCCGCAGTGACACTCACAAGCACAGCGTTTCCCACGTCCAATTCAGGCCGCGGTTGCCACACTTTCACAGCCCCGCACACAAGAGTGCATCTTTGCCAGATTGTAGCTATTCCCTGCAGCTCAGCTCACAGTTCAAGTCCCGCGTAGTCTCGGCAGCGACAGCTGTGCTTTATGCTTCTATATCGGCCATAAGAGCCGCCATGGCCCCCTTTTCCTACAGCAAAGCTTTGAATTTTCCACGGACATTGGTAATCGTTAATTCAGGCTGACACTGCGCACCATTTTCAATTCGCCACACACATTAGTTTCACAAGTAGCACGTGTAGAATGTTTTCAAAACAAGAGCGCTAAGACCTGCGATGATGAGCCTTTGTAGAAAAACAAGCTGAGTGGAGTCGCGCCTTTATCTGACAACCGAAAACAAGTGCGTGCTACGTCTCATTCTCCCTGTCAGCAAACCCGGTTTAGTTCAGCGATGCCGTATGGGCTTGTGACACTTAAGGGCCAGCAATATCATGCATTATTAGATACAGGATGTTCATGCCCCTGTGTAGCTAGCACTGTCTATGATAACCAGTGATACAGGATGTTCATGCCCCTGTGTAGCTAGCACTGTCTATGATAACCAGTCACTTTATCCCCTAAAATAAAAAATTTACACTAGTCGCAGCCACATCAATTTTATCCCCACCTATATTTCAGACTTACATTAATCTAAATATTTATCCCCAAAAGTTTTTGGTTGTTGACAACCTCAAACAGGACCTCATCTTAGATGTAGACTTTATCAAGAGATATGATGTTATCCCAATCTTGAAATATAAAATTTTCTTTATTAATGGCCACGATGAAAATAAGACTACTAAAATCCCATTAGTTTCTACCATTACAGACATACCTGATTACCATTCTCTACAACATTTTTGCAACACTATTGAGTCTTTTGAAGATGAACCATCACAGGGCCCTACACAAATCATAGTATTTCAGTCAGTCAAAAACAAGTCATCCGAAAACTTATTGATCACTACAGTGACAATTTTGCACATTCTATACTAGAACTAGTGGAGTTCCAGTCCCAAGGTGTTTGATGAACTTTTAAATCAAATTAAAGATATGGCCCATACAGACTTAATTCAATAAGATGATCCCCCATATTCTGCCCCTAGTCATGTGATTTAAAAGAAAAATGGCAGCCTTAGGTTTTTGACTGATTTCCATAAATTGAATCAACATCTCACCAGGGAGGAATATCCACTCTCAAGTACCGAGGATATTTTAAACCCTTTACTGCATTTCCCTTATATCACAAGTCTTGATTTATTTTCTGGCTTTTACAGCATCCCTGTTAGAACTCAGGATCATCATAAATTGGCGTTTAGCATTGATGGGGTGGGTTTATTCGCATATAAAAGAATTTCAATGGGATTATCCACATCCCCTCAATATTTCCAGATGTTCATCAATAAACTTATAGGTCCCTTGAGATGGACAGAGGTGATTGCCTATATTGACAATATCTTCATTTTGGGCAATATCTTTGAGCAACACGTTGTTAACATTAACAAAGTTTTTGAAAGATTATGCCAGATTAATGTCAAAGTCAATTCAAAAAAGTGCTAATTTGCCCAACATGCAGTTAAAGTCTTAAGTCACATCATTACTCCCCAAGGTACGTCAACAGATCCCGATAAGGTTGCAGCAATAGAAAACATGACACCCCCTATCAAATTTAAACAAATTCGTACTTTTTTGGACATGACCTCATACCTAAGACATTACATTTTATATTATGCCTCCATTGCACAGCCATTGATGGACCCCACCAAACATAATACTCCCTTTAAATGGCAAATGGAACACCAAAATTCCTTTGTTAATTTTAAATGAGCCATCTTACAAGCGCCAATATTGCAAAAATTCTATGAGAAACCATGCTGTTATCCTAGCCTGCGACACCAGTAACACTGCTGTAGGCGGGGCACTCATCCAACTCGAACCACATTCAAAACCGAGATATATTTTTCCATTTGCATCCAAGAAATTCTCTATACAAGAGGCACGTTGGTGTAAAACAAAGTGAGAACTTGCGGCTATTAAATACATATGCACACATTTTCGCCAATATTTATATTGACACAAATTCACCATTAAAACTGGTCATGCCAGACTGTAGTATCTGCATTCCTTGGCCGACCATATTACACAAATTAAAAAATGGCTATCGCACTAAGTAAATTTGACCTTGAGATACATATAGTTAAGGGTAAGTTAAACATGCTTTCCGATGTATTAAGTCGAATTCCTAAAGTCACACAGGTCACTACTCAAACTGTCACAGTTCATAATACTCAATACACAGTCAAATGCAAGATGATGAAATGCACCTCACTTTTCAAGGCATTTGCCGAAGCCATTTTCCAGAACCCTGACAAAGAATCCGAAATTACTGCTTCTGTAGTAAAATATATTATACAGCAATTTGAGGAGGTTAAAAACTATTTCCTGTCTGCAGACACCTCTAATAACAGAATTGTCACAGCAGTTAAAAAAGAGGGAATTTTTCCTGTTCATTCCAACATCAAAATTATAACTACCCTCTACCAGTTGAATGTTGAAGTACTTCGCCAAAGGCATACCTCAGCCATCGCTACAACATGTATTGATTCAGTTTTAAATGTAAAATTTTATTGTCCTTCTTAATGATGTCATACATTTTCTCCCTGTCTATACACACACCCAAGAATAAATACAGATCGATGACGAGTCAGTGTTCCATCTATGTCCTATCACTGGCCATACATCTCCATTTAATGGCGAATACGACAACCTCCATATCCACAAACTCAAGCAAGCCTTACTCCATCCTGAACAATCTGACACCAAATATTGCCGATTAAGTCATTACTATGGTATCGCCGCCAATTGCGAAATATCTTTTAAGGTACACACACCCCAAGGATCTTCTAAATTAACACTTTTGCTTTAGCTGTATGTTCAAGTAGTCATTCAAGCCCATCATGATGCTATATTTGGGGGTGGGCATTTTGGCATCCTTAAAACCTTACAGATCATTAAGCAGTCGAATTAATGGGAAACAATGGCAAAATATGTTAAGTATTATGTTAAATACTGCCCTGAATGTCAGAAAATTAAAGCTATCACTTTACAACCTGTTGGTCAGTTATCCCAATGTCGCAGCAACCCCTTTTGAAAACTTGAGCACTAGATGCGAAAGGGATCTTACCCTCTACAACATGTCAAAACAAGTATATTTTGGTTATAACATAATAAGCCACTCACTATGTTGTTGCAAAACCAGTCAAGCCTATCGATGCCACTACCTGTGCACAGTTTATAAAAGAAGTCATACTACACTTCAGATGCCCGTAACAAATACTTACTGACAGCCGCACCAGCTTCCAAAACGAACTCATTACCAACGTTTCGAAGACTCTAGGTGTAAATAAATTAACTACCACTGTATGCAACCCCTGTTGCAATGGCCTAGTCGAAAGCAATATTTGTTTAATTGGTGAACAAATTACGGTGTGTGCCAGCGCGGACCAGTCAAACTAGGATTTGTACGACCCATTTATTCAGTTTAATCATAATACCACCATTAATAGCTCAACAAAGTTTATGCCCTTCTATTTAATCCATGGGGTAGAAGAAGACCCCAGCCAAGGCAGTAGCCACTTGGTTTTCTGAGCGATGCCATAATGGGTGCGAAAAACTCCTAGCCACCCGGGATACTGCCAAGCATAACTTAATTCAAGGTCAGAATCTTCACAAATCACAGTTTGATAAGACACATAGAAAAAACACCTTACGTGTCAACGACTATATCTGGGTACGCAAACATGGTAGACAAAATTCTCTTATGCACTGTTACCACGGCTCTTATTGTATCACAGATATCCTAGGCTAATTGACTGTTCGAATACAGATATACAAATCTGGCATCCCTAAGTTCGATACTATATGTACCAGGCACACAAAGTTAGCATACACATGTTAATATTCTTTAGTAATGTCGCTCTCGGTACTGTATTTTTGTATACGTGTCTAATTCTTGTGAATAATGTGTTCCAGTTATATTAATCCTTCCTTCCCCCATGCTAAGCTGTGTGTGCTAAGCTGTTAGTCGTGTGTACATTGCTGTTGGGGAACCGAGCTGTACGGCAACTGGGGTGTGCTCACTGAGCTCCAATTCGGCACGCACGGGATGGCTAGCAGCGTCCACAGCATGGCTTCCCAGCTGCATTCCTGCCCCTCAGCATGCTATCGAGCTACTGTCTCCCACCTGCTGGAAGTAGAGTGGATAAACGGCCTGCCAATTGCACTCCTCGCCTCTCGCCGCCGCGCGGAGGCTTTGCAGTGCTCTTCTCGCCACCTGCCAAGGTTGGCTCCACTGCGCACAGGCAGAGTCGCTGTAAGCATGCGCCGGCAACGGCCGGCTAGGGCCGTGCCATGCTTGGGTGGTGGGGAATTTTCCCGTCTATGCTGCTATCGCAGCAATGTATTTGTTTCCTTTTGTTCTTGCAGGCTGCTGTATATTGTGTCACGGCAGAGTCTGATGTCTACCAGACTGGTATCCCATTGCTCTACAAATTGCAAATTGCAGTTACAGTTCCCCTCCCCACCCAAGCAACAGACCCATTTCTCCACATTGTGTGTGAAGTTATCACAGAGCAGAAAGATAACAATTAATCTCTCCATACCTGTTTCTATCACTGGTCACGAGCATGAAGGTTTCACATCTGATATATGATTAAATAATTTTCTGCCTTATTTAAGTATTTGTCTATGTTTGTTTTGTGTCCCCAAAGATATAGTTAGAATGATGATTGATACCCCAGTATTTCATTATTATTATCCCTCCCCCACCTCCATCTTATTGATTAATTATGTATTGTGTTAAACTTGGTGACATTCATTTCAGTGCACGAGCTCCAAACAGAGTATTATTCAAATAATTATTTCTTTTCTCTTGTATGCAATGTGTTTTTTTTTGGAAATAGGTTCTACAATTTTATTTTTAAATATTACTACCCTTACTTGTTCCGAATGCTACAAGATACTGTTCCAGTCACTACGAGTGATAATTTCCTGTCACCGAAGGTCTCTTGTGGACCCTGTTCTTTTTTATTATTTTACTCTAGATGCCTTAATTTTCCTACTCTGTATTGTCACCGCCCTCTATTTCAAGTTGATTAAGATATCTACTTTACTTCAGCACCTTAATGTGCCACAGTAAGATGAATTACTCTATACGCTACTTGAGGTAAACATTCACCAGTGAGTATGCTACAACTATGGCTAACTCTGTTTATATATATGTATGTCTGTATATATATATATATATATATATATATATATAATCTATTACCAAGTTCATACATGTTTTATCTGTATTCATTAGTAATTTGAATGACAAATATTAGTTAACTTAATTTCATTCCTAACATATTGCCACTGCTCTCCTTACTGCATTATCTATATGGTTGTACTTTCCCATTAATTACTACTAGACCTCAAGGTCTGAACTTAGTGTTCAAATTATTGCAAGTTCAATTCGCATGCTTACCAGCTATCACAATTAACTGTACCTATGTGTTAATTTGCACCAACAACTACCATTGAGTAATATTTTCTTTATTTTGCTAGTTGGGAGTCCATTTCTGCCTTGTGTGTACTCATAATGTGATATACGATGATTTTCATGTATAATATGATTTTTTCTAACGAAATCTAATGGGTTTCTCTACACAAATAAGAAAACAACAAACAAAGATAACCAAAAACCAAACATTCAAAACAATTCGAGTGATTCGACTCCAAATATTTTGTGTGTATCAGATATACTACTTTTGCAATGTTTCATTTTAATGTTTTACTATCTCTTAATAAAGAGTATTTCTTAATTGTTTTTATTCCTTGCACCAGTGAGTTGCAATCTTATATGATATTACCTACTGTGTGATTTACATTGAAAAGATTTGTTACTTCGGCCAAAAGACTAGGATTTTTATTCAACCTCTTAGAACTTGCAATATCATGCCTCATGGCTTTTTCAGTCAGAAAGTGACTACTACATCAAATTACAAGTGTTAATAATATTATTAAATATTATGTTTTTACGATTGGTGAATTAACAATCACTCCCTGGCTTGAGCGCAGCAATAATTCTATGTATATTGAATTTATTTTCTTCGTGACATGAAATTCATCAGTTATTTCATCAGTGTAACATATTATTTCTAGCCTGTAAGTTATTTTTAAGAGGAGTACTCTGCCTTTTTTTAATTTTTCATATATATACATATATATAATTTTGTATATGAGGTGATAAATGAAAGCATTTTTTAAAACCACCCTCTAGCTACTAAGACTATGTTAGTAACAGCATAACATATTATTCCTAATACTTTCTTGCATGATAAGATATATATAAGAGTTGTATTGTTCTTAATACCACCTCAGGAAAATATTGCATTTTAGTGCCACTGGGCAAAAATTACTTCAATTTATAAAACATGGTAGCATACCCTAAATAAATAAATTATAAATTATGTAAAATCAACTTCAGTCTTCAATGTACTCACGGCTATGGGATGTTTCAGTTATTAACAATCTGAGAGACGAAAAAAATTCTTAAAATCACTGTGTACATCAACTTACTGTAAAGTAACACAGATAATAATGCGCGAAATGTAATTCATGACAAAAAAAGTTATATATAGACGTTCAGAAAAAAAAATAGTTTCTTGGGATTGCCCAACCCCCTTCTCTTTCAAAAGTTTGCTCCCGCACGCCTAATGAAGCACCACGACCATTCCACTCAACATGCCTACTATCAGCAATCGTTCCAGACGCATGGGCTGAGGAGGTATGCCGGGCATATTTGCCTTCTTTGAATCAAACCTTTGAAAAATCACCCCAAGTATTACATCATTGTTATAGACCTGCAAAATTCGCGTTACTTTCTGGCAGCAGACTAAAATTCACCGTCTGTATACATATCCCAGTCGAGTCCACTTGATTATTGACTTTTGCAGTAGTGAAGAGACATATTTTCTTCTGTCTTGGTTGGACGTGATTGGGCTATACTATTGTTATTTGCTTTAAATTGGTCCAAATGCGCCCAGGATGTGTCCTAACAAACTGCAGGCCAATGACAAACATAGAACAAAACACAAGTATTTGAAATCTAGTCTGTCTTGAAATAATAACGTGAATTTTGCAAGTCCCTACTCATTAGTTATTTTCTAAGTATATCATGTATCACAAGCATTTTATACATCTTTTGACAAACAGTATCCATATTTTTGTAAAATTATTATACTAACATTTTATTTATAAATTACAATATTTCATTTAAAATGAATATTTATAAAAACATTAAGAAGACTTGTGTTGGTAGTGCCTAGAAATAAATATTTCACATAAAAATATAACTACAAGATTTAAAAGATCTAAAAAATTTAAAAAAAAATTCCAGAAAGATTTATTGTTCAGAATTATTAAAAATTATCTAATAATTATTAAACGGATTCTCAGAAAAGGTCATTTTTTCCCCAGACAAGCGAGTTGGACTCGTGAATCGGGCAGTGATACCGGCGAGGTGGATCAGTGACTCCAAGACAGAAGAGACCATTGACCTCAAAATCCCCACCAAAAAAATTCACAAAAAGTCCCATAAAATGTATTATTTTTTTTAAATATAGAAAATTACTTCATAATTATTAAAAAATTGTCACAAAATGTATAATTTTTTCTTAAATTCCATATTTACAAAATTCCCCACAACAACACACCCAGCAGACGACTGACTTCCTAACCCCCAAACCACTTTCCTATACTCACCCCGCTATCTTGATTTTTTCATTCCTCACTTGATTATACGTTACTGGAGGACACCATCTTGGTAGACGACTGCCATCTTGTAGGTGACGTATATTTTAATAGGCAACCACCATCTTGGTAGGCAACTGCCATCGTTGTAGACATTATCCATCCACCATATTGGAATTCAATGAACATGGCGTTGGACCCATGGCCTTGAATGACATTGAAAATAAAAACTCGAGAAAAAATACCGGTATATAAAAGTCAACCAGCATAATACATAAAAGACTAATGCTGTCATTTTAGATGCAGACTACCTAAACCTTAACACCATGACCTTGAATGATCTTGAAAACAAAAAACCTCCAGGAAAAATACCTAAAAGCCAAAAAGCATTATAAATTACAGACTAATACCACCATATTAGATGCATACGACACTGATCTTACCCCATGAGCTTGAAAACAAAAACTCGAGAAAAAATATGTAACATTCAACAAGCATATAATGTTACTGACTACTACGTTAACATCTAGATTTCACTGCCAAGCGAATTATCGACAATTATAGTTATTTACATTTAAGACCTACAATTTTCCGTCCTATTAAAAAAAAATATTGTTTTCCTATCAATAGTATAGCTACATATTTGATGCATGACATTGACTGCATGCTTAGTTTAATAAATATTTTTAATACATATTGTTGTTATTAAAAACTTAAAGTCCAACAGGAGGACACGACACAGAAAAATTAAGAAGAAACAAATTATTTTATGATAATAATTAATTATCATTTTGTAAATACGGTTTCAGAAGAAAGCAGTTCATCACATAATCTGTTATAACCCCGATCCTTAAGCACTATCATAATCAAAACCACCTCTTTTATGTTCAAGTTATCCCCACATTGTTACTTATTGAGCAAATATGTAAGTATGTCTACAAGTTAAATGGGATCTTCAATAAATATACAATCAGTATAGCCGACGTCTTCTGCCTTCTTCGCATCAGTTGTCGAAGGAAACTCGTTGGGGATATGTATTGAAACGTCGAGGGAATCATCATCGTCTTCAACACTATCACCACAATCATAGTCATCATCAATGCTGTCTTTATCATCGGCTTCACTTCCTGCTGCATTCTCATATTCAAGTTTAAGTTTCTTTGCACTGGAGTGGTATGTTCATCAGTATTTAGAGCCAATTACCGCTTATTTTGAAGTTTTTCGACTCACACGAACTTCTTGCAAGTGTACCTTCCGCTCAAACCGAATGTACTGCACTCGTTCAGTCTTTAGAATTAACTGTAGCATCATAATCGTCTGCGGGTATGGTAAACATCGATGTAGCAGGAGGTATTGATATCACTTGCTGGTTCCCAGTAGATGAACGCTCTCAACAGACAGCGATGAACTGATCGAACTCATATCTGTACATTCCCTTATGTAGCGAACAGTCCTAAACGATCGTCAAAATCCATATCTCTCTTTCCAGCATAAGGCGCACATATCTTTGAAATCTGATAGACTCATATCAGTATTAACATGATCATCGTAAACGTGACGTAAATTCGTATCGTCGATACGAAACAGCACCTACATGTTTGCGTTGTCGCGAAGCAGTTGTTTGGGTATGCGCGAATAAGTCTGGCGGAGGTACGCACAGTCCATGTTCCGTTGTGTCTATCCATGCTAAAGTATTCTATAGTTGCAAGTTTGTTTTTCCCAGGCAATGTCATCGAAGACAAATATCGAGTTTAGCAAAGCTTCGCTCGGAGGTACGATGGCTTTATTATCATATCATTATATTTCATACTTTCCACAGCTTGTGGTACACATGCCATTCGCCGGTATTTCGGTTGCTGGAGCGATTTTGAGTATAGGTACACTTTCTCGAAGCGAAAGTCTTTCTCATTTTGCAGCAAGCTCAGTAGGACGCATGCCTTGCCACAACCCGATGGTCCCACGTTGATGCCCCTTACTGTATTCGGAAATAGACTTCCATGTCGCGATTCTTGGAAAATATCTTCATCTTCATAATGAATGCGAATACATAGAGTAACATATTCTTGACGATCTATATGTTACCACTGCAATACTCTGGAGTAGGTGGAACAGGTGGGGCTGTTGAAGCATATGAAGCAGGTGAAGCATGCGGAGCGTACTGAGTATGCAGAGGCGAAGCGGAGGTGGAGTCGATTTTAAATGTCGAGAACCAATGCTACAAGTTTCAGAATGTCTCTTCAAAATATCACTCTGTGTAAACTGACTATGGCAGAAATCGCACTCAAATGTCAGATGCGAATTTTTCATCTTGCAGGTCGTATTTTGTGTCGTCATAAATTCCGCAAAGCTGTAAATGCCCTACCGCAGAAGCGACACAGCAAATATATCATTGACATTTTATATCCGTACGGTTCCAAGTCGTAAATTATACTGAAACGAATATGCATAAAATGTGCGTATTTATACTTTAGTGAAAACTCGATCGCAGAATCGACACTGGCAACAATCAGTTAGCGATGATGCAGGTTCACAGCTCCTTGATCGCCGAGGTCAAATGGCAGCCCTGCCTATTCGTAATTCATTTTCGCAGTATGGCAGCACTGCAAAATGAGAATGGTTTTCACTTCGATAACGTGTACCTATATTCAAAATCGCTCCAGCAACCGAAGTAGAGGCGACTGGCATGTGTACTGCAGGCTGTGGAAGGTATGAAAAATAATATGAAAATGAAGGCATCGAACCTCCGAGCGAAGCACTACAAAACTCAACATTTGTCTTCGATGGCATTGCCTGCGAGAAACAAACATGCATTCAAGAATACTTTAGGATGGATTGACACGCGAACATGGACTGTGTGTACCTCGGCCAGACTTATTTGCTCATACCCGAAAAACTGCCTCGCGTCAACGCAAACATGTTGGTGCTGTTTCACTTGGACGATAGAAATTTATATCACGTTTACGATGATAATGTTAATACGGACATGAGTCTATCAGATTTCAAAGATATTTGCGCCTTGTGCTTGAAAGAGAGTTATGGATTATTGAGAATCGTTGAAAGTGTTTGATTCATAAGGAAAGATACAGGCGTGAGTTCGATCAGTTCATCGCTGTCAAGAGGGTTAATCTGCTGGGAATCAGCAAATGATGCCATCAATACATCCTGCTACATCGATGGGTACCGTACCCGCAGACGATTATAACGCCACAGTTAATGCTAAAATTCAAAAGAGTGCAGTACAATCGGTTTGAGTGGAAGGTACCCTTGCAAGATGTTTGTGTGAAGTCGAAAAACTTCAAAATATCCGGCCATCAGATCTAAATACCGATAAACATACAACTGCTGCTACAAAGAAATGTAAACTTGATATTGAGGAAGCAGCAGGAAGTGAAGGCGATCATAAATTCACCATTGATGATGACTGACGGTGGTAGTAGTATTGGAGACGATGATGAATTTCTCGACATATCCACACATTTCTCTAATGTGTTGCCTTCTACAACTGATGCAAAGAAGGCAAAAGATGTCGGTTATACATTCTATATGTTTACTAAAGATCCCAACAAACTTGTAGACAGACTTAGATATATACTCAATAAGCAAGAACGGGAGGATCACTCGAACATGATAGAGGTGGTTTCGATCATAATAGTACTTAAGGATCGGGGTTATATCATATTATGTGATGAACTGCTTTCTTCTGGAAATGTATTTACAAAATAATAATAAATTATTATTATATATTTAGTTTTTTCTGTGTGTTTGTGTCGTATCCTCCTGTTGGACTTTATGTTTTAATAACAACATGTACTAAAAATATTTAATAAATTAACCACGTAGTCCATGTCATGAACCATACATGTATTGGAAAAAATTATATATACATTATTATATACATAAATTAAATATACGTTGATTGGAAAAAATATATATTTTTAAATAGGAAGGAAAATTGAAGGTTTTTTTATGTCTATAACTATTAGTGCCGACAGTTCGCTTGGCAGTGAAATCGAGGTTTTAACACAGTAGTCAGTAACATAATATGCTTGTTGAATTTTATGTGGTTTTCTCAGGTTTTTGTTTTTAAGGTCGTTTAAGTTAATGGGGTCAAGGTCATTGGTCATATGCATCTAATATGATGGTATTAGTCTGTAATGTTTTATTCTTGTTACTTTTAGGTATTTTTCTGCAGTTTTTGTTATCAAGGTCATTCAAAGTCATGGGGACAAGGTCGAGGTAGTCTGCATCTAATATGGCTGCAGTAGTCTGTTATGTATTATGCTGGTTGACATCTATGTATTTTTTCTCGAATATTTTTCCAGGTCGTTCAAAGTCATGTGGTCGAGGTCATGTTAACTGACTTCCAAAAAAGTGGATGGGTGATGTCTACCAAGTTGGTGGTTGCCTACCAAGATGGTGGTTGCCTACCAAGATAGACGTCAACGACCAAGATGGCAGTCTCCTACCAAGAGGGTGGCCTCCAGTAATTTATAAAAAATGGCGAATGCAGAAAATCAAGATGTCGGAATGAGTACAGGAGAGGGGAGTGGGGGTGGGGGGACCAGTCGTCTGCTGGGAGTGGTGCTGTGGGGACCCCATAAAACGTAAGTTTAAAAAAAATTGGAATTTTTTAGATAAGTTTTAATAAATTTAATAACTTTATCTTAATTTATAATAAAACATTTTTTGGGATTTTTTTGGGATTTTTTTGGCTTTATTGAGGTCAAAGGTCAAGGTCACCGGTTAAAGATTAGAGGTCCTGCTCATCTGGCTGGGAGTCACTGATCCATCTCGCCGGAGTCACTGCCGGAGTTCCTGAGGATGCTGTTAATAAGGTCTTAATAATTTTGTAATAATTTTAATAGCAAATTTTTTCGGAGTTTTAAAGAATATTTAAGATTTTTTTTTTAATTTTTTGGAATTTTTGAGTATTATTTTGGGATTTTTTTTGCCTTTTTTTTGGGGTTTTTTGGAATCAGATGTTCTCAAAGTCTAAATAAAAGTAAGACACAAAGGTCATGGTCTGGGTTAATCACATCCAAGATGGCGGAAAGTGACGCAATAAAATGGTGGCTCCCCTGGCTCCGGCTCTGACTCCTCATTCCAATTTGCTTCAATCGGCCAAACCCTACTACTGTGGGATTTTGTCATAATTCCCTATTATACTGTGTATGTGCTTGGAAGTCGATTCTGTACATTTTGCACAGGACGGAAATTATCGTTGCCCCAAATCAATGTGATTTGCATACTGATGTGGTTTCCAAATAATCCGGCATCACCAATTACCAATCTTTCGCCACCGTTCAACCTCCTCGAGACGTACAAGAAAGACTTCATGAGTGCGAAAAAATTAGAGCATACTAGTCAGTGCATTACCGATACTATGTGATTTTGGAGTTATATTAATCCCTCTCTTATGTTAAAAAATTAATTCTGTTTGCCAATTTTTCTGTACATAAATACCGGTCTTTTTTCGTATAAAAATTAATTGGGAATATAATTGAAACCAACAATATTTTGTAATGCTCTAAACACAAGAAAAAATGTTTATTCCTCACTCTTATGAAACTAAGCCGAAAATAAATGTACAAACAATCCCCTTAAGCGATTAATAAGGCTGATATACACCAGCAAAATTTGGGTTTTAAAATGTGTTTAGTTGAAAATATCAGAAACCACTTGCAATTAAGCAACAAATTAGCGAATGGTATTTGTATAAAGAAGATTTTGCACCTCTAAAAATGTGGTCGGTAATATCATCTTCCTTTCTTTCGTAAATGGCTTTTAGCACCATATGTTTGCACCAAACTTTGTAACACTGCGTTCTAAGCATTTTTTGAAAACAACCTGTGAATCAACACGTATAAATTTAAAAAAAATGGTCGTTTTGTCGGAACACTCCCAGGTGAACCATTTATGAGATAATTTATTTTTTAAACATTCAGAACAAAGCGTTTGTTGAATCCCAGGTAGGCAAAGCACAATACATTATAAAGCATATTAAATAAGGATGTTTCAGGAGCGCACAGCTCCCTTAATAATCAATTGACGAGAAAGGTGGTACTTACATTTTAATCTTATATTTTCGTCGGGAATACACTGCTGAAAATGGTCTCCTTGTTTTTAGAAAGAGACACACACACGCGCGCGCGCGCGCACACACACACACACACACATATATATATATAAACACACACACACGTTAGATCTTGAGATTTTAATATATTCATAGCCAACGTTAATAGGATATGGTAGTTTTTTTTAAGCAACTGGTTTGTACTACATATATTCTTTCTTCACTCTAGGTTAAGTAAATATACTGTAATTAAAATTATATTCTGTATTCGACAAATTACTTTACAAATCTTCTCTTTCTCGAATTCTTTGATCTCTTTTTGCTTCTTTTTCTGTGTGTTAATTAAAAATAGTTATCGCTTTCTCCAATTCGTGTTTTCTTAGTTCGTAATATCCTTTTAAACGATATTTAAATTTTAACTGACATATTCGAGAATTTCAGAGATGTTTGTTTAAAAATAAGTTTATCCTAGGAATCAATGCTTAAAAAAAAACAAGAAAATTGTATTTGATTTACTAAATGACTATTATCTAGTATGGTTTTTATGAAGATCCAATGGAGTAGTAATTTCTGTGTGTATAATATAATGTTACAGTAAATTATATATATATATATTTATATTTATATAAGGCAAAATGGTGAATAGAAACCTTCCAAATATTTAACGTACTTAGACAGCAATAAATAAGATGGTTGGGATATGTTAGAATATTTGCTATATAGTGGATTTAAAGAGGGTGAGATAATTATATAGTAGAAATAAAATAAATACATTAAAATCCTCCAAACAATTCAGAAGGAAGTTATATTTTGGAAGATAATTTATAATATACTAAAAATATACATAATAATCATAAAAATGTTCTTCTTGTTCCATAGCGAAGAAAAATTTAATAATACATTTAGAAAATAAATAACACTATGGTAAAGGTTTCATTATGCTTAGAAAATTGCTTAATAGTAAAATTGCTTACAAAATTTTAAAATTCAAACCAATGAATTGGCTTTAAAAATATATTTATTATAATTCACAATTAAGAACAAAATAGCAAACAATTTTGAAGAAGAAATGCATACACTGATGAATAATTTAGTTCAGGGAAAGCAATGGAAAATTGAAAAAAAAAAAAAAAAAAAAAAAAAAATATATATATATATACTGATATAAAATTAATTAATTAATAATTCTATACAAAATTGGGAAAATACATATGTAAACCTTATTTTGATAAAGCCTCCTGAAGGAGGACGTCGCAGAGACTCATAAGGTAATAGTTAATGTTGCTGCTACGTCGCCCTAAATATGGAAGCTGCAATGTCTTCCGAAACGTCGGGAAGGTAAACGACATGGAGCCAAGAACCCAGAAGTCAAGAACTTGTAATATCGCAATGTTAAAAAATTTCGATGATAGACCATATATATATACATTTAAAAGAAAATATTATTTATTTTATGGCAGCAGAATCAGCAATTAGTTTCACCTCATTTCCAAAATAATTTCAACATCAGTACAGTAACAGTTAACTTAATTTCCATTTCTATCTTTAAATTCTAAAACAATATAAGTAAATAGTTCATAATTAATTTTATAAAATAAACCACCAAAGCTCCGATCTCAAACATGGTTTCTCGGTCAAAATGAGTATTAATATTATATTCAAAGTGATTCAGATTATAATATTGTATAAACATATAATAAGCTAAATTACAATGAATATCAACAGTTTTATATTAGTTAAGTTGGAAATTTTAATTAGTGTTGGTTGAAGGGAGATCCATACCATATTGCCATATTTGAATGGTTCATATAAATTTAATTTCTTTGATGTTTCAATTCCATATTGTATTCTTGAAAACGTTTTCTTATTTTATTGAGTAACAACTTTGATTATATTATTATTTATACTTGGTGATAAATATGTCTTATAAAATCTAATTAATGCTAGTCGTGATAAACGCCATGGTAAAGATACTTTTTTTTTTTTATTTGTTCTTGCTAACTTGAAAGCTTTATTATTATACACCTCTGGCTGTCGAGTTTCCAGCTTATTAAGAAATATATGTATATATAATTTCATAAAGCAACTGATTGGGTTGTCAATGTTTTCATTGACTAAGGAGAGCCAAGAGATTTTGATGTTCTTGGATAATATATTTTTGTGGGGTATTTTGTTCTGATCTAAATTTTTTTAGGTGCAATTTTTTCAGTCCATACTTTTTAACTAAAGTGACATATATTAAAATTGTTCATGAGTTTCGATATTTATTATCTCTTGACTTTTTTTATCACAATTTTATGAATCGCATTTATTCCAAAAGAATATCAGCATAACGGTGATGATCGTTCATGTCTTTTTTTGCATCAGTATCTTTCTGAATAAGCATTAAAACAATTTGTTCCTTTATGTTTATTATTTTTACTATTGAATTTTATTAAATATAACTTAACAAACACCATTTTATTTTTATTTATTCTTAAGGGAAGTATGTTATAATTTCTGTTACTTAAATAATGTGTTAATACTTCACCAATATAAGTGGTTTTAAAAGATTTTAATGGTATAATTCCAGCAAGAACATTTATTCGTCTGATTTTTATAATTTCTCATGTACTTCTTTTCTGGAACATGAGGACTATAATATGGAAATAATTATCTTTCAAAATTAGTGGGTTATTGATTTGAAATACAATTTAATGTTTTAACTGCCACAGAAATTAAAGAATTGAAAAATGGTTTTTTTCATTAATAATTTATATTTTTCGCATTTCATTTCTAATAAATCAATTAAATTAAATAACTAAAAATTTTTATTATCAGTGTGTTTTGATTTTTATATTGTCGATATGTATCTATTATTATATTTATAGTTGACATTTTCTAAGCTGTAATTTATAATTAATTTTTTTTTAATTTTAAGAAAATTTTTAAAATTATTTGTTATCCTTTTCATGGAAATGATTACCATTTTTTAAAAACGCTCTCAGTTTGTGCCTTATTTTAATACATATCTAAACAATAAATAGTATTGCATGAAATTTAATGTTATTGTAAACAACCATTTCCATCTATTTGCCAAACTCAAAAAAATTTAAATGGTAATAATTTTAAGACTGAATTCGGAATTTCTATCGGCGATAGTTCTTCGTTTCCAAATGATGCTTATGTTTACGAACACTATAAAATAGCTTAAGGTTATTCAGGTGAACCTTATGCGAATGATAATATTGATTTTACATTTATTTTTTTCAATAATCTATTATTGAAATTTTTGTACATTGAAATAGTATTAAAGTTGTTGAAAACCCAAGAATCACTTCAACTCTTATGAATACATTATTTAGAATTTCAGTTGAAGAAAATCAAGGGAACATAGTAGGAGTTGATATAATTGTATCAAACTATAAAATAATAAACCAAATAGTGATTAACAAACAATATGGTTAACTTTTATAGTTGTGCTATATTTTATAGAATATACTCCGGTAATAACTGTTTATTTATTTATCCAGCAAAAGAAGACATTATACATGGAACAAAATCAAAAACACCTGCTCATCCAGGAAAAATTTTATTAAAGAATTAGTGATTTCTGTGGGCACTTGTTGAATTTCGATAAAATATTAGATATGAATAAATTGATGGAATAACCAAAAATTCCTATTAAATTTAAATATTGGCAATTTTTAGGGGAAAAAAGGCTTCAAATGGCAAAGTAAACAATTTGAGATGAATATAATATAGCAGTTTAATAATATTCATTATGATATGCCTGATTTCATTTCAGTTGGATTTCAAGTTAATGGAGAAAAGTGGCATTGAGCGTATGTTCATGTTTCTATACTTAATAATAGTGACGTGAAAAATTAAAACTTTTGCATGATATTACACTGATGCAGACTGGAGAACCTTTAACAAAGGATTGTGTATAAATGGTTGTGATATGAAACAGATTTTGGTTTATCCTTTAGTATTCATTATCAATATTTACTACTTACCTTACTTCCAACATTGACCTGTTTAAAAGTTTGTTTTACGAGTCTTTGTGTTCCTCTGAAATCTAATCAAGCAGCTGCTTTATGCCATGTAAAAAAACATTAATTAGAACTTTCCCACAGGGATAAGCTTTCATATCTGGTAGAGACGTCGGTGGTGAAGATTCCAATGGAAAGTCCTTCTGAGTAGTTCTTTGCAAACACGTGACTGCTGTATTCTTCACTATTTGTTAACTACATAAATGTTGATACAGAAAATGCTACCTTCTGGTTACGTGAAATATTTCGTCCTTCTAACTGCAATGAGAGAATTTTTCTTGTAACTTTTTTACAAAATATATTTATTAATCAAGAATGTCAGATGTTTACACTTCACTTGACACTTGCTTGCTCTGCTTGACTACATACTCTTTCATACAATATCGCATCCATATTTCAAATATTCCGCTTTACCAATCCACAATCGTGATAATTGGGAATCAAAGAGTTATCCTTCATAGGGAAATAATGGGTGATTGACTGAAATTTAGGAATAAAAACTAAAGATTATAAAAATTTGATAAATGTATTGTTTTTGTTTTGTCCATAGCACCCATCATAAAACAGGTAAAGATGTTTCGCTTCAGGAAATATATCATATTGTGTATAGTCTAGATTAATTTAACAAACTCCAATAGAAAATTTCTTCGTAATTAACTCATGCTACATGTAAAATTTTGCACTATTATCTTTTAATTATGAATGTTTAACAGTGACATTTAACTGCCTCATTTAGAATACTTCTTAATCTGGAATTTCCGGATGTTCAAGGTTTTGCGCGAATGCCATTGATATTCCAGTAACTTCTTCATTTAACAGGCATTATTTTACGAATAGTTTGATAATCTTATGAAAATTTGAGCTTCTTCGCTTTGAGTTATTAGCTCTACTGCAGCGACACGTTTTGCTGTATCAGTTAGTGACTTTTATGCTAGTTTCACACTTAGTTATTCACCCATATAGCACGTGTCAACTCATGGTTTTACAAATGATAAATTGAACCTCTCATGGAACACTTTCAAAAATAAACTGTCCATCACTTCAACATTTTGATGTTTCTCTGTGAAGTATTCCTGCATTAGGAGGACATTAAGTTTGCCACTAAGGAATCACACATGTCCCGTCTTTTTTTGTGAGGTGCCATTTGATATGGTCCTCCGCCATAGCACATATGACATCAGAAATTGCATTTCCTGACCTCTGTTTCCTTCTCATGTCATTAGGCTATTCTCTGCAGCAAGTAGTGATCCTAGTATGTTAGTCCTATGCTTTGAACTACTGTGCATATTAAAGAATGTATTTTTTGCATACTTGTATATGTCTGCTGCTACAATTTACCGAATACTTGAAGTTATGGGATGGAGGTTTCCTTCTTTCATCAACAGAATCCTTTAAGGACTTTCTTTGTTTAACTTCTGCAATTTCCATTAGTGATTGCAAGTAGGCATCTTGATTGTTTTTACAGTAGATTGCATAAAACTTACAAAAAATTTCGTCGTGATCTCCAAGTGAAAGATTTCGAAACAATTTGTAGGACACCCACACTTTTCTCCAATCGCCTTTGCGCTGACAAAATTTCTTGAAAAGTTAACATATTCCAAGCGTTTGGTTCTACCTCTTTTAAATACGTCCCACTTATATTCCACTCTTTCGACACCTTCTTTTTGACGTCTATTTTTTCCTTAAACGGCATCATTAACTTCCCTAGTCTCCATCTTGTAGATAGCAGTAACAGCTGACAATCATTGTAGCACTCGCCTAAATAAGACGAGATGCGATATCTCGCTGTCTCCCAGATAGGTCTGGTTTCTGCATAATATAGTCAATACTATACCACAATACGGAGAACTTCGAGAGGATTTAGATGTACGATATTTGTCTGAAATAATAGTTCCACCTATCAAGATAGCCTATGTACACTTCACTGAAAACAACTAAAATGTGGAGATGTTATGTTTCTGAAATAGCTGATTAAGATATGTCTTCAAATAAATTAAAAGTAAAAGAGTAGGTTGGGGTATGATGACGCACATAAGATCCTAATATATTGTAAAAAAAAATTTATAAATCCTAAACATGAAATGAAAGTTATAACCCTCTACATGTTTGGGAAATCTACCATACAGAAGTCTAGGAACATTCCAATACATATATTGAGATATTTCTATGCACATATATACTTTATATTACAAATGTATGGTAACATTCACAAATGTTAGAAATTATACCATACAAATTAAGTATATTTACCAGACATGTATATAAGAACATTTCCAAACAATATAACAGATGTACTATACTAGTATGGTATTGTTACTAGACACATGTATGGGAACGATCATGTACCATATTGACAGCTGTAGTGCACATGTATATTGACTTTACCAGACACTTGTATAGGAACGATTCCAAACCAGATTAGCAGATGTACTATAATAATATGGTACTGTTACTATACATGTGTTTGGGAACGATCAGGTTACATATTGGCAGTTTCAGTACACACGTGTATAGGCTGTTCACAGTAAAGTGAGCACTTTTTAAGGTCCTCCCTACAGGCTTTAACCACTAATAAATATATCTTATAGCAGCATCAGGTATTAAATTTTGAGGGTGGTGAAATGTATTCACTGTGTTTATTCATCACATTGCAATGTTTATATTAAAAAGCAGCAAGAAGATGGAAATAGGATGAAAGGGAAAATTTAGAAGGGCCTTTAAAAGTGCTCACTTTACCGTGAACAACCTACAGTAACTTTACCAGGCACATTTATAGGAATCATCACATACTATATTGACAGCTGTGGTACGCAAGTATGATACATTTAACATTCGTGTATTAGGAATGATCACATATCATAATGGTAGCTGCAATACACAAGTGTGGTATCTTTACCAAACAAGAATAAGTCCTTTTGCACAAATAAATACTTCAGGCAGAAAATTAGAGGCTTCCTAGCGCCTGACTGTGCGACATGCAGAGCTCATCACTAATACACACTACCAAAATTGCCAGAAAAGTGAGATTTACGTTGCAAATTAAAGAATAATGCATATATGTTGTAACATTGTAAAATATTATACTAGAATTTAATTATTTTTATGTTTTAAAAATCCTATGCTATTAAAAGTTTACTAATAAAAACTTAGGCATATTAACTTTATGGATGCTTTGGAAAGCACATCCTAATTCACTTGTAAAACTTTCGTGGCTGAAATGGATATGCAAGGAATCAGTTACAAAAATATTATCAAAAATACTACAACGTTTTATTAAAATCAGAGTAATTGTTGTTCCTTACTTGGTATATTTAAAAATAAATGCATTTTCTAAAGCTTATAGAATGGAAACATGCTTAAATTTTGATTAAAAATATACTCTCATTACGTGATTTTAAAGCAAATATATAAATGCTTGCAATTATTCTACAATAAAATATACTCATTCTTCTTTCATATGCAACACAAATGGTACCTTTCTGACAATTTTGTTAATGTGCATACTAATGAGTTCTGCATGTTGTACAGTCAGGCGTAGTGTATGCCCATCTCCTCCTACCTGAAGATACCAAGACTTGGAACTTTTAAATTTTTCTATCACCTTTAACTCAGGCCAAAGTATGAACAGTGACATACCACATTCTACTGCTCATGAGTAATTCCAGTTGTATTCTTAAGGATGAACCAAGGAATAGGAAAAATTAGCAAGTTCTCTGTCTTATTTCTGAAGCCCTGAAATGCGTAACCTCCTAAAAATTACTGCAAAACATTTATTGTGTGTCAATCAAATATGATGCCTTTACTAGAAACGTGTACAGAAATGAAACATACCTTTTCACGTAGTTTGTCCTCAAAATTTTATAGATGCCATATATAGAGGAACTACACCCTACTGCTTCAGAGATTATACATGAATTGAAGGTTTCCTAAAATTTATATATATGAATAGGAATAGTAATACTTCAGGAATTATCAACAATACATGGATGGCAAATTTACATGACCAAAGTATAGGAATATCATATTACCAGTTCAGCAGACAGTTCTTTACAGAGTTATGATTATGTAGGAGCTGTATTTTACATTTAGGAAGCCTAATCCGAAGAAAGTTTAGATAGAAAAAAAACACTATTGACTGAATATTGGTGATTTGATTTAGATAATACACTATGTAACCTTTCATTACTGACTGTCTAAAAGGAATGCATCCACATTACAGATTCTAACGAAGCATGTCTTCCGAAATTCCATTTTGGAATTATCTGATTTTTCCCTGTTTTACAGACATAATATCACCATTTTCCCTAACCTATTATCAACCCTCCATTACCATATTTTTTCCACCACTGACCGAAAAAAAAATGCTGTCAGTGAAACAGAATTAAATTACATTGAAACAGATCAAGTAAGCAGGGCCAACATATTGTTCAAGTCATTTATATTTCTCACGATATACGCTATTGACTTCACAGAAAAATAATTTAGTTTGTACATACAGCCCTTTGTGACTTGGCTATTATTGCCAGTTCACAAATTTAAAAATTAAAATATAATATTGCAAATACTTATAATTATATTACCTTGTATTCACAAAACTAACAACTTTTGCAAAGTAGCAAATTATTTACATTTTTGCTCACACTGGTAAAAATGCCCTGACTTTTCCCTGTCACGAAATTCCCTGACTTTTCCGTGTCTTCCCTGTGAGTGGACAACCTGTAACAAAATGTATTAAGCAAATCCAGCAAAAAGTTGTGAAAGTAAAAATAATGCATACAACTTGGGAGTGTACTTAATTTATATATTTTTTATCACTCTGCAACAGGAGTTTCACTTAAATTCGTAGGAATTAGTCAATGCATTGTACATGATGAATGAAACATGTGAACTGTGAAAGGACATTATTGCATCATTAATAAAGATGTACAAACTCACTGTAAATGTTCCTCTTTACACAAATACGTCACATCAAGAATAAGTGGTTTTTCCATGTTGGTAATATTTCAATTTATTTTTTACTCAGTTTATGTAACACTTTTTTTTTCGACTTTCCCCGAGTTTGACATATGGCATATTAAGTAAAGCCAAATTAATATAATTTTTCCATAAAAATTGGTCGTATCTGTACCAATCACATGAAAAATAATAGGAATGGCATGAAAAAAACTGAAGCAAACACCACATATATTTGATATACCACGTTTATTTCCACAATTTACAACAACACAAGTATTTCATTCATTTGATAAAAATAACAATTGACAACTATAAAAAAGAATTGTAAATAGTTTACATTGCATCCCAAGTAACTCGCAAAAGCAGCCAGTAATAAAGTCATTATTTTTGTTAACATTGAAAATACATTTTGCCCATTGACGTGATGCTTTGCGTTTTCTGATGCAAGCATCACATTCTTGCCCAATGTCATGGATTTTATCCAGAAATTGTCTGAAACAAGACACATTTAAAATGAGTGAAGAATGTATATTTATTATTCTGATTATTTCAGCTTAAATAGGGTTGCCAGAAGTTCAGAAATGAAAGTCAGTATATATGTTGGTGATGTTGCTTTAGTGACTCATCCTAAATCAATAAGGTCTCATGCATGTACTAAACAGGGCCAAACTATGTATATTTTTTAATTTGTTTGTTAGTGGTAATACCTTTTCTGATATGTTTTGGGAATGTGAAAAAAAAGTTGTTTTGATGCCATGAGTATGTTTGAAAAGAATAGACATTTATTCTTCAAAGGATGCTACAATCACTAATTTGGAAACACATTAACTTGTGCTAGGTTGTGCAGTTGAAATTAAATATTGGAACTTTGAGCTTTTACAGACGAGAACAGTATGCGGAACAAAATGAACAAAATCTGACTTTTCTGGGTAAATCTGTACATATGGCAACCCTAGTTATAAATAACATTGAATTATAGGCCACAAAAACACATCAAATAAAGATATATTTCTCTCAAAACGCAACACCTAAAGTCTATACGCGGTTTCTTCTCACTTTTTTAATTGAACCTTTGAAAAATTACTCCCGCGTACGGTGTGTTCGGTTGTTCACTAAATATATTATGAATCACAAACATTTTATACTTGTGTTAACACAAAATTACATAAAAGTATGTTATTTTGGCTATATTAAAATTTTCTGTGTATTTTGTCTATGAAATATACTATTTCCTTTACAATTAATATGAATAAAAACTGAGAAAATAGGTATGTTTTTAATGTCTAGTAATAAATAGTTCATATGCAAAATATTATCACACTGAGAGCACACGAATATGGTACATTGTCACTTTGGTGTAGGTTCTCTATACTTGGTGAAGCTTTCTTTGCACGAGGCGGTGCAATGGTTATAAAGTAGAACTTAAGCAGGGCTTTAGAAAATCTGGCAGTAACAGTGAATAGAATATGGCAATAATTATACAAAAGAGTAAACACTAGCAACAAAAAATATGAGCTAACACTAATCGGAAAATAAATTACGTATGTTTTAACTATTTCAGAGTAAACATATACACGTGGTTTTGCATTTTTGTAAATTGCACACAGCTTCAGCTTGAAAGGGCAAAATCGCATATCACAGGTGAAGAGGAAAAGTACACTGTCAGCGAAGTGTATCAAAATATCACACTGCACAATTTGAATCTGGTCGATTCTGCAGCATTCAAGAACTTATTGGTGATACTTTTTTAATGTGTCAAGATTGAAGGCTAATTTAATCACACACGATTTGTGCAGGCAAATTTTTCTACTGCGATTGAGAACATTTAATTCTTAACAATTTTATCTCTAACCAAAGGGAAGTTTACAGTGAAATAAAACAACCTATCAGTGGTAGGTTGTGCTTAACCTCTCTAACAGCTAGGTTATTAGAAACTGAGCAAGTTGCTGAGAGAAGCAAGAACCAGGCAGTAATCTACCATGTTCTGTACTAGGGAACCAGCTCAGCATTCACCTCGAGTGATTTTTGGGAAGCATGGAAAATTGCAATAATAATGGCTGGACCAGGAATTAAACCCACATTATTCTGAACGTGAATACAGTAGTTTGCCAGTGTGCCACCTTGCTCAGTCCCAATCTATCAAACCAATGAAAAAGAAGTTACATCAATAATTAGCATACTTCTCAATCATGGAAATTTTTGTTTAACGTAGGACGATACAAAAACTTTGTAAAAAATAATTCTGGATATTTACATGGTGTAGGAATTTACTATGCTGGGTTTCTAGAATAAAATTAAGGCATATGAAATGAACAGAAATTAACATGCTAACTGTCCACTAATTATACACAACATGTCTACGAACATTGTTGCGATAGTCTGTTAACCAATTCTGACTGAACATCATTATCTTGGATATAACCTGTATATATTAAAGATAGGATTGTATTAAAATGCAAGTTCTAAACATGTTGAAAGCGACACATAGTGGAGGGGGGAGGGAGGTGTCCACGGCCACATTTAATAAATCTTAAAAGAAACCCTCAAAGCTAGGCAGTGGGCACAGGTAGAAGGGAGGTTGGAATGAGCACTTTTAGAGTGAATGCTTGACAACTTGCGAGAAAGAGTACTCTTTACACTGAATAAAGTTATAAAGGCACAAGCTGGCTGGCTAAAATAAATGAGATAATAACAGAATACAATGTTCCTTGTTTGTCGTAAACAATCAAAGTAACAAAGAATGTTTTTAAGGGGACAGCAAGAACAATAGTTGGTAATGCACATGTAAGTGCGATGTAATTAGATGCAGCAGTTGGTAAAGCACGAGGTAGTGTGACAGGGGATGAATATTTAGCAGTTGGTGGTGCCAGGTGGACGCACGCTCAACTGTCGACAATAGGTTGTGACGCGAGCAGTGCGAAGTGTGCTGTTGTTCATTGGTTAATTTCTAGTGTGTACATGGGTAATATTTGGAATAAAGCTTCGTTAATGACTACAGCTAAGTATTGACAGACAGTGTACACTACTTTAACACAATGTGAAATTAAAGTTACATGTATACCAAGCACCTTATTGTGGTTTTGTCTTACATCGACGAATGTTCGATAAAACTGTGATATACATTTACTCAATACTTATACTATTGAATGAAATCTTGATTATAATACTAAACATTTGATATCATACACACATTGAATACTTAGGGAACCAAACACCTGTGGTGGATAGTAAAGGAAAGTTTATACATAGGAAGTTGGTAGATCTGTGCCTGTAGGCGAAGTTTATAGCCTCTCATGAATCACTGTTTTTACACGTATATGTAGCACTCACACAGGAGCACAAAATGAATGTTTAAGCATATGGAAACTGTCAAAGCACTCTATTTGAAGAAGCACTGTTCGTTGCCGAAAAGTTTTTATCACTGTCACAGGTTTAAGGAGTGTCTTTCACGTATGCTTGTTCACAGTGAGAGTTAGGGCACGCTACTATGTTTTATAAATGGAATTAATGTTTGTACATTGGCAAAATAATGCAAAAATGCCCTGAGGCATTATTAACAACGTTTATATATAATACATAATACACCATGCAAGAGAGAATTAGTAAAGACATATTGTATGCAGTTATCAGCATGTTCTACTATATACTAGAATCATCTTTCTAGATAGAGGGTGTTTATTACAAAATGGTTTTATTCATCATCACACATACAACACTATATATTATTAAATATCTGCAGATATAGGAATGAAAAATAAAAAGGGCAAAGTATTCCTCTTAAAAATATCTTACCGGTTAAATATAATATGTCACATAGATGTAAGAAATGAAATATTCAATAACATTATTAGCCCTTTAAATTTGATGTAGTAGCCATTTTATAGCTGAAAATTTCATGAGGCATGGTATTTAAAGATCTAAGAGGTTAATTAACAAGCCTAGTCTTTTAGGCCTGAGTACCAAGTATCCTTACCATTAACCACACAGCTGGTAATATTATATAAGACTGCAACTCGCTCTTGCAGGGACTAAAATCAATTAATAAATACTCTACATTAAGGGCCGATACTATGGCATTAAAATGATACATAACAAAAGAATGATATTGGATATGCACAAAACATATGGATTCGAATCACTCGGATTGTTGGGAATGTTTTGTTTTAGGTTTTCTTTGTTGTTTTTTGTAGAAAAACCCATTAGGTTTCATAAGAAAATTCATACTATAACTTGAAAATCATCATATACCACATTATTAGAACACACAAGGCACAAATGGACTACCAAACTAGCAAAATAAAGAAAAGATCACACAATGGTTAGTTGTTGGTGCAAATTAACATAAGTACAGTTAACTGTGAATGCCATTAGGCATTCAAATTGAACTTGCAATAAATTGAACACTAATTTTATACCTTGAGGTTTAGTAGTAATTAATGGGAAAGTACAACCTTATACATAAAACTGTAGGGACAGCAGTGGCAATACGTTAGGAATGAAATTAAGTAAACAAATTGTTGTCAGTAAAATTACTCATGAATACAGATGAAGCATGTTGCAACCTAGTAATATCTGATATATATATATATATATATATATATATATATATACACTGTGACACATTAAGGGGCTGAAGTGAAGTAGATATCTTAATCAACTTTACATAGAAAGTTGTCACAAAACACAGTAGGAAAATTAAGGCAGGATCCAGTAGAGAGAATTGCCTTGGTGGCTGGAACAACAGCTTGTAGCATTCGGAATAAATGAAGGTAATCATAAACATAAATAAAATTGTAGTATATATTTCCATACTACACAGAGAGTGCATAAAAGAGAAAAGAATTAGTTATCTGAAAAAAATATACTCTGTTCGGCGCTTGTGCACTGAAAATAAATTTATGAACAAAGGATCACATAATGTAACATAAAACACCTGATTTATTTGTGAAGCACAACATGTGTATTCTTGTGTGCAGCATGGCCAGGATTTTAACCATTTCAAACAATACATAAATAATCCTGCAGGGGTTGAGGGAGGGAGGGATTAAAATGAAATAAAACGAAATTGTATATCAGATATGAAACAGTCATACTCCTGACTAGTGATAGACTGTGCATGGAGAGATTAAACGCTATCTTTCTGCACTGTGGTAACAGCACATGGAATGGAGAGAAATGGGTCCATCGCCTAGGGTGGGGAAGAGAAATGTACATACAATTTGTAGAGCAATGACATGCCAGTTTGATAGATGTGATGTTATAAACACCTGCCTGCAAAAACAAAAGGAAACAGATACGTGGCCATTATGGTGGCATAGGCGGGTATGCCCCACCACCTGAGCGTGGTATGGCCCTGGAAGGCCATCGCCTTGGCAATGCTCGGCACATGCGCAGAGCGAATCTGTCTGTGCTCAGTGCAGCCTACCTTGGCAGGCAGCGAGAAAAGCACCGCAAAGCTTCCGCACGGCGGCGAGAGGCGAGGAGTGCAGTTGGCAGGCCTTTTATCCCCTCGACAAGGCTCGCGAACGTGCAGCAGAGGCTTAGTAGTGGGCTGAGAGGCAGGGATGTGGCAGGAAGGTGCGCTGTGACAGCTGCTCGTTGTGGGTTGCATGTGCTGATTTGGATCTTAGTCAGCATGCACCAGTTTCTGTATGCCTTGGCTCCCTTGCAGCGATGTACACAGCACACACAGCTTAGAACGGGGCACAGGAAGGAATAATACAAACTGGATCACATTTTTACGCAAGCATATGACACTGATACAGAAAATACATTATACAGAGCGACATTGCTACAGCATATTGATGGGTGTATGCTAACTTAGTGTGCTTGCACAGATAATATCGAACTTGGGGGCGCCAGATTTGTTTGTCTTTACTCGAATGGTCGATTCGCCTAAGATATCTGTGATACAATAAGAGCCACGGTAATGGGGGGTAAAAGCCTTTTGTGTACCATGGTTGCATACCCAGGCATGATCGTTGAAACATAATGTGTTCTTTCTATGCATTTTATCAAACTGTGTTTTTCGAAGGCTCTGAGCTTGAATTAAGTTATGCTTAGTAGTATGCTGGGTGGAAGGATGTTTATGCAACCAACTGGGCTGGGAGGACTGCTTCTACCCTACGGAGCAAATAGTAGGGCATAAACTTTGTTGAGCTATTAATCCTAGTATTGTAACTAAACTGAATAAATGGGAAGTACAAATCTCTGTTTGACTGGTCTGTAGTGGCACACCCCATAAGTTGTTCACCAATTAAATGATTATTGCTTTCGACTAGGCCGTTGCAACGGAGGTTGTATGCAGTGGAAGTTAATTTCTTTACACGTAGAGTCTTCAAAAGGTTGGTATTGAGTTCATTTTGGAAGCTGGTGCCCCTCTCAGAAAGTATTTGTTACAGACCTCCGAACTGTAGTATGACTTCTTTTACAAACTCTGCACAAGTAGCAGCATTGATAGACTTGACAGATTTTGCAACAACATAGTGAGTGGCATTAACTGTTATAACCAAAATATACATCTTTAAGGGTAAAAGTGGGTTAGGGCCCTTTCGCATCCAGAGCCCAAGTTTTCGAAAGGGGTTGAGGCAGCATTAGGGTTAATTGATCAACGGGTTGGGAGTGATAGCTTTAATTTTCTGACATTCAGGGAAGCATTTGATATAATTCTTAACATCTGTGGCCATTGTGTCCCAATAATACGACTGCTTAATTTCCTGTAAGGTTTTAAGGATGCCAAAGTGCCCACCCCTAAATATAGCATCATGATGGGCTTAAATGACTTCTTGAACATACAGCTGAGGTACAAGACATAATTTTAAAGGTTATTGGGTTGTGTTTACCTTAAAAAATATTTCGCTGTTGGTGGCTATACCATAACGACACTATCTCTACGATATTTGGTGTCAGCTTGTTCTGGATGAAGTAAGGCTTGCTTGAGTTTGTGGAAACGAGGATTGTCATCATATTCGCCAGTAAATGGGAATCTTGGAACAGTGATAGGACATAGATGAAATACAGACTCGTCATCTATCTGAATGTGTTCTTGGATGTGTGTATTCAGAGGGAGAAAATGTATGACATCATTAAAAAGGACAATAAGAATTTTACATTTGAAAACTGGATCAATATATGTTGTGGCGAGGGTGGAGGTATACCTTCGACGAATCACTTCAAAATTAACCTGGTAGAGGGTATTTATGATTTTGATGATCAAATGAATAGGAAAAATGTACTCTTTTGCAACCGGTGTGGCATGGCAATCTCGGTAATTAGGGGCATCCATGGACACAATATGGTGTTTAACCTCCTCCCCGTGCTGCCTAAAATATTTTGCAACAGAAGCAGTAATTTCGGATAGTTTTTCAGGATTCTTGAAAATGGCTTCGGCAAAGACTTTGAGAAGTAAGGTGCATTTCATCATGTCGCATTTGACTTGTTATTTAGTGTTGTGGACTGCGACAGTTTGAGTAGTGACCTCTGGGACCATGTGGAAGCAACTTAACACATCGGGAAGGATGTTTAACTTACCTGTAACTATATGTGTCTCAGAGTCAAATTCACTTAGTGCAATAGCAATTTTTTGAATTTGTGCATTATGGTCAGCAATGGAATACATATAGTGCAGGCTGGCATTGTCAGTTTCAATGGTGAATTGGTGCTCATACAAATATTAGCGAAAATGTGTGCACATGTATTTAACAGCCGCAAGTTCTGGCTCTGTGGTAGACCAAAATACCTCTTGTAAAGATAATTTCTTTTTACATGAAATTAGACAACATATCTCTGTTTAGAATGTGGTTTGAGTTGGAAGAGCACCCAACATACAGTAGTGTTACTAGCATTGCTTGCTAAGATAATTTCATGGTTATCATTGAATTTTTACAATATTGGCCTTGTAAAATGGCTTGTTTGAAATTAACAAAGGCATTTTGGTGTTCTGATTTCCATGTAAAGGGAGTATTATGTTTGGTGGGGTCTATCAATAGCTGCACAATGGAGACATAGTTTAAAATATACCATCTGAGGTATGATATCATGTCCAGAGAAGTGCGAATTTGTTTAAGGTTGACAGGGGGTGCCATTCTATATATTGCCACGACCTTATTGTGACCAGTGGACATACCTTGGGGAGTAATGTTGTGACCTAAGACTTTAACAGTATTTTGGGCAAATCAGTACTTTTTTGTATTCACTTTGACATTAAACTGGTGTAATCTTTCAAAGACTTTGTTATTGTTATTAATGTGTTCCTCAATTGCATTACCCAGTATGAAAATATCGCCAATATAGGCGATTGCAGCTGTCAATCACAGGAGGCCTAAAAATTTGTTCATGAACATCTGGAAATATTGAGGGGAGTTGGATAATCCCATTGGCATTCTTCTATATTCGATTAAACCCACCCCATTGATGTTAAAGGCCAATTTAAGGTAATCCTGAGATATAACAGAGATGCTGTAAATGCCAGAAAATAAATCAAGACTTTTGATATAAGGGGAATGCTGTAATGTGTTTAAAATGTCCTCGGTCCTTGGGAGTGGATATTTCACTGTGGTGAGGTGTTGATTAAATTTATGTAAATCTGTCAAAAACATAAGGCCACCATTTTTCTTTGAAATCGCAAGACAAGGGCAAAATATAGGGAGCCAGCTTCTTGAATTATTGCTGCATGGACCATATCTTTAATTTGATTTAAAAGTTCATCACTCACCTTGGGGCTGTCCTAAAGGGTGTGTAGCTATGGGTTTGTCAGTGTTTAAATCCAATTAATTCTCAAAATATTTCGCATCTGTGAGTTATAAGATAGAATGGGCAAAATGGTTTCCATAGTTATCAATAAGATTGCTGATGACTTGCTTTTGATTTATTGAAAGATTATTATTTATGCGAAGCCTTGTGGTGGTTGATCTTCAAAAGACTCAAGGGTATTTCAAAAATGTTATATAGAAGGGTAATCTGGTATGTCCATACTGGTAGAAACAAATGGGATTTCAGTAAGCTTATTTTCATTATGGGCTTTAATAAAGAAAATATTATATTTCAGAATTGGGATAACATCAATTTTTTTATAAAGTCAACTCCTAAGATGAGGTACTGTTTGAGGTTGTCAATTGCTAAAAAGTTTTGGGGATAAGTATTGCCACGACTATTTAGATTAATGCAAGTCTATGTGAATATCCTGTATCCAATTTTGCACGATATTGCTTGCCCATTGATTATAATGAGCACACACTGCATTGCTGAACTAAACTGAGTCTACAGACAGGGAGAAAGAGGTGTAGCCTTCACTTGCTTTAGTTTGCCAGATAAAGTTGCGACTCCACTCAGCTTGTTTTTCAACAAACATTTATCACTGTGGCCCCTGGCACTCTTGTTTTGAAAACATTCAGAACACGCTACTTGTGAAACCTGAGTGGGTGCCAATATGAAAATGGTATGCAGTGTCAGTTTGAATGAATGTTTAAATCGGCGAAATCGGACACCAATGTCCATGGAAAAATTGAAAGAGTTGCTAAGGGAAAATAGGGCAATGTAGACTCTTATGGCCTACATAGAAGCAAAGAGTGCAGGTATAACTGGCAAGACTGTGAAGGCCTTGAACTGTGTGCTGCAATGCGGGGAATCGCTGCGATTTTGGCAATGCTGCACTCTTATGTGCAAGGCTGTGAAAGTGTGGCAACCGCAGACATATTTGTGCAGGGGGAGAACTGCTGTGCTTGCAATCGTCGTGGTGCGGGCCTCGCAGACACTGTTGCACATGTTGACACTACAGCTGACGGACTTGTTATCGCTGGCTTCACTGGAGGTTGTTTACACACTGTTTTCCTAGAAGGCAGTATTCTTGGCCTTACATATTATACTGAGGCTCTGCTGTCCCAAAATGTATGGTGGATTTGATTTATGGGGCCTTGTTCTGTTGCACAATGTTGCTGGGTGAAATGAGAAAGGACAGGATGGGATTATATTGGAAATTACTTTATGTGGCATTAAAACTGGCGATTTCCATGTAACATCTGCTGTACACAACTTTATTAAAGAATGCATGACATGTGGCTCGAACCAGCGCCTCTGTTCTTGGGTGGGGGAGACATGTTTTCCACTGTAGTGCACCCTGTACTGTTCACCAGAAACGTGTCCATTTACGTGTCTATTTCCCCTCTGTTCTGCTCTGAAGGGGCTTTCATGGTGGTGTGTGTGTTTTTATAGGGTCCTTTGCGGGATTGGCATGTGTATTGTGTTCTGTTCTGTGGCCAGTTAATTACATTGCGGTAGCGGTATTTATGCTGATCGTGTGTGTTTTTGTGGGTGGTGGGTTGGGGTGGATAAGTATGTGTATGTAATGTACATGACGTGGATGTGGTGTGGAACATTGGTTGAATTTTGCAGTGTCTGCAAATGTTCCTTTAAAATGGGAATTTCTTCATGGAGTTTAGCGTATAGTGGGTTTGGTGTATGCTGTTCAATGTTATGTTGGTAACTGTACATGACATACTGGATGTTTTCAACATTCTGTAGTAGCTTGTCTAGTGTTGTGTTGTCCAAAGGGATAAGTTTTTCCGCAAGTGGTGGCAAAAGAGAGTTCCAAATTATGCTCAAAAATTCTTGTTCAGACAGTTGTGATGCACATTTGTTCATATAAAAAGTCAAGTTCTCGATATAGGCTTGGGCACTTTCGCCCTATTGTTGTCGTATGGTGTGTAAAAGTTATTTGCATTTATCCTGTGTGTCTAGTTGTGCAAATATGTGTAATAATTTGCCTTCAATTTGTTTACATGTGAGTTCAGTTGTACTACTGTAGTAGAGATTTTCATAGGTTCTGTTTACAAACCCTACCAGATAAAACTTTAGTCACCATTGCTTTTCAAGTTCGGTCTAGTGTTTTAACTCGCTGATGGCGTTAAAGGTATCAAAAAAATCATCTACACTGGCTTTGTTTTCTCCGGAAAAAGTGGGAATGTGGTGTGTTTATGGAAATTTAAAATTAACTGGGAATGGGGTGGTTTGTGGTTGGGTAGGTGGAGTTATGGTGTTGTCAGTGTTTGTAGCAGGAATGGAAATGGAATGTGTATTGGTTATCTGTAGTGTGTGGAATTGGCATGGTCTCAAATAATAATCGCTTGTACCAGGCTGGTTAAGTGCTGATTGGTGTTGAGAAGGTTGTTCATTGGGTGTAATGTTTTCTGTGTTAGCACTTGTTAATTAAGTTAGCAATTGCTTGTGTATGTCTCAAGTTCGTGTAGGTGTGGCTGAAGTACATGTAAGTGCCGGAACAAATTCTCTAATCGTTTGGGTTGTTGACATGTGTGGTGTGCTCATTGCGACATGTTAATGAGAATGTGTGAGGTCAGAGTATTTGGTGCAGTGCACTTTTTTGTAAACTTACTATTTAAGCAAACTACAAGAAGGAAGAAGAAAACACACTCCGATAGCACACAAATCTAATGCAGTGGTTTAAGCCAACAGGTGAACCAGATGTTCTGCATGCATTATAAGCAGTAAATACACAATACTCTAACTACTTAAAACAAAGCAGCTCTGAGGGGAGGAGGTGGGCGAGAAACTTGGCTGGCAAGGTGTGCTATGTAAGCGCTGACTCGTGCATGTGGTAACTGACCTACGATAAGCTGCCTTTTTGTGGGAGTAGAACAGATGTTAGCGTGTGTGGGCAGGTCTGTCTATTACAGACAGGGGAAGGTGGTTTACTCTTATTACTATCAAAAAGATAAAATTTTTTATCAAAATATTCAATGATAATGTTTATAAAATACCTGGGAACAGGCGGGGCTTGGCTGCAAAGAGGTGGGAATAAGACCCTAGCCTCCACCAGTGCAACATTTTTCCTTCAACCGAAGTCTACTATCCTCTAATCTCTGTAGTTCCTTCCCAAAATATTATCAAACACCTTGACTTGTAAGAGGTTCTAAGGGGTACCACAGGGGGCACTCACAATGGTAGTTAAAAAAGGAAGATCATTTATAAATATATATAATTTAATTTAACAAACTTTAACTATAACAACAAAATACATTTACTAGTAAAACAATAGGAAGACATCAATACATCACTGCAGCTAATACACTTACCATGCCGTTAAATTGATTAAGGGAGGGCATGCAGATGATGGCTCATATCGAGTTATTATGACCTAATGCAAGTGCGTTTATGCTCACCCAAAGGTCTATCGCTGATTTGCCTCAGAGCTTCCCTGGGCCTATTATTGCCTATTGCTGTCTGCTTCAGCCTCAATATCTCACTCACTATTACACTGTGTCGAGTCTCGGTACCTTTTGGGGGGTGTCATGAGGGGACGTTTTTATATTTGGGCGATCTGGGATGTGTTTATGAAACATTTGTGCCCAGCCATCAGCTATATACCATGCGACCTTAGGTGTATTAGCGACGCCAGGTTGTTGCTACAATATACGTACATCTCCCTTTCATATGCAAATATAACTTAAATGATTTTAATACGAGTCAGTTCGTTGTGGAGTGTGATGTAGGAATGAGTTCAGCATAGCACTTACGTCGAATTATAAGCTGTGTGATATAGCAGCGGCAATGTCAACAGAGGTTATGAGGGAAACTCAACATTATAAATTTATGTCACAAATCAATAAAAATATGCTGTTTACGAATTTAATGGTTTATATTTCCCTATCAATCTACTTTTAATGAGTTATCCATGAAAATTTAATCACATCTTCCTGAATGTCTCATATTAAATTTAAAAAAAAAAGTACCCCATTTCCATGTTGAAACTTCACAACTCTACTTCCCTGGGGAAAAAAAATTAATAATTCACTCGCATTATTTAACTATGTATCCAGAGAACTGGTTTACCACTGCGAATAAATGTTTGTATTGTAAGAAGAAAATATTAAGTGAAAGAATTAAATTTTTATTTTTTATACCTTCAATTATGTTTTTTTGACTATGTGTAAAGTATGAATGTGTTTTGCCAGCAGACATCAACGTGTTGAATCCCAGTAGCAGTAGTAATATATTTTGTGATAAAATATATTTATTAAAAGTTTGGTGGGCTGTCACTAGCTGCTGCTGTGGAGATGAAGGACAGGGAAACATTCTTGTAGGTAGGATGGTGAGAGTATGTTTACCTGGCTCTCAAAAGGTATTAATTTTTTTTAACTAGTTTCCCTCTAGCCTGAACACCATTATCCTTTAAGTTCAGCTGTGGCGATAAGATTTTCTCGAAATGATACTGCTCCCCTCGTTTAGTTTCAAATTTATTCATTTAGGCATACGATTCCTTTCTCAAACACTTTTGTAAATACATTTACCCTCAGTCCTTCAGAGTTGTCTGATTAAATTTTAACAGAAATGTTAGTTTAAAAATATGTTATAGTTAAATTTATTAACATTTTTTTCTCCCTCGTGAAGACTAAAGTGAGAAATTTGTATTTTCTCATGAAAGACACTGAGTCACCTAGGCTTGAATACAAACCAGAACTGATAAGCATACTGCTAGTCACCCACTCGTTTCACGTTTAACATTTTTTTCAAACTTCTCTTTAGTTATATTATATGTTTTATCCACTCATTATACACATAATAATATATGGTGACATGAGGAATTAAACTAATAGATAACAAGACACACTACTCCATTTTAACATTGAAATATTTTATTTTAATTTGTTTTCAAAAATTTTTCTTTAAAAGCTAGATATTTACAATTACTTTACAACAAATATTTTTTCAATCACTTTACAATCCAAATAAAATAAATATATGCCAAAAAATATTTTCACTTACTTTTAAACAAGTATTTCAAGATAATTAAATTTACATCAAACATCTTAAAAACTAAATTACCATTTTTTCAATTACTGTATAAGGGAAAACATTTTAATGTTTACAACAAAATACCTATTATTATATTTACAATATTAAATTTCAAAATTATGTATATCTTAACACTATTACCGTATTGTAAAACTATTCAAAATCATCTTACACATATTACATTAGAAAACAACAAGAACAAAAATATATATACCAAAGTGATTAAAAGTTAATTTACAAATTAGATCGATTTGGAGGTTGTCTCTTTCCTAACTAATTGCATTATTTTCAAACTCTTGAAGAGTTTTAAAAAAGATGCGCACTCAATGCGTTCTTTTATTGTGTCATGTCCAGGTTATTTTCCAGACACCTACACATGCCAACGACTGGTTACAACACACTCACACGCACACAGTTTCCAGAGGACATTATGCCACACTCTGAAATTCTTCTTCTTATTTGGAAAATGACAAGGGAAAATGAATCGACGACCGTTGTATCAAGAGTATTGATACTGAAATTATGTCATGCCTTACATATATGCAACCAGGCAGCAGCAGAATTGATGGTCATGATACATGTGCTGCAAACAGTTGTAGAGATTGCAGCAAGATGTAGATAGATGTGATGTTGGCAGTTGAAAATGGGGTGCATGTGGTGGTAGCAGATGGACGTCATTGGCGGAGTGGTACTGTCAGTTGGGGTGTCATATGTGGGCTGTATTCATTATGATGGTGAAACTATTGTTTGGGGGAAATAAAAAATAATAATTTAGGTATTTGAAGTGACCCCAAGGTAAGGTTAATACTCCATCTGCCTCAATGTAGCGCTTATCATCCATACCTGAAACCACTACCTTGGTTACACATTTGGTGTAGACTTCGTGAGCACGCGAATGGAACTGATATTGGGTCCCCAAAACCCCTGTGCAATTTTCGAGGCAATCTCGGTAATCCTCGTGCCTGAGCGATTGTGATTCATTAGGTTTTAGACCCTTCGCCTTACGTATACGTTGCTCATTCGCAGCAACATATGCATACAGCTTGGGACGTAAACCCACAAAGTGTGTGATGATGTGAACAGCACATTCATCTTTCATCACCCCGGTATGGCCTTTGTTCTCATGGGAGAATCCTTGCAGGTCATTGAGCGCATAGTTGGATGTATCAAACCAGGCCTTTAAATCTGGGGTAATTACTTTTAAAATGTTATCACACACAACATAATACACCAAGGAATCAGTATCACAATAGAGGATGTGCATGGCTGGTGGAGGAAATCAAGTACACACGTACTGATAATGAAATTCAAAGAGGGTTCCATTTGAAAGATCAAGAATGAAAACACCAGTGTACAAAGGTTTGTTGAAAGCAACAGAACTCTGTGACATCTCGGTAAGGACCAAATTTTCATCAATAATCTGCCTTGCCTGGAATGTAGGACGACCTATCAGTTATGCAGCTCCATAGATCGTCTCATACCTAGAAACAACACTTATGTCCCTTTCCTGGCAGACATTCTGCAAAGTTTTTCTATAAACAGAATTATTCATCAGTTAAAAAAAAAAATTGTTTGAATTCAGTCGCAGCCTGAGCATGTTTCTCAATATTAAATTCGATGTACGGCTCCATCCATGCCTAAGTTCAAAGTACGAATTGCGATGAACTGAGACAAGTTTGTCCCGTACATCAAATAAAGCTTCAATTTTTCCCTGTGTATAACATAATTCTTCTGTGGTGCGAGTGCCAAAAGAAGTTTCTCATGCGATCTGTTTGGGATATGCCATTTTCTGGGGCCTAAGGCAGATCAGATAATGCATCATGACATTCGTCTGGAAATGACAGATCCATTTCCGCGAAAAAAACAAGTATCGCCATCATTCAGCATGTTTGAAAAATCCCATGATAAGAACACATCAACCTCAATCCACTCAAAATTGCCTAATCGGAAGCTTGGATCCCATCGTACAACTGTACAGCCCGTTGACGTCGAAATAGCAAATATAATTCGATGCCACACTGGGGTCGTAATCCTCACCCATGTAAATATTGTTGGTTTCCACACGCCTTCTTGAAACCTGTGTAATGGCGCCTCTAACCCAACATTCTACAAAAATATACATGTCTGGGTCAGTCAACAACTCTAACCGCACACGTGTCATTGACAATAAAGGGTCCCATGAAAAAATGGAGCTCTGACGTACATGGTGGGTTCAAGTCAGTAATGAGCCTAACATACTGTCCTGAAATTTTCATAAAAAATCTGCTAGCAAACAAGTGTCGACATGTCAGTATTGAATGGCGTACTGCAGCAAGTTTATGCATTTGAACGCATCCCATGCGGCTTGAGCATGAGAGTAATCCTCATCGCTAATTCCTTCGCCTATCATCACATTATGAAATGTGACCTTTGGTGGTAGTGACTCACATCAGACTGTCTGGCGACTGAACAAAATCATCAGGAAAAACTCCCTTCCATTGTGATGGGGTGTCCGTCACAAATAGGTGGAGATATTGTGTATATAATTTGGTTTTTGCAATAATAACGCCTTTCGGCCATGGACGCTTCTACCTGCCCAGCAGAGAGGTGCGCCAGGTTGCAGCTAGCAGTAGATTAGTGGCAACATGTGGCCTTGTCCGCGATTGGCTTGAGTTTGGTCCCAGTGCGAATATTGTATGTAAAAAAAGAGCACTGGTGTCGAAAAAAGGATATACATGGCGCTGGAGTGCTAGTCTCTGGGGAGGGGATGACTGGGAGTAGGGAGCTCGGGCAGTATATATATGGGTGTGTGAACTGCGATCGCGGAAAAGGTCGCTGGCTGAGGGCTGGGTTCGAAAGCGAGGTGGTTCCGCTTAGATCAATAGGTCGTCAGACCTAGAGGTTGCGCACCTTTTTGCGAGAATAAGCGAAGACAACTATTCCGGTCAACGGGACTTAGCCGAATTTATGTTAGTGTTGGGACTTAGTCGTTTTGCGAGTGATAAATTGAGTTAGTTATTTTTCGGCAGTTCGTGTAACATAGAACTTAACTGTGGAGGCATAAAGAGAACTTAGAAGTTTTCTCTCTGGTGTTTGCAGAACTTTGTGTAGTTCGGCGAAGAAAGGAAATTAGGATACTATCAAAATAGATGCATGAGGGACATAGACGAAATTTCCATGAGAATGGGACTTACAAATTTCCCGAGGAGCTAGTGTTCGGACTTAGACTGTGAGAACTCAGAGTTGGGACTTATAAATTCTTCCAAAGAGCTAGTGTTTCGAACTTATGCTGCATCAGCGCCGTGTTTGGACTTGGAAATATTTGTGTTTTTTCCTTTATGACCCGAATCTCTGGACTTTGTTTGTGAATGTAAAACATCGAACTTAGCCATATTTTTGCCTATGTGGGGCTGTGGGACTCTACTAAGGGATTTCAGTTTTGGTGATGCACGCAAGGGGACATTCTCTGGGCATTCGTTCCAGAAGAAAGAAGGAAAACAATAGTCCCTGTGAGGTCCGACATTGTGTTTTACTTTCGTGAAGAGATGGAGAAGACAGGATATGGGAGCTCTGTATTTATGAATTGGGAGAGTTAGGGCAAAGTTTAGATGGATTTTTTAAAAAAAGTTCGAAACTACTACATGGGAGTATTTGGAGCAGTAGGAGTATCGGGTTCTCGGAGCGGAGCATAAGGGTAGAGTTGGGGACAGTGCATACCCCGAGAAGTGGATCAAGGATTTTTGGATCATGTGAAAGAATGCTATGAGATTTGGGACTGTGTGGACTTATTATATACTTTTGGGAAATGGTGAGTTGTGCTCTATGTGAGGTGTGGATGTTTGAATATCGAATATTTGGGGTGGAGGGGGAAGCCCTAGTGGTAGGGAGAATATCCCTGGCCTACTCCTCCACTGGTGGTGTGGAATACTTGGTGTGGAGGAGAGGAAGCCCTATTGGTAGAGTGAATATCCCTGGCCAACCCTCCACAGGTTGTGTTTTGGATTGTGGGTTATATTTGGGGTGGAGGAGAAGAAGCCCTAGTGGTAAGGAGAATATCTCTGGCCTGTTCCTCTATCAAAAAATGAATTGGTGTTGTTTGATGGTGTGTGTATGTGGTGATGGTGAGGGGGTACGGCCTGTACTTCGTTATCGGTGTGGAGCATATCCTCAAGCCCCCCCCTCTATCTGAAAGAGGTGACTGTGTGGAGACAGCCAGTGTATGTTCATATAGGAATCGGTGAGTGAGAAAATTTTGATGTTTTTCTACAGTCTGTTTAGGAAAGTAATTTGGGGAGATATTTGTGAGCCCCAGTGAGATTAAAAGTTAAAACCAAGAGATCATTACTACATCAAGTTTTTCTCTTTCAAAATAAAGCTATATGTTTGTAAAAGGTGGGCTTTTAATGAAAAGGTTTTGTGGTTCACCGTGCGAGGTGAAAGGAATATAAATAATCCCAGGTGTTTTATATGTTCCCTTTTAAATGATCTATTTCGGTCCTAGGAATCTAATTATGTATCTTTAGAAACTAGGGAGAGTGGTGTTAAATGAGTTTTTAAACTGTTGTTTTTAATTGTTCTTAATATAAAATATATGTTTGAGAACATAAGAATACTGGAAGTAGATATCCGGAAGTTTTGAAAGAAAAATTATGAATTAGATATTTACCAGTGTAATTTGGGTCGGGTTTGATACTGTAAATGGGTGTAGTATGAAGCTATGTAACAAGTAGTTACTAAACTGTGTATATAAGGAGTGTTGAGGATATTTTTTTGAAGTTCAAAAGAAGTATTCATGAGTAAAGAAAAATTACTCAGGAGCTAATATTGTTGTCAAGATTTATCTGCGTGGAGAAAATATATTGTATATATTTCTGAGAAATAATTATTAAAAGCAAACTTTACCTGAAAATAGATCTGTTATGTCACTGTAAACTGTCAGTCACATGTGTGTATCATTCTTTATGTATCATTTGGTGCAAGGCGATTGGCAGATGTGTCAGTACTGGCATGTATGTCTGTATGAAGCATGTATAAATGTAACACCATATACGAATCGCTATACCACCTGATGGACTTAATTACAAACGAATCCTTACAGCCCTTATTTTACTCTTTATAATTAGGATATATTAATTAACAATTAAAAAGTGACGAAACATAAACAGATTATTATTGAAAAAAAGATTTATTATGGATTAAAAAACAGTTTCGCATGACCAAGAATATGCATATGACCAGTAGTACCAACTAACATCCGATACAACCAAATCTGATCCCCGAGTTCTAACTTCATCTTCTTACGCGAGAACATGGATGCATGACCAAATACACTAATAACATCAGTATTATCGACCTTCCCTTCATGAACAGAAACAGAAGGGAACTCATTTTAATTCAATTAATGTTAAACTGTGTATTTAGAGATAACATTATCATCCTGGGTACAGAGTCTAGTGGAGGCAGCGAGATGAACTACACGAACATGTTACAACCTTTATATACATGCAGAACTGATAACACAGAACATTAAATAACAATAAAAAAGACAGAAAGAGTAACACAAAGATGACAGCACAGCTCGATACCTAATCATGTCCAATGGACTCTGAACCCATCATGATAATGTTATCTCAAAATACATACTACAAAAGTAACTGATTTTAAACACAGCAGCAGACAGTAATACTAGTGTCTATACACTGCCACCCGAGATTCTCTAAGTCCATAACCTTGAAAACTGAGAATGGAATAACGCCGAAAGTGATGAACTGAATTCGGTCAAACAAAGTGTTATATAATCACAATCACCCCAGCAGCACAATAATGACAAAGAAATGCAAATTTGCAAAACCACTAATTATGTCACAGTAGCTGGTAATAGTAACTAAATACAGTCTAGAACATCATGTATTGTGGATCTTAAATCAAACCTCAATCTACAATCACAATACAGCACAAGGCTGTTTTCTTCCTTATGAGTGAATATATTTTCTCATTCACTATGCGCGATTTCCGTTTTTAAGTTAATCCTCGTCATAATTATTCTGTCAGCTTCGACACGAGCCGAAATTCGCACTAGTCTTCAACAGAAGTTAAAATTAAAAGTGAATTTTTCTTCGACTTGCGATAGGAACATTTATTCGCAGCGGTAAACTAGTTTGTATGCATCGTAAAATAATTTGAGTGAATTATTTATTTATTTTGCCCAGGGAAGTGAAATTGTGAATTTGAAATGTGGCAATTGAGTAAGTTTTTTTTAAACTTCGTGTGAAACATTTAGGAAGGTGTGATTAAATTGTTCGTGGATAATAACTCATTAAAATGAGATTGATAACGAAATTAAACCGTTGAATTCGTAAACAGGATATTTTTATTGATTTGTGACGTAAATTTATAATGTCGAGGAGTTTCCCTCATAACCTCAGTTGATGTTGCCCCTGCTGTAACACACAGTTTATAAGTTGATGTAAGTGCTATGCAGAACTCATTCCTACATCCAACTCCACAACGAACGGATATGTTTTAAAATCATTTAAGGTATGCGTACTAATGAGAAGGAGACATGCGTGTATGTCTATTATGCTATTGTGTCTGTTTAAGATTTAATTATTTTATAACTCATTAATTCGTGGGGAAATAGGATACGTTTTTGGTATAATTCAATATGCCAGTTTGGAAATATTTATTTGTCCATGTTAAGTAGAAGTGCTAAATCATTCCATATTGTGAAATGTTTTCTGTTCCAATGTATTCAAGTCGTTTGCTTCTGTCTTTAAGTTATCAGAATGGGTGGTAAACAAGTTTTCTAGGGAAATATTAATTAGTTTGAAAATTCAAGTACGTGAGTTGTGTTGAACTCTCTTTCCTGCAATTTCAACTCGGCCGCAAGCTCCACGTCTATAAGTTATTCCTTGACTGACCTCACAGTCGTATATACATGTTTCTCCTCAGTGTACAGTTTCATTCATTAAAAAAAAAAACAGGATAGTTCAGTTCCATAATTCGTTTAGTGAAGTCATGTACTTGTGTTCGTTATCCATTTAATTAATTTCGAAATGCTTATCTTATTAGATGGGGTTGATTCCATTTCCAATAAATATGCACTAAAAGTCATTCATTCTGCTATCTCCCAACCCAATGGATGTATATTAAAATCAGTTTATTTATTTTCATAGCTGTACTGTGTCATTTGTTTTTCCCGTGGGACATTTAAACCCTCTCTCGTGTGTTAACTTAATGGCCTTTTTATCTTTCTGTTTAATTACTATAAACAAAACATTTCCTATCTCCCACCAACGTCTACGAGCAAAATCACTCCCAACACAAAAAAACTTATGCCACTCTTGCACAAACCTCAACACATATATACCATAGACAATATAAGATTCCCCTCATCGAGCGCCGGTCGTCGTCCTCACAACATCTCTGCACTATATACACTCCTTCCCCAACCCACCACACGTCAGTACAGCGACAGAGCTACAAGTATGAGGACTTACCAGAGCCGCTCCCCACCCCAAAAAAGAAAAAAATAAAGTATGTCAAACAATACACAAAATAGAATTCCATCAAAGAAATTTGATCAAACTTTTTCATCAAAGAAATATAATCAAATTTATTTGATCAGATTTTAAACGATTAATATCGGTTTAATAATTAATCCCATTGAATTTAAAAAAATTGACCGGATTAAGATCGGATTAATAATTTATACGATTTACTTGATATCAAAAGGTCAATCCGATTAATCAAAGGCGTCACCCCTTTATATCTAGGACTGGCACGCCCCCTACTACTTTTATTAAACAGAAAAATTTCATAAAAGGGTCAAATTACACATGTGCATATAGACAAGATGCGAAAATTACTCAGTTTACTAAGCAGGAAATCTTTAAAGGGGAACTTCTTAATTAAAAGTGTTTCACTAGTAAGAAAACGAAGTAGACTTGTTTGGCATGCAGTAATTGCAATGTTTTTGCCTAAAATATATTTTTCAATCCAAAAGAAACTCTCAATCCGATCACAGATATGTAAATATACTAACAACAAAAAAATTTAAAAAATGCAATTAATAATAAATACATAATATCTGGTTCAGTCACTCTTCAAAATACATCCTGTTCAGCAGGGAAAAATCACCAGATAGTAGATCCCAACCTCTGGCCCTTATTGTAATTTATGTGATATATTTGAACCGAGTGACTGATTATTCAACTATTACACAACTACATGTATAAAGGAAAATAGTGAGAAAACATTAAGCCATTAAGTAAGACAATTATTGATATTCTATAATTAACACATATTTTGTAATAGTAGGCTCATTTGTAAAGTATATATTTTTATCCAAGCAGCATGTAGACAATTTTCTAATTTTTAAGATTAATTTTATTTTTATTTTTTCAATACACATGGTCATTGTTAGTTGTACAAACCCACAATTTTATTATCCACAAAGCTTTGTTTCAAGTCATGCATATAGTGAAATTGACGAAAATGGTGTTATTTACACAGTTTTAGAGTCCTAATACATTCAACAAATTGTATGCAGTGGAGACAGGGCTGGCCAACTTTTAACTAAGTGTAAGCAGCTGTTATACCCTATGTATGTGATTTGGTGCAAATAATGAGCCAATGAAATGCAATATTAATATGCGCAGGGTCATAGAAATTATAAAAACCAATACCATTATTTAGTTTCTTTCGGTAATCCATAAAATCAGCTGGAAAAGGAGCAAATATTTTTATTCTCTCACAAGTAGCACTTAAGTATGTTGGCCGGAGAATTTGTATAAGTAACTACAAAAATACAGAAACATTAAAATAAAGGAAAATGCATACGTTAGAGAAAAAATATTTTTCGAATAACTAAGTAAAATTGCTACAATTTATTTACTCAAAAAGGGCGGCGAGGAGAAGGGGGAAAAGACAGCTCTTCAAGTGTGTGAGCAGGAAAACAGGCAGGCGTAAATAAAGCGATCGCCCTGTTGCGTACGCAAGTTTATGGAAGTCCGTTCGTCAGTTAGCTTTAGAATTCACTGCAGCATGCAGAGAGCAGACAATCAGCACTGCAATCGCATCAGCAGGTTATTGGCAGTTACCATCAGTCCATTGTGCAAGACCCTTAAGCAACATCTTGCTGTGTAATGTATTTCAAAAATGGCTACATCAAGCCAAGTCATTCCAACAGGAATATTTATTCTCAAGACAAGCTAAGACACCTTTCATAAATATTATCTAGTTAGTACCTGACTTATGGATTATGGGAAGAAAATACAGATTTAATTTATGGCATAAGAACATCTCGAAATTAGTGATTAAGTTGTGAACATGAATTACAATGTAAAATTCCATTCTATCATCAATTTTTTCGACACCACCTTATTTTTAGGGGCTTCCTATACACAGTCGAATAAAATTATTATGACCACCTGCTAGTATACAGAGAAACTGCCCTTCGCAGCCCGGATAGCAGCTACACGATCTGGCAGTGACTCAGTCAGGTGCTGATAGCTTCCCAGGGGTATCTGGATCCATGGTGTCTGCAGTGCGTCCCACAACTGTTGAAAGGTGCGTGGCGGAGTAGACAGATGGCGATTACGACAGATGTTCAATTGGATTGAGATTGGGGCTGTTTGGGGCCATATAAGAGCTTTGAAGTCCTGATCGCGCTCTTCCAGTCACATGCGGACACTTATAAACATGTGTGGCAAGGTGCATTATCGTTTTGGAAGATCCCATCCTCCCGAGGGAAGACAATCATCATGTACGGGTGGACGTGATCGCCGAGGATAGATTCATAAGCAAACCGATCAAGAGTGCCTTCCACACGGACGACAAGAACATTCCCCAAATTGTAACACTGCCCCCACCGTCCAGCAATATATGCAGGGTGTCGATTCTCCGAAGTTTCTCGCCTGACACGCTGACATCCATCCGTTATATGCAGCTGAAACCGTGACTTGTCGGAGAAGGTTACTCGTCACCAACAGCAGCGGTCTCGCCGCCATACTTTCGAGCAAATTTCAATCGTTTTCGTTGATGCACTGGTGTTAGCATGGGTGCAGTCACCATCCATCCACTCTGGAACACCATTCGTAGAAAGTTTCGCTGAATTGTTGCGATAGACAAATATGTCTGGATTCTTCTTGATTCATTTGGATGTCGAGCTTTTACACTGCAGCTGGTCGGTTGGTTTTCACGCAACATCGTAGTCAACTTTCACCTCGGACATCAATGGTGCGTGGAGCTCCGCAGTTTCCAAGACGGTTATACCCAATTGTGTCATTCGTTCACTCACTGTACACCTTTACCACAGAGGCACATGAACAGTTCACAAACGTCATTGTCTCCGAAATGCTGCCCCCCTTGGCCCGAAAGCTGATGATAATCGCTTTCTGCAACTCGTATAATCGTTTCTCTTACCCATGATAGCAGAAAGCATACTGTGTAAGGTCAGTCTATCTATCGCATTATATACCCACTTCACCAGCCCACGTCACGGGTCATACGTCATGAGCTAAGCGCTTCAAATGCCTCTTCTAGCAGGTGGTCATAATAATGTGATTAGAGTGTGTAGGAAAACTAAGGTTTCCTTAATTCAGTTTGCTGTTTCATTAATATTAAGACTGGAATTCATAGTTGGAGGCTTGTTTGGCAAAACATCTATACGCCCGAGGTAAAGCTGCTTCTTCAAGCAATACTTCTTTGAACAATAAATTCAGTAACATTTTCCTGGCAAAGTAATCCAACTAAAACTTTGGTCTTATTTACAATATTTACTTGACCGGAATAAAGGTACCCCTTTTTTTAAAACCTACTTCTGTTATTTCATTATTTTCATTTCTAAATCTTAAATTTTGGGGTTGAATTCATAGTGAGCATATGAGAAATAGTTGAAACTAGTTTTACTTTTACTTGTGCTTAAGTTTGATTTTCAATTAATAGTGCCAGATACAAGTATTGCTTATTTTGATAGCTTGTAGTAATGCTTCACGAAGCACTACTTCATGAAGTACTGCTTATCATGTAGTCATGGTAACGAAATAATTTTTTCTAATTTCTGAAGTATTCATAGTCAACGAAGTGTGCTTATTCATGCATACAAGTAGTACTTCATCAAGTCTTCTTCTTTGTGAACTTAAGCACTGATTATTTGATTTACGACTAGGTTATTCACGATATATTTCCATTACAAATGTTGTTTCCTTAAAATATTAGATGCAAACAGGAATGTACTTAAGGTAATTATTTGGGAGAAATGGGAAAATTAAAATCCTACAGTTCAATGTGAAAATATAACCTTTTTTCTAAACCTTTATGTAGGCCTACAATGGTTTTTGGTTACTAGGGCAAATTTTAACTATTTTTATATTAAGTACTTTACGATGCATAAGTATAAGCATTAAATCCTTTTGAATGTTTCTTATTTGTAACATAATCGCAGATTCATGTGTATAACAACCTAATGTTTTAAGATTAAAACGTCATACATTCAGATTCAGCAAGAAAACACAATTGCGTTTACTAAAATAAAATCGCAAATTAAAACTGAACACGAAAACCGACATATAATTATCAATGTGGTGAAATTATTACTATTGCAAACCAATGTTTAAACTTACCGAATATTTCGGAAACATTTTAGCTTTGATAATAACAAAATGCTAGTTTAAAAAATCACAACATAAATTTTAGTTCCCAAAATAGGACCATTGCATTATTTTTATTACGAAAACACCAGCAAGAATGTGCTCAAAACAGTTAGGTTAAGATCGAACGTGTTTGTCAAATGAGTAGGCCCCCATTGAAAGAGGATATGCTGGCTGGACGGTAGCAAATACAGTATTTGGCCGTAAAATGAGATGCGAGCAAGCAATTTTACCATCGATTCTGAAGCTGAGGAAACTGCAGGTTCAGGTGTTCAACCAGAAAACCTCCAAACATTTTTATATAAACACGTTGTCCATTCAAAATTGACAATAAAAAATAACCTTTTGTTTTCAGATACAACACCGTAGATAAAAATCTTCATGGAAACTAGTATACTTAATAGTTATTATTATAAAACATTCGTTACACTGAAGCGAACCATTTTTTATACCTAACGAATATTTTGGTAATATCTAAGCTTTGGTTTTGAGAAAAGGGTATTTAGTAAATCACATCATAAATATCAGTACACAAAACAGGGTCACTGAATAATTTATATTTACAAAAACTATCGAGAAAATCGTGCCAAAACCAGCTAGATAGGCTACAATCACCGTAGCGTTCCCGTAACAAAATAACGGTGATGTTACTGCGGAAGTATGAAAATGTACCTACTGGCCTCACAACAGTGTTGTCTTCGCCTTCGACTAAGGAGGGTGCGTCTCTGCTTCTTCTGGCTGTATACAACTAATAGCTTCGCGGCACACACCATGTACAATGTGATCGGCCTGGAAACAGGTCATCTTGAGCCTAGCCCCTAGTGGGTCAGCGGTCACAGTGTATAGCACCGATTTAGGTGCTTTTCTAACAACAATTTCTCGCAATTTCAAACAACACCACATCGAGAGTCGCTCCACACAGAGCCTACCCCTCCCCCACCACCCTCGCGGGTCATGGCGGCGGGCGGGGAACTGACTGAGGCGTCGTGGATGACGGGAACTGGCCCGTACTCCTTACAGTACCTCCGGGAAAACAAGCGATTCTTAGAACTGGCAAAGAGACGACCTAATCACCAAACTGTTTACGACATTTTTCCTCAAGGCATTCCAGACCACATTGACCTCCTTCTTGTTACACTCTCGGCTCCAACGACGCCAACAATCACCACACCAACTTCCTCCCGACCAACAACACCGGCGGTAGGAAATGAAAAATTGGAAATGGAAACCCGACTTCCAGATTGTAAAACGAAAAGGGGACAGAACAACCACGCAGGAGAACAAGCGTCTCCACTCTGTGTCGTCTGAGACACAAACAAACACCATTCCTATTCAAAATAGGTTTTCCCCGCTTAAAGAGGTAACAGAAAAAAACCCAACAGTTAACCATCCCGGCTCTTCAAGCATCTCCACCCACAAAACACAAACGGCTGCACCTCAAACACGACAGAAAAACAAAACCAGTACAGATTAGTGGTTCCTGACGCCACAAAATACAACTTACTTGTTCAGAAACTGCGAGCTATTAGTAGGGACGGGTTCTCCCTTCTCCCCACAGCTCAGGGAACGCAAATCCTCACTAAAAACTTTGATTGTTTTCACAGCTGCTCGCACAATGCTAAAAGCGAACTACATCCATTATTTTACTTTCTGTCAAGCTTCCGAGCTCCCACAGAAAGTAGTTTTTGACCTTCACCCCACAACCGACATTGCGGTCATCAAGGCAGACCTGGAATGTGCCGGGTACTCAATCCAGCACATTTATCAATTTAAAAAACGGATCACAGACCAATCAGACCCCACCAAATTCACGTTGGAGCCGCAACGTTTTTTCTGTGTCACGGCGGCGCAGAACACTTCTCTCCCTCCTCTGCTCACTGTCACGAGGATAAATATGACAATTGTTCATCCCCGACAATACCAGAAACGGCCGACAGACGTGGCACAATGCCGTAACTGTCTCGCTTTAGGACACACCAAAAATCACTGTCCAATGCCGACAAAATGCCCTCACTGCGCCGGCCCTCACCCCGAGAGTGCTTGCAAAAAAAAACGAAACCAACTCCAAGCCGACATGCAGCAACTGCGCAGGCGAACACACAGCTCTTTCAAAAGCCTGCCCCAAGTTCCTGGACTTGGTGCAGAAAAGAACTACTGCTGCTGCTGCGAAAATCGCGCCAAAAACTGCAAAACAACCTCCTGCCCCGTCCAGGTTCACAGTCAGGACATTACAACCCGGCAAAACGTATTCGCAGGCACTCTCTGCGCCTATTCACAAACCAGCTCCCACTCTTGACACCCCTGCAATGCCAAATACACAACCTCAGTCCCGCCCTCGCCAGCGAAATTCGCCAGGAGAGATGCGAGGCGTTATGCAGGATTTCCATGAACTCATGGAATTCCTTAGAGCATGCGACTTCGCCTCGCTCATGGCTCATTTCCACCCCTACATACTAAAACTCCGCAACATCACAGAGAAACATGAGAGAACCTGGCTACTTCTCGAAGCCATGGCGTCATTTGCGGTCCCCTAGCCCGTCAACTAGACCCGCATATACCAATTTCCCCTACTCTGTACTGGAGCGACTCTGAAACACATTACACAAATATTAATCACTATGACAAGCGAAATAATCGCGTATATATTCTAGTCGTACACAACTGAACATTTTAAGTCTTGCAGCACCAATTATTTATTTAAGACGATTTAATAACTTTAATTACAACCGCTTTAATTTATTTAAATTTTTCCGTGTCAAATAAAAGCTGTTGACGGTAAATTAACGACCATGCTGCCATCTCTCGAGCAACTTCATAAGCCCCGCCCCACCAAGTTCTCTCGGCCAATCAGAGCCCTCTGGCCTATATTACTGTTTAACTTCACTCACGCGACGTGTTTTCATGGCTCTGCTTTCGAATTTTACAAGTCTAAATAATTATCAATACGGAATATAGTTCAAAACAACTTTAAAAATATAAATTCACGCCTTCAGTGCAATTATACCGCCCGATTTCATAGAAATAAGGCCCCGAAACTGGCCGGAATTTTCCGATCGGTCCGGGACAAAAATCGACCACGTTTAACAAAACTAGTTGGCGCTAGCATCGCGCCAGCCATATCGCTCTCGGACTTCCCCGAGTTAACATGTTTTACTTGACTTTTAGTCGCTCGTCGCCGTACATTCAGACATGCATTTACACACCAATCAGATTATTTAATGGTTTTTAACAATAACTCATAAGATATGAAGTAATTACTGAAACAACTACACTGATTTAAATTTTCGCGCAACTTAAATTCACCACTTCAATATATATATAATTAATTTAATTATATAAACCCTTGCCACTCCAGTCATGGGAAAGCTACATATATCGATAATTTAACTTCATTTGGCTAATAACCTCCGCTTTTTATACCAAACTGTCGCTAGCTCTCTCACAGGGAGCTCGTGACAGTACTTCACAAGTCCTGAACTTTAAAATTCCGCGCTGATAAATTCAATTAACTTCACCACTCTCTTTTATCCCGCACAGGCAGGGAAAAAGAGAGTAAAATTCAGCTATGGAAACAGCTCCCAGGCGCTACCCTGGGAATCCTGTAAAAGAATGCTAGCTTTGCAGCATAAAATATGTTTGATGGAGGGGTGGGGGGAGGGGGTTAGCTTCTCCTCGCCTCCGCAAGATAACTGACAACCAACTGGGTGGCCAAGGTCCCTCACAAGGGACCGATCTACCCCCGCGCTGAGGGAGTAGCGTCCCAGTAATGTAAAATGGCGGTGTACCTACTGGCTACAACCGCAGTAAGAAAACTGTTACGCGGCCAATGAGAAACGAGCACATATATCGCGGTTATTTACAAACCGTGTGTTGGCTAACCTGATATTTATTTTTGTTTATCTTCTTGTGATGAAAAAATTACATGGGAATCGTGTTTTGGGATATTTAAATTGTGATGTACATGTTAATCATTGGGTTGACTATTTAAATAAATGGAATTCAGAACTGTATCGCCAAGTTCATTTAATAACTACGTTATTGTAACAAGCTTGCACTGCACTGTCTCTCGTGGTTGGAAATGTTGTCTCGTGATTGGCCGGCGTAAAGTTCGACGTAAGAGAATTGAAAATATTAGATCCTCTTTACGACGCTACCGCGAGTAGGCCACCATCTTACGCGTTATGTTGTGTTGTAGTTGGTCCCATATACAAGTGTGGGTTCAATATTTATTGTTATTTTTTACGGTGATTGTAGCCGGGCCTTTATGATCGAACGTGTTTGCAATATGAGTTCTAAACCCGAGGTTATGTTCGTTGAATGGTAGCATAAGATGTGAGCAAGCACTTTTACAATAGATAATATCATTTGTGAAACTGCGAATATTGGCGCCGGATGGAAATGCCCAGAATTGTATTATTACATGACATCGAAGGTTTTAAATTAACAAAGACGTTATTAAAATAACATACACATTCTCAGTTATATATTCGTCGAGTGTGCACGTCAGGTACGTTTTTTATTCCAATGCTAATAAACTTCGGAAAAATTATTACATAACAATACAAACACGTTTTTATTGCACGCATAAATATTTTAATCTCAAATGTGCAATAAAACAAAAAAAAAACAATTCAAAATACCAGTGAAAAATTAAAAAATAACATACTAATGCAAAAATGTATTTCGTATGTGTGACTACTATACAAAAAATAGTAATTATATCTATGTTATATTGGTACTGATATTATACAGATACTTATTTGGCTTCTTCCTGAAATAAAGCTTGCCTCAAACAAGTAATACTTCTATAAGTTTTACCTCGTCAAGAAGCTGTTTATTAATGCATTGCTCAAATAAGTCATGCTTAAGAAAGAAGTATTACTTCATGGCGTATGACTTTTTTGCCAAACAAGCCTTTAACAATGAATTCCAACCTTAGATACTTTCTTTTGTTTCAACACTCATTTAGAAATATCATAATAATGTGCACATCATTAATATATAGTGGTGTTACGTATCATTGTAAATATCTTAAATTTCACTTGATTAGCACATAATTTCAGTGAAAAATATACGTTGACCTCAATTTCAGAACTCTTATAAACACAGCCTATATAGGCTGTTGACTGTAAACTGAGCACTTTAAAAAAAGCCTTGTTTTTAGATCTACTTGTATGCACATTGCATATTCTTACACCATATGTAAAATTAACACTGCCATGCACCTGATCACTTCTTTCGGGCAGGGGCCACGGTGGTGTAGCGGTTAGACTAATCGTCTTCCACCTAGGAAAACTAGGGTTCATTCGTGGCAGGGTCTCTCCCGGATTTTCGCATAATTGTGCCAGACGATGCAGGTGGTCAGCTGGTTTTCTCGAAGATCTCCCAATTCCCCTATCCCTTCATTCCGGCACAGTTTCATATATTGTTTCACCCTCTTTGGCTCTAAAGACCTCTATGTCAAGATACACCCAAATCACTCCCCTCCACTATGTTCATGCATCCATCAAGTAATAGTGTAAAGTTATTAGAAAAGTAAATAAATTTCAAATTGGTTTTTATATATGCATTAGAAAACAGAAAGCAAAAGAAAACATTAAGTATTCACTAATGTTTGACTCATTTAATTTAGCTGTAAGACGTGCAATTATTTTCCCTCCCTCATTAACAACTTTATTATGTACACGCCAGTCAGTGTGCCCGTTAAAAAAATGCAAGTATGGTCAGGGACATTTTTCGAAGATGGATTTCACAATTACTTACATTACAGTGAACATTGTGGACAAACCCTGCTGGACTAGAGCATGTTTTTGCAACTGGTTTATTCAATGAAATGATAAAGTAGATGATTACACAATGTATATTGTACTTTTCTAATTAATTCTAATTCATTCTAATTAATACTTTTCTAATTAATATTCTGTCTCTAGTGCAGCTTGATGTGCAAAACTCTAAGTATATATTGATTGGCTTTGTTTAAGAAAGTCTTGTGTAATTCAGTGGGAAAAAATATTCTGAAATGATTGATATAGTTATTAAATATTTCGAAAATTATCAACTTGGATGCCGAGCAAATATCAAACTTATGCCAGGTAATGTTTTGCATTATAGACAGTATGGTAGATATAATAATACATAACAACGTTTGAACAAACATTTCATAAATTAGGCCACTTCAATATTGATTAAATAAATAAGTATTCGTTACATGTTCACAATACATGATATTTCATGGTGAAATTTTTACTGACAAGTGTAAGGCTGTTCTGTTGTTAAACCTGAACCTGGCATTGAACTTCAAATCAGAGTAGCATTCAAAGAATTTGGTATGCCTACATAATGATTATAAATGTTGTATTTCTCTATTTCTTTCACAGGCTATCCTAATCGTCCAAATCCATTTTATACAAAGTGGAAAGAGATTATGTTGTAAAATGTATTTGATTACTATCCTACAGGATTCACGCCTGTCTTTGAGGAAATATCGTTGAATAGTAGACTACTTAATTTCTCTCTTGAACCCTTGGGAAGATAAGAGAGAGAGAGAGAGAGAGAGAGAGAGAGAGAGAGAGAGAGAGAGAGAGAGAGAGAGAGAGAGAGAGAATAAAAGTATTTAGTGTGTAGTGAAAATAACATATAAAACCTTTGACTTAAAAATTTTTAAATTATGTTGGCGTATTCATGTAATATGTGTTATAGCAATGTTTTGATGACGCAGAAAATTTTTATTTTATTTTATATAGACTATCCACCTGTGCATTTTATTGTTTGAGCATGAGCGCTCGTGGGATAGCTTTTTTTATAATTTTACACATAATGCACAATGTAGGTAAACAATATTGTACATAGACATACATCACATTCTTCGTGAAATCACTAGAAACTGATAACTTTATGTAAACCATAAATAGATCTGTGGCTGCAATTGGCAGTGCAGTATGTAAAACATGTCACTTTTGCAACAAAAAGTTGCATTTTTTTGCTGCCATTACATGAAATTATACAATTTGCATTAATGATTCTGCCAGATTTTAGAACTGACAAAGAAATCATGTGTTCTTAAGTTCACAATGAAAGAAATTTTTTTAGCAATAGCATATGTGTGATTAAGTAATGTCACTTTAAGTGTTTACAAGAAGTTACTCTTCAAAAAAATTCAGGTAAAATTGCCTAACATGTAACGGAAGCTAATTACCTCTACATGTAAGGTAAAATTACCTATTAAATGTAGAGTAAAATTACATGACAAGTAAAGAACTTTTCCCTAATCGTACGGAAAAAGTACATGACAAATGTGAGGGAATAATCCCATTCAAATAATGGAAATTTAACTATATTGTATAATAAAATTATATAAAAAAATATATCGGGGTATTTGTATTGCAAAGTATTTTATTACTTATATCCTCTGACGAATAGTAACCAAAATATTAACACTAAAACCCTCGACACTTGCTGGTGGGTGGGTGTGAACTATTTTCCTCTATCACGATAGGCCGATGGGCTCTCCATTACCCCACAACGACAATATGACAGCTCCAGTGATTATTAGTGTGTTAGAGGATTGTTTCTTCCGGTCGTTTCCCCCACTTAAATATTTATAATGCAGAAGAGATGCACACGTCGTAAGGTAATTTTCCCATCCATGTAAAGGATTTTCCACTTCCATGTACGTAAATTTTACTCCAGAGTGCGGTAATTTTACTTTACCTGTAAGGGAAACTATGTTTCCCCCACAAGTTTGCGAATATTACCTTACACTTGTCAAGCAATGTTCCCATTATTTTTTACAGTGAGTTTAACTCAGTTACAGTAAAACTTTTTACACTTGTGACGCCTCACATGTTTTTAACCCGAAAATTATGTATTTTGAGCATGGGGTGCTTGAAAAATTTACAGTTGATCTACACGAAAACTGCATTCATCTACTTGCCCGGAAATGTCGGAAAAGACGTGGCCTCTGCTACGTACGTGTTGTTCCTTGGTACCTGATAGAGTCGCAGCCCTGGTGAATGGCTGCACTAAACACCACTCGCTGCCAGCCGGGTGGGCGACGCGCTGAGTTCCGACACTTCAACATACCACGTGCTCGCTTGGGGCTTGATTGACGGGTGCAAGACTGCTGAGAACCACGGCGTGCATGTTGAGCTGCGTTTCGTTGAACTACCCCAGTGACATCACCCACCAGCCAGCCAGTGAGCTGGCTACCTGGCGCTCAGCAAAGACTGCATGCTTCGTGACATCACATCCTGCATCCTGCCTGGGCAGGGGAAGTTTGGTTACGTGGGATCACATGTACTACCCAGATTTGGACATGTTTCTGATCCTGATTTCTGATTGGACATTATTAGCAAACCCCTTTAGAGGGTAATGTGTATCCTCAACAGACCTTTCCTTAAATGGTCATCTCTTGTTCTATTGGTCAGCTGTTGGTGAACACCCCACTTAGGGGAAATTGCTTTGTGTTAGTATATATGCTGGTGCGATCTCTGGATCGGGGTCGATTGTCACCGCACCAGAATGATAGCACCCAGCCAGTTAAGTAATTATTCTTAAACTTAAATGTCGGCGATAGCCCTTATGGCAAAAATAAGGCAGCCACATTAGGTGTATTGAGATATGAGTCAAGCACCTAGTTAGCGATTAAGATTTTAGCAAAATTTGAGAATGCTTAAATTGTAAATCTGAAGGAAAGAAATAAAAATGAGAATATTTTAAAGGCAATGTTAAAATAATGTAAATAAGCGAGAAAATCAAAGTTAAAACTGTTTTTCAATGGGAACAATGCCTTGACCTTTGGAGCTCAGTTAGCCATGAATTTTCAATACAAATGTTTTAAAGAAATTGAGTTTATCCTGGCATTGGAAAATATTATTAATCTTTTGTTAGCCTCTGTTTGTTCCAACTGAATCATATTGTATGGTAGTCAAATTTAACATTAAATGATTTTGTCAGATCATGGAAAATGAAATCATTTATCGTTTCTATAATTTATCATAGCCAGAACTGTTGGTTATTTGAAGATTCGCCATTGTGTGGCTTGCTTGCTGTAGCTTACTCTAATAATAATCATGGAGGGTTGTAGGCCTAAATTGATTTAAAGTAAAATTTAATGTTGCATGAAGTTTGGAAATTATCCTATTATACCTATTGGCAAAATATTATATATGTTGTGATGCAAATAAAACTTGAAAAAACAAAAAAAAGATTTTATCGAAATAAATTTCCTTCAAATGACTCATGGTTTTTGCTTTCTGAAAAATAACTCTCTTCTTATATGTTCTTGTGTTTTAAGTGTTCATTTTATGCTCAAACGAGGGTTTTAAGATATATTGGGGTTTTTGCTCTGTGGAGGCAAGGGCATAGCAAGGATTTATCTTTGCTGCAATCTGCTCTTGTTGGACAGGGTGTTTGAACATTGTAAGTCAAAATCAAAATTCATGAGTTGTTGGGTTTTTTTGGAAAAGGCCAAAGTATACACTTCAGTGGGTGACCTCGTTATAATTTTTCTTGGGTTGGTGTATGTACTAATTTTTATCATGTCTACAGCCTGGCTGCAGAAATTATCCAAGGGTCTCTACTCCAGGTGCTTAAGGAAGCACCTGGTAACAGACTCGATTGATGAATTACTCCTAAAAGCGAGGGCCCTGGTGCATCGGGAGAATACGGCAGGAGTATGCGTGGTTGCAGTTTCGAGTGAGTCCACTCCATTAGTTAATGTCTTAAAATCCATCCCAACAGAGTTAACTACTAAAATTACTACATTGGTTAAGCTAAGTCTGGACTCGTTAGTACAGTTTTTCATACAACTGAATTTAGCGCTTTCTTCAAAGATTTGTGAAAACAAACTATTTTTTACTGTAGCCACTTTTAGAGTTCCAGATGAGTTGCAGGCTATTATTTAGAATAAAAGCAAAGATAAGATCAATATATGCAATAATTTATTAAGGAAATAATAGACATTGGAAATGTTAAAGGATTTCCATGTTCAGGGGACTATTTCGCTAAATTATTTTTATAACTTTCATCCTCGCAATAATAGATATTTTTGTTTTGCTGCCAAACCAAATATTTTGAATAAACTTTTAGATTTAGTTACAGAAGTGGAGAGAACTTTGAGGGATTTCTCAAGGGACGGAAACAGTAGTGTAGTCGGGAAAAGGGGTACCAGGTAAAACATCAGAGAAAGAAAAATCGAAATTTTCTAAGTTTTGTGTAATTTGTGGTAAAACCAACCATCTAGCGAAGGATTGTTTCCATAGGAAGTCCCTTTTTAACATCACATCTTGTAAGCAGCCCCGTTCTAGTAAAGCTCCAACCCGATCTTGGTGCTCTCAGACTCAGAAAAATCCTAAAAATTATTCTCAAATCCCGGAAGTAGAGGGTGGTGCCATAAATGTGATTAGGTTTGAAGAGTTAACTTGTTTTCTTTGTTAAACAAAAAGTACACATTAAATCTAGTTCCCCTAACCCCTTTGAAAAATAAGATTGTGAGAGACTATTTGGCAAAAGTTTTGGGGTATGAGAGGAAACATAAGTTATTACATATACCTGTAGTAATTTCAGACCAGATAGTTGTGGCCACCTTGTTGGAATCTGGTCTCTCTTGTTCATTAATTAATCAGGACTTTTGTAATCCTTTGCTTACCTGTATGCCCAAAGGACTTATTAGATTGAGTCTGGGGAAAAGTTGGGCTTTTCTCTTGCAATTGGAGGGATTATTGTCTCAAAGAGTGCAGCAATTTTCAAAGTAAAAATAGAACAGTTTACATGGAAAATTCAATTTCGGATTCTGCCAGGACTTAGTCATGATTCACTTTTGGGTGGGGATTTTCTAAGGAAAACCAGGGCCACCTTGGATGTCAATTAGAAACAGTATTCTAAGTATTTGCATTTTGTAAGTCTCAACCTATTGCGATTAAATCCCGCTCTTTTGATTCATATAAGATTTCAGTTCGATTAGTCCAAGATTTTTCTAAATTGAGTGATCTGGATATTAAATTATCACAATTTTGACATGAATTTTCTAATGTAAAAAACCCCTAAATTGGGACATTATAAACAGCAGCCCGATGTATTAAGTCTCAAGGATGGCATTCCTGTATCCTTGGTACCTTTTAGAGTAGTTCCTCCAAAACTTAGAGTATTAAGGGAAATTATTGATAAATTTCAAGAGGAGGGTACTGTTGAAAGTTCTAGCAGTAATTATTCTAGCCCGGCTTTTTTACTGCCGAAAAGGCACCAGGAGAATATAGAAATTTTTGTGACTATAGAAAAGTAAATCAAAAAATGTTTTTAGATCCTTAACCTTTTCCAAAAATAGACTCAGTTTTCCAACATGTAGGGTATGCCAAATAATTTTACATATTTGATCTGAACTCAGCATTTCTCCAATGTGAGTTGCACCCTGATTCTCATGGTATCTTGACGTTTATAACACCTTGGGGCCAGTATCAATGGAAGAGGTTATCCATGGCGGTAAATTGTGGCCCTCAAGTGATGTCAAGGGTACTTTTTAATGTGGTAGGAAATATCAGTATGATTTTCTTTTTAATTGTATTGATAATGTATGCATGTATAGTCAATCATTTGAGGAGCATCTCAAGCACCTGAGAATTGTTTTACTTGCTTTGAGGGATGCAGGAATGATAGTGAAGCCTGTGAAAGTTACACAGGCACACACATATGTTAGATATTCAGGGTTCATAATTTATGAAGGGAAATTGCTTATTGATACACAGAAGATCATACAGGTAGTGAATTTCCCTGTGCAAAAAAATTTACGTGGGGTCCATCGATTTTTGGGCTTAGTTGAGATTTTATTCCAATTTGATACCAGAATTTGCAGGTTCGGCTGAATCACTGAATGCGCCGATAAGAAAAGCCGCTGATTTTTTTGGGGTGAGTCCGAGAATCGTACCTTTCAGCTGTTAAAGGAGAAAATAGCTACTCCCCCTGTTTTGCACTTGCTAAATTTTTTAAAACCATTTACACTCCAAGTTGATGCTAGCTCCTTAGAGCTAGGTGATGTGTTATGCCAAGAGTAAGATGATAGTTTGGTGCCTGTAGCCTATGCTTTTCGACTTTTGACTCCTTCTGAGCAAAAGAACTCGGCATATGAAAAGTAGGTACTGGCAGCAATATATTGAATGGAAAAGTTTCGCGATTATCTGGAAAGTGTGGAGTTTGTCTTACACACAATTAATCAGGTACTAAGTTGGTTTTTGACCACCAATAAACCTGCTGGTAGACTTTCTAGATGGCTTGTATGGCTTATGCGTTTTAAGTTTTCCGTAAAACACATAAAGGGAATAGATAACAGGGTGGCTGATGCTTGATCGCGCTAGTATGATTCTGAGGAATTTCAGGTTGATCGCCCAGAATCGGTTAATGACCTTCAAGAGGATGTCTCAAAATCTGTAGTTTTAAAGGAAGTTTGTCAGGTAGAGATGCAAACATAATTCATCGACCAGTTGGACCAGATAGGACAATTATATTTTGTGGAACCTAGTAATTTTAAGGTAAAGTCATCTTAGTTGGGGAAGAACAGGTTCAAGTTCTTCAAAATTTTCCGCAAGCATATTTAAAGTTGCACCACCACCACCAAAGGGTTGACTCCGAATGTGTGAATATCAAGGATAATATCAATGCTGGAAAAGGTGGTTCTTATGAGATCAGGCAGGACTGTTAGGATTTGTGGACATTAAAATGCTTAAATTTTAATTTTTTGTTCCTAAGTTGTTACGTGGACCTATTTTCCAATATTATCTTGACAGTTATTTTGGAGGACACCTAGGGCAAGATAAGACAGTGTCTCATATTAGAGACATGTTTCATTGCCTGGAATAAGTAAGGAGGTCGAACAACTAGTTAAAGAGTGTCTAGAATGTCAGAGGGCTAAGCCTCATAATGTAAAGGTTTACAGTCCATTTGGTGCTGGTGTAACTGCGTTCCCCTGGGAACGAGTTTATTTGGATGTATTTGGACCTTGGTCACGCACCTCTGCTGGTTTTACTTCTATTTTAGTAGCAGCTGATAGTTTTACTAAATTTGTGTTTTTTTCCTTTACATAATATGAAACCAGCTGAAACTTGTAAAATAATTGATCAAGGAATGTTTCCTGTGTTTTGGGTGTACAGTTAGCATTGTAACAGACAATACTACACACTTTGTTTCAGCAGAGATAAATAATCTTGCTTTTTCATAGGGGTTAAGTTAATTCAGACTACTCCATATTTTACCCAGGTGAATTTGGTAGAGTTCTACAACCGCAATTTAAAGGCAGCTCTGAGGATTTTTCAATCTGGATCCCATAAAAAATGGAATGTAGTATGGTGCATCAATTGGCTCTGACTTTCAACTACATGGTGAGTGGTGCCAAAAAAAAAGTTTCCAGCAGAATTGTTTTATGGGCAGAGCCTGTTTGATCCCTTGAATAACACCGGGGAGCTTCATGATTTCTGTTAAGAATCTTTTGAAAATAATGATCTAGAGGAGATCTGGGGAGAAACTAAATTGAATTTAAAGAAATATCTTTGAAAATTATCCTCTTGGATTGTGAATTCTGCTGGCTCTGTTTCCTTCAAAGTGGGTGACAGAGTGTTTTTGGAGGCACATTTACTCAGTAAGACGGCATCTAACTTCAGTGCGTAATTAGCACCGACGTTTTCTGGTCCATATTGCGTAAAGGGATTTTTGACCCCACTGACAGTGCTTTTGGAGGATGAAGGCCGTCCTGGAATTTGTAATAAGGCTCGTGTAACTCAATTGAAGTGAGGAACCTCACAGTAAGAGGAATTGTTTGGGTTTGACTCACTGATGTGATTTCCCTAGTGTTTTTGTGTAATATTTGTTGGGTGATTTGTGATCATCAGCATCCAGTGTGTTTATTGTAAAGTTCTAATTATTTTTAGTTTTTGGGTTTCTCCTTGGGGGACGAAGGCAATTCGACCATTTTTGCATGCTCATTTCATCAGTGTTTCCATCGTCACATAGATCTTAAGGTGTACTCATGCTCTGTCCATCTGTGGGATCATTATCATGTAGGATATAAGATGTTGTGGGTTATCTATTAATTTTGACTTGTGTATTTTGAACTATATTTCATTTTTAAGGAAATTGTGTTAAAGGATTTAATTGGGTTGTTGATTCAAGCATTCTCGAAATAAATTGCAATAGAGTAGGGATTACAGGTGCGGTGGTAATCTTTTGGATTTTGCCTTATTAAGGAGGAGGCTTGACTTCGGAGAGTTTTGCCTGGATTGATGCTTGTGCAAGCAATTTTCTCTCTTTGTACCGAAATGTTCCTGATTTTGAAGATGATGTGGAGACCAGATAGATGATGACTTCCCTTTCTGGATTTGGGCCGAAGAGGGCCCTCTCAGCTGAGCTTCTGGATAGGACCTTCACCCCACCAACACTTCTTCTTAAGGGGGAGGGGGATTTGTGATGCCTCACACATTTTTCACCCGAAAATTACCTCTTTTGAGAACGGGATGGTTGAAAAATTTATCGTATATCTACACGAAAACTACATTTTTCTACTTGCCCACAAATGCCGGAAAAGGCGTCACCTCTACAACATACCTGCTGTTCCTTGGTACCTGATCGAGTCGCAGACCTGCTGAATGGCTGCATTCAACACCAGTTGTTGCTGGCCGGGTAGGCGACATGCAGAGTTCCGACACTTCAACATACCATGTACTTGCTTGGAGCTTGACTGGCAAGTGCAAGACTTCTGAGAGCTACGGCATGAATATCAAGCAGCGTTTCATTGAACTACCCCAGTTACATCACCCACCAGCCAGCCAGTGAGCTGGCTACCTGGCACTCAGAAAAGACAATGAGCTTCGTTACATCACATCCTGCATCCTGTCTGAGCAGCAGAAGTTTGGTTATGTGGAATCATGTGTGCTACCCATATTTGGACATGTTTATGATCCCGTTTTCTGTTTGTAATTTATTAGCGAACCTCTCTAGATGGCAATGTGTATCCTCAACAGACCTTTCCTTAAATAACCATCTCTTGTTCTATTAGTCAGCCTTTGGTGAACACCCCTCTTAGGGGAAATTGCTTTGAGTTAGTATAAATGCTGTTGCGATCTCTGGATCGGGTTGCCACGGCCCCAGAAGGAGAGCACCCAGCAAGTTAAGTAATGATTCTTAAACTTAAAAATAAGCTAAGGCCCTTACGGCAAAAATAAGGCAGCCACATTTGGTATCCTGAGATGGGAGTTATGCGCTATGTTGGCAATTAAGATTTTAAGAACATTTAAAATGGTTAAATCGTAAATCTAAAGGAAAGAAAGAAAAATTGGAATAATCTGAACGAAATTTTAAAATAATGCAAAGAAACGAGAAAATCTAACTTAAAACTGGTTTTGAATGGGAATAATATGTTGGGTTTTTGGAGCTCAGTTATCCATGAATTTTTCATACAAATATTTAGAAGAAATTGAATTTATATTGGAATTAAAAATTTGATTATTCTTTTGTTGGCCTCTGTTTGTTCCAACTGAACCATATTGTATGGCAGTCAAGTTTAATATTTAATGATTTTGTCAGGTCACAGAAAATAAAATAATGTATGGTTTCTATAACTTATCGTAGACAGAGAAAATTACATTTAAATAATGCAAGAAGTAATTTTGGCCTTTAATGAATGTTAAATAGGCCTAGGAGTAGTAAATATTTTTTTGTAATCTCTGAACATGTGGCCAGAGAAAGTAGAAATATTTACAGTTGGAGTGTAGTATCGCTTTTGTCCGCAATTACATTTTTTTGTGGAACTTTGGTATTTACAGCAGTATAAATATTAATTGTTATAAAAGTAAATATTTCAAGTGCTTTAGCACTGTTGGATACTTGAAGAATTGTCTTTTTGTGGAAGGCATTATTCTTTACGGTAGCTTGCTCCTATAATCATCATGGAGGGTTTATAGGACTAAATTGATTTAAAGTAAAATTTAATGTTACGTGAAGTTTGGAAATTATCCTATTGCACCTTCTGGGAAAAAAATATTTTTATATGTAGTTTTTTTAAAAATATATATGCTGTGATCCAAATAGATCAATGTATTCTAAGTAAAACAACCAAAGAAATTGCTGTGTTGCAAACAAAACATTAAAAAAAAAAAAATAAAATAAAATTATTTATCAAAATAAATATTCTCGAAATGACTCATGGTTTTGTTTTCTGAAAAATAACACTCTTCATATATGTGCTTGTGTTTTAAGTGTTCATTATCTACTCAAACGAGGGTTTTAAGATATTTAGGGCTTTTTTGCTCTCCGGACTAATTATGTCCACCTTGCAATGTCCTTGTCGGCTAGGGCGTAGCACACTGTTTGTTTAAAAAAAATCTCCCTAATTTCGGGAAGTTTATAAAGTTAACCTCATCCTTCACTCAGTCATTGATCAACTCTGGAATAACCCTGCTCGATCCCGGGGTAAACTGGCCATAGCGGATGATGCACATCAAATGGCGCGAAGCTATGTGAACACTGCAACAGCAAATATTAGAAATTTATAAGAAAATAGAGTAGAGGCATTTTTCAAGTTTATAAAGCTAAGTAAATGAGCTTTCAAATATAGGAATACGCAATACGAACCAAACTCATTTAAACCATTAATACACTCTCTAGGAATTACATTATATACTAATCGGCCACAAATTTGTTCACTTATTACAGTATTTAGCAATAAATTACACTAGCCCAAATGCTCAAGGTTTGCATTTTAAGCGCCTGCTGTCTCAAATGTTTGGGTTACTTTTAAAACTGTCTTGAATATGTGTCTAGATCATGTGAGCAAGTTAACATAATAACTCTACCCGATAACAATTGCTATAACGCTTTTTGGTTACGAATACTTGAGAAATAGGTTTAGGTACATCTTATTTTGAGATTATGAAATCACAAGTTTGCCTTCTTCAAGTAATTTTTGGTGACGGATCTACTTTGTGCTTATATAATATGCACTACAGCCAAACCTCATTAATATGAGCCTTACAAAATTTCCAGTTTATGCAAAGTAATTTTACAGTCCCATGAAATTAAATATGTTGTATAGCATTAAACCGTTTGTTTAATACGACGTACAGTTATGATGTAGTATGAAGTGGTTTTAATACCACAAAGCTTGATTCAAATACAGATATTTTCATACTGTTCATGCGAAACTCACCAGCAGAAATACCATACTATCAAATAATATTTATCCTTGAAACTTAAACAAACTATGCAAATACAAATGAATAAGCATCATAGCAAAAAATGTATAAATAGTGATAAAGGGAGCACTCTAGCTGCCAAAATTTTAACTGTAATCATTTAGGGTTTTATTTTGTTATACCAATCCGAAGCTTTTCATGAGATATTACATATAATGTTTGATTTATACAGCCGTTTCGCTGCTATGTAGAAGTAAAAATGTAGCAACAGGCCTTCGTAACTGGAATAGGGAAAACATATCTTTACTGAAGATTCCTATGTCGATCTAACAGCTTCGGCATTAAAAATAATTATTGCCTATTAAACAAAGTAAACACATTGTTTTCATAGCACAAATATACAATAAACAATAAAGTAGTTTTTTCTCCTAGTTACTGTATGAACACGTGTTTGATTTGTATATTTTAATGAAAAAGTAATTTAGAAATTATTGAATATGTATTAGAATAGAAAGAATATTTAATAAGTTAAACAGAAGTGAAAGAAAGCTAGGTATTAATAGATTCTAAAATCTGATATGATACATATTTTTAAAAATTAAGTTTACTTTATGAGAAGCAAAGTGTTCTATAGAAAATTTCAAAATTAGCTGTAAAACTTACAAATTGTATAGTATGTGCATTATGTACAATATCTAAACGGGTATATATATTAAGAATGATACTTTATACTGTCACTCAGAAATGGCCAAATACTGATAAATCCTGAAATATTGATGAAAGTTCCGTCGTAAAGATTATACCAATCTGATACCGGAGAGCTGATGTGTTTGATTTCCATAGACACATGCTTTCATAAAAGTGCATCAGAAATACAATTACCCGGAAAGATCTGCCTTGCATAAATCTGAAATAGCCAATGCGTAAACTGCTGAGAGATACTATTCACTAAATTACTCTACCCAACAATGCAGCCCCTGTGTGCTAGGTTCAATAAACTAAAGAAATATATTTTATGAGTGTACAAATTTCTGCTCACTCCTCACTGTAATACATACGAAAAAACTTATATCAGTGTAAAAAATTAAGTAAATGTCTATCAATATTCTGCATGTATAACTCTATTTTAAAATGTAAGTCAATACACGTGAAACATCACTTTTACCTTTATTTAATCTGTTGCAGAGGTTTTAATATCAGTTCACTAGTTTTATGCTGTAACGTGCTGTACTGAGGTCTGAATATGGAGCCTACCGCCATAAGAACGAAACAGTTGGCCATCTTGACTTGAAGTACCATCTGTGGAAAAATTACAAAGTTAGTTACCATGCTAGACGCCAAGCAGCTGGAATGTGGCTACCTCTAAATAAGATTTCTAAACAGTTGCTTTTGCAAACACTCTGGGGGTTTACTCGATAAAGCTTGAGTGAACAGTCTTAGCGATATGTGAATTTGACTTCGCTTGTGTTTACCATATTCAAATACATTACAAAAATGAAAACGTTTGATTGCAGACCTACAGTTTAAATACAAACGAAACACACATCACTCTTATTTAACCGTATTTGTTTTCGCTGACTTGTATTTCTCACTGATATTATCTTGTTTCATAGCTATGTACTCTAAAGATCCATCAAATTCATAACTGTTGAAATTATAGATTTTTTACTTTAAGTAGTAATATGTGACTGTGGTGACAAGTGTTGGCTTCCTAACTTGGGTGTATCAAAATGTAAAGTCACGTATTAGCTCACAAGAATAACGTTGACAACATACAAAAATTTTTAAATATTATCATGTTAAGTATGTCACACAGCCGCAGCGAAATGTTTCACAGAATTGCCAACCATTTGCCAAAGGTATTGGTAGTATTTTGTTTAAAAATAAGCACTACGAAAAAATATTTGGTTAAATCTAATGGATTTTGAATGAAACAACCAAATTATATATTTGCTTGGAGCAACAAAATTATTTGTTTCATATTATTTAGTTGTTTCAACAATGTTATATTGCTGCAATATAAACCGATATACACTGCTGAATCAAGTCAGTTCACAGGTTTGGGGGAACCACACAGTAGTTTCTGTAAACCAAATTATTCTGTTGAACTTCAACATGGCTGTGTTAAAACAATCAAGCAGCTGTTTGGCTTGACTAGTAAAAAGACAATTAATTTTAACCAAATAATTTTGTCGAACTTAATATATGCCTGTGTTAAAACGAACGTGCATTTATTTGGTTTGGCTGCAAAGAAATTTTTTTTTAATCAAATCATTTATTTAAGCCGGACATGCATTTATTCCACTTAATTATTAGTGTTACATTTTAACCACACTGTAAAATAAATATTTGCTATATTGTATAATAGAATTATATAAAAAAAAGGCACGAAGTATTGGTAATTTTCTTTTATTATCTATATTCTGTGACGAATAGTAACCGAAATCTTAACTCCATAATCCTCAAAACCTACCGGAGGGTGGGCTCGAACCATGAACCTCTATCTCAGAAGACCGATGCGTTACCCATTACACCACAACTACATTACATTTGAAGTGGATATTACGGTGTTAAGAATTAATTATTCTGCCCATCCTCCCACTTAGCTGTTACTCCTATTTGTTTCTGGGCGCTGTTATTTCGAAACACACTTCGGAAACGCAATAAGAGTAATTTTTTTACTTTAAATCTAGGTTATGTTTATAACAAGGGCAGTATAGAACGAACTTTTTGAAACACTGTGAAATGTCACTGTAATTAATCCATATGAACAATAGGAACGCAAAAAATAGAAACAAGTCTTCCACATACCTTCAAAAACAGGTGCAAATTTTTCAAGTCTTCATGAAATTACGAACATTCTTGTTTCTTGGTCTGCCATCTTGCACTCGCTCTCTACCGGCCCAAGCTCGTTGTTCAGACTGATGTATCCAAATGGTTAAATTTACCATGTGAAAATAGTTTGGCAAATATATAGTTGATTTAAATAAATTGTTTTGTAAAAGCAAGCATGTGTAGGTATTTTAAAATCAATTATATTTTTTTTTGCAAAACTGATGTGTGTGTGTGTGTATATATATATATATACACACACACACACACACAGTTGAGCATACCATACATGAAAAATATGCCTATAGTCAGCAAAACATTCGTTTGATTTGAAGAAAATACACCAATGAAATTATTTGTTCAAAAAAAAAATCGCTATATTTACTTCAACAATGCAGTGTTTCATTTAACAATAGTTGGTTTGAAACAGCAAAATAAATGTCAACATTGTTTATTTGGTTGTTTAGACAATTCCTTTTCCTCAGTGCAGTTTTAATTAACTGTCATTTATGATGATATTCATCCCGCCATTCAAGACAAAATCCTAATACGAACAAATTTACAGTACTAGAAATCAGTAAATTAAAATTAACATTAACGAATGTTTATTCTAATTCGTTACAGATGTGATTTTTATCCTCCTAGCACGATTGTTAATTATATTTGAATTTGTACAAATGATGTTTAATCACATACGTGCATAGTCTGCTAAAGGCACCGGCCAGCGGTAGGTCTATGGGACAAATGCGTAGTTAATTTGTAGTTTATTTGAAGAACTCTCATTTTAATACTACCATTATATAAAACTGTCTCGGATCATGGAAAATTAATTGTATATTTTGTATGCATAACAGTTACGATGGTTAATATGTCAGTTTCAGCAACACTTAAAGGCAGGCATATAGTCCAATGTTCACAATATCGAAAAAGAAGTACTATATTTTTTTGCTTTTGTGGTTTGATTTGCTTTTTCACTTTCAAAAATTTTCAGCTCAGGAAAACTTTATTTTTACCATTAACATATAGCAGGCAACCAATATAGTTGCAAATTTTGCAACACACATGATACAAACACACGTTTGAAACAGTTTCATGGGGATAAAAACGACATTAACGAATGATGTTTCGAATCTGAAATAGCCAAGGCGTATGCTGCTGAGAGGTTAATTACACTAAATTATTCTACCCACATCACCGCATCTGTGTGCTAGCTTCAACATAAAGTGCAGAAATAGAGTTTTATTAATTTACAAATTTCTGTACACACCTCACTGTAATACATACAAAAACTGGCATTAGTGTAAAACAATTAAGTAAATTTATATCAATACTACAGATACAACTATATTTTAACATGTAATTCAACACACACCCACCTTGAATGAGTTCAGTTGTGTATGTCACCATAAAAGCCTGTTTTGACAATACGTCATTTTCATTCTCTTCTGTTTCGCTGATTTTCGACAATGATAATGAAAATATGCTATTTACACAGGTTTGTATGTCTTTCTTTGTTTGTATCAAATGCACTACTACTGCCATTTGAGCTTAAAGCAAATATACTTATTCTGTGACTCATATCCTAAGATAAGTATCTAGCACGTTAGACGTTTTAAAAGTCGCCACTGAAAACAATGAAGGTATTTCGTTGTGACTTGTGGCACCCTTCTACAATTCACAATATTAATATTAAATCAATTCATCGATAAACTGTTAGAGAAATATAACAAACACACTCCATATCAATATCTTGATATCACATTGGATACTCTGGAATCTCGTTTCTGGTGTCAAAAATCGATTTGGCTGCAACTACAGCAATCAATTTCTTAGACCAAAGATGATTTCACTTCCACCACGGTCAAGTATTACATTACTTTAGCAGTTTTGTCCATCACTCATTTATTTCATGCAAATACAACAAATTAAGCTGTCAATTCCATCACTAGATATCGCAAATGCACTTTACATAACACATGAAGGAAGACAAATTTGGATAAAATGAAAACTTAAAAATCAGTAGGATTTCATCCGTGATTCCGTAGAGGGAACAGGTTATTTATACAAAGTATGGAAAACCCGTAGTACTTGGCCCCTCTGGTTCGTGCTGCATTAAATGTACAGTGGCCGCAATATAATTTTCAGGTTGTAATTCATAACTGATGTGCCGATGATTAATACCAATGACATACAATATGTAGATTTTAAAAATATTCAATGCCTTTTATCAGCCATTAGACCATCACAGGCAGTGGCTTTTATGCCATAGAGTTCTTAACTATAAGTGTTTAATACGTAAAGAAAGTTATATATATATATACATACATAATTTTACTAACGCCCATGGTACCATCAGTTTGTAATTGCTTGTCTTTTACATCAGTATGCCATTCACACATTTCTGGACAAAGTATAATCCTGTAGGTATATCGATGCCATCACCAGCAAGAAACTGTGAATTAAAATTGAGAATATTTGCAAAATCACATTTGGCGGCTTACTTTAAATTAGTAATAACTACACAAAATAGAAATTAGTGGTAGTTGTGGAAATAAATACAATTAAAATTAAATTACAGCATAAAAGGAACACATTTTAAAGAGAACAAATAACTTTTTTTTGTGCTCAGCAATACTGCTTGTGCGAAGTTGTGTAGCATTTTTCAAAGTTTTTTTTTTTTTTTTTTTTTCCCCCATAAGAACAGGTGTATATTTTAAGGGTATCAAAATCACATATTTTGATGGAACAATGTCAAAATAGCAACATGTTATTATGCATCTTAAACTACTAAATTCATTACTGTATTAATATTTGTATACACAGTGAAATATTTTGGCTAGTAAAAACAATAAATCATAGGCACAGGTATATCACATACTTAGGGACACTGTTTTTCGTAAGATGCAAACTTGCACAATTTTGGCGAAAATTGTTTTAGTTATTTGAAATAAAAAAATTATTGAATGCATAACAAAAGTAACTGTATTATTGTGCAAGATTGGCATGTGAAGCAAAGAAACGTAGTTGGTTCAAGTAATCAATTGCGATATTGTATTGTTGAAATTATTTCTAGAAACATTTAAATAATCGACTGCTTGCCATAACTACATTTAATAGTATGAAATTATGTTAAAAGTAAAACAGCATAAAATGGTGTTTCCTAAGGTTCGGAAAGTGTGCTAATTTATTAAAATGATTGTTAAAAATGTTTGATGCCGCAGCATAAATTTCACAGGGAAAATTTTACATTTATCATGACGTTTATGTCGTAGTGTGCAAGTATAACAATAAAATATGTCACGTGGCAGGAGCAGCCTGAGGAAACACATCCACCTCATAACAGTGACTAATGCATCCTTCTTCATCCACAACATCCATATCCATGACTAATCAAATATTTAAAACGTTGCGCAGATATCACAAATGCGTAGGGAAACTCAAATAAAAGAAACCCATACCATAGGGACAAATGACAAGATGAATTATCCCCAGTTGTGAGATATGAACAATTGACGATAATTTAGTTTTTAGCCTTGTAATTGCAGGCTAATATATTTTTTTCTCTTTTGTAAAATGCCCCAAAAATTTCCAATAAAATAATATAAAAGTTTAATAAAAACTGTTTTAAATTGATTGAAAATATAAGGCTTAAATTTCACAGTTGAATAACATTGAGCTTAAATAAAATTAAAAAGTAAATTCCCAAATATTAAAAATGCCAATTAAAATACTAATCTTTGAAGGTGTTCCATCTATGAAGCCAACCCTATGTTTTCCGAGTAGTCTCCAGGTCAGGGTATATGTAGTCCCCTCCCCCTCACCACTAATTTCGTGACATTTGGTGTTGAGGAAGCTCCATAAAGGTTGCGCTGATAATCTTGGCGGTAGAGTCACAACCCGATGACATAGTAGAAGCGTCGCACAGTCTCCAGGTAATGCCGACCAGTTGCTGAGGAACGGTGTTAGAGGAGGTGGAGGGGGGAATCCCCTCGTCGTCGTCCACTCAACCAGCTGATCGCAGCGCGGAAGCCAGGCCTCATAGGACACGTAACTGAGCAACATAATAGGCGAAAATTGTGCGGTATTCCAGGCACACCGTCACATCATCCCCTCCTCAAAGCACACGCAGCGGCCCCAACCGAAGTGATCAGACAGCGATTTCGGAAGGCCAGTACATTGACGCCATCTAGTCTGCGGCTAGGACTCGCTTGAAACGTAGATACACTTTTCTTCAAAATCCAATAATCCCTCAACACGTCAGGCCAGAACTCTTAGGGACGTAATTACACCACACACATCAAGGTCATACTACCGCCAGGAAATAACGGGGCAATTAAACAACTTAAGGCAATAAAACTTTACACCATAGGAATACTATTGAAAACACTTCATAAAAAGAACAATTTTAAATAATATCAGAAATCTCATAAATCTTATATATAAATCTTGAAATAATCTCAATAAAGTATCATGAATGTTTACACATCACTTCTTCTACACATTTATACATTTAAAAATCAATAAAATTACCGGATAGAAACAAATATCCATATAATAGAGAACTGGGGCAGGGCACACTTAATTGAATTGTTTTTATAGTAAAACCTTTTTACATGGCTCATATGTACTTTAAATTAATTCTTTGTGTGGAAATTGCAGATGCTAACAATAATCATAACAGGTGATAAATGACGCAATATTTTACATGGCCCGTTCAACTGCTTTGTTAACTTTGAGCTAAATAGTACACCTTTGAACTCAAAAAGTGCGATTGAACCGTAACCAAGTCACCAATATATAATGTGGAATCGTTACTTTGAGCATTAACCTTCTCTTACATTTTTTTTATGCTAAAGGCCTAGAATTAAATTACGTGAAACTTTATCCCAAATATTTGTGGGATATTTATTAGCTACATTTTCCACATAAAAAGGGTGCAATGACCTAGTATTAAGTAGGAGGTGTAATAACTTCCTACCAAAGAAAACCTTTATAAGCGTGTGTTTATGAGCAATGTGTATGACATTATTAAAACAAAGGACCAATTTATACAAAACCACATCCCAATCTCTTTGTGTCCCAAACGGGAAACAATCAAAGGAACTTTTATTACGGTTCGCTCTCTCAACTTAGTTAGCTTGTGGATAACACTGTGAAAAATTTTCCATTTTTACTTTCCACGTGAACATTAAATCGCGGAATTCCTGTGACAAAAATAAACGTCACGTTATCAGTAATAAGAAAAACCGGTGACCCGAAAATACAAAATATACTATGTAAAATTACTTAATAAATTTCAACTGCTTTGATAGTCCATAATGGAAAAAATAAATAAAAAATCCAACATACTTACTGAAACTATCTACAGCAACTGAAACGTAAAAGTAACAGCACTTGCTACATGGTAATAGGCCCATAATAGCTAAATACACCCCACCCGCTCCTATACAACATTTGCAGGAGAACCAAAATACTTCCCTAAATGTTTCTGATTTTTTGGTTTACCATGTAGACATGCCTCGCATTATTTACCTATTTTTCAATGTCTTTTTCTTAAACCATGAGAGGTAAAAATTCTCATAAGACAGGAAATAATTTTATCTCTACCCACATGACCTCCGAAGTATGGCTCATGATAATACTGTTTGAACAAAAGCACAAAATTTACCCTTTTTAGCACACTCCCTGACAAAACCTTTATAAAGAGCATAACCCGATGTTGCTAAATTTGACATAATTTGCAGGCGTTCTGCGTCAGTTTTCTGATGTTCCTTAATGTCAACAAAAATGTGGGGAATTTTTTTCAAATTATTTTATGGCTCTTTGTTTTCAACTGGGATTTCACGGATTACTTTAATTTTATTTGAATAACTTGGAACGGCTTTATCCTCTTCAAATTTATCACTGCAATACATGCGCGAAATAGCATCGGCAACTGAGCTTTCATTTCCTTTTATATGGTGAACCCCAAACGTAAACCAGGCTATTCTTACTAACCAGTTTGCTAAACGACCAACACGTTTATTTGATTTCAACAGCCAACTTAGAGATTGATTGTAGGTAAAACCCTCAAACGGCACGAGGTCTAGGTAGTTTGAGAAATATTTCATTCCCCAAATATAAGCTAAACATTCTTTTTCTGATATGGTATATTTTCTCTCTGCAGCTATTAAAATTTTACTGGCATAAGCGATGAAAACAAATTCCCCGTGCTTTTTCTGACTAAGTACAGTTTCTATCGTAATTTAACTGGCATCGCAATGCAAACAAATAATTTTCTGAAAATGTGGTACTTTGCAAAACTGGTGGCGAGTCAACTTATCTTTCAAAGTTTGAAAAGCTTTTTGCTGCTCGGGTCCCCACAAAAATTCGGTATTATTCATTTTTAAAAAATTTGAATTTCCTGTGATATGGGAAAAATTTGTTATGAATTTACCATTACATACAACCATACCCAAAAAAACGAAGGAACCCCTTAACCTTTTTTTGGCACGGAAAATTTACAATAACTTTAATTTTTTCAGGATACATGCGTAATTGACCATCAGCTATAACACCTAAACATATGACATGTTGTTCTGCCGAACTTATATTATCCGAGTTAACAGTCAAAACTGCTTCCCGTAAAGCCTGTAATACCAGACGAATGTGTTCAAGGTGTTCCTCTATAGTGTTACTATATACACAAACATCGTATATATACGTGAACACAAAATCATGTACGTATTTATTTAACACCAGAAATATAAGTCTCGGCATTCCCTGCGGCCCACAGTTTACACCTATCGGTAAACGAGTCCATTGACATAGGCTAAAAACGCTAGCGGTTCTCGTGAGTTAGGATGAAGTTCATACTACAAAAATTCCAATTTAATATCCAAATTGTGGAAAATGTAGCCTTACTTAAATACTGAAAAATGGTCTCCAACATTCGTACGGGTGTATATCATATCATTCGCTAACCTATAATCGTTTATTATACGGTATTTCCCTGGTTGTTTCTTAGGCATGAGAAACGAGGGACTCGCATACGCACTATACGAATCTTCTGTGATATCTCCCTCTTTTAAATAAGCTATTCTTTGCTTAAAAATATGAACTTTGGGCGGCGGCACATGATATGGGACTAAAAATAACCGTTTATGGTTATTCCAATATAATAACTATAGGGTCTTTGTATAATGACCCAATTTAGTGGTTGTGACATCAGCAAATTCCGACTTTAAAATACCAATATCCGCCCGTAACTGTTAGTCAGTAGTGGAGCGGCGGGTTTTTGGCTCGCTAAGCGGAGAACGATGTCCTAAACAATCGTAAACGATAACCCTGAACATTTAGATCACTAAGCCAGGCTACATGCCTTCTAGAATGTCATATGGACGAGGGGAGTAGCGGGCAACACTCGAGAGTGTATCGGGGCTTCAATCCTTTCTTCCTCCCCCCCCCCCCCAAGGGATTTTTATACTGGATGTCTGACTCTACTCCACCCCAACATCCCTCACACAACTGCGCTAGAGAGGGTACCAGGAAAGCGGGACGGTAACCCTTCTCCCCCCGGGGTTTACTATACTGCTCGTCAAACCAAACGCCAGCCCTCCCCCGCCACACAGTAGTAGTGGTGGTGGGGTTCTACTGCATTTTTATTAATTGGATAATCATTTTGATTAATGGGATTAATTACATCAATTAAATTTATTGGATTAATCCTATCAAAATATTGGATTAAGGAAATTTTAATAATATAAGATTTATTGGTGGAAATTAATTATATTGAAATATGTTTGATTGATTAATCAAATAATAAAAAAAACATTTTTATTTAACAATGTGTGATTTTATATTCTGTATGTGTAAGAAGTGTCATATATATATTTTTGTGTAGCAGCAGCAGCATCGATGTTGACTCGGACGTCTGTTGGAGGACTGAGGTGGGTGGTTGTAAGGAAAGGGGTATATATGTAATAGTGTAATATATTTAGTGTTTAAATATGGTATAGAGGAGAGGGAGAGAGCAGTGCGTAGGAGTTCCTTCCCGTTCGCCGTTATTGTACCGACTGAGTGGTAGCTCCAATATACATCCGCTTGGGGCGCTATGGAACAGTATTCTGTATTATGTGTACTGCAGATTTCGGAAACGCGTATTTCAAAATAAATGTTATAAAATAACGAAGTATAGTATTTTGGCGAAATCAAATGATTAGCAAATATGTAATTTAAATACTTATTGAAAGAAGACATACTTTATTCAAAAGCAATTAAATTCAAAAAGACCTGATTACAATTTACCGTGAATTACACATCACAAGTACAGACTGAATCCCGCACAAGGCAACTACAAATCACATTTTTAAAACCACATGCATATTAAATTAATCAAACATATTTATGTAAACCAAATGGCTTGCATTAAAACACACGTTAAAATTACACACAATTACTAACAAAGAATCAAGGAACGATTTAATACAATTATGCCATTAATGCAAATGCAACAAATTAGTTAACAAAGAAAAAAGTATTTTACAGCCCAAGAATCTAGGTGTCATAAAAATTATTTTAGTAAAATTACATTTCACCCTCATCAGCTTTCAGCTTTGCAACGCACACGCACAACGAAATACCAGGTAAACAAGACAACTTACCACCCATTCACACGTAATCACACACAGGAATGAAGCACAAATTATATATAAAATATCCACGAGCAATTTCACTTAACATATCTGTACAGTGTTTTTTCCTAGAAAAAAATTATTTTTCAAAATAATTAACTCACGCATATCCCAAAAAAACCTCGTTAACAAACATTCAAAATATTATCCACGCACAAGAATGATTTAGACGTACCGCCCTCAGCAAAGCAATAGCTCATCTAGTGTCATGTGCAGGCGAATTCCAACCAGACCACTGCGCCCCTGCCACAAGAAACTTGCTAATTTATCCTCGACTCGCGGCGGACCGTTAAACACAGCTGAATATAGCACACGTTTATAAAAAATTTACAAATTTCTTATATGAACAGGCGTAGCTATTATTTTTTCTCCTATCGTATTGTACAAAGGAAAGTTTATGAAAGGATAAGAATGAACACTCTCCAGCCAACATCCATCCAAGTTGATCTCTGTCGCATAACTGAGAATAACCATTACCTGCTGAACGTGATTCCAGTGTCCACCTCCCACCTCAGTCTGTCACTTTGTCTTTGTATTCAGCCATGGAGGAGCGATGGCATGAGCATGGGAGGGTGGTCCATAGCACCGTGAAAGGCTGTGGAGCTGTCTTCAGGAGGCCAGCGGAAATGGCTCGCTCCAGACAAGGGGTTGGTACCAATGGAGGATCGTTATACTCAACCCTCAACGCTACTGAGCACGCTTTAAGCCAATACACTTCTATCTGTAGGATGCCTACAAGCTTCACGCAAGACGAACGTCAAACACATCTGCTTTCTGAATAAACACTAAATTAACTGATTTACACAATAACTGCATAAATAGAGTAAATTACATTTCTATGTGTTTTAAATATCCCATGAAACCATCTATGTTTAATATGACCCATTAATTACGTTTTACATGTATTTAAACCACACATACTAACAGTAATTTATTAATTGCTTAATAAATTTAATTATTTATTTATTTCACCATGTTTCTGGGAATGCAGTTAAGGTAATAATGGTTGATCTGTTGCGAATCTCTATAAACACAAGTGTTTACTGCATTAAATATTAACGATTTCGCTGTTATAGGAGATATTCACGCACACTGACTTCACAGCGAGGCAGTATGGCTTGCTGATATGGAATCCAGTCAGACAAAATGATACGCCAGTTGTTGCGAAGACACTCGCTAGGCCAAGTGAATAAATATTACGTGTTTAACCCTATTATGTTCACACAGAAATATCTCGGCTCACTGAAAACATATCAGTTAACCGGATATATTGGTTTTTGTTATGTTGACAGGCGTTTTCAAAGATATATCTGATAAAATGTCACACCCACGAATAATTACGTGTTCTTCACACAAACACAGTGTAAAGATATGACCCTTGTTTGATAAAGTAATAAATTATATTTTATTTATGTGTAAACTTTGACTCAATCATTTTTCTAAGATCTATGTTTTATAAAATTCTAGATATACTCTCTGTTTGGAGGTAAATGAAATAAACATTCAGATTGAAAAACATTTTAATATATCCTATTTTTCCAACAACCACAATATTTAAACATAGATATTTACTAAAATCACATTCTTCTTAAATTATTTATTTACAAATACAAAAAATACATTCTTCTTAAAATATTTATTTACACATACAAAAAATAAATACTTCTTAAAATATGTATTTACATATAAAAAAACAATAATTTTTCTTTATATATCTAGAACACAAAGTTCTTTATTAATTTAAAAATTCATTCACGCATTACACTTTGTGTGTTTGATAACATATAATTGAGGGTGCAGTAAGACATTGGTCCCACACCTGGGGAATTATGTTGATGACATGTAGTAGGTGTCACAGGAAAACAAACCCATTACTCTAAAATCTGTGGGAATTTGTTATTGACAACGGATGCTAGGTGAAGCATTTGTAAGCTGTCTGTTAGACTGTCAGATTATATGTTAGTTGTTGTAAGCCACTAGCTATCAGTTGATTGGTTTACTCGTGATACGGCTAGAAGTTTGACTGGCTCGCAGATGGCTTTGTGTCAGTTAACTAACTCACTGGTGGATGAGTAAGGTGTGGGAAAAATTTATCTAGGGATTCTGTAGTGTACCCAGGGTAAAGTTGATACTCCATTCGACACAATGAAGCACTTATCATCCAACCCAATAAAACTACTTTAGTCACCTTACATATGAGATTATGAAATCACAAGTTTGCCTTCTTCAAGTAATTTTTGATGACGGATTTACTTTGTCCTTATATAACATGTACAACAGCCAAACCTCATTAATATAATCGCGATAAAATTTCCAGTTTATGCATTTTAATTTTACAGTCCCATGAAATTAAATAGGTTGTATATCATTAAACTGTTTAATATGATATACATTTATGATGTAGTATGAAGTGGTTTTAATTACACAAGGCTTGATACAAATACAGATATTTTCATACAGTTAATATGAAACTCGCCAGCAGAAATAACATACTATCAAATAATATTTATCGTTGAAATGTAAAAAAAACTATCCAAATACAAATAAATAAGCATCATATCACAACAATATAAAATTAGTGGACATGGGATAACTCTAGTGGCATAATTTTAACTACAATCAGTTAGGGTGCTATTTTGTTACACCAAACTGAAGATTTTCGTGAGATTTGATACATAATGTTTGATATATGCAGCCATTTCATAGTTATGTAGAAGTAAAAATGTATCAACAGGCCTATACAATGTGTGTGACTTTGCGGCCTGCACATTCGACCTTCATAACTCCGGTATGTCCTTTGTTCTCTCGTAAGTTTTTTGTGGATTATTGAGTGCATAGTTTGATGTATCAAACAGCACTTTTAAATCTGGGCCAATTACTTTACAAGAATAATCACAAGCAATATAATAGATATAGGAATATAAGAGGTGCAATGCTGGCGGAGGAAATTTCGTGAGCATGAACTCATAATGAAACTCATGCAGGATAAATTTCGAAAGGTCGAGAATGGGGACACCAATGTACAAAGGCTTGTTTAATTTAACACAGCTCTTTAACATATCGATAAGGACAAGATTTTCATCGAATATTTGCCACGCCATGAATGCAGGATGACCTAAAAGATCTGCAACTCTGTAAATCGTGTCATACTTGGAAACGACTCTTCTGTCCCTTTCCCGGCGGACATTCTGCAAGGTTTTCCCATACACGAAATTATTCATGAGCTTAAAAAACGATTTCTCGAATTTGTTTGCAGCCTGAGAATGCTTGTTAAAGATAAATTCGATGTTTAGTGCCACCCATGCCTACTGCTCTAAGCGCAGAACGTGATCAACAGAGTCAAGGTTGGCCCCATAAATAAAATAGTGGCTCAGTGTTTCATAGTGTATAACATATTTATTCTGTGGCACAAGTGTCAAAAGATGTTTTTTATGCAAGCCATTCGGAGGTATGCCAGTAACTGGGGACAAAGGCTGATCTGCTAGAGCATCGTGGCATTGGTCCGGAAAAGATAAATCCACTTCCGCGAAAAATCAAGTATCACCGTCATTCACTGCGATTGCGAAATCCCACAATGAAAACTCGTGAGAATCAACCGACTCAAAATTACCAATGGAAGGTTGCATTTCATGGTATGACTTTACAAGCCATTTATGTCGAAATAGCAGATATATTTCAATGGCACACTTGGGTCGTTATCTTCACCCTTGTAAATGTTATTGGCTTCTGCATACCTTCTGGAAACCAGCATAATGCTGCCCCTAACCCCGTGTTCTACAAAAAGATACATGTCTGGGTCAGTCAACAACTCTATAATATGTCCCATGAAAGAGACAGAGCTGTGATGTACATGGCGATGTCAATACCGTAATGATCCAAACACACGATCATGAAATTCTCAAAAAAACATCTGCCAGCAAACAAGAGTCCGTCCATAAATAATGAATGGCATACTGGAACAAGTTTGGTGGGAGTGACATGCACATCAGACTGGCTGTCGACTGAACAAAGTCATAAGGGAAAACTACCTTGTGTTTTGTCAATTCAAATTCGGTATTGTTTGGAAATATCAAGCAAGTGATACTCAATTAAGCAGGTTGCAAATTACCTGCCAAAGTTTCCAGAGAGGTGCTCATGAACTGGAATGAATCAATAAAATGTAATTTCAAATGTTGTGCCTTTTCTTTCAAATCGATCCCATTGGGCATACGTTTGGTGATAAATTTATGTGTTTCTAGGGCCATTCCAAGAACTTAAATATCACACAGATTTTCGGTTACTACAGTTCCATTGGGTTGTGTTACATTATGTGGAGCCAAAGGCTTTATGAAAAAGTGAGCATCATAATTTTGCAGTTTATGAAATACAGCAACAAGTAAGTTTTTAGATAGTCTGAAGTTCAAGTTGAATTTACTATGTGTGTGGCCTCTGATTTCCCCGGTCAGATGGTTTTGGTCGACCAGAATATCTGTACCGAGCTCTTTCTTACAAAATGACAACATTTTTTATCTGTCAACCTAGCTTCATCAGCTGGGGTTTTTGACATCATCAGAACAGTAACACTGTAAATTATTGCAACCCACTTTGTCAGTTCAACTAACTTGTCTACTAATTGGTACATACAGTCCTCACCCACAAACTCAGTAGTTAGATAAAGCCAGATTGAATGAACAGACCAACAAAACGTTACACGCATATGGAACATGTTGGTTTATGGTAGTTGTAGTACCCATCTCATTACTGGGATGAATAGTGGACATGGGTTTCAAGCAACATTCAAAGTCGCAATATGCAACGAAATCTAATATTTGCTGTTTCCTATAATCTTTAAATTCTAAATACTTATTGTTCCCGGTGAGGAAAGTACTGTGAACAGCTGGAAATTGCTGGCAAAGAATGGTACGATTTGTGAGTTTCTCTGCACTTCTGAAATACTGGAGACAACTATCACAAACAAATTTCTTTAAATTTTTTTCAAAACTGACTACCAACCAGCTGTGACAAATCTTAAATTGAAATGAAATGCAAATGTGCGCCATTACCACTAGCACAAATCGCCAATAAATTTACATGGCAAATATGGTGTGCAGGAGAAATTCGCATCAGTACCACAAACCCTTCCTTATCATGGATTTCGTAAATTATACATCTATATTTTCACACATCACATTAGCCATTCATAGAAATAGAATTGTTCTCCTTGAACTTATGAATATCTTGTATTACAATAGAATTCAATAGATTTTCAGTTTTCAAAACTTCATAAGGATTTGGAAATGAAGATACTCTATCGCTATTATTTGCTGCAGGAAACAAAGCTGATATAACGGCGTAATGGAAACACAAAATCTTCAGACATTGTTTATTAATGGAAGCAGGGCAATTGACAATAAACGTGGGTAACTTAGTGTATGTGGCGCCAACAGTAAATGCCCTAAATTGTGAAATATGGATATCCATATGCGATATTAGAAACAATGTCCAGTCACTACATCACGCTTAAAATTCCTCAAGTCTGTCTCATTGCAGATTTCACCAACATGAAATGAATGCAGGGCAGGAAGAGATTTACTTTGAAAGTAACATGCCTCCATAGTGCCTACCTCCACTGTGAAGGACTTTAAATACTTGTATGCTACAGTTATGATAATCATGATAGGCCGGGGTGATGCCATAGTTAATTCTAACAGATGGACCCTGCAGCTCGAGAAAAAAATATAAAAGTCTGCATCAGACACTTCTTTGTCATTACATATCTGCATGTCACTTAATCTGCCAGAAAACCCCGTGGTCAATAGCTTGTATCTGAGGTTTGACAATAAACTCTTCACTGTAGAAGACGAGCTGGAAATCGAATTACTTTCCAACCCTGACTAAAATTATCGATGTTTTGGAGCAGATGGAGCAATTGAGCAGATGGAGCAGATTGCGGAGGTAGATGTGGAGCTTGGGCAGCAGGTGGAGCATGTGGAGCAAATATAGTAGGTGGAACATGCGGAGCAAAGTGTAGTGATGAGTGCGGAGCTAACTACGGGGCATGTGGAGCCGATTGCAGTACGCATTGTGCTGAGTGTGGTGCTAAGTGCGAGGAGTGCAGTTCTGATTGTATTTGCAGAGAACCAATATTTCAAGTTTTAGAATGTCTCATTAAAACATCACTACGTGTAAATTGCCTCTGGCAGATATTGCATGGAAACTCCATTCTTGAAGTTTTCAATCCACAGAGCATTATTTCATGTAGATGCAAGGTGCACAGAGCTGTAAATGCTTTACCACAGAAGAGTTAAAAAAGATTCTTCATTGCTTCCATACTGTTCTCAGTCTAGAATGATACTGAAACAAAAATGTATAGAAAGAAGTTTAGTGCGAATGTCTGACCAAATTATGAGTGGAGACATCTGCACAGGTATGAAGACAACTAACAAAAAATAAGTTGAAGTTGCACACCTTTTATAGCCAGTGATATGTAATTCTAGGAATTGTAAATATGACCAATAGGAACAAATTTGATTAAATTATTCGTTTTTAAACACAATACATCTGAATCATAGAATGAATGTTTAAAGAGTTTTATGTATTTCATCGCTTTCAAAGTACTGATGTTTTATTTAATCAATATCCTGCACACAAAATTATTACGTTTATGTGCAAACACATTTAGATACGATTGTTAAATGCACATTAGCAAAGTTTGTGTAACATTACATTTGAAAATAATTTCATTAGCAGAATTATTTATATTTGAAAACATTTACTACAAACCAACATTAATTACAATTAATGCATTTGGAAAGTCTGTGAATCACTAAATTAGATTAAAAACATTAATTTTGTTACATTTTTTCATCACTAGGTTATTTGCAAAAACACTTCTGACATCATATCTTTTCCATTCTCTCCTTGACAATACACAGGCTTCTCATCTAATTAATTTTTAACATTTTTTGTGAATTTGGTTGCATATAATATTATACATTCCGGTAATTCAGGAAAAGTTTCATAAAAGTGCCAATAAACTTCTTCGATGCTAGGTGGTAGATTTGCACTCAAACACATATGGTATACAGGACATTTTTCAGATTTGGACAGAATATTAAATAATTACTTTTCTCACTCTCTAATGGACATTGGATATTTATGAAATGAAACAATACATCGCAAGTATCTCCAAAATGATGCAATATTCCACTAGACCAACAAGAGTAATTCACACTTAAGTTTCCCGGGGTGACATATGTAAATATTAGTTGAGTGGAAGAAATATGTTTCCAGTAGGAATGTACCAAAGACACTAAAAACATTTCTTTACTAAACAACTTCTAAGTAGTTTACTCCATCATGCAAATAACTTGCTAATATTCAATTTACACTTTGATTTCTGTATTCACGAGAATGTCAGTTCATTCTCTTCTTGTTTCATCTTTAAACAATATAGGTTTGCAGAAACCAAATACTTTCATGTACTAAATTTCAGTCGTTAGTCCACAATGTTCTCTCACCCCAAATAGTGCCATATTAGTCGTATAACTTCCACTGGGGACTTCAGAGGGCTAACTTCCTCCACTTCACCCCAATCAGCTATCAATAACCAAGTTAGCATTAATTTAGAGTTTTCACCTGCAGAGAAAAATGGTGATTTATATCTGAATGTGTTACATAACTGTTTAATTGAAAGACATTTGTATTCTTTTTGAATATATGTTATTTTTCTATCCTACACAGTCTCTAAAATTCTTTTTTGCTCAAGTCCAAATACATATATTTCACAGTTACTTAAGTAGTTCTTGCAAATATCTTCTATATTCTTATACTCCATACATTCACCCTCCCATGTTAAATAATTGTGATGTTTGGTAACTCATTTATTGGTCTTCTGGTATTTGGGACTTAGATATTTCCAGTCGAATGGCAGTTTTAAGCTGAAGACAGATGTGTGTTCTTCCATATCAGTAATAGCCAATTATTTAATGATAGACTTATCTGGCGATTGAAAACATTGCACATTGCAAAACATCTTGTCGCAACTGTGGTTCGACATCTACTAACTCAAATCAGTATCTTCACATGCTTATATCTTACATTATAGCCTGCCATTCTATCTTTGATGATCAATGCATAAACTTTTGTATTTTTACAGAATGGGTGTATTTGCAGTTATTTCAATTCATGAATCAATAACATTATTACTTATGGTGTCATTTGGTTTACTGATGTCAAATATAAATAATGCTTTACTGGTCTTAAATGCTTTGGGTTCTATGATAGGTGAGCTAATGACTTATAAAATGTTTCCTGGAACATGGTATACATATTGTAGTAAATAAAGAATATCCATTTCCAAAGTTTTTATTGAAATCCTTATAGGGATATGTTTGCCTGTTTAGGTAAAGATTAATGTTTTTCATATTACAATTACAGAATAATAATCTGTCTGCTCTGCAATTGTTTTGTTGGTTTGTTTGAAAACACATGACAACATATCTCGGGTTTCAGATGAAAAACTTGATATCACATTTCATAGGACTTTTTGTGATGTTGGTAGTGTCATAAATGTATCCAACCCCCATGATCGAAACACAATTAATAGATATTCCCTTTTTCGATAAACTGTAAAAACTTAACACATTGATGAGGGTTAATTTCAATATTTGACATCAGCCATTTAAAGCTGCTTAATTCCAATGTTACACCCTCCTTGTTATTGGCAGTATAATATATGGTGTTCAAATGTGTGTTGCCAAATAGAATAATTAATACTTGTTTAGCCTTTGATATAACATGTTTATTGTATTTAGCGAATCCAAGTTCCATACTTAATTGTATAACAACTTCATATTTTCCACCAGGGTTTATTTGTAGAGTGTAATTGTTAGCATTGCTTCATATAGCCATAAACCCTGTAGAAATTTTGATTACAGTTTGTGAGAGATAATTCTTTATTCTGGAAGTTATTCCAACATCTCAAGCTTGGTCGATTTCAACACCATTGAGCAGATATTAAATTCTGTCCATCAAATTAAGTATTCTGGTTCTCACTATTCCTGTAGTTACTGGATTAGTTGCATCGGCTGTCTCTTTAATTGTTCATATAAACCTTAAACTGGATTACGATGGTAACTTTTAAATGTAATTTTTTGTATTAATCTCCTTATTTCCAATGGAAATGTGTACAGACCTGCTTGGAACAGTTCATACACATCACTGCCTTAGAAACCAACTGTTCTAACATACATTTTTAAATTTTCAGGAGAGTGGATTGAAAGTTTGCCACTATATGTTTATTTTGTTTGTTTGGTGATTAATATTTTCTAATTATCATTATTTAGTTACTGTTTATACCAGCCATTTGTGAAAATTCGAAGGCAATTGCTCCTCATAAAACTGATGTAAAGCAAGTAAAGAAAATAAGTGCACTGGAGTTAACACAAATAAGCCAACATGCAAAAGGGATAAGATGTTGGGATTGTTATAATTCCACACATTACTGTGACAGTCTTTGTTGACCACACAGGAATATTAATGATGTTGAAGTTGCAATTGCTTCTGTTAGAAGATTTTTTTAAATGTACAAATACACATTCTAGGCTTTAAGAAAATTTCCCTTGTTATTCAAATATTGTATTATTATAATAAGCCTAATACTAAACAATCTGCAGTAAACTAGCAACAAGATATCCAGTTTTCATTCAGAAGCATATAAATTTAGTTTGATAAAGAGGATTGAAAAGTAAATAGTAACACTTAACTATAAATTATTTAATGTAGCCTATAATGCTTCGTAATTTAATAGCTACCTTCATATATTGTCTTATGAAGGCAGCATTTATTTTAAATTTGTGTTCCGCAATATTTTTCAGTTCTACTGAAATATTTATATAATTATTTCATATATCTTACTTTTGCTGCATCTAGTTTAGGATTTTCTGTCACAATTGATGGAGCTGGTAAAGAAGATATTTTGCTTTTCTCCATGCCTCTTGATAATGGTGTTCTTAAATGTAAAGACACTTTCTCCAGTGAAACACCAGGCAAAATTTTGTCCTGAACATAACACTGTTTTCTCCCATTTCATAAATAGTATGCTTCACCCTACTGAATGGAACTATGTTAAAGTTAGTTAGCTTGGCTGCCTCTTTGAAATCCTTTAGGACATGTAATAGAATTACTTTAAGCTTCGTCCTCGAATTACAGTTCAACAATGCTCTCATTTTGGTAAGAGGACTATGGAATACGATCCCACGAAAATGTATTTCAATGATAATGTGAAGGGTATCCTTTTCTTGCACACAGTTGTGTCCAGGTTCCTGACATTTTTGTTCAATTATATTAACAGAATTGTCATCGCGATCAACAAAGTTCTTCAGAGCTATCACCATAAGCGAGTTCTTGTTTTGGGGTACACAGGAATCACTCCAAATATTATATGCTGTAGAGTAGATGTTTCTTTCACTGTCTCTTCCAAGAGTTTTGTTACTGGTACAGCTGATGCAGTGCCATTGCCTGATCTTCCAGAAATAACTTCATTCCATAAAACACAATAACTTTGTTTGTTTTTTATGTAATGTCTTGTCAAGTTAAAAACCCAAAGTTTACATTTGTAATATAATGCAGGTGTACTGTACTGTGGAAACTATATTAATTTTTGAATATCGAAACACACTACAGTGAAATTATTGAGATCTGTAATTTCAGCCTTATATTTAAGTTTTTCGTCTCTAACAAACAAATTTTCATGTTGATGTTTATTAAATATCTCTTGTTTTTCATCTGGCGAAGTTTCGTTATTTTTACAAGCTTGTTTTTAACATGCCTTGTTAGTTATTTTGTTTGTACGTTCGAGTGAAATCCTGCAAGTCGATTTTAACCACTTCCTGTTATCCTATTTGAGCTTAAATATCGCATGCATGTGTAGTCCCAATGACAATACAATGTGACAGTACCACTGAGCTTATCCGATGATGGAGCCGGAAGTTACAAGCTTATAATATAACTTCATGTGTATGTATTTTAAACAACTTCCCGTTATTTAATTGAGCTGAAATTTCGCATACATTTGTAGATCCGTTGACAATACAATGTTATGGTACCACTAAGCTGATCTGATCCTGGAGCCGGAAGTTACAAGCTTTTAATGTACCTTCACATGTGTGTATGCATGTTAAACCACTTACCGTTATCCAATGAGGTGAAATTTCGCAATAAATGTGTAGTTCCAATGACAATACAATGTGATGGTACCACTGAGCTGATCTGATCGTTGAGCAGGAAGTTACAAGCTTTTAATGTACCTTCACATGTATGTATGTTAAACCACTTACCGTTATCGAAAGAGGTGAAATTTCGCATACATGTGTAGTTCTGATGACAATACAATGTGATGGTACCACTGAGCTGATCTGATCCTGGAGCCGGAAGTTACAAGCTTTTAATGTACCTTCACATGTATGTATGTTAAACCACTTTCCGTTATCCAAAGAGGTGAAATTTCGCATACAGGTGTAGTTCTGATGACAATACAATGTGAAGGTATCGCTGCGCTGATCTGATGATGGAGCCAGAAGGTGGCCATAGGAACTCTACAACTACTTGAAGTAAATATATCGAGTTTGTTTTATAATCGAGTAACAGTAAAATGGAGATTAGAAGTGTCACTACTGTTGTGCGTATGCCTTTTTTTGTAGTGCCTTTATTTTAATCAAATATTTCATAATGCTGCAAAATATATACATTCTTCTTTCATATACATCATAAATCGCACTTTTCTGACAATTTTTATAATGTCTGTACCACATTGTTTTATGTTTCCTTCATATTGTATAGCCGGGTGCAGTGCTCCATAAGCAGTTGCTTTACTTCAACCTTAAACGAAACCATACTTTTAGAGAATACAGTGAATATACTGCTTCAAGCATGAGAAAACGTGCCTTAAACAATAGCTAAATGACTAATAATTATGTTTTATAACATTTACAAGTAGAATAATATTGCATAAATACCTCATAAATCAATATTTTAATACAAAATCACGCACAAGTAAATTATGGCGGCTGCTAATACATTATGAATAATAAAACAGTTCTCTTGAAATTCAATACCTGAACAGAATTGATCCAAATTTTTACAGTCCTTATACTTCCACAATAATATTTTTCACTCGATGCAAGTTTCGTAAAAATTCGTCCAGCCACACAGTTTTTAAAGTACCTAACACTAAAGTTTGGTAAGACCTACTACTTTGCTTATGACAAAAGATACTTTTCATTTATAAAATTAAAATCCCTCACACTTATACTAACGAAACTTCACCAGAATTCTAATGACACAGTACCTAGGCAGTGACAATATATTTAATGATATTGCGTCCATACATTTAATGCAGAATCTTATTTGCCCCCATAATACTTACGTAAAAGGTTAATCGTGCAGAAGCTTGTGCTTACTGTTTGATGTATCGGCTCGTACAGATAAGATCGTTCGGACAGACATTATAACATTGTTTTAATGTTTCCTACACCTAAAGCAGACAATTGACTCCTACAGAATGGTTGCAGTGCTGATTGCGGTGCTGATTGCGATTGTATTACTGATTATGCAGCAGATTACGATTGTCGTGCTGATTGCAGAGAGGATTGCGATTGTGGTGCTGATTGCAGAGCCGATTACGTCGCTGATATTTGTGCTGATTGTGGAGCATATTACGATTGCAGTGCTGAATGCATTGCTGATTGCAATGCATGTGTGGGTCGCAAGTTAAAATATATGCACCTTTTCTATGTATTTGCCTTTCTGATATAAATGCTATAACGAGAATCTTGCTTGGGCGCATTTGTAAATAAATAGACGCATGGACATACTGTTCAGCAAGATTTTTCTTTTAGTTTGAAATCATACAATTGCAAAATCTGGCATGTCAAATTGTAAACTATTAAACTGATCTTTTATATAAAATATAAAAACAGTTGTTCCGATACGAACTTCTTTTTCTAAGAATTACCAATAATCAAAACTAATAGGTATTTAAGGATGTTTGTATATTTTTCTTTAATTGCAATGATCGTGTTAGAATCGTATTCAGCAATAGGTCACATAATTTCTAATTTTTCAATAACAATTTTACTTGGATCAGCATAGCTTTTCTGAACCACACCATCGGCATTTTTTGTTTCATAAACACATCATAAACTGTTGTTATCATATTCATTTCTAAAAAAAAAAAAGTAATTTTATAACTGCCTTTCCAATAAATTTCATTGCTGTCATGAATAAAACCATAAAAATATCTCAGTGGATACGTTTTTACATTTGTTTTATCACCATGAACAGATTGTACTGGATACTTATTATAAACAATATAACATTCTAAATAATTTTGTTCACCTGGTGATCTTAATAAAGCATTCAATTTTGATGATGTTATACCTGGGTTCTGAACAGCTTCACAAATATTTCCATGTTTTGAAATATCTACTCTAGAAAATTCAAAAGGAAAAAGTTTGATCAAACATCAGTACTATTCGCTTTATCATATTCTGCCGCATTTCCTTTTTTAGCTCTTTTTAGTGTTTTATATTGCTCATAAACATAAGCATAATTTGGAAAAGAAATCTGTACCCTATAGGAATATCAAAATTCAATTCCATTATTGTAAATATTTTAATTCCCGCTAGTTTGATTAGTTGGGGGTGGGGGAAAATTTGTCTATCAAAGCTCTAATACTTTTATAACTCATTCACAAGAAGAAAAAATATATATAAATGAAAGAATCAAAGGATGTTTCTGTAGTTAAAATACTCATCTAGTGATCTATAAACTGCAAAAAGCACCATAAAATGGAATATGAAATAAATAAGAAGAAATAGCTGCCATTAATTGACGAACTATGCAATATTGGTAAAAAAAACATATCCGCCAATACCAGAAGAAACATCATTTGAAAGAGAATTATTCCCAAAATCCCCTGATGTTGAAGAGCAAATGGGGATTGTACCATTGAAAAATTTACCACATGCAGCGTCTGATTCTACTATAAATCTCTGAACAGAGATTTATAAAAGAATTAATGTTGTTAAAGCACAATTTGGTTTATGTCGAGTTGGGCAAGATTTTTACATTGGTGAAACACAAGTAACAATAACTATTGATACACGTTGTGTTAAGGATAAAGAATATAAATTAACACCAGGACTTTGTAATTTGCTAACAGAAAATTTACCGGAAGCACATGTGGGTAAATTAGATTATAAGGATTATAAAAATTACGCAGACATTGTTAAAATAATCAAAGCCACATTCCAAAAAAAATCCTCAAAAAGTGGTACCTTCGAATGGAGGTTGGAAATAAACGAATACAATGATATTAATTTAGAATAATTATATAAGAGCACCAAGATCAGCACCAAACACACCAGAAACAATGACTTCTCCAAGAATACCAAGATCTGGAGAAGATATAAAAAGTGCAATCATTTGCCAAAATAATATGTTTAAATGGACAATTTTAGACAATTAATTAATACGTTATTAGTTATTCATTGTGAAGAAACTGCTGAAAAAAAATATTACAATGAAAAAGTAAGTATAATGAATGTGTTGAACAATAATTTTTCTGATTTTGTTGTTAATAATCCAAAAGGAATTCCATATCTTATAAGAGATTTAAATGTAATTCCACATTCATTTTGGAATTCTGAACATCATGGTAAAGGTGCTGTAAATTGGTTATTAAATAATATAAATTTACCTGAAATGATTTGCCAGGTTTAAATTATACTCCGATAAAGAATTAGATGTTAAATTACAAAATTATGACCAATCAGTAATGACTTATTGTGTTATACTCGTTAACTCGAAAGTTGAAGAAAAGTCTCATATATTTTATTTACTTGGAATGTGGAACAAAAATAATGTTTTTCGCATAGACAATTATGTAAATTTATTTTCTTTTTTGATGGATTGTAATGTTTATAAAACACTTTGTGATAGTTTACCAGATGACACTCTAACTGTTATTAAGGGGACTACAAAAATATATTATATTTAGCCTTTTGGTGTTAACAGAGATGAGTTTTTAACATTTAAAATTAAAAATAATAAATTATCTAATTTATTGTTTATGGAATGTTGACCGCAGTAGGAATATTCGTAAAAGATAAAAATTAAAAACATTGATATATTTTTTTCTATTAAATGGAGAAGACTTTGTTTTTGAAGTGCAAGAATGTCACCAATAATAACAATATAAAAAAAGAAAATATAAAAATTGGGCAATTAGTTCAGAAAAGTAAATGTTCTATATGTAATTCTTAAAAAAATTATTTCTAAAAAAAAAAAAAAATAACCCGAAGTAAGAGAAGGCATAATTAATTAATTATATAAACCAGCGAAAAGAAATTTTCCAAGAAGAAAATAATGTAATATGGAATTGATGATTTATGGAAAATTAAACTTGTAGAGTTGGATACTGGTAATTTGAAAGACATGTCACATGTAAACAATGGTTACAAGTATATTATGACAATTACTGATATTTTTTCAAAATATGCATTTGCAATGTCAATTAAAGATAAGCCAGTCAAGAATGTTGCAATGGGCTTAGAATGTATATTGTTGAAAAGAAACCCGCTTAATATTCAAAGCGACAATAGCTTAGAATTTTATAATAAATTATTTAAAGAACTAATGCAAAAATATAACATCAATTACTATTCTACATACAGTGAACTTAATGTTAGAGGTGTAGAATGATTTAAACGTACAATGAAGAACAAAAGTGGAAGACATTTGCTTTATATTGCAATTACAAGTTTGTAATATTATTAGAAGATTTAGTGAAAGAATACACAAATACAAAGCACAGTACTATTGGAGTGAAACCAATTGAAAATTAATAAAAAAAATATATAAAATTTAAGACAGGGGGTTGAGAAGATGTAAAAGGGGCATTCTAGTGCATCTCAATTTTAATCGCAAAATCTAACAAATTACTCCCCAAATTCAAGCAATTTCCCCATTTTCAAGCTACATTTCATGTTTCTAGAAGCTCCGTTTCTCACCAATTTTCAGTTTAAAAAACATGCAATTTTAATCGAAAATCAAGCATCTTTACACCACAATCAAGTAAATATACCGCTTTTCCAAAAATGTCGGAGCAGGATTTTCAAATTAAAAAAACAAGCAAATTTTTTTCCAAAATCATGTAATTTTACCACAAAATTAAGCAAATTCATCCCAAAATCAAGCCTTTTTCGTTGAATTTCCGCCCCCAAAAAAAAATTCTGCACGAATAGTGAACACAAAATTTTTAAACTAATTTTAAGAACTTTTCCCTCGATTTTCAAGCAATTTCGCCTCAAAATCAAGCAAATTTCTCGCTTTTCTAGCAATTTTTCAAGTTTTCTAGAAATAGCAGTGTTGCAAACGAGTAATCTAAATTAAACAAATTTAAGATAATATAAAGCAATAATAAGACAAAATCAAATGACAATATTAAAAATATTCAAATCAATAGAAATTTTAATATATTTTCAAGAGCACTCTCTATCATGCACAGACTACCCATTTTTCATTTTTTTAAACCTATATACATTATAAATACCCCATTCTCATTTATTAGTTTCAAAGAATGGTTATAAAGTATCTTGACATAGCACTCTGGCAAAGAAATTTTAAGTATATCATTTAGAATACAATTAAATTTTTGCCAAACTTAGAATCATAAATTTCAAAACCTGTGGCGGGGAAGCATTTATTTATTTCTAGATCTTGTAGGTTGATGAATCCAAACGAATTATTCAACTTGTTGAGCAGAGATTTGATTTTTTGTGTTATTTACAAAAAAAAATTATTAAAGAAAAATGATTTTGCTCAAAAATGAAGTACATATCCTGCTCAAAAACGACTTACAAATCTTTCACAAAATATTACTCAAAAATCCTGCTAAAAATGACTCACAAATCGTGCTCAAACATGACTCAAATTCTACACAATGATGGCTCTCAAATCTTGCTAAAAATGACTCACAAATCCTGCTCAAAAATGACGCACAAATTCTGCACAAAAATTACTCACAAATGCTGCACAGCAAATGACTCAAAAATCCTGCTCAAAATGTCTCACAAATCCTGCAGAAAAAATGACTCACAAATCCTGCTAAAAATTACTCACACATGTTCAAAAATGACTCACAATTCCTGCTCAAAATGATATTCTAATTCTGCTAAAAAATTACTAACTAACCCTGCTCAAAAATGACTAACAAATCCATCACAAAAAGTTGCTCAAAAATCCTGTTCAAAAATGACTCACAAATCTTGCCCAAAAATGATTCACAATTACATGTAGCTTATGGTTTTTGCTATTATATTGTATCTAATTATCATGAGTAAAAACCTCCAGTTGTATACCAAGGTTCAAATTCACATTAAATATTTATGCAATCAAATAAAGCGAAGTGGATGAGATTGGCCATATTTATTCACAAATTGAACCAATGTATACCACTAACAAAAGATGAAAAAATATTATATAGGAAATCAAAAATTTATAATGTATGTGTGTGTGAGTATACGTAGGAAAATAAGAAAAGTAAATCGTGGCCACATAAGTGGAAAATTTATTAATCCAGTATCTAATAATTGTAATCTGATTGGTTGAAGAAATATATTAATTAGAATACAATAATGAGGACTAATGCTAAAAATGGTTTCGAAGATGACTTTTATATTCACAAGAAAAATTCTGAGTTTGACAAACCTTGAAAAATATTAGAAACATAGTTGACATAAAACTATTACAGATGCTTAAAAAAAATTAAAAATTTGTAACAAAACCAAATTTAAAAAATAGTACTATGTTTAATGAGAATCTTGTGCTATTCACATCAATGAAACTAATGTAAAATTTAATAAACCTATTTATGTGGGTATGTCGAATTTAGATATCTACTATTAAACTATCACCAAACCATTAAAACTTTGGGCCAAATAAATTTCAATTGCTCTTGCTCATATATCGTGTATATTGAATTTCTTCATTAAACAATAAATTTGTATAGTTTTCAATGTAATTATCTTATTAAAAACACATTTTTTCACAACATTAGATTTTTTATTTTTTTTTATTGCCAGCTCTATACATACATTTTTTGCCCATAAACCAACAGATTATTTCATTATTTTCCCATTACATTCGTCTTTCATGTTTCCTAAAAGATTTTTATTAATTTCAGGCATGTTATAGATATTGTCATTTGGATAATCACTTGCATCAAATTTTTCAATCGTCGACTTCATATCTTTGTAGAAATCTTGTTTTTATGTTATAAATGTATGAATCTGTATCTTGAAAACATAGTTCAATTTTATAATCACATTTTGGTTTCATCACTTTATAATGGAAATCATACATTAATTCTTTTAAGATATCTAAATTTGACATGCTCATATAAATAGGTTTATTAAATTTTACATTAGTTTTATTGATGTGAATACCACAAGATTCTCATTAAATATAGTACTACTTTTTAAATTTGGTTTTGTTAAAAAAAAATTAATTTTTTTTAACAAATGATAATAGTTAATAATAGAGTAATCAACTCTGTTTCTAATATTTTCCATAGTTTTGCCAAACTCAGATTTTTTCATTAGCCTATAAAAATATTTTTCTCATTAATTTTTAGCATTTGTTTCAAGTTGTGATAGATGCTATTGTTTGTTACCTAAAGTTGTAAATAATTTAGATTAATTTGTCTTTGGAATTATCTTCTTTTTTGGGTAAAATGGAAGATGTTTATATAAACTATATAGTTATTGTGGATATTCTTAATCAACTTCTAATATATAGCCATGCTCAGAATCATTCTCCAAATCTAATATTTTTTCACTCCAGTAATCTACATCATTTAATGTATAGTAAACCCATTCTAAACCACAATATGGTAAATATTGTGACATTGCCCAACCATATGAATTATTTGCATCGTGATATGCTAAATAATTTGATTCTTGGTTAGAATTAAAATCTTACAATATTTTTTATTAGCTTTAACATATCGCTTACAACATTGCGAAATGCCACCTCGAATTACTTTTTCAATTATTAAATTCATATCATAGTTATGTAACAAATCTAGTGGTTTTTTAGTCATTTTTCAAATTGTATCCCATGATAAACCTGCTGCTGTAAAATAACACTCATGGTCTAAATCATATGAATTTATACATGTGTTTCTAAAGTTTTAGAATATATCCGCTAACAATAGTACATTGCTTTTTTAATATAAATCATGGTATTCACCATGGTTTTTTAATATTAAATTGGTTCCATACACATTTTGTATGTTCATAATCATCATCAGATATAAAATTTTCGTTTAATTTGTTATAAAATTCACTCTTTGGTGGAATTCAGTTTCTTAAAATTTCTTCCAACTGTCCATATAATCGTATGGGTAAACACTCTTTCTTATAACTAAATCAACTTGATCTTCAGGAAAATGTTTTTATGCGTGTTTCATTTGATCTGTAATTAAATTAGACGATAAAATATCAAAACTACTAGCCATAAATTTGAATGTGTCTATAGATTTAATTTTTTAATTTTCTGTGTTTTACCCATAAGTTATCAACTTTTCTTCATTATTTACTATTACATCTATATTTTTATCATTTTATCATCATATCCTAATTTTTTAATAAATAAATGTGCATCATATCCAACTAGTGTATGAAAATAAAATGTTACACAATTTATTATTTTAATTTTAGATAAAATAGTTGCATGTTGGATTAATGAATTTTCCACTTATGTGATCTTGATGATGCACTTTTATATTTTCCTGTGTATAGTCACACTCGCATACAGTACATATTTTTTATTTTTTATGTAATATTTTTTCGTCTTTTGTTAGTAGGTGCATTGCTCCAATTTGTGAATAAATTTGCCCAATCTCATCCATTTCGCTTTTTATTGATTGTATAAATATTTTATGTGCATTTCGATCTCGATATAGAACTGTTGGCTTATACTCACCATAATTAGATACAATATAATAGCAAAAACCATAAGCTTCATGTAATTGAGAATCTTTTTTGTGCAGGATATTTGAGTAATTTTTGAGCTGGATTTTTGAGTCATTTTTGAGCATGATTTGTGAGTCATTTTTAGCAAGATTTGAGAGCCATCATTGTGTAGAATTTGTGAGTCATTTTTGAGCACGATTTGAGAGTCATTTTTAGCAGGATTTTGAGTAATATTTTGTGAAAGATTTGTGAGTCGTTTTTGAGCAGGATATGTACTTCATTTTTGAGCAAAAACATTTTTTTTAAATAATTTTTTTCTTTGTAAATAACACAAAAAATCAAATCTCTGCTCAACAAGTTGAATAATTCGTTTGGATTCATCAACCTACAAGGTCTAGAAATAAATAAATGCTTCTCCGCCACAGGTTTTGAAATTTATGAGTCTAAGTTTGGCAAAAATTTAATTGTATTCCAAATGATATACTTAAAATTTCTTTGCCAGAGTGATATGTCAAGATACTTTATAACCATTCTTTGAAACTAATAAATGAGAATGGGGTATTTATAATGTATACAGGTTTAAAAGAAATGAAAAATGGATAGTCTGTGCATGATAGTGAGTGCTCTTGAAAATATATTAAAATTTCTATTGATTTGAATATTTTTAATATTGTCATTTGATTTTGTCTTAATATTGCTTAATATTATCTTAAATTTATTTAATTTAGATTACTCATTTGCAACACTGCTATTTCTAGAAAACTTGAAAAATTGTTTGAAAAGCGATAAATTTGCTTGATTTTGGGGTGAAATTTCTTGAAATTCTAGGAAAAGTCCTTAAAATTAGTTAAAAATGTTGTGTTCACTATTCGTGGAGAATGTTTTTGGGGGGCAGAAATTCGACGAAAAGGGCTTGATTTTGGGGTGAAATTGCTTAATTTTGTGGTAAAATTGCTTAATGTTCGATGAAAATTGCTTGATTTTTGTAATTGAAAATCGCGTTCGGTCATTTTTGAAAAAGTGGTAAATATGCTTGATTTTGGGGTAAAATGATTGATTTTCGATGAAAAATGTTTGTTTTTTAAATTGAAAATTGGCATGAAATAGAGCTGCTAGAATCATGGAAAAGTAGCTTGAAAATGGGGAAATTGCTTGAATTTGAGGTTCTATTTGCTCAATTTTTCGTTGAAAATTGAGTTGCTCTAGAATGGCCCTTCTACAAATACTGTTTCGCGAATGTGATTACTTAACCGAAATACAAAGTTGGCGATATTGTCCACGTAAGAAAGAGTAAACGAATCTTTGTACAGGATGTTTACTATTTTTGATGTTCTAACTAATGATGTGCCAACTTAAAAACTGAAAGATGCTAATGGTGACGAAATAGAACGCAGTTTTTATGAATAAAATATTATGAAAACTTACTCTCCAAATAAATATTTGGTTGAAAAAGTTTTAAAAACAAAAGGCGACAAAATTTATGTAAAATGGTTATGTTTTGATTACTCTCATAACTCTTGGAATAATAAAACAGATGTAGTGTAAACTTGAATATTTTTACTTAAGGGAGTAACTGCCAGTTAATCTCTTTATATTTTATTTAAATGCTCTGAAATACGATTAACCACATAAACTATATCAAAAGCTATTTCATCTCGAGTAAACCCTATAAATTTTCAATTCAATTGGGTCCTACATTCATTTGTGTTTCTATTTCATAACTAACATTGCTATCTTTATGGTTAATTTCGTCACACTCAATAGGTAATTTTAGATCAGGAAAATATAAATCAATTTAAAATAGTCTACAGTATATTGTTGTTTATAATTTAAATGTATATACATTTAATAATGTGGAAGATATATTTTGTTACTTTTTTTCTTCAAAACTTTTATGTTAAAATCAAGCCACTTAGAAATTTGTTTTACCAATGATGTATTGCCTATTCTAGATTTTGTCAATAGTTGTATTAAAACTTTTTTAATGATATAAACTGTAGCACCATTATTATATTTACTAATGTTTTTAAGAAATATTTTATCTTCGTTACCATTATCTTAATTTTTCTTAATGTTTTAATAAGCATTTTTATGATTTGTGCAAACATGGTATATAATGGCATTGATTGTGTTTTTATATTTTAAAATTTCAGCAACATCTTTTCCTCTAAACCAAGGCTCATTATTAACATCTAATGCAACAATTTTTTATTGCTGTAAATAAAATTATTTAAATCAAATAATGTAGTTTTTCCATTGTTATCTTCTAGGTATAAGTTCTTCGCTTGTTTCTCTAATGATTCTGTAATTTTGTAAACAACAAGTAAGTATGTACTTAATAAGTATTTGTATATACATTATTTTTTAATAATAAAAAAATTAGAGAAAAAGTAATAATGATTATATACCAGATTAATTGATAAATATAGCATTTGGCTGTGTTTTTAAATGTGTCCTTTTTTAAGGGACGCCTTTAAGATCGGCGAATTAATTTTGTCATCAATATGTTTATATAATTTAGTATACATGTTAACTTTTTCCATTGGCTTTCAACCCTAATGCCAGGTTAGGATTGACATTTCCATATATATTTTTATAAACTCCAAAGGGTCGAATTTTTCGACCCTTGATAAATTGCTTTATCAGTATGATAGTCGAGTTGGGAGCCAATTTGGACCCATCCTTATTCTCATAAAAATGATTTTTATTTTATCTGCAATTAGCTTCTTACTCAATTCGACGAAGATTATTAATATCATTAATCAATTGTTGCTGAGTATAATTATTTCCGATATTATTAAAATAGTTATGGAATCAATCAATGTGGTCGCCATTCAAAGTTATTTTAATTATTTTATGTAAATTGATATAATTTGGAATATAATCAAATCTCAATAATTGTTCACAATTTGGACGTCAATCTTCAAGTCTATACAATTGTCTTTGAACATATTTTCTTTTAATTCTAATGACATATTAATCAAATTCACGATCATCATCAAATAATTTTAAAAGAATGACAGTTGGAACAAAATTTTCATTTTGTGTTTGTAGTACAACATGGGGAGATTTTACTCTGATTTCCTCATTTCTGTGATTTATTAGATCGAAAGCCACATGAACTGAAGCTCTTAAATTTTCTATATGATCATCTTTAATTTATTGATATATTTTTAATAAATTATATGGCCTTTGTATAAATGCATTATATATATTTTTATCTTATATTCGTCATGTTTTCAAATGGATGGTAATAATTTTTCGGTAATAAATATTGTGTGTGGCTGTGCTTTTTTTGAAAGCACCATTTTAGTTCTATGTAAGGTATTAAAATATATCTTGTATTTTCCTTTAATATGATCATTCATAGCCTCTCTAGGTCTTTCGAACCCCAATTTTTCGGCTACTTGATTTCCACAAAACCAAAGATTATTATTCTCATAAATAAGCATTTAAACTTGTTGCCATTGTAAATGAGTTTGTTATTAATTATTTCAAGAATTGACTGCATTTTTATATGCGAAATTGTGCGCACATGAAATTGGCGAGCAGTAATAAGTCTTTTTACTAGTATTATTTTTTAATAAGAAAATGGAAATTAAATAATATAGACCAGATTCTCTGTTAAATATTGTATGTGGTTGCATATATGTGGGCAAACTTTTACCCCCTTGGATGTCTTCGTGTAATTATATAGCTGTACAGAGTTAAATTTTCCAAGTAATTAACGATATCTTCTATTTGATTATGATTTCGTTATAAGATTCACACTTTATACCAAACATGGAAATACCATTTTTACCAATTCTAGTCAATTTGTTTGTAACTTCGTTATATTTGCCGAAAGTTTCGTTGGTAACGAAATACAGTAAACCATTTATATATCTAAAAGCTCACACTTTCATATTTACTAAATGAGGAAATTTCTTGCTAATTGGGTAATTTTCTTTTATTTGGAAATTACATTTGTTTATTTCGCCATAATATGCCTTTTCATATAATATTAAAAATTTTCGCGAATATGAATTAGAAAAAGTATTTATTTTATGTTCATCATTTATTCCAAATGAAGAAAATCCTTTTGGATAACCATCAATAAGTTTATAACTAGGGTAATCACCAACATAAATATCATCATCTACAAACAAAACTTAATCGCCCGAAGCTCTTTGGTATATTAAAAAATTATTGAAATTGCTTGCTAAAAACTGAAACATTTTTTATCAAAACTTGTTTATTGGTTATTTGTTGTTATTTAATGTTTTTGTAGAAACTTTTTATTGTAAAAAATATACAATTCATCACCAATTATATAAAAATGTTTTTTTATTTGCTTTTACATAAACCAATTGGCTCATCATCATTAAAATTATTTTGTGGGGTTGTCCTTAACAGTTTTGTATGTTCTGAATGTCATCTAGTTGCAAATCAAGCAAATCATTAAGTTTTAAATACCGGATATATGATTGCATTTTTAACAATTGTGTGTTGAAAACCCAATGCATGGCCGATTTCGTGGATCAAAAGAGTCAGTAAATAAGTTTTATTTTCAGGATTGTTTTTTCCGCCCTTATAATAATATCCTTGCCTATTGTTACGAATTTCGACACGACAATTTTTTTTATTTGAATAAAATGCATGTGCTAGTGCACTACCAAATGGAAATCATTTAGTTTGACCGAGGCTGGATTGTCTCTTATATTAATGTTGACCTTCTGTGTATGAAATAAATATATAGGAAGAATTTATAACATACGCAAATGTCAAATTTGTGTGTTTTTGTGAAATTGTAAATGCCTCCTTACATTTGTAATTGAATTGTTTGCAAGTGCAAAATGCCCTTTTAAAATATTTTTATTCCATTTGTTGGATGCTTTATAAGTAGCGAATATTTAATCTTTAACATAACATCTTGGATTAATGATTAAATTAAGCATTTCTTTATCGAGTTAACCATAAATTGAAGAAGTGTTATAATATTCTTGAAATATTCTAAAATAACATTCGAACTTTTCATTATCAATGTTTGAAAGTGAATTTGCATCACCCTCTTAATATCCATATTTATTTTTAAAGTTGATAAAACATTCTGTCCGATTCACTTTTGCAGACAGTGCGAAATCTATATGCGAAAGCTAGAATAATTACATCATTCTTCATTTATAAAAAAATAAAGTTTAACAAATTTTAAGAAAGCTTTTTATATGATATTCCAGGGGGAAAAAATTTTCTCTCTGGAAATCTTAAACAAAACAAAAAATGTACATATATAAGTTTTAACTGTTCCATTTACAAAAGCTTCACACATTTTGAAGCATTTGTTTTCATTATCTACTTCCTCAAGAGGCACTTCAGCACACTCTAGTCGCAATAGGAAAAAATTTATCTTACAGTGTGCTCCCGAACACAGCAAACTCTCCTAGTGACAGGAAGGACCATATACACTGTGTTGCTATCTACTTGCACTGCGAGGAACTCTCAGCAAGGCACAGTGCAGCAAACACTCGGCTCACTCTTGATAACAGGCTTCGAACTTAATGCATGAGGACTTTTAATTATCGCCTTACTCGTATAGTTGTGGTGGCTCGGCGGTAGGGCATTAAATTTCAAACTCAAAGGTCGTGGGTTTAAAACCCCGGTCGGAGAGGGTAATTTAAAAGTGTGAGAATGAGGTGCCCATATTGGCACTTTTAGATTATCACCAGATAATTCCAAATTTTAGCCAAAAATCTTTGCTTTTGCTCATACGGCAATGTAAAAGTATTGATGCTAATAAAGATGGCATCCTCAAGCCCCAGCAAAAATTCTCTTCATACTACACTTGTAATATGACAGATGAATAAGATGCCTTTTCGTAGAAGATAATAGTTTTTCGCGAATATGAATTTAAAAAACCGCATTTATTTTATATTCATCACTTAATCCAAATGAAGAAAATCCTTTTGAATAACCATCAAAAACTTTATAACTAGGGTAATCACCCACATAAATATCATCACCTACAAACTGAACTAACACACCCGAAGCTCTTTGGTATATAAAAAAAATTATTGAAATTGTGTGTTAAACAGGTACCATAAAACAAAGACAAAAAATAAAAGAACCCTCACTTCTCCACTAAAAAAATGGCTAGCCAGTGGTGAAGTGAGGGGTTTCTCCAAATGGAGTTTTGATGGCGGTAATTAAGGACAGAAGAATTAGGTCACTGATGAGGTATTAACATACCTGTAAACCTTACAGCATAAAGTCCCTGGCACAGCATTAAGTTGCTCAGTGATCTTTTTGAAATTTTCAAAAAAAGTTGGATTTTTGCAGGGTGAACGTGTATACACATACACCAGTCAAACATTTATCTAATAAAATTTTCGATCTGGTTTCTGTACTTACCACTGTTCATTTTTCTGCTCAAATCTATTGTGATAAAAACATAATTTTCATTCCAGCATTTTGCACAAACTTCTTTAAATTTCTCATAATACATATCACTACCTATAAAATCGCTATAGATGTGTTTTAAATTTGTGTCATCTAGTATAAATATACATAGAAAGTTCGTATTGACTCTCACAAGTTGTTTGGTCAGTCTCTTGTATATGTTTGTGCGAAATAATATACATCAGCATTTTTATGCCTTGCCATGCTAAAATATTCATGGATAAATTTTTTATTTTTTAAGATGACATCATCAAATATAACAAGAGGCTCATTTTCACATTGTTCAATGGAAATCATTTCGTAATTGCTATTTTAAAAATATTCTATTTTTTCATTAAACTTGCTGGATACCACATTAAAGTCATATTATAGCTGAATATATTTAAACTTTTCGAAGAAACATATATATATTATTAAAATTTTGCCATCCTGGATTAAAAATAAAATTGATCATTAAATTTACTTTGCCACAATCACTGGACCCGACGATGATGGCTCTCATATTGTCAGGAAAAGTTACCCATTCTTTTTTTATATATATATTTTTTTGTATTTTGCTTGGAAATTAAGATACCAAAACCACATACAACTTTTTTCCATTTAGTTAGATAATTTTTGTAATAAATGGAGAATAAAGTATTCAAGTCATCAAACAACAGTTCTGTAATAAAGAAGAAACTTTATTATATCTTTCATAAAGATAAATGTACATCATTTATAAGTTTTCACTCAAAATTGTTAACACCAAATATAAAGAATAATACTATAACCACAATTGAAAAATTCAGTGCTGTGGTAGATAAAATGAAGTTTTAACTACTTCTAATGAACAATATGATGCTGAATTTTTAAAAGAAACTATAAATTGAACTAACAACAGATAGTGTGAAAAATAGAATGATTATTAAATCTAAGTTTGATTTTATAACTTGACGACCATCTATCCAATATGCTTGTTTTTTAGAGAAATATGAATAACAAAAAGACAAAATTGTCATGGGCACAAAGTTACCTATTTTTAATTCAATTTAAATCATAAATGTTCATTGTAATTTGGTTTATGGCATTTTCATAAAGTATGATGAGTCCAATCATTTAGAAACTGATATAATTGCTAGTTTTCCACCAAAAACTATGTTTGTTTTTAGAGATTATGTTAGTTACGCGCCTCCATATCAAATTGTTATAGAATTAACAATGAGCAGTTTAATTACACTGTTTTAGAAATAAGGAATGGAAATCGGGAACTGTTTGATTTTGATGGTTCTGATATTGAAATTGTTTTGGAAATTAAAGAAGTTTAAAATGAGAAGACCAAACTAGCTTGGAAATTTTAAACCCTGTCAACAAGATAAGTTTAAATTTTATTAGAAAATTTAAAGGGTTGTGTATAGAACCTGTTATGATGTACATAAAATAAAATTATAAGTTTCCATACCCATATAGTATATCTCTCTTGTTATCACAATGATTTAATGCGATTTTATAAACTTCGATTGTATATATTTTGCAATTCTCACTCATTATTATTATTCTATATTGTATTTTCTCAGCAAACACACATATCTTATTGTCCTCAAATGTAATTATATTGTTAACTACACATTTTTCACACCTTTTGCTATTTGTTTTCTTTATCATCAACTCTATTTGCATACATTTTTGTTCTTAAGCCAAAAAATTCTTTAATTATTTTACCATTACATTCGTCTTTCATTTTGCCTAAAACTTTTCTATTAATTTGTGGCATGTTATACATATTATCATTTGGATATTAACTTGTGTCAAATTGATCTAAGTTCGTAAGTTCGACTTCATATCTTCGTAAAAATCCTCTGTTTTTAAGTTGTAAAAGTACGAATCGGTGTATTTAAAGCACAATTCAATTTGATCACCATATTCGACTGTTCCTTTTATAATGGAGATTGCATATTTATTCTTTTGTTATTTCTAAAATTGACATACCCGCATAAATAGGCTTGTTAAATTTTACATTAGTCTTGTTCATGTGAATGACTGCAAGATTCTAATTAAATATAGTACTTCTTTTGAAGTTTGGTTTTGCAGCTAATTTTTTGCATACATTTTCACTTGAAACCAGTTTTATACCTACTCTGTTTCTGATATTTCCCATTGTTGTACCAAACACAGATGTATTCATCAGTTAATAAAAATCTTTTTCAAAGTCATTTTTAGCACAAGTTCTCATCAATATATTCAAATCTGTATACTTCTTCTTCCAACCACACAGATTAAATTTCAATATTCTATGTATTTTAGTAAACCTTAATCCATTATTTAGGCAATTTTTTAAATTGTGATAGTGTATTACATACATTTCTTTGTTATACAATGTTTTTAATAGTTTAGATACATTTGTTCCTGGAACTGACTTATTTTCAGGATAACATGGACGATCTTTATGTAAATTATGTAGTTCTTGTTGATATTAACAATCAACTTCTAATATGTAGTCATGTTGTGAATCATCCTTCAAATTTAATATATATACTCTCCAAAATTCTTAATTAAATTCTGTATAATCAATTTATTTGAAAACCCTATATGTTAAATATTGCGACATTGTCCAACCATATAAATTATTGGCATCGAGATACACAAAAAAATTAGATTCCTGATTATGAACAAAATATTCTAACTATTTGTTATTGGCTTTAACATACCACTTACAACATAGTGATATTCCAACTGTAATTCACTTTTCTACCATTAAAATCATATCATAATTGTGCATAAAATCAAATGGCTGTGTAGTAATTGTTAACATTGCATCCCACGATAATTATGATGCTGTAAAATACCACACAGGGTCTAGACCATATGCGTTGAAAAATGTATCTCTAAAATTTTCAAACAAATCTGTCAACAGTAGTACATCAATTTTTTAAATATAAATCATGTTATTCTGCTTAATTTTTAACATCAAATTGATTCCATATATTTTTTGCATGCTAATAATCGCCATAAAATATGCCAGATTCATTTAATTTATTGTAAAATTCACTTTTTGGTGGAAGTTGAGTTTCGTTAAATTTTTTTAAACTATCAATATAATCATATAGGTAAACACCTTTTCTAAAACCCAACTCTACTATATATTGTGGAAAGTGTTTTTGCATATAATTCATTTTTCCTTAATTGAATTAGACGACAATTTATCTACACTACTTGTCATAAATTTAAATGTGTTTATAAACCTAATTTTTAAATTTTCTATTTTTTTTCCCCAAAAATAATACATTTTTCTTCGTTATTCGCAAGTAAATCTATATTTTTTCCATCATAACCTAGCTCTTTAATAAATAAGTGAGCATTATAACCAGCTATGTTATGGAATAAATTGCAACTAAATTGGGAAATTTTAATTGAAGATTACTATTGTTGCATGTTGGGTGAATGAATTTCCCATTTATATGATCATGGTAGCATACTTCTTTTATTGTCCTTCATATATTCGTAATCTCATACAGTACACTTTAAAGATTTATTGTGTGTTGTTTTTTTATTTTATTTATTGGTTGCATCACTTAAATTGGCGAAAATATTTCCCTGGTCTTTTCCACTTCTTTTTTCATTGCTTCTATAAAATACTGATTTGCAAATGGACCGCCATATACAACTGGAGGTTTATAATCACCATAACTAGATAAATATAGTAACAAAAACCAAAAGGTTCGTGTAACTGATATTTCATTGTATACAGTTCGTCATTCAACTTTAAATCAATTGTATTTATTTGTGCAATTATAAGTTTATATATTTCTTTAAGTGTCTCCTTGTAAAGGCCATTAACGATATCATCATCTGTTAAAACTGGATATTTTTGGATGAACGAAAATTTTTTTGCTACCCTTGGATTTGGTATAGTAGTTGATATTTTCTATAGAATTGATTCGAAATCTGTATATATTGCAAAAGGAACTTTCGTAGAGTGTTTTTAGTTTTTAAATTTTATTTGTTTGCCTTTTAAAGGAAATTAAATTTTTACTCGTTGATGTTTAGAGCAGTCTTCTGTATGTTTATTTAATTTTTCTAGAAAGTAAAATAATTTAAGACACGTGTCGCATATATGAGTTTTAATTTGTGTTTATTTTTTGTACTGAAAGCAGTTTAGATAAATTCTTTATCCAACAGGTTGTATCAATTTTGGAAAAAAGTAAATTTATGTTTTTTTGTTTTTGTAAGCTTTAATGGATACACATTGAACTTGTCATCAAAAGAGTATACGTTTATAGAGACATATTTTTGGTTTTTCTATTTTTGGTATATCGTAAAATGTAATAGTATATTGATACTTATCTAATGCTTTGTCAATATTATGTCCCACATTTTTTATTTAGATACTCATTGTGGAGCTTTTTCAGCCAGAAACAATGCAGACATTATTATGTAAAGAAAATATTTTTGTTCATAATTAGTCACATTTATGCACACTTTCTTATACCTAATTGCACCTGGTAGTTCAATATAAGACGATACATTTAGTGGATTATACTTGTTGATAGCTAGCTGCAAGCCAAATATGCTACATGCAGCCCAAACTGAATTACTTTTTTCAATGTTTTCTGTTCATTCAAGTATTTTTTTGTTTGTTTGTAAATATTTTTAATGTCTCCTTCGTTCAATATTGTAAATATGTGTGATTGAATGTCGTCAAATATTCGTATTTCTTCAGTTTTCTGGCTTCGAAAATGGGCGAAAAGTTTAATGTTAGGTTTTACCGCTCTAAGATTTATAAGTTGATCGTGTATTATTTTTAATACTTTTTGTTTTACTGAAGTTAAGGAATTCCTGGGCTATACTACATTAAAATTATTTTCAAGGTTATACGTTGATAACCTACATCTAAAAGATTTTTCGACTATGTATGTTTTATTAGTTTCTCTATATTTATTGTTTACATATACATTAGTAGAAAAAGGGAATATTTTTTTTACGTCCTGTTTGACTTTTCTATATATCATTACGCCTTTAGGAAAAGTTAAATTTGGAAAATTTTTTTCTATTCCTTCGTTTGTAATAGCTGTAATTAATTCAGTTTTTTGTAGGTTGTATAAATTTTCTATTTTTAAGCTTTTAGCTTTAGCTCTTAATTCTGTAACTTTTAAATCATTTAAATTAACCGTATGTATATTTTAATTAGCACATCTCCTCCTGTAATAACATTGCACTGTTTAATAATTCCAATTAAAGTATATTTTTTTATTTTATAAATTCTTTTTAAGTTCTAATATTTTAGGTGTAAACATTGACTCCAGCAATCTCTTTTAATTCAACATACTTGTTGGGTTGAGCAGCGTCATTTATATATAATAAAATATAATAAAATTAATGAAGTCAGCGAAATCTGAACTTCATTTAGAATATATATTGCTGCATTGTGTGATTTACTACGTTTTGCATTTTTAGAGAATGGTTATATACCTATTTTCCCCATTCGCATAGTAATTTCTCTTTTTTTAAGCTCATAATTATGTTTAGCATATTCGGTATAACATTTTGGCAGGTGTTAAAATTCTTATATATTGTGTCTATGGGATGCAAAAGAATCGATAGATTTATCCTCATTGCTTACAGAACACGTCTTGGTTGAATGATCGCCTTGTAAAATTTCATGTAGTTTAGTTTTCTTTTTGTGCTATTCTAGATTTCCCTTGCAAAAATATTTTCCACGTTCGCATTGTACTTTCTCTTTATATAACTCGTAACGACTTCTAGAATATTCTTTGATACATTTTTTACAGTTGTTTATGTACTTATCTATTCTGAGTTAACGTTGTGGAAAACATTTAATGTTTAAAACTTCGCCACATTTTTTACTATGCTTACATATGGTATCATTTTGCATTTCACGAGAGAGAAGCGTTAAGGAAAGAAATGAAAAAATAAAAACAGTCAACAAAATGCTAAAAATTTGATATAAACCAGATTCATTTATCAATATTGTAAATATTAAGTTTATTCTCGAGTAGCGCCATTTCAGTGCTACCCAAGAAAACTGGCATAAATAAAATTGGCACAAATAAAATTATAATGTTTATGTTCGATGCTCTACTAATTTTTTAAAAACTTCTTCTATCTTCTCAAAATCATCACCTATTTCTCGAAGTACATATTTGTCATCAATGTTTACGAAGAACAATAATTGTAAACTTTGTATTTTTCGATGAAATTTGTAAACTTATTCTCTTAGTTCGTCAGATGCATTGCCTAATTTATAGGAAGGCATGTTTTTCATACTGCACGATAACACAGGCATTTTCAATTTTTGTTTATAAACAAACAAATTTATTAAAAATGATAATAAAAAAATTTAACCATTGCTTAACACACCGACTGCTCGAACTGCAAAAAAAATGAAAATTTAATCATATTTAAAATTCATTTTTAAAAATAAATTCAGTATTAGTACATTGCGGATACTAGCGCAGCGCAATTATTAGGCTAGAAGTCAAGCAAATTTCTTACTTTCAAGTAACCTTTTCAAAATCTTCTTGGGACATCATCTATCTCTTCATTTTTATCCTCAAAATCAAGATAATTTTATCCAAATCTGAAATATAAATCAAGCACCCTTTTTTTTTATTTATAAAACTCATTGTTCACTATTTGAGCCGGATTCTTTTAGGGTCAAAATAGGCCAAATTTACTCTTAATTTGCAAGTCAAATAAATTCGTCACTGAAAAAATATCACAAAAAAGGGATCAATATTCTTAAGATAACTCTAGATCATGGATAAATTTTCCATTTAAATTTCTTTTAAGCCTCTATATGACACAAAAATTTCCTTCCAATTTATTAGTTTCAAAGCGTTTTTATCTAATATCTTCACATAGCGCTCTAGTAATGAAATGTGACTTACCATCCAGAATAAAATTAATTTTTTTTACCAACATTGGATTTACATATTTTCAACATCTGTGGCAGTAACCCATTATTATTTTCCTAGATCTTGTAGATTAGTGAATCCAAACGAATTGTTGAACTTGTTGAGCAGAGATCTCATCGTAGATTTATAAATAAAAAATACTAAAAAGAAGAAAAAAATGGTCAAAATAAAATGATTTAGCTGGCATATTAGGCTTAAAAAAGCCTGCTCAAGGGGCCTAATAAACTGGTGAAAATGTGTTTGATTTTGACCTTAAATTTCCCTTTTTTGAGCTGAAATTTGAATGATTTTACAATAAATGAGAAATTTACTTGATTTTGACCTTAATTTGCATGAATTTGATCTTATTTAGTGCGTTGCGCTTGTATCTGCAATAGACGTATACTTATATTTGCCCAAATATACACTTTTGTCTCTTTATCCAAAATAACTGGAGGGGAACGTTTGCAAATGAAAGTTATTAGAGATATTCTTTCATTTTAATGTATATGAAGTTTAGTTTAAAACATAAAGTTTCGCAGAGAAATCTACACGCCAATACGTTCAAATTGTTTGAAGACATTTTTTAATATTAGTTATGGTGAAAACACTGCGTGGAATGGAAAACATTTTTTTAAAGCTTGCAGGAATTTAATATTTAAATTATGTATCACATACTTAATTTTTTAGGTCTCTGGGTCTTGAGAGTCGATGTGGGTGAACAAAGTAACACGTATTATTTTAATAAAAGTATTTTGGTCGGTAGTTGGGACTATTAAAATTCTAATTTGGTTCGTTTTAGCTAGTGTTGGCGGGATATTTCTTTTGAATGTTAAAAAGTTTTCCAATTTAAGTTGTATTTCGAAACTCATGTTTCCTGGAATTGAAATATTTTTTTTAGGGTTATATTTTGTTCCAATGTAAATGAGATTACGTTTGATCTTATTCCGTTTTTAGTATCTGCAACATAAAATATATTTCCTTTCGAACGCTGGAGGAAGCGGGGAGAGAGGGTGAGCAGAGAAAATATTCCTTCACGAGAGGAAACAGTTGGTTCTGGACGGCCGGTCTGGCAGGAACGATGCAAGACGAGGGAGCAGACATCGAGCTGTCCCTAAAAGTTCTTGATAATCTCGTTTAACACAATACGCTACATTTTATATACCTATAGGAACTTCGGTTCGTATATTTATTAAACGTGATGTTGGCTGTGTCGGGCAATCTCGAGATGGTACTCTAGGGCGTGGTCCGCCAGCGTATGGGCTATCGGACGAGATGTTTGTTAGAGCAGGATCCGATCGCTGTAATGCAACGCAGTGCGTTTTTAAATATTTCAGTCAATTGAGTGTGTTATAAAGTGTCTACGTGTGTATAAATGTAGTAGGTTTTTCGCTACATACGAGCGCTGGATTTCTTGTGACGGGTGCGGTCTGCGATGCTTTAGACATACACGTAATTTGGGTGTGATTATATCATGAGTGGGTTAGTTTTTCTAGGGGATACACGGCAATTGTGGTAAGTTGTTATTTCGTGTGTTAACATTTTAATTTTTTTGATACTCGGTTAATATTCGTGTGATCTGAAAGTCATAAATCATTACTTGCTTGTCTTTGTAATTCATCTTCTTTAACCTGTGTTTCGTTAGATGTAGTTGTCTGTGCGTTTCGGTTTTAAAAATATTTCATTTTTGCTCTTGAGAGCCGATTAAGGTGAAATGAAGTACGTGTGATTAGGTTTCTTGGATGTTAAAATATGTTCTTATGTAAATTACTGGTGAGTTTTGACGTGGACCTATGGTAAGTTGTTTGTAAATTTGCGTGTCTTGTATTGATTTATGAACTGTGATTTTATGAGTGTACGTATTTTTATAGTGTGAGATATGTTCGGTTTATATTAGTGTGATTAAATATGTGTGTGGTTAGTGTTTTCAGTTACTTAGCATATGTTTCGTGTTAATTATCCTGGTGTTTGAAATATATTATATTGCTAGGAAATAGGACGGATTTGAAGATTAATTCTATATTATTGAATGTGTGGTATCTTCTGCTGGTTTGAATCGCTATCACGTCTCTTGCGTTTAGTTAAATATGTGTTATTGGAACAATGTTTCAATTTTGGTCGTGTGCGTTTCTATAGAAATATCTTCTATTTGTCGAGGAGTGATGCATAGGGATCTCTGTTGTTTGACTCTAATTGTTTGTGCTACGTAATTCATTTTAATATGATTTGCCTCGTGGTAACAGCATGGTTAATGTGTTTTTCATTTAATACTTAGTATTATTTCATATTTGTGGTGTGTGACATGCTTTTTCTCTCGTGGTAAACACGTGATTCAAGAAAATTTTAATAAATCGTATTTATTTTGTTTGCTTCGCTTGAATATTTATTTATGATGTTTCACATTTCTAATCAATCTGAGTGCTCAGTTTGCTTTCAGAGAGTGAGGAGCTACTTTCATTAGTCACAAGTGCTCCAACACCTCAGTATACCTTCTGACGTGCTAGGGTGAACATCTATGGGCGTTTATGTGTATATGTATTTCTACCATGTGGTTTATTAATGAATTTTGCATACGTTTTAATTAGATTAGGGAAATTATGTTGTGTATTTGAACGTAAAATCGTCTATTTTCGTTAAAATATTTGCTTCGACAAAATATTAAATTTAAGACATTTATTTCTCCCGTATCAATTTAGACGCGAGTGCTCAGTACGCATTCAGAGAGTGAGGGGAAGGAACTCCTCTGCTCTCATGTGCTCCATTAGTCACAGGCGTTCCATCCTCAGTACACATTCAGACTTTCTAGGTTTAACATCGGCACTTTCCACACAAAATAAAGGACCCTTACGACACTCTTGCACCGACCTTCACACCTACATACCCAATAACAATATTATTCAGGGGCGTACAAGTATTTAGGATTTCTCAGAGTGCTTCGTCAGTGCCGATTCTGCGATCGAGTTTTCTCCTATGGTCAAAATGCTCACTGGCATGAGAGAACGGCCTGTAAGAAGAGTCCTTTTCGCACGATGAAGCATTATGGCATTGGTCTCATGCGCTTTGTGCAAGGTGATACAATGAAGGAACATAATGAGATCTGCGAGGTTTCGTATACTGGGAGCCAGCAAGTGATTTCGTCAATAACTCCTGCTAGATCGATTGGTACTGTTTCCGCACACGATTATGACGAGACAGTTAATTCTAAAGACGGAATGAGTGTAGCATAGTCGGTTCATGCGGAACGTACACTTGCAAGATGTTCGCGTGAAGTCGACAAACTTCAAAATATACGACCATCAGCTCTAAATACTGATGAACATACAACTCTTGCTACAAAGAAAAGTAAACTTGATATTGATGATGAAGCAGTAAGTAATGACGATCATGAAGACAGCATTGATGATGACTATGACGATAGTGATAATGTTGAAGACGATGATGTTTCTCTTGACGTCCCCACACATTTTACCAACGAGTTTCCTTCGACAAGTGGTGTGAAGAAGTTAAAAGATGTCAAGAACACCGGCTACATGTTTATCGAATACCCGAATAAACTTATTGATAGACTAAAGATGACAGTAGAGGAGAGGCACTCGGAATCAGAAACAGCAAATTCACAATGCAGAATGGAACAAAGCAGGTGCTTTTCTAGCTTATATCAGATTTATTTATCTATTTTCCTTGTATCCCTCCATGGGCAATCTGTACTGGCTGACTCCTACAGACTGTCTCCTTCTCCTCCTCCTCCTCCTCAGAAACTAGAGACTGGCTCATGCACGTGACGTCTCAGTGCTTGTACATGATGGACAAGCTGCAATCATGTGACAACTCGGGGATTGGCTGGTTGGTGATTGGCTAGTTGGTGATTGGCTGGTTGGTGTTCGCAATATGAGTGTTTCAACCTCAATATAATGTAATGGGCTTGCTTGCTCGTATATAAGTAGTAGGGAGGTAAGCTGAGAGTCTCAATGTGACAGCGACTGTCGTGAAGGGTGGATCGTCTCGGCTAACTGATACGCCAGGTCATCCATGGCTAGTTACGTTAAAGTTGAGTGGATATTGCCCACCAATTGTTTCTTACCACCGACTTATTCAGCTGCGATTGCTACATCACTAGCAGCATCTATTTCCACCAGTGTAGTACCATCGAGATTTTAAGGCATGGTTCTGACAGCAGCGTCGACTTCTTCGGGTGGGGCACCTACAGCAGTTAAGCCATCGATGTCGTCAGGCATGACGTCGACAATGCCAACGACTTCTCTGAGCGGGCTACCTACGGCCGCCCCATTGGCATCGCCAACTGGACCATCGGCCGCTATTCCAGCAGTATTTGTATGGTCAGCGGTGTCTGCTGAACCATTCCGACATTATAAGTGCCGCTTCTGTGATAATACCTTCAAGCACCGCCGAACTGCTCGATGACATGAACACTATTGTTGTATTAAAAATCTCTGTAGCATCTCATATTTATTTCTGTGACAGGTGCGGTAAGCAGATCAGCCGTCGCAACAGTTTACTTACACATGTTAAAGAATATTGTTTTTTTAAAGGGTGTTAGCGACTTTTATAATTTTCTGACCGTGCTACGTCCTATTCCAAGGGCGTGGCAGGGCCAGATTTGTATAAAGAGAAGCAAAACCAACTGAACACCAAAAATGGCAAAAGCTATGCAAAAAACCAGTTATCTGGGCAATGTAAGGGCGAATTAAGCATTGATGGTAAACGATTTATATCAGAAACAAACAAGTTTGGTAATATTCTTTTATTACGTTTATATTCATTCTTTTCAATGGTTATCAATCTTACATGGGGAAAATATTTCATTGATTATGGATCTTACATGTGGAAAAGCTAAAATGATCTTTCTCTCCCTTAGTTTCATTTGAATTAACATGAACATCAAACCAAGTTACCATAACAATTGACTAAAATGCGATTCAATTGTAGGTACATAATTATGCTGAGACCCAGCTAATACTCGGATTTTCACAATAAAAATACATGTAATATTTACGCAAATATTTTGGCCAATAAGTGAATACAGAGACCATCACAATACATACTAGGCAAGTTACCGTAAATATATTTCGTCGCAAGATGGCGGATCAAATTCTGTTGTACCAACATGTACTCTGGAATTTAGAAAATTAATTAAAGTCCTATACAGGAATAACCAACATGGCAGCTCATACCACAGTACTGAATCAACGAACAGTGCAACATAATTGTCTGTACAAAACTTTTCCTTCATCTGCTCGCAATCCCAAGTGGCTAGGAGCAACTGCTAAGCAATTTCAGCCTTAACTCCCGTGAGCAAATGTTACTATTCAAATGTTCTTAACTTCGTAAAACTTTTAAATTTTTATTTGGAATTTTTAAAAGTTTTTGTAGTGTTTTAGGGTCAAGGTCAAAGGTCAAGGTCAATGACACCAAAGATGGCGGTCGGATGACGTAATAAGATTTCGACCTGGCGGCTCCGGCTCCGACGCCCCACGCCCTTGCGCCTCTAACGGCCAAATCATACTACGTATAACAATATACACACACAAAACACGTATAGAGCACTGCATTAGAATTCGCTTACAGTCCCATAGTTGTATGCTGTATAACAAACATACTGCATGCCGGTCCAGTGGCTGGGATGTAGAATCATTACTGTAATTACCTAAAAAAAAGGGGGCTTTTCCGAAAAAAAGGGGGAGCAGTGGCACTGGTGCTGGGGGGGGGGGGCAGCAGGGGATTTCTCCCCCCCCTTTATCGTTTTTAAGGGGTGGCAAAACATATGTTTTGTCCGCCCAACTTTTTGTGTGCACAAGTTTCGAAAAATTAACCCCGTAACATTCCTTCAATTCCACGCCTTCATTAGATCATGAAACACCAAGCAGACATGCAAGTTTTTATTTTAACATGTTGGCCCTCACAACAATGTGCGCTGCCGATAGAATAGTCCAGTCGTCGAATACGAGGAAGGGAGCGAGATGGCAGTTGACGAACAGTGCCGTGACTAATCCCTTCCCCTTTTCGCAAGCCGTCACATTGGCATCTGCGCATTATATACATCCCGTGTCTCGCGTGCTTCGTAACTCCCCTCCTGTGAAGAAATACAATTCTTTCAACAGGTGTGAACAACAGCAATTCGTTTGTCTGTGTCCGCTCGGCCTTCACTCCTCTTCTGTTTGTAGTCGATGCAGACGTACAGTGTAGTGTAAGTATACAATGAGTATAATATAGTGCAGAACGAGAGTGCGTTCACTTTTATTTTATTACTGTCCAGTTTCTAACCTCCGCTGTTTGTAGACTTATATTCGGGCCACCACGAAGCAGAAACGTCTAACGCATATGATGGTACTTCATGTCCACAAAGAGAGAACTAGTGTACAAAATCTGAATGATATAATGAGAGAATTTATTTCCCGCAAGGATGAAAGAGAGGCCTTATTTGGGAAAGTAGTGATGTAATCATTCAGTGTATTTATTGAACACTTGTCATAAGCCTATGTCTTCAGGTTGATGCAAAGTGATGTTTTAAGTAAACATGTCACTGTTCTATGTAATAATGCTTCAAACATATATATATGTATATATATATATATATATATATATATATATATATATATATATATATATATATATATATATATATATATATATATAGCAATTTAAAATTACAAAAATTTATTAACGAAACAATAAACAATGTACATTTAGGTACGCATGTTCAACAAAACTTTACATAATACAATTAATGTTTTATTCTTAGTACCATTATTGTATGTAAATATATTATTTCATGAGAAATGACTTGTAAATTTTGTTAATTGTTATAATATTCCACAGTGTTATCATATGTCAAACATGTTGCAGCTCGTTTTTAGTGAAACGAACTTTAGACATTGTACTATAGGCACAATGTCTACTTCAGTCTTCAATGTACTCACGGCTATGAGGTGTTTCAGTTATTAACAATCTGAGAGGGGAAAAGATTGTTTACAGTCACTGTGTACATTAACTTACCATGAAGTAACACAGATAATAATGTGCGACATGTAATTTGTGGAGAAAAAAAAAACGTATATAGTCGTTCAGAAAAAAAATGTATTAGCTTTTTGGGTTTGCCCCCCCCCCCCCACCCCCCTCAAAAGTTTGCTCAGGTACGCCTGGGGACGGGGGGTTGCATATAGTCATTACTAATCACACTTAATAGGAATTTTCTTGGGGCTTCACGTAATTTGCTTAATATACAATAAAATATGACTTTGATGAGAGCTATGAAGATCGGGTTATTTATGTGATAAGACATGCAAAAGTTCTGTTAAATATATTTATCTCTGGCTGCTGAATTGTGTTAAATATGAGGACAAATCTGAAACCAAAACCTTAATTTACAAAAGGCTATTCAATGGGAATTTTTGTCCACACGCTTATACAGGTATAAACCATGTTTATCAAGCAGTGTCAGAACATCATTTAGTTGTATTGAATTTTTCAAGGCTTAACTTGCAAATATTCATGAGTTAGTAGGTAGTAGAAAGTTACACATATTGTATTTAATACAAACGAAGTTCACATGTATTGTTTACAAGCAGATGACTCGTATTGCCAATGACACATTCGTTGAACAATAATGCACAGACAGGAAACAAATTTGCATCAATTTTAGTATTTACCTATTACAAGTGATGTGTGTATGCTGGGAAAGTGCGCAATTTCAGTATACCGTATTAATTACAGTGCGTTGGCTTGTGATTTATTAGTGCTCTGAAGCATGTTTCATTGTGATTCTTTCCGTTCGACGTGTTAAATTAGAGTACGTAAATAAAGTGTTTCTTTGTAATTTCGCTGTGCTAGTTCAACAGTGTAACATCTCAAAATGTTCTGCTCTGGGGAACATGGAGTTTTAATTTTTGGTTCACACACCCAAATCAGGAAATGTCTATGCTATGTGTTCAACCTATGCGAATAGTGCAATAACTATTTGATTTTAACATGAAACACTCAGAGGTACAAATACAGCATTGCTTTTATGTTTATAGCTGCAAAAATAACAATATTTAGCATTATTACAGTATTCAAATACCTTAAAATGTAGTGGGTTTGATATGTTACACTTTATTCACAGTTGCTACTATATGGCATTGTTAATGTAGTCTATTTAACATTAGTTGTTACAATAGTGGTTGCAATTTAGAACAACTAATGTAAGTTTTTTTTACTCGCTTTCTTACATTTTCTGTAATTATGATGTAAAATATTACAATTTGTAATTATAATTCACATTCTTTGTCTTATACTTACTTAATGTCAGACGACACAAGATAATGAATAGTCAAATGTATTAAAGTGATGTAATATAAAAGCACTGTATTGTACATTGAGAATAATTTTTCAAGACAATAGTTTCTTCAAATGAAGGTGAACATGGACTGAACACTTCACTAGTCTGAATCACTTTCTGCATTTGGAGTTTCACAAGACGCAGTTTGGAGTTGCTCGTAGAAGAAGTGGTACTGTTTTGGGATGTGCAGATTGCTGAAAAGCCGTAACAGATATTTTTTTTGGCCACTGTTATTTTTGGAGGCTCACTGTAAACGGGTAGCTGTGAGTTTTTTTACTGTCGTCCTCTTGACCTGGATTGGGGATTTAATATCTCCTTCATCTCTTTTTCTTCGTATGACGTTTTGTAGAAAATTATGCCTGGAGCATTTTTTTCTCACCTCGAAAACCTTAACCTGGTTCCAGATCACTTTTTCTTTCTGTACTGAGACATTAATTTTCTTGCAGTTGGGTGAGTAGAAAGACTTCTAATAAAGTATAGCTGTAGTATCAACTTGCTGTACTTTGTATGGTTTCCCTGTGGTTTTAGCAACTTGTGCAATTGTTGCAATCTGGCTCGGAACAAATAAAGGGCCACTCTTTGATGCCTGTTTCTTCTTTCTCTCAATGAGAGAGTGAGTGGCATCAACCTTAATTTTTAGTGTGCCTGACAATGAGTTATTTTTGTGTAATACATTGAATGTCAAGATTTCGGATGGCATAAAGATACATTGATGTGAGATATTTGTTCTTGTTTTGACCCGTAAAATTATCAGAGTAAAGTATGATGTGGATTTTTGCACCTACACTTTTCAGAGAGTCATACAAGAACGAGGCTATCTCATTTGCTCCTCGATTACCAACAACTTCATGCCATAAATAGCAGTGGTTACTCAATGGTTGCACCATAAATGGTGAAATTAAATGCTTTTAGCTTTCTCTTATAGTAGGATGTGGATACATTCCCACATGGTAATGGAATGACACCTTGCATATCGAAACAAGCAACTATATTATTAGATGGTTGTTCCCTACTTGCTGCAATGTCGTTCTCCTTAACTTCCCTTGAAAGGTTTTTTCCTTTTGGTGATCATCATACTTCTGCTCCATTTATATTTCCTCTTCTTCTGAACTGTTTTCGTATGAAGTGCATACTGAGCACAGATTTTTTTGGGGGAAAAAAGCTATATTGAACTCTGTATTGAATACAGATTCATACTTGTGTTTAAAGCGACGGGTTTGGAAGGTTCTGTCTGGCATTCCTCAACATACAATCTGTACATTTGCAAAATATCAAGACCACCATCAATAAATTATCTGTCATTACCTTTCCTGCAATAATGTGAGTCAATTCTAGGGAACGAATTAATATGGACAATGGTTTCATTAATTTTATTCTTGTTTTTATGCTTACCTCTCGTCTTTTTCTATTACTCTGGTTTCTTTGGATATAATTTTTTAAATAGTAGTTAAGAATGTTGCGCTTATATCCCATTTCTTCATGAAGAAATTTTTGCAGACACTGATACGATGCCCATCACTATGAAATGATAAGCGACGTTTGGTGAACGCTGAGAACCTTCCTACTCGTAGCTGTATGTTGAATGTATTTCATACATTAATTTGGAAACAAAATCACTTTTACAGTTCACATCTAAGGCATGAAATTAATCAAAAATGCGTTTCTTGTAATGGATGTTTTTACACTGAAACTTGCAATGGAGACCACATAATTACCTTACATTATTTGCATGTTTCACATTTCCAGTCACTGTTGTATATTCTTCACCACAGTACAACTTTCTTTTCTTAATATGTTTATTCCATTTCGCTGGATTTTCTCCCATTTTTCTTGGTCTTCGTACCAGAAGGCTGTGATGGGAACTGTGGGTTCTCAGCCAGAACTAAAATAGTGTTTTCCACTAACTGAATTGTGTCTGCCATTACTTCAGAATATTGTGTATGATCTTGTTCCTCTCCCATGGCTTGAATGTGCTCCATCTGAACTCTGTCATGTGCTGCAATTTCGAAGTCCTCTGAAGATTCTGAGGCTGTAAGCAGGAATTACAACCTTTCACGTGTTGAACGGAATGTACATCAGTTCCTGGGTACTTCGTTAGTTCTGCATGGTGAATCTTTAGATGAGGATCTTTTGAATTATGTTATTTAGTGCAACATCTTTCTGAATTCGTCCCATTACTTTCAGTATGACTTGGTGCTGCTGTCTTAATTTTCCCCTGCAATATCAAATCACTATACTTTGTTTAGCATGGAAAACCTGTAAAGACTATCAAGAATTATTATAAATTTGACATCACAATCAATTAGGCATGACCTTCCTAACATACTAATAGAAGGTCTACAAGCACACACACAATCTTGACATTTACAATGTTATGAAAGTGGCAAATACCAACAGTGCAACATTGGAATGAAATGTTTAATAATAATAAAAAATTTCCTTAGAAAGAGCTTCCGCCATAGATCAATACTATCACAGTTTAAGATATTGCTGTAATGCAAAGAGAACTAAAATCGCAATACTATAAAATTCCAAAATGTTGTGTTAAAATAACAAGGAAAAGCACTGTTCTAGATGTTCCATACTGTAATATTTTGAGAAGTTACTATATTCCACTCTTAAGATGACAATGCAAACAAAACCATTATGAGGAACACTGTAACATAACAAAATATTACAGTATATCATTAGAAACAATTTCTGAATATCAGCAATTATCAGTGCAACACCATACTTTTCTTGTTGTTTCAGTGTTGCATTGTCTATGTGACTCACAATAATATTAGAAACAGTAATAACTTAAAATGTTTCTGTGTAGCTCTGGACATTAACAATAATTTCTCCAAAGCTATACTAAAACATCTCAATTTTGAATTTCGTATTGGAATGTTCACAAAAATCTGTACACTCTCATATGTGTAACTCAAAATTGCCATTTTTTGAGATGTTACACAGTTGAACTAACACAGCGTTATGTCCATGTGAAGTGTTAAAGTATAATTATTAATGATCATTTACGAGTGTTGTGTGTGGAGTTTAGACAAATTGAATAGACGTTTAAGTGTCCTATACATGTTTTACCGTCAATAAATCACAAACGAGCTATATTTATTGCTTACATGGGTGAGAAACGTAATTTATACTCCAGTTTTGGCGTGGAAAGTAACTTCACGATACACAGTTTTTTATGTGAACATGTATAAATGGTACTCAAGTGTAACCCCCTCGCATTTAAACATACTGTTCAAACGTAGCCAAACATTACACACTGAGGGGGGCATGGCGGCTGAGCGGTTAGCCTACTCCCCTCCCACCAAGGCGATCCAAGGCGATTCGGGTTAATTCCCTGGCCGGGTCACTCCGGATTTTCGAATGTGGAAATCGTGCTGGATGATGCCGTTGTACGGCGGATTTACTCGGGGATCTCTCATTTTCCCCGCCCTTTCATGCCGGCGGTGCTCCATACCCACTTAAATCACCCTCATCGGCTCTCAAATATCTCGATGTTAAGAGCCGTCCAAATGTCTTCACTCGCTCATTATACACTGAGCCAGAACCCAGCACCAGCGGGGGAGTAAATCCCCAAAACAGTGATTCAAGGCACGTGGCTGATATTTGTAGGTATAGAGCTCGAGGTATTCTTGCAACCACGGAGCTCGTAGTTTGCTTGTATGTTTTATGTTACTTGAAGTTTATGTCCCGTATTTTATATTAAATTAATTATGGGTATATATGGTAATAATCAAGAAAAGGGTACAACTGTAGACTTATTACTGTCAGTAGATAGAATAAAGATAAGTGACTGAAAATTAGTATATATGGAATGTGGTGCCATTATTATTATTCATATTGAAAATTATTAGTTTTAAATTAATAATTATTAATTTCTTATTTTTTGATTGATATTCTTGTCTGTGTATAATGTTCCTAGGAACAAGTCAAGTCTATTCAGTTGGACTCATAGGGACATGTTATATTTAAAAAAATAAAATATAAATAAAAAACAAAATAGGATGTGTGTGCCATTGTGCTGTCACGCGTCGACACACACACACACACACTCTGTTGTGATTCAACTACACCGAAGTTACATGAAGTTAGGTTAGGTCTTCCTGCATTTAGCGCAGTAAACCAAGTTAATTTACATAAATTATACATAATTATGTGTTTTACACCACAATTTTCCCAATACTCATAGCCTTTCCCACTTCGCATTTGATAGTGTGTACTGCGAATATTGTAGTAAATTTGTGTTCAGTGTGATTAAAATTTTGATTTAATGTGGTAAATAACACAAATGACATGGACTTTACTTTGGCCTACATATCACACTTTTTACCCCACAATTTCCTTGATCTTCGTAGCCCTCCCCACTATTGCATTTTGGTATCATGTACTGCTAATATTGTGATTCCCCTAGGAAATTCGTGTTCTGTCAATATGTCAATATGTAACATTTTCTGGGGGTTTTTCCGGAAAAACCCCTATTCGAAATAATTACTGTACACTTGATTCACGAGTTAATTTTTACAGTTATATCCTCATTTAAGAATAACTCAACTAATAAATGTTTTCAAGTATAGGAAAATGTGGGAACTAATATGCGATAAATCTTTATTCAATTTAAAATCTTAAGCTGGCAATTATTTACAAAAACAACTTATAAAAAAACCAAACAGTTATTACAATGCCCTACCTCACATGATAATTTCTCACTCAAACAGTACATAATGTACTTGTAATGGGTTATCAACAGTTTTTCTAACCCTCTACATTAATACAATAACTGCATCCAATATCTTGATGTTACAATGTACATTAAAATGGCCATTATGTGATGTGTCATGTTTGCAGATAAAAATGTCCATTCGACTTATTGTGTTTATATAGATGTTTGGGAACATAGGTGCAGCTGTATTCACTGTTCCGTGTAAGTACAACACGACATTTTTACAGTGCCTGTGACAAATATGTAGACTACAGCATGTATGTAAACAGTACATGCTTCCATTTAATTAGCTCTATGTCATGTGATTATTTGCTGAATGTATGTTGCTACGTTAGTAAAATAAATAGTAAGCAAGTTTGAAATTTATAAAAATATAATTTCATAATTATTACATTTCTGGCCTGAATATATTTCAAAACAGATATATCATTTTCAAGAGATTTACTTCTCTCACAACCAAAATCTATATTCGCTACATATGTACGGTATATTAGAGATTGTATACAATGTAATTATGTAGTTTTAAACAAGTAGGCATAACTACTTTGTTTAAAAATTTAATTGGACATTGGTCACAAACATTGTTGGCTTTACAGACAGCGAAACTGCTGGCTTGGGGAAAACCACGTACATGTGGTGTGGTGGAGAAATGCTTATTAAACAATTTCACTACATATATATTTCTGGAACTCTCAAAATTTACTACACATCATGAAACAGAGTAGAGTGTGTTAACAGGATTTGCTTGTGGAATTTTCATAAGGAATGCTGTGTAAAAGAACATAATAATACAAGCTTGTCCAGGAATGTTCGAGATTTTTGTAATGTGTTTACCTCAGATCTTTGATGAATTTCACAGCCCAAACTACTATGTCGATTATTTAAAATGATAGCACGATAATATAGTTTCATAATTTGGAAGATTCCAAAAATGCCATAAATGCATCTTTAAAACTTCATAATTACAACTTAACATGAGGTTTGTATCTTTATTTTATGGTTAACATTAGGTAGGTCTATTAGTTTCTCTCAGACCTTGCATACATATTAAAAACTGTTACACTGAAAGAATTGACAGGACTAGGCTATTCCAGTATTTAAGGTTGCTCTTGAATGGACAGTTTTCGGTTATTGTTTATTCAAAGAAATTTTGTAGAGTTCAGCAGCTAGTAAAACATCCAATTTGATGAACTAGAAACATTAGCCAAATTTTTAATTTTCATGAAAATTTCTTTGACCAGTGCCTTTTAATTAACAATAGTAGCCACAATTCAAATTATTAAGCCATAGCTTAATGTTATATCAAAAAATAATTGTTGTTGTTAGTTTTGACTGATGCGGTTAGTCAATAATATTAACTGCAATAACTGTACTATGAATTCTGAATGAATTTTTTCTGTAGGTGGAGGAATAATAGCTTATTCCTTTGCATAAAATATGTCCGTATTGCGACAACTTATTATTACTCATGTTAAATGGTATTCTGCAAGATTTTTACTAATATTATATGATTTTTAATGGTTATATTACAATAAAGTAATTTTTCTGGGTGTATCAGAAACATTATACACAGAAAATAATGACTCCCCAATTATCTTAGCATAGGTACGTAATATTTCGGATTAGTAAACTATGTATCCCAGATAAGTTTAGGTTATGTTTAGCTTTTATACAATGATAAATTCTCAATAATTGTGTACACAATTATGTGCATTTCTCAGGTATTTTAATTTTTTTTCTCTGAGTTAACTGATTATGTAATATAATTTTTTTTGCGCCTGCTTCCTATCCTGAAATCCAGTTGAGTGGAGGAACTACAAAGAGGAGATTTTAACTCAATTATATTTTTTTACACATGTCTCCCTATCCAAGAATTGCAATACCTTTACATAAGTACATTTAACGTAATTTACAACACCTAAACAGATATAAACTGATACATTTAAACCCTGTGTTCCTACATTCTAACATGCATTCGCATTTCTATGACAATAAAAATGTAAGAATATTATATGAAGAGTAAAATAATTAATTATTAGTAACTTACCTATATGTCATCTGGAATTTGATGAGAATAACCACTACGTCTTCAATCTTCTAAAATACGACAAACACCAGAAATTATGGCTACCTATTTTCGCACAGCGGACATAAAACATGTGACGATCGACGAAAGCACCAATCGTATCCCCTGCTGCACATGTGTGTTGCCGAGGAAACACGAATGTGCCCGAACGCTGCTGTCCGTAACTTTATGTTATTAATAATCCCAAACATATTTAGTACTTTCCACACACAATTCACGTTTTCGTAAACAGTTGTAGGAATCGCGATATAAATGTTTAGGGAATCCTTTTACCAAACACTCGTTTTCATTATTATATATCCTGATGTGGTAAAATTCCAAAAAATAATATTTTTTTATTCTTAAACCACAATAACCACTATATATTATGGTTAGATATTGTGTAACATATTGTTTTTCTAGTAGTGAAACAATATATTTCAGTAATAATATTTGTTGTAATTTTAATTATCATTAAAAATATTATGTAATGACTCACTGTAGCAGCAGGAAAATGAGAGTTCCATCACATGGCTGCTGACTGCAGAGCTGCAGTTCCACAGTGGCCATCTTGGAAGATGTCATGTGGGAACCTCGTGCTCTGTCATTCCTTGTGAGTGGCAGCCATCATGGACTTCCGTTATATCCACCTAGAATATTTCTTCTTTCCATACTGCTCTATCTTTCCACCTCGGCACTTCGTACTCTTGCATTCCTCTTCTTTTACCTCTAGCTCTGTCATTCTGATGTTATTTTACTTTACGCTCTGTCATCCCATACTGTCTAACGTCCATTCTATTCAAGGGGGGGGGGGGTGTTTCTTATATCTGTTCCGGTCTTATTTATTTTCTGTCTTGTATTTTTATTCTAATTCTGCCTCATTCCTTCCTCTCTCTCACCCTCTAGTCTGTTCTATACCTTGGGGGTTTTCTCATATTCCTCCTGGTATCATTTATTTTCGCCCATTCACCTCTCTTGCATTGCGAGTCCTCCATATTGGATGTCATCGCTGTCGTCCACTTTAGGCGACCAACTTTGATTCCCGCATCTACCACCAGAGTATGCCGAACCATCTTTAAGTCCCGCATATGCGGCCATTTTCGATTCCCATGCCTGCCATCAGAGTCTTTGAAGTTCTACAGTTCTTGGCTAGGAGCTCTGGTATCGGCATGGCCATTTTGTGCATGCGAGTTGGTTGCCTCGTCGCCAGCAGTGATGTGCTGGCATCGAGGAGGGGAGTTCAACCTGCACTGCCAGGAGTGCTTGGAATTTTTTTAGTATGTAGGTACTTCAGAACTCAAAAAATGCAGTAGGTATGTGGTTTCGATCCAACCACACTAGGGTCACCAGTCCTGTGTCTTGACCAAATAACCACCATTGAAATTGATATGTTAGGATATACAATAGCACACAGCATCGGCCTACACACACACACTGGCCCGTAAAAAATTTTGTAATCGCGAAAAAAATCTCCATTGCACAATTATGAGAAGAAATGTAGTAAATATGCGCACTGGCATATGCACTCTCCAGACAATAAACTCATTACATAAAAGGCAGAAGATACCACAATTTCGTGCAAGTACACACATTAACTTCTTATATGTGTAAAAGAAATATGTAAAAGTAATAAAAATATCTATCATTCTAATATTCAGAAAAAAAGGTAATTGTATATATAACATTTTGGGGAAGGTCGCATCTCTAAACAAACGTCATATGCATGTATACAGAGCCAATTGCACAGCAACGTACATGTGTCATGCACACATGTCTGTCTCTCCAACTTGTTCGGGATATTTTAGAGCATGTGACCACACTGCTATAACTCCTACCTGTCTACTCGTGCGCGCTACAAGAATAAAGACAGCACTCACACGCGCATGTGTGAATTATTTTGATCTTACAGAAGCAATTTTACAGTGAGGTACATGTCTGAGCGTGCGCACTTCTGTATATGTAACAGCCAGCTATGAGATTAAATCATACACATAAAATCAAGTGCTCCACCGACCTGCATGTATGAATCCCGACAAAATCCCTAGCAGACGATGGTCCCCCACTCCTGTCACTAAGGTAAACGTGTTCCCTTGAGAGTATAAGTTATTGCCAAGAAACCAGCTGCGCTTCCTCAGCTGAGATCACAGATTGAAAGGGGGCAGCTGGCCATTAATACCAACGCCAACCCCGCGCAAATGAATTGCAGCATGCATCCACAATAGCATCAGCTTTTGCACCCAGCACATATAGTCACCACTCGGCAACACAAAGCACAACCTGATAAAATATGGAATCTTATTACAGCACACCCCTCCAGTATGGCAGACGATACTCCCACACTACCGAAAACACACAAAAAAAAATCCCCAGATATTCGCAGTTGTTGCTACATAGCAGGCTACCACCTCCTCAACACACACACACACACACACACACACACACACACACACATATATATATATATATATATATATATATATATATATATATATATATATATATATATACATTGAAATTGCAAAATTCTGTCGAAAGCTCAATTCATTTCCAACTGGAGCAGAAATATATTAATCCACCTCTGTGCACAAGTATGCTCACAACCCAAGCCGTACATTCACCTACCTGACATCAAGGAGAGTAAATTAAATAATACAAATCCACCAGATCAGAAATACTTTAATCCTCCCTCTGCTTTGCAGTGAGAGAAGGGAACACCCTTAGTTAGTCTGCATACACATCTCAGGCTGTGCATGCACCTGCCTGAATTTAAGTATGCTGCAGGTAATGACAAATACAAAAACCAGGCAGAATAAATATAAACAATCCTTATTTAAATCCTCTCTTAAAAAAATATAGGGCACATGAAAATACATTCACACATACACCTCTCTCTCATATAATACCAGCATTCATTTATTCGCCTGTGGAAATGCAAGTACAGGTAATGACAAAAACACACAGAATAATTATAAATAATTTTTAGTGCAGAGTTGCATATCCAGTGTTGTGCTGACGACAAAACCCAACGATTTCACAAACAGCTGTGTTCCCTAACAGTAATGACTTTCTCAACAAAATAAATCTTTAGGAATCTTTTCAGCTGTAACTCCTGATTATAAAGCACCCTCTGAGTATGATTCAATTCATATCCTCCAGATGGTAGGTCATTGGTTCGAAATGACGAATCTGGACAATCCTGCATATTTCCATGCTGCATTTTTGAGTGTGTGATTTTGCAAATGTTCCTTTCAGTCTCGACATCTTGACGTAGTCACTAACCTTTACCTAAGGCATATGTGGGTCTAATTTTATTGTCAGCCTTGTACACAGTTTCAGCAAAGAATTATCTTTAATGTCGACTGGTTGCATGTGGATAGTGCAGTGTACTCGCCTATTGTAGGATGCTACCAAGCAGAGCAACAAGTCCAGTCACTCGGAAATTCCATGAGACGATAATTCTCACCACATTTCATTCTTCATAGTACAGTTAAATTGTTCCATAATGAAAGCTTTCAACTTGCTGTAGATGCTGTGATGGTTAAATTATTCACAGCCATTAATAACCAGAAGATGGGATTGTAGAATTCTCTGCCAAGATCTCTCTGCAAATTTTTAGGTGACACTTTACATTCTAAAAATTTCTTCATTGCATTACTAATATCGAGGCAATGTTTCTGTCGAACTGGTATAACCCATTCAAATTTGCTGAATTAATCTACAGCTGTAAACATGTATCTGAAGCCCATATAAACAGTTTTACTTGCGATCATTTCAACTAGGTCGGCCTTGTATATATATATATATTAGCCCAAACATCTTTCCGACTGGGGTAATTACGTCGTGTGGGCCGTTGTAGCTCAGCAGCAATCTGCGCTCGAGATATTTTTTGTATGGAGCCACCTTTATGCAATTCTTCTAAAATATATGCCATCTCATTTGTGTGGGAATTGTTGTGGGCCTGCTAAGATGCAATCAGTATCCGTAGGTGTGATATGAGCTCACTGACAACATCCCAGAATACACATTCCAGTTGGTTTCTCCCATCCAGCTTCGAAGTCAGACCCGAGCTCGTCGCCAAGCCATAGCCCAGGGACAGTTCTGCGATAATGACGAATTTCGAGTGTGCATTTATAATCATAGCTGGAAGAGTCATTATCGACCCAATATGCACTTGTGAGGCTAAGTAAGAATCTGTACTGCCGAAGCACCTCATGAAAGTACTTGCCAGGCTCACCTTAAGATAGCAGTACACAGAGGCCTGGAGATGCCAGCATTACTTCATCGCCAATCTGTATAAAATTATTGGCCAAAAATTGTTTTTCCCCCAAAAACCAATTCTTATTGCACCTGTAAACAGCAATAATTCAATCATTAAACATTGTGTATGATTATAGGTAATTGCGAATAGTTGTTGTGGACCAATTATACTGATCCTTTTTACAATTCCAAGCTGCTGAAAGTAAATTGTAATCTTCATCAGCTGCAGTATCTTCTGGAAGTATCTTGTGCTTCCTAACAGTTCGAGGTTTGAGGTCGGGTTCAGTTTTCATTTCAGCAGGGGGAAAAGTTTATTGTTGTAAATGATCTAGACTAGAAATGATTGGTCAGGATGCCTCTTCGAAAGCAGCATCATGCTCAATGCATGCACACTTAATCAGTAAATACGTATTGCACATACTTTCAATTATATTATGTACATCCTTGACAGCTGCAGTCATTGTACGAAAACAGTGAGCATGGTGTACTTAGTATGTATAACACACACAGTATAATTTAGGCGTGATCTCGTTGTGCTGATCGGATCGGGTCGATGACAGCATATCCTGTCAGCCTGAGTAGATTAGAGAAATATACTTCAATCCTGCTGGTACAATAAGTTTTGGTGTCCCACATATGCCTGCAATGCAGCCACAATTCATCATCTGAATTCATATCAGACAAGGCACGAACAATCCTGGTTAACAACCTGTCTGCCATAGCTTCGAGGCGATTACTGAAAGTGGAGAATTTGCATACCACCTCAGTCAATGTGCTAACTTGGCTGTCGAATTTAGCAGACAATTCAGCTGTCCAGAAGAGGCGACCATCCATAGACACGAGCCATTTCTCTAAGGCATACATTGTGAACAAACCCTGTAAATGCTTTCAGTTTGCTATCATTATTGGCAGCCATTGCTTGATAATCTTGCTGGCAATTTGCTCCCCCATAACAATGAGTTTCAACTCTAAAGTGGTGAGCCAGTTCATTCCACTCATCAGTGTGTGAAGGGAAGCCTATGCCTTAGTGCTCGATTTCTATAGTACCAACAATGGTCGCAAAGCCTCTGAAGTAACAATGCGGACAAAGTACACATTAACTGCATAATTACCATGTTTTGGTATTCCGATATTCTTGAATCTCTTCCCTCCGAAACTGCAGTTACCATCGTCAGCAGATGTAAATCAGCCATTCGTTGAATACTTCAGGCACTATGACCGTAGCTGGATACAGTGTAGCTCGTAGTTCACTGAGGTACAATAATGAATTGATCGAAACCCCTTCTGTACCTGCCCTTATGAAGCAGGAATTCCTTAGCTATCACAAGTGAACCACGGGGGTTCTCGCCAGAAACATGAGCACATGCCTTTATACCCATCAAAAGTCATATTAGTGTAAGCATGATCGGAGTAAACAGTCGTAAATCCAGATCATCCATTCAGGATAATAATTTGGAAGTTTGCGTTATCATGCAAGAGTTGCTTAGGCATGCATGAATAAGTTTGACTAAGGTAAATATAATTCACCAGTACATGATGGGATATGCTAAAATACTGCTGCATGGTCGACTGTTTTTAACATGCCACCGTCGAAAACCAACACAGAGTTAGGCAAGACTTCACTTGGTTGTATGGCTTCTTCATTGTTGCTACATGGAAAATAGAGTAGGCCATCAAGATAAGCAATCTACAACTTGAAGTATTTGTGCTAGTCATAGGTACTTTGGTTGCTGTAGGAATTTAGAGTATAAGTAAATGTTTTCGAACCATAGACTATTTGTTTCCACCAACAAGCTCAGAAGTACACATGTCTTTACAAATTGCTTGGTCCTGCTATGATACCTTGCATCGTGGTTGGCAGCAGCATCCATGACGTGATTCATGGGAGACATTTTCGTCACCAGTGGAGATGCGAACAGGAAGCATGCGGTCTGCGGTATTATCTCCATTGAACAGACACATAAAGTGGTAAACCTCTGGTACTTATGGAAACAACCACCTTTAAGACCAGGTGAAGTAGCAGTCATGCATGCGCATGGTGCAAGTTAGGTGATCTGGGTGGCCATTTCGGGGTTGGGTGATGGGAACGGCCATACGCACCATGAAAAAATTGTATAAAGAAGTCATGACAGACAAGAGGCGATAGTATGTTATAATGTGCTGTGGGAGTTAGGCATAAGGGGACATAGTCTGTTAAATATGTCAGTTCTTTGGACAAGGAGTGCGAGGAACACGCCATTGATTACATGACCAGTAGCAAGTTGGACAATAGGCATGCCGTCGACACAGTTATCGTGGAAAAATCCAAGACAATAGTTAGATCACCCAAGTCCAAACTTGGCGAATGTCTAGCTATCTGGGGCATGTCCAAAATTATGAAAACCGAAGTCAAGAGGCAATGGGTTTGAAATTTAGAAGGAATAAAAAACTGGGAACTAAGAGAGCAAACATCGCAAAGTAATAGTAGGGAAACAAAGATGCATCATGCCCTTCGTCCTGCCAGCGCTCAGCATCAGTGGCAGCCTTTTTGGTAGCACAAATGTTATAGTGAGTGTGGTGAACATGACTAAGAAAGAAAATAAACAATTGACAATAGTGTTTCGGCACACAAGACATATGGAAGCGCTCACTAAAGGTAAAAAAATTGTCAGCGACCTGCATATTCTATCCTATAATGTAGGTGGCAGTGGGGGAAACAGAAAATGGAGGAGGAACAGACAAAGGAGGTGGTCTTATGGTCACTACCCAGTCGCCCACTCACGAACATAGACATTCAAAAGTTTGCCCATATATTGAAAATAGCCTATTTTCGAAGCATGTTTATGCACAACTGGCTGCCACATAGTCCGAGACAAATGGATTGTCGTATAGTAAATCTAGATACTAGCCAATGGCCGGGGATGCATTGGACTGTGTATAAAAAGTGTGGGTTACAACAGAAATTATGCCAGCTATGGTAATTAAAGGACGCCACCAAAACTGAAAACATGTTTGAGAGGTGTAAGATTACATTACAACTATGAAGCAGAACAACTACCATGAGAATGGAACTGTGTTCACTTATGCCTGTGCTTCCTTTCAAAATAAAAATACAAATAAAACGATACTTAATGAGGATGCATTACATGTAAGCCTCAGTCATGTCCGCAAATCCTGATTATGTCAGGCAAAAGCTTGGAACTGAACTTTGTGCTTCTGCTGGACCTGGAGGTGCATGGCCCATCACTCTCTTATATTTTCAAACCTACTCATTTGTACCAAACATAGATTAACACAATTGTATGTTTTGTTACATCATGGAGGTTTGTAAGAGATGCAAGGTGCATGCACCCACAGTTTCGTATAAGATTTGAGATATAAGCGAATACCTTAAGTGCATGCTGGAGCTGGAAGTGACATTGGTGCTACGAGGTACCACTAACATGCTACACAGAGAAATTTATTGTACTGTCCCGATAGACGTCATGAAAAACGACACACTCGCTGTAATGCTCAGATACGCGAACAAAAAGTATGAAGCAAAAAAAAACTCATGAATGCACTGAGTTAACTGCCAGAAAATCTACGCGATTTTGTTGTCTCTGGCCTGTCCCGTTCAACTAGACAATGTACGAAGTCCATTATATGCATGCAACTTTTGCTGAAAGAGAAAAGTTTTTGGACAATATGGATAAACACTCTTATTTTAATTAAAATCTACTATAATGACTACCTTTGTGCTGCACGCTGGTGTTATTTTGGCCCACACAATATAAAATACACTTTTCACGGTACTTGCTAAAGAAGAATTTCGTACGCCCAGCATTTGGTGCAACAAGTTGCAGCATAACACCCTGTCCAACTGAGGCATAAGTTCTCACTTCTTCTTCCACTGCAGAGCTGAGCACTGGAATCACCCCTCCCCGCCAGGCGGGGGTGTGTTGTCGCCTGTGCAGAATGTTGGCACGCCATTCAAAAGGCAGTTTGTCTGAACTAGCATCGTCCTTATTTTGACATGTTTGCAGATAAGAACGGTGATACGTAGGTTATTATTAATACCCCTCTAGGGCATATTGTACTTTATAATGATGACAGTTCCTTATATGGATAAATGTACTCCCATTGGCTCCTGTATTTTTAGAGTCAAATAATGTAATATCATTGGTAATTGAATATTGTTCACCCATCTAATAGTTAATTGAAATCTGATTTATAAATACTTTGAGTTTCTAGTCGTTCAGGGTCAGACGATCGGCCTCGAGGGAACATCCAACATCAGAAGTTATGTAACTTAAAATTTATATTTATATCACATGATTGGCTCTTCAATCAGTGGGTCATGATGTCACTTTGACACAAGTCTAGACGCCCTAAATGGGCTGAAAAATTTCTAAGTTCAAATCTGTTTGCAAATAATATTCTTATGAAAATCTGGAAAGCCAAATTAAATTTTTCAAGTTGTTGTCTAGGCAATCGTCTGGGTGTAAAATCGCGAAGTAGGAAAGTTTGTCTTCTTCTCCTCGGAAGTTCAGACTCTGTACTTGAGAGCAGTTACTTTGGTCAGTGGAGGAGGGGAGTAAAATTAATAACTATGCAAAAATCTTCCACATTAATATTATTAGAATAAACTGCATTTTGGCTACTGGATTGTACATCAATTGCAAGTTTAGCCAAAAACAACTTTAATTTTCCATTTTGGTGCATCCAGGCATTAAGCTGGAGGATGTACTAAAGAAGCCCAATTATGTTTCAGTCATGATGCAGTGTGTACAGGAAGTAGTCGTCACAATGGTAGAGAAAGGTAACCATTTTATAAATTTCCAAGATGAGGAACTAACAATATGCCTACATTTACACAATGATGGGCCTGAAATTTAAGCGGGCCAGTACTAAGGTAAAAAAGTTGCTTACTGTACCAAACTGGAAGTCAGTACACTGCAAGGACCCAGCATGCTAACATCTGAAAAAAAAAGTTTCCTTAGAGGATTGGGGCTGATTGTCAACAAATATGGACATGGAAATATTAAAGTTTGCAGAGCCAGCAGGATTCGCAGGCATGATAACCAATGTGGAAATCAACATGACACACCCTATCTACCAGCTCTGTAATTACCCTCATCTGAGGTTCGGATCCCGGTACAAAACCAAAATATATACACCATGCTGTGTAATTCATATTTGGAGTTCCAAGTATCGATTACAAATGCCAGTTGCACTGTACCTATGATGATTCGAAACATCAGAAACTGTATATTTCACATTATAAGAAGTATTGCATACAAGTTGAATGGATGCGAAGTGGATTCAATGAGAAATGTTGTGATTAAGGCCACCATAAGGAATTATCTCTCATTGATACACAACCAACTGCCAATGTCTAAAATAGCAGGTTGGGGGATTGAAGAGCACCTTAAGTTTCCCATACATGGTGGAGGTGGAAAATTCTAAGTATGTTTTTCTCTGTGGTGCTAGGGTTTACTGAAGACTACAGGTACATAGTGATTAATTCCAAGCAGAACCAAGTTATTATCATGGCCAACACACAAAATAATGCGATTCTGGATACTGCTGCTGTGCCGGAGGCCATGCCACTGACGATATGGTCCATTGAATAGTGGCTCTTACATGTCCAGGTAAATATCAGAGCACATGACATTTTTGTAATATGCAGAGAAAGGCAAGAATGACGATATCGCATTTCGAAGAAGGAGTTTAGAAACATACCCGAGTGTACCATGCTCAATGAGCATAGATTGGAATGTCAAAATGAGTTTCACAAGTGAGACACTGTGCTATATTGCAGTTGCATTTCAGATGGACAAACAAAATGTGCTCGGTGCAGACTCGAAATTCGACCATTCAAACATAAATGTCGTTAAAGTATTTCTACATTCTGAGTATTATGCATATGGAGATTTAAACATAGATTTTACAAATGGTATGTACATTGTACCATATCAAATGTATGCCGACTTTCAGAGATTGTGCTATAAGGTAACACATACACCGATGTTAGAGCCTGACCAATTCATCAATGATGGTGTTTCACATCAGCAAACAGGATGATAAAATAAAGTTAGGTGTAGTCGACTTTAGGATTGAAATGGTCACTGCAGAGAATTTCCCAGCTAATACTCAGGATTACACATTAATATTTCACGATAGAGTTGTTAAAATACTAAAGTAATTTTAACATGCAGTCCATTCACCATCCGACCACTGCAATATTTGCGAATGTTCAGGGCAGCAAGTCTTTGCATTGTTTCATCATTAAGTGCATTTGCATAGCATATGTAGGTGGTAACTTAGTGGCACGTACATTTCTATCCCCATTTCCATGGTGGATGCTCGACAGCAAACTTATTTTAGTAAATATGTGGTAGCAGAACATAATCATGGTCACAAATGGGATGATGGCGATGTAGATTATATTTAAATAAGTGACATACTCACCGGTTTGTTGGCTGTGGAAGCAGACAGAGTGGTCTTAATGGCCGGTCCGTAGCAGAATAAATGGTTGAGCATTTATTGTGGTGCGAACATAACGTAATGCGATCTGCAGACAAGGTATGACTACCCTTCATTAAGAGCATTGATGGCATGGTACATGAAAACCAAACACGACTGTGACACATGCCGGCTCGACCAGTCATGTCCATGCTTGAACGCACTGCTGTTAAGGATGTGGACTCTGAAGTGCATTGCATACCCCTGCGAGGGTGGTGGAGGCAACAGTAATTGTGTTCATTTATCTAACAGCAGACAATATATAAATACCAGCCCATTGCCAAGGATAAACCATAGTACTACTCGTGAGCAATCCTGTGCACACACAGTTGCTCTAGCTTTCTCGATACCATCATGGATAAGCTTAGAGCGAAGTTGAATGGTAAAATACAGTATATATGTTGCTGTCGGACCTGGTTATGGGGAAGCAGTACACAGCATCTGATTTCTCGCTGGTGGATACGTCCTATGGCAAGTGCATGACATATGTACTAAATGTAGAGTTCTGGATACGTTTACCTTCATGCTGCATTAAACTAGTCTCAAAGATGGATATGATGATGATAAACGAGACTACTGTACACGTAGCATATGCCTGCATCAAGTATATCACTATTGGCAAGACAATGCATATGCTGGACTTCTCATAACATATACTGGAATTATCATAATATGTGTTTGTACATAGGATGAATCACCAGCTCACATCGGAATAACTCTAGCTCGCCACACACATACATGTCAAATATGTATACCACATTCAATCTGCTGTATGTGGCCAAGTATGGTGATTTTATGACTCAGTATAAGACCTGCTGACTTCAAACCTCCTGGAAGGCCTGAATAAGTGAAAGGTTCAATAGCCTTGAATACTGGGTGTACCATAATGTCGAGAGCAAACAGGGATGTCTGGCCTTATACCCGACACTATGCAGCTTTGTTGCATATCCAGTGTATTACATGTGGCTGGATACAGAGCTGAATTGCACCATCAATGTTATGAAGGTTCGGAAAAAACAAAAAATATATATCAGGCATGACTTACACAGTCTATTGCATATGAGCTGTGCCATCCCAATAACAGTGTAATTACCCATTGGACTGTTCGAGGGAACGCCACACGACCATAATTAAGTGTGGACTGGTTATGTGGACGACAATGTGTCCACATTGTCCACTGATAACATGCGAAGTTTAATTGGCTACATTAATGTAAGCACACCATCACAGACATGTAAGAAGAAATTATAATTTTGAAGATATTACCGAACTGCATTACAAGAACAAGAAAGTGGACTTTGTTCTGTGCGACATTGACAGTAAGGAAATCTGCCGGTGGACTGAAGAGTGTAACCATATACTGTAAATTCTTTATTTGTCACTTACTAATACCATTATAGTGGTAATATATATGAACCATAATTACCTGTATGATGAAGGTAATATACATATTACACACATACAGCTGCTTGTTTTTCTTAAAAGTTGCCAGCTTAGTAAAGGTAACTTTAGTCTCTGTACAGAGAGAGAATGAGAGAGAGAGAGCGATGGTGTATATGCACAAAACACACAATACCTCTTGAATGCTAACATATGTCATATATGCTGGAGGCTGCCACCAATGGGTCTGTAAGGCATGAGAGAGACAAATCATGTAGGTTCCTGAAGTTTTATTCCACAGTGTATGCACGACCACTGTCTCCCTGCACATGTTGAGGGAGGGCTGGAGGTTGGAGTGATCCCTCCCTCCATTCTGAGCAGATGTGCAATATATAAAGTGCCCACAGACCTGTAGGTGGTTACTTGTGATCAACCAGGCGACGATATGGACCAGCATGCCTTCAAGATGAAAAATTAGTCCCTTTTCAATGTCGATGGTAGTGAAGATGCTGAGTCGGCTAGCATTAAAAAGAAATGCCAGGAGGAGTATGAGTACACAGGGAAGGGAAGTGGCTGGAACCTCACCTGTGTGAAATGGGTCCAGCTGCATATCAATAGGTTTGACCCACTGAGAGTTTTCTCCTAAATTGCTCTGCCTGCACAAATTGAAGCTAAGAATGCAATTCAGATTCAGCAGTATTTCAAATGGTCGATCATGACATGGCATGTAGATGGTGAGAATCCTGTTCATGTCAGCCAACAATATTATGACCTGGATATACGATTTCCCTTCGGTGGACTAGAGTTTCCCACCCCTCTGTGTCAAATAATGCTGTTCGAGTGGAGCAATGATGAGATCAGCATATATGTATATGCACTAAATGATAATAACAAGGTGGTGCATATACAAGTGTCGAAGGAGAAACTAACACAGCACTTCGACCGCTAGTAATAATGACAGAGGATGAAAATTCACATTATTTTTATATTTCCAATTTCTCCCACCTGTAAAATTTGCAGGTGACATCACACAGTGGATTGTTGCACATTTGCAAGCAATGTCTGAAATACTATCATGATATATCAAGTGTTAGAAGAATCACGGGAGAAAAGGTGCTGGCTCAGCACAGGAGGTATTGAAAGTACCATTCACCATTCCATGCTGACATGCACCAGCTGCAGAAAGATGACAAGCCTCCTGTGCTCAAGTTCCAGAATTAACATAATAGTGATAATGTACCTGCGTTAGTGTATGCTGACTTCGAAGATATGTTAGTGCCAATCCAGATGTGTCAGTCATATCTGGATGCTTCCTTCACCTATTGGTACCGAAAGCAAGAGCTCTAAACTATGGCATATTTGTCAAGGAGGATAACAGCATAATACCAGACTCTAAGACATCTACTTAACATCCAAATGTCTTTTTGTACACTGGAGAAGACACATCGAAACACTTTATCTGGAAAATCATGACGAGATATAAAGCCAATTTGAGCCTATGCATACACTGACCTCTGGCGAACGGGCTGACTATTCTTTCGCCGCCACATTTTGTCACTGTTCCAGTCCCTTCATCCACAATAACTGCAAGGTGCGCGACTATGATAATTTTAACATCGACTTTATAGGGACAGCATGTAATAAATATAATAAGATCTGCCGCCCCAAGAGACTGCCAATCCTCTTTCACAATTATTTATATGATGTGAATTTCATTAATAAGCGATTTGGCTACGATACCTAGGACATATTATCATCCTGCAATACAAGAAAAAATGTATCACCTTGAACCAATTTTCTATTCAATTTATAAATAAGTTTATATTTATGTCTGCCTGCCACAACACTGCACAAAAACTACCATCATACGAGTTCAAGACCACTGTGGCATTCTTCAACCCTGGCCAGCTCTTGTTAATAACTCAGAAAGGAGTGTTTCCCTATGACTATGTTGACTCATGAGGGAAGCTTGCTGAGCCATGGCTGCCGGGCATTTATGATTTTTACAACTGCCTCACCAGATGCGACATCACCAAAGAGGATTACCACCACACACAAACATTCTGGGCAGCCTTTGTGTGCTGCAAACTGCAGAACTATGCAGAGCTGTACTTGTAGACAGATGTGCTGTTTAATGTCTTCAAGAACTTCCAAGTGATATATCTGTCAATGTATGGACTGGATTGTGTTCTGTATGTGAGGGCCGCCGGATTACTGTTTGACGCCATGCTGAAGAAGACGAAGGTGAAACTCGAGCATCTCAGTGATTACGGTATTCATATAATTATCGTCGCTGGTATCTGGGGGGGGGGGGGGGTCAATTGCATCAAGCATCACACAGTGGCAAACAATAAGGATGTCCCTTCCACATACAATGCCAGCAAGCCATCTAACTACCTCCAGTATGTACATAAAAATATTTTTTATGGAAGGGCAATGTTCCTGTCGCTGCCATATGGCACTTTCAAATGGGCCGATATAGATATCGATGTCATGTTCATACCAGATGCTGGAGATGTTGTCTACCTACTGGAGGTAGATGTGGAATATCCTGTCGAGCTCCATGATAATCATAAAGATCTTCTATTCCTACCAGTGCACGTGTGCCCCCTCCCCCCATGACTATACAAACCAAACTTATGACCACCCCTGAGACAAAGAATAATACTATTGTACACTACATAAACCTCAAGCAGGCATTGGGTGTTCGAATACGACTATAGGTTATCATAATGCACTACAATTCAACCAGAAGGTGTGTCTGAAACTTTATATAGAGCTGAATGCTGAAAAACATCAGGCAACACAAATGCCTTTGTGAAGGACTTTAACAAGCTGATGAAAAATGCAATTTACAGTAAGCTCATGGAGAATAAGCATAAATGCCAGCACATGAAACTTATATACATCGAACTGTGTGCGAAGAAACTTATTACAAAACAAGCTTTTTAATGCATGACTCTATACAAAGAATCTCTATCGCAGGTTATATTGGATCAAGCAAACATTATACATTTGATAAGCCCATCTGCTGGCTTCACCATACTTGACCTGTCGAAGACTCTCATGTATCGCTTCCACTACGATATCATTCAGGCTCTATGGCAGAAACATGAGCCTGGTATATACAGACAACAATCACCTTGTGATAGAAGTCAGCTGTCCCAAATTCTACAGGGACCTCGCCTCAAACCCGGCACTTATGGCAGAGTTAGACACTAGTGCCTACCCTCCTATTCATCCCTGCTACCCGCCCACTGATGCAAGGGTTATCGGCAGATTCAAGGATGAGTGCAGAGGTAATCATACGATGGAGTTTGTCGGTGTGAGGGCGTGGCTATATGTATATACATGCAAGGATAAGGTAGTGATGTGAGTTATAGGTAAACAGAAGAGCATAGTGCAAAATTCGATCACCTTATAAAATTAAAAGCAAATATTATTGAACCAGCAGTTAATGAGAGTACAGGAAAACCACATTAGGTCACACCATCACAATGTATGTACTCAATGCACTAACAAACTGGCCCTTTCGTGGATGGACCACAAATGCAAGATCCTGGACGATGTTATTCATACTACCCCTTATGGCTGTCATGAATGATAATATTCTGTACACACACCTCTGGGACAGGCATATATCATCTTATATATATATATGTGTGTGTTTTTCCCCAGGAGAGTGAATGGGGTGGGAATGTATAGTAGGATGCAGTTCCTCGCCCCTGGATTGTCAAATCTGAAGCACTTACATTCACCTCGCCCACAAAAAATAATATGTGTGTGTTGATTTATTATATATATATATATGTTTTTGAGCAGCTTGCTATAGCACATGCAAGAGCCATATTCACCTTACCAGGTATGCTGTTGTTAATACTGGCTGGTAGCATGCTGTATTTCGTGAAAGAGGTATCCTTTTCTTTTCAGGTATGTTACCATTATGTCCTGATGTGTGTATGTACTGTTTCTGCAATAATTTGTGATCGTAATTGTGCACTATTCCAGTTATGGGGTTTTCCAGCAGCATTCTATAGCACATGCAAATGCCATATTAATCTTGTCAGGAGCATCGCTGTTGGTGGATGGTGGTGCTGTTTAATGGTGGCATGCAGTAGCCCATGCAAGAGGTATCCTTATCTTGTCATGTGTGTTATCGATATGTAATGAATGTGTACTATTTCACATTCCACAGTCACTCAGGCATGTACTTGTACACAGGATTTGTCATCTATGTTGGGTCTCCGACCTGGGGTTTATAGCCAAGTCCTGGGGACTCAATGCTATTCCTAGTGGTGGTTGTGAATGTGAAATTGTATTTATGTCACAGTAGCACTGTAGTAGTAACTAGTGATTGTATCGTACTTGCATTTATTATTTTTATGGTGCTGTTCCCCCTTTTCTCTTCTAGTATCTGTAATGTACTGTTACTCGGTTGCTGTCCTCTGTCTGTGTGTTTCTTTGTCCACTTTGATTCTTTTTAAGTGGGTCATTATTCCCATTCCAGTATTGTAAGCCACCTGTGCATCCACTGGTGTTTTATATGCCTATATGTACATTAAATATTTGCATATAAGAAAAATTTCCATTGGCGTTTTTTATGGTGTAATGTACTGCCCAGCTCCCAAGCCCAGGAGCTACCTGCATAGATATAATATGCTGATGGTAAAGTGCGAGGGCTATGCTGCGATCTTTATCTTCATCCTTGTGACAGTGGCGAGAGAGAGGCGACACAAGTATAATTGGTGTTTTTATCCTACTGCTAGTTGTTACAAAATAATAAGAAATAAAATTATTGTGCATGTGCGAATACTGACTACATTCCTCTACCACATGCGAGTGCATTGAATTCGGAGGTACAGCAGTGCAGTCGTGCACTTTCGAATTTCCCGGACAGGATAGTGAGACAGATGTGTGCATGTGATCGAGACACACACATGTATATTTCTGCACAACATACTATTGATACATGCGTATAACTTTTATATAGAGATGCAACATGTCCAATTTATATATATATAAATTTAATTAAATATTTCTGAATGTTAGAATAATGGTATTTTTTCGCGCTATTTATGTACATGTATATGTTATGCATATAATATGTGAATGTTTGTACATGCACATGTGCATTGTGCCTGCTGCCTTTTATGCAATGAATTTATTGTCTGGAAAGTGCACAGGCGAATGCGAATACTTACTTAATTTCTTCTCGTATGTATGCAGTGGCGATTTTTTTCGGGCTTGAACATTTATTGTTTAGCAAGTGTGTATAGGCCTATGCGCTTATATACACTATTAAATCCCCTAACACTTCGCATGCAATGGTGGTCGTGTGGTCAAGATGTTGGACTGTGAACCCAAGGGTGGTCAGTTCGAAACCAAACACCTGCATTTTTTGAGTTCCAAAACACCTACTGATAAAAGAAATGCCCAATGCTCCTGAGAGCATGAGAAAAACACAAGAGAGAAAATTAAGGGATCAGAAGGAATGTGACAAAACCCCCATGCTACACAGGGATAGAATGATATGAGACAGGAAGGAATGACAGAGCATGAGGGGAAATGCTGTCTAAATGACAGGGTATGTGAAAATATAAGAGAAAATTTAAAAACATGAAGTGCAGAGGTAGAATAATAGAGTATGAAGGAATAAGGAAAATTGTAGATGGAAAAAATTACATCCATAATGGCTGGCACTGGCGAGGAATGACAGAGCAAGAGGTTTCCACGTGATACAATCCAAGATGGCCTCCATAGCATATCGGCTCCACAGCTAACAGCTAGGTGGCAGGGAACTCTCATTTTCCTACAAATCACTCTTACATCTACTGTAAGGCAAGAGTGCAATTAAAGTGGGGCATAAGTGAACACTTTAATACAAATAAACTCAACATTAAAATATAAAATCAAATGTGTTATCATCCCAGCTAACACGTAAAATACGGCCCATAATCGGGCCGGTAAAAGTTAGCCGACAAACTCCGGCCAGCCGACACCGGCCCGCTGTCTTATGGCGGAAGTGGTCCGATTTAAATATGGATGGCGGATAACTGTAGGCGGACGGTGTCGGGCCTGCTAAGGCTGGATGTAATTATGATGCCGGGCCTGCGACGGCTGGATGTCGCTACGATGAGGGGCCTGCGATGGTTAAAAGTCGTTACGATGCCAGGCCTACAGCAGAAAGATGTCCAGAAATAAGCGGCAGAACGATGGGAATAAAAAACTAAATTTAGATAAAAAATTTAAGTAATTGTCATTTCCTCTATACATATATTCACTTCATTTACTTTTCAAAACATTATATGATATGAAAATATTTTATTTGGTGAGTAGTTGCCAGTAATTTAAAATATCTCATGACCCAAATTATTATTATTATGTAATTAATAAATTCCATGAAAAATTAACAAATAATTTTAAAACACGGATTATTAAAGAACTTCTTCTCCAGAGGCTTCCAAACAGGAGTTTTCGTTAGATTTTAATATATATATATATATATATATCAGTTGTAAAATTTATCAAAAAATTTCCGTCGACGAATGCCATAGGCTACCACGTGACACATATTTAATCACGAACAAACCATGCTAACGGTTAACACACAGTCTAAAAAAAGATATCATCACATTAACAGCTAGCTGACATCTTGCCTATTCAAAACACTTTCCAAAAATTTGTCGGCAAAAATTAAATATTTTTTTATATTTTTATTGTGATACAGAGCCTTGTCGCGAGAATTTTACCATGTCGTAATAAATATTATAATGGTCAACTTACCGAAAAGAAATTGATGTTGTATAGGAATCATCCCAGAAACATTTTTAAGATGCTTGCAACGTGTTTGCTCTGCGATATCATGCCGACATATTTTCGGTGGTATCAATCTGTTATTCTAAAAAATACAGAGGGCCATTGTCTTTTTTCTAATGGCAAACATTCTCTCTCAAAAATGACATCATGACATTAACAGCTAATTAAAACTTGCCTCAACAAAACACTTTCTAAAAGGTTGTCTGCAAAAATGATATATTTATATATTTATTGTGATAAAGAGCATTATCTATAAAACGTTACCGGGCAGGAAAAAATAAGATAATGGCCAGCCTACCGAAAAGACATAGATGATATATGGGAATCGGCCCAGAAACATTTTAAAGATGCTTGTAACATGTTTGCTCTGTGATATTAAGCAGACATATTTTCGGTTAAATCCATACGTTATCCAAAAAAATACAGTAGACCGTTGTCCTTTTTCTAAGGGCAAAACATATTGTGCCAAAAAAGACGTCATGCCATTAAGAGCTTGCTAACATCTTGCCTATACAAAACCCTTTTCAAAATTTTGTAGGCCTAAAGACATCATATTTATATCTTTATTGTAATAAAGAGCCTTGTTTCAAAAACGTCACTGGGCCGGAATAAATAACATTAAGGCCAGCTAACCAAAAAAAAAAAAACGATAATGCTGTATGGGAATCGTCCCTGAAACCTTTTAAGATGTTTGAAACAAGTTTGTTCTGTGATATCATGGCGACATATTTAGGTGATATCCATCTGTTATCCTAAATAATACAGTTGACCTTTGTCTTTATTTTAACGTCTAGGTGTCTGTCTCAAAAAAGACATCCCGCCGTATTCAGATGGCTGTCTTCTGGCATCGAAACGACAGTTGCCGACAGTGCAGATCTCGGGCCACCAATTTGTCGACATTTTGCTGACAAGTTGTGTTTGCTTGGATACATATGATTGTACAATATGTATTATTTTTACAGTATTATTTTAGACAGGAAATCATTACTACGCTTACAACATATTAACACATACATAAAAATTAATGTTACATTAGGGCAACAACTTGTCTGATTATCAAAATATATGGTAAAATTGAGTATTCATTGCATAATTTTAAATAGTTGAATGTATTTATTATATAGTTAAACTATAATCACAAATGTAGTTGCCAATATTCTGATAATAAGAGTATGACTCATGTCACCATCCCACATACACATTACACTGAGTCCAGTCTTCTGCTGGTGGTTAACTGTATTGTTCCTCGCACCCTGGACAGAAATCATCATTACACTGGCTGTCTTCAGTTGTCTTTGTTTTTAATTTATACTCCGAATGCCTTTCTTCAACTGCATTTTCAAATATCTTCCTCTTAGTATTTTGCTTCGTTGTTGTAATTTTGTCACCAGCAGAAAGTTTCCCTTCATTCTTTGCCCACAGATCTGATTTATTTGGTGTTCCAGATACAGTCTCCGATTTGTTTCCTTTTCTTATTTCTATACTGATACTTTTTTCTTCTAGGTAGTGCCAAAATATCTTGCGATGAAACATTCGTTGCTGGTCTACTACCACAGTTTAGAGTATATTTTTGAACCACAACAGTGGACCAAATGTCATATGAAGGCTGATATTCTGAACTCGTATCAGAATTGGGTGATGACTGCTTCTACACATCAGAACTAGAAGATGAAAGCTGATTTAACGTAATGCTGAAAGTTGATGGGTGATAGTAAGTTACAGATGATGGCAAAAGTCCTCCTCCATGAAAATGTTGCGATCTAATGGGACATTGCCACATACCTTAAATGCATTTATTGATTTGTTTATTGTTATGCATCCATTGTAGGTAATACCAAGGAGTTCGGCTATTTGAAAATGTCTAATGACACGCCCCGGGTTGTTCGGCAATCATTGGTTTACATGTTTGAGAGTATAAATTAATCAAAACATAAAGAAATATATATTCACCGATCCACTGGTTGGATTTTTTGGCTACTATGAAGATGAGTTGAAAGTACATGGATACTGTGCTCCCTACAGTATAATACTGAATTCAGGCTGAGGTGTGAAGAATGATTGTCTAAAATTAGTAGTGCTGGATTTGCTTTGGATGCTTGTACATGTTTTTGAAAATGCTGTAACAATTCTACTAATAAATCTGAATTAATATTACCTGTGTGTGAACACAACAGTGCTACTCTTGGTTGTGGACCAAAGCTCATCTTTTATCCTTTTTCATGGAAATATGTTTAGTGGAGGAACTTAATGTTCACCAGCAGATATGCAGCAAATCACAGTGAAAAGTTGACGTCTCTCCGCAATAGGCAATCATTCAACAGACATTTTACGGTATTTTATTGCCTCTTTAGGGACCTTATGTGCAATAGTTCTGATTCTTGTCTTGTCCATATTGAAAATTCTGTGATGGGGAAGTATACATTTCGTTATTAGTGCATAAAAGTTATTTTAAAAAATCCTAACCTGTGTTCCATTGAACCCCATAATGCGCACCAAACTTGTTTTCTGATAAGTGCTAAGTGTGAGCTTGTGCCATTTCATGAATTTGTATGCCCAATCCTTGCCTGCCATTTTTTGTAACAGCATAAAAAATAATCCTGTATTTCTTTTGTTCAACATAATCGTAAGACAGGCGCCGCAATTTCTAAGTGTCACATTGTAAAAGTGCTCCTCTAGATGACGATAGTGTTCAGCCAGTTCTAGTTCCTGTTGTTCAATAAATGTATTACCAAATCTTTCAATTTTCTCTACTCCAAATTACTAAAATAAAAAATATACATATTATTATGTAACTAATTCAAAATAAAAAAACTGCGAAAGACAAAGGGTCACGTAAGTATCACTGATAAAAACTGCCACAGCCATTATTTTCATTAAAAGTTAATTTAAAAATAATATAAAATTTTGTATTACTGCCAAATATTTTAGTAGACTACAACATAAGCCATGTTTAAATAACTGACTCTAAACGTGGATAGTAAACTTCTACAAATAATAAATATATTAAGAAATTAAATAAACATACTGACAATTGTTTAATAGTGTTCGGGGATTCCACATGCCTCATCTAGCACTTTTAACGTTTTAGACTGACTGCTCATTAGGATATATTCTAAAAAAGGAACATTATTGAGCTGATTTCTAAGTGCAATCTGATTCATTGAATGTCCATGCTCTAGCCTCTCGTGTACAATTGCTAGCATTTCTGCAGTTCATGCCTTGCATTTACTTTTCCTTTTGTACGCCCTAAAAAAGGCAATTTAGCACGCCTCACTGAAACACCTACTGGGGAACTGTCAGATAGTAAGACAAAAACATTTGGTATTCACATGTTTTCCAAACTACAAATAAGTTATAATTCAAACAAAAAAATCTTAATTACATTTAGGCTATTGACAATGTGGTTTAATAAATGAAGTAACATAATTGAAGAGACCCAAATACTCAAGTTCAAAAAATACATAGTGCCTACTACTGCAAAACGAACATTTTAATTTGGTGGGGGAAAAAATGCCAATGAGGCGAAAAGAATGCATGTGTCGCATTTTTCCCTTCTCTACATGCATGACCTTGTCCCACAAGTAGTTCTATAGTTCATCAACAGATTGCAGCACAATGCATAAAGTGTGTGTTGAGATCGCCCTACGAATATTTTACAAGACACCAGGAGATAAAACGCTGGTAAGGGAAAAATACTATAGTTTGAATACTTGTTGAAAAACTTAAGTTCACAAAGCATAATATTACATCATAATATCCCATAAGAGTACATGCATCTATGGTACAATTAATTCGTGCATTTCATTATAAATACGCCAAATTGCTTTCGGTAATGACACCTTCATATGGCAACACAGTGAGACCAACTGCTCAAAAACGATTTACCAAGTAACACTATGTGCTCACTCTTGCCCGATGCAAACTCTTGCCCTATCTTACTGTAAGTTTATAACGAAAAAAAGATGTAACTGATATTTTAATAATAGTTTTACTATAAGGTTGATTGAGTATAAAATGATTTCAGAAATCGTGGTTTAGGAAATAATTATTTTCATAATAATAAATGCTTTTCTGGACAAATTATTAATATGGTTGATTATTATTCGTGTTTTAGTCGAATGCCATTATTTGTAATATTATTTTGATTAGTCGAAAAATGTAAGTTATGTTTTCATACGAATTTTTTTAAATACTGTATATATTTTAAATAAATGGAAAAGATCACGAATTATTAAATTGTACTGATATTTTTATAAACATTTTAATACACTCATAAATATTTTATTCGGGTAAAAAAATGTTTAGATTATTTAAAAATTGAATTACATGACAGGCAATTTCTAAGATGTACAGAGAAATTGCAGTATTATATAAATGACCACATAATTGCATCTAGTGTTCCAATAGTCGTAGGAATGTAATTCGAATTTGCATGAATTTCACATGTTAGGAGAAAATATAAGGCAATTTAAGTGATCACATGTAAATAAATATTGATGTGGCTATTTCCAGTAGGTCCAAAAGGGATGTACCATGACTAATATAATGTCTTTAAGCCAAATTAGGTGGAAGGGGAAGGGAAACCCTTTCTCATGGGTCCCAACCGAGGGAAATCTTCAAAGCTCATGTGTTAAGGAACGAGCTACCGAGGCCCCCAGTAAGCTTGTGAGGGTGGCCCCCTACTGATATAATTATAAAATCAATTTCGGTAATCTTATGTTAGGAGTACGTAATTTCATGTAGGTAGGCATTATACGTCAAAGTAAACTATTGTTATGGTCCCATATGGGGAGCCATACAAGTTATGTGGTGTTAGCGTACTCAGATGGATAACTTTTAATATTTTACTCGTCATGTATTCAAAATAGATAACCGTACAGCATTCATATTGTGTTATACAATACTCTATAAACATTAAGTTACATTAATTACTCTGATAATTTCGGGGGAGTGCGAAGTCAGTTAGTTATTATTTAGTTAAATACAAATACTTTATTATCATAGTCAGTTACTTATTACTATATACTATATACAGTAAAATGCTCCTTCCATTACAAAATATATTAAGTGTGTACATAATAGCAATTAAGATTATTAAGTAGATATTGCGATTTCACATTAGTAAATTTTACAATAAAGCATTTTATCCCTGAAAGAAGTTTACAGTTAAACAGTTTGTAAGGTTCACAGTTAAACAGTGTGTGAAACACAATATTGGTGTATATCCTAGGACTAGATCTAAACATCTAGTTTCTGTGATATCACTTAATGAGGATGGAGAAGGATTTTCGTATCGAAACGTAGCATGTTATTAAAATTACTAATTACTTAAGTTGCAAACATCAAAATTATCTAGTTATCCTCCCCCTCTACATTTCGGTACATAAGGAGGGATTGATAGGAATTATTAACATATATTATATTTATATTGATATTGTAATATTACCTTAATACTATTATAACAACATGCAAATCATTACATACACAATATAAAATACTTCTACTATGTTAACATTTCTTACAAGAGTTTTACCTGTATCTAAGAAAATTTATATAATAATTTTGCGACATTGCTGCCATGTCATCAAGTTTGGTTCCGATATTTACCCCGCTCAGCGCCGATTGATTCCGCTTGTCGCTTTTCAGGTCCGCTCCCTATTCTATGCCTCTCCCCACTCGCCCCTCCGACACTCCTCCTGAGACACACCAGGAGGGTTTATTATAAAGCATTATTTTTCTCTATACCGTAATTTCTATGTTAGTATGAATCAATAAAAGTAAAAATTTACAGACACTGACATCATTGGTATGAGAGTCAATCCTTCTTTGCTACAATTTATGAATATAATGTTTTAGCTATTAATATATTGTCTCAATAAATTATTCCCTTACTAATATGATAACAACTGCTACGTTATTACGTGTAGAACTATATATTTTACGTCATATAGAAATTAATTCTATATGCTTTATACTCTAATACATCTAATTAGTTGTATGATTTAGTATGAATATTACAATATTGTTTTTCATATTGAAATTTGTCTAATAATATTTTCTAATATTTACTTAGGCCATTTTCTCAATATAGTTTATACGTATAAATGTCATACACTAATCTACTATTTCAAACTTCCTTTCTGCAACATTTGCTAATATATTATTTTATATATGAATATTTCTCATTTTGGCACAGAGTGATCTCACAATTAATTCACTCTTTATGACCTTTGTTTTTAAAGTATTACCTTCCATTACATTTATATTATTGACCAATTGTCTACATATTAAGATATATATATATGTACCTGACAGTTTCCATTATACTCCATGTTTGTTAACATGCCGTATGCTTGCATGGAATATGCTATGTGTGCAGGTTTTTTGTGTTTGTGCTATGTTTGTGTATCTTGTTTGTCTGTGTGTCCAGATGGGATGTATTTACATGTAGAAATAAGTTAGTGAAGTGAGTATGTTAGCACTGTGTTACCTCATGATGTTGAACCTAATGTATACACTGTGTGTGTTCTGAGTCGCTTGCCTGCGCGAGTGACATCATTGTGCGGCCTGCTGTCCCGCCGTCGCCTCCGACGTATGCAGTGACGTGGTAATGTGACGTCAGGGTATGTAATGTTGTCCCACTCACGTTCTGGGTGTAGTCACCGTGAAATACTTTCAAAACATATTAGTACTAAGACATAATAGCTTTATTTCATATATTTGCATTTATATTATATTTTACATATGGTCACTTGAATTAATAATCGTAAATCTGTGCCATTTTAGTAAGGCACTATGGAAAAAAAATTGGGGCAATTTAAATTTTGGGTTGATTTTGCCTTAAGTTAAAGTAGATATCTAATCAGTTTCTATTTGGGGTGCTTTATTTTTATAGGTGATAAATTACATGGTTTGATCAGAGGAGCATGTACAATTTAATTCACTACGAGACTGTGCGAGTGAAGTTTGCCGTATCTATCGCAGTGTCTCCTTTCCCGTCCTGCCGGACTCTGCGAGATAGCTGTCACACAACCATGTCGCCGCCCGTTAGTCACGTACGGTTATCAGAGCGTTTCGCAGCGCTCCAGACTCTCTGTCACATAGCAGTGTGATATGTCACTCAGGGCTGTAGTTAGCAGATTGTGGCTGTATTAGCAGTAATCTTGCGCTGAAGTGCAAGCTCCCAGCGCTAGATTCGATGGAAGAGTGTCTTATAGACTGTACGTTACTGCTTAATCGCGACTCCTGAGCCATCTAGATGTGTGTCCATAACCAAAGGTTTTGTTCCTTTCCTCGCCACCGAGTACAAATCCAGGGCGCACCCGCACGGCTGTATACTGACGTACGAACCCTCTCAGCCCAGTTACTGAAGAGACCGCCATTATAACACTCTGCTCCAGACTTTGCTGAAGTGCTACGGGATGTAATCACCTAAGATGTTTTGTAATTAGTGCATAGAACACTTGTAGAATCAATGTAGTCAAGTTAATCAAGAAAACCAGATTTATTTTATTTTTGGGGTGTTGGCGAGAACCAGCGACGCGGTGATCGACGAGTAACAACTTCTTTCTTCCATTTGGTTGAGTTATGTTCCAACGTTCCTTACCACATTTTGCATGGTTAGAATGAGTTAGTAAAGAAATTAATCTGCGTTGTTGGAGAGGGTTCGATTTTCGTTCGAGTTTCGTTCATTTCTCAATGTAGAGGTCGATGCCGATGTCAGTCAGTTTCCAAATTCCAATACCAGTAATTCAGTTACCAGTGATGTGAGGTAACGTCTCATCTGCAACTCGTTGGGACGCCCTCAGCTTTAATCTCCAGTTCCATCATGGTTCAGCATACCCTGATCCATTGTCACCGATGACGGCTGCAGCAACACAATCTGAGGACATGCACCAACCTCGGGCAAAACTTTTAGGAGCAAGTTGAATTAGGATATGGGAACTTTAGAGAAAGCAAAAAAATATATATATATAACTTTTAGCATAAAAGGCTCTTGTAAAAAGCAGTATTTTTTTCTGAAAGAATGCAGTTATGTATTACAATTCTCTTACTAAATTCCTAGTGTGAGACGTGTTAAATAAGTGTGATGCAATTATAAAAAAAAAATTTCTTGAGATTGATATACAAGATGTTTTAATTTTATAAACATAAATAATTCCTGTCAGGTGCCTGATTTTTTGCTTAGTAATAAAACATTGTAACAAATGGAAGGTAGATTATTTAACTTGTGATTATTACTATACTGGATTGAACCTGATTTTAAATTAAACTGTAAAGAAAAGGTATAAAATATATCAACCCTCCATCATCAATTCACTTATTCTGGTTATTCAGTAATCACTTTATTGTCGATCAACATGTTGTATTCACTATTGTGACGAGGTAATTATTGGACTAGAATTGGTACAATATAAATTTGATTAACCATTTTTTTAAATTTAACTTTGGTTATTATCAGTATTATTTGTACCTCGCCCATGTTCCAGCACACTTGATTTTGAAGTTTTATTTAACAACAAATAAGGTAGCAGTTTGTATTCATGCAAGGGCACGGGTACAAAACTGGTAGCAGTTAACGTGGTTTGCATGTAATTTTCGTGGGAGGTGTTACCCGCAATTTAGTTGCGCGGTAAAGTTAATGTTTTCCATTATCCTCTCAAGTCATGATTTATGACAAATTCAAAACCGATTGAATTGGCGAAGGAAATATAACTTTGTTTAAAAACAAACAATTTAGGTAATTTGTTGTTATGTTGTGTAAAATTTTTCCGTACGCTCATATCTGTCCCGTTTTGTGTCGTCTCCGTATAGCGTAGCCACATCAGTCAACGTAAAGTAGTTTTTTTGTTACTTAAGTGTGTTTTTGTATTGCGATGTTTAGTAATTAAATTAGGTGTGTCGTGTTAAGTGTTTCCTTAGCGATGGTATTTTTCCGAGCGAGCTTGGGCTCGCCTGTATAGCCCATTACCGAAGCTAGAGTTTTACTTCATGTTACACAAATGTAAACTATGAAGTAGCATCAGAGTGTCGAGCTGTTGTGCAGTTCAAGGGTTTCTGTTTACGTGCTGTTTATCAGCCATAGAAGTAAGCAGGTTATTTCTTTACGATCGCATCACAGTGTTTATTTTGGTATACGCAGAGGAGCGCTAATATCCCATCAAGGCGATGTTGTTTTGTTTGGCGCAGTAGCGTCAACTGCGTGGCGACATAGTCCACCAGTCATCTATGTTGTTTGTTTACATGTCATCACAGGGGAATTTTGTTTTATCCCCAATGTTTTAAAAATACTTCGACAGTATTTATGTTATTATGGGACTTGTACAAAACGGGGTTTTACAGAGTTTTAATATTAATTGTAGAATTTTATTAAACCAAATGCACTTGGCCTGGAAGGGAATGTAGGCTCAGTATAATATGCAAATTGATAAAAGGAGAAGTATGTTTTTGCTTTGTTAACTGTTATAATATTGTGTCTTTGTTTAAAGGTTAAGCTTTAAGTAAATTTTTTCCATCATGGAAGGCAGTGTCGTACTAGAATACATGCTTAAAGATGAACTTGAATACGAGTTGAAATCTCGTAACTTAGACTATGCTGGTGATTCAAAGCAGTGGACAAGTTCGCCATTTGTGCACGAAAGGTCTATGAGCTTACCAGAATAGCTTTATCTTTACAAAATAGTTTACGTCAAGCAGAGCTACGAAGGTGCTTGACAAGATTGACACATATCATTAAGCGACTAGAAATACTTCAATAACTACCCCAGAGCCAACTTCATATTGCCTATTTAACACAGATAAGCACATTTTTGGAGTCGCTCAACACCGATTATCAGAGCCTCTCCCAGCAGCTGCAATTAGTGTAGGAGCAGCGTTGTTAACTACGTATAGTAATCCGGGCACTAGTAGTGCAAGGAAGGCGCTGCTAGGTACACAAATACCAGGGCAGTCAGAAAAATACCTTGGTGACAGCATCGCGAATACGGAAATAGAGACATCTCCATCTCCACTCACACCCCCCTCACTCATTTCACCATCCACCCCACCCGTCCTCACGTCATTCTCTCTCATTCCATTCGACCCCGTCCCCACCTCAGCTGTGTTTTTTACCTTGGAAACAGAACAGACTGGATTGTAAGTTAGTGAAGAGAACTGTTATTAGTTCTCTGTAGTAGAAGTACCCACCGAACACAAATACACTGGATGTCACTTTTGCCATACCAACCCCCCCCCCCCCTTCCTCCTTAATCCCTTTCTATCCCACTCAGTCCTCAACAATTGTTTTGATTGGCAGTTAGCAAATCCAAAGTCATGTTTCAAAGGTTTCACACCCTGTCCATGCTTCAAAAACTACCCAACCACCCCTAAATTCACAATATCATACCCTTTCCTATCACATGATTTATACACCCCAAATACAATCTCAACAACAGTCAGCAGTGGCATCCCAACCCGTTGCCACACCTTTTACACCAGCCTTACTCTCATCCCCCCCAACCGCCTTACCCAAACATCCTTCCACCCCCTTTCTTACCCAATCACAACCTCAAATCCCTTCGAATTAACATAAATTACTTTTCGCATCCAAACCACAGCAGGCCTACACCACTCATTCCATTTTATCACATTCCACCCCCTATCCTTCCAACAGGTACAACCACATCCTATTTCTATCGATCACATGTCATCCTCCTTTTCCACCTATGGAAAACTTTCACAACCATTGGAAATAATTTTTGTGTTTTTCTTGAAACAGATGGTTTAAATATTCATAAGTTGCTTAAGTTCGTAAAAGAATTAATTAAAATGAAACAGAAGGGTAGTATACCAAGGAACTACTTATTGGAAATGGTTTTTCCTTTCACTCACTCTCCTTTGAGCGATATGGCAGCCCTAGCCATTACGAATGGCTATACCTTTGACCAGTACCACCAGGACATTTTATAGTTTTTATCCCAGCCAGGGTGCTAGTCAACATCCGGCTGGAGTGGTTCAATCGTTTGCAATTACCTTTCGAGCCCTTGGCTAATTATATAGCAGATATGAAAGAGGCAGCTATGGTGTTATGCTTACCAGTATCAGAGACGGAAGTAGTATCGACCATTGTAGACGGACTGAACCCCATTTAGTGCCCACGTGCTGTATTTGCTTACAGACCCCATAATTTTGCAGATCTGGACAGATTCTGCATTAATTCAACTGATGTTGCCTTTGCTGACCAATCAAGAGAAACTGCATCATTTCATTTCAAGAGACCTCCCACCTCATTTCACAGACGAAAACAAAGCGAGAAAGATAGAGGGAAAGTAAAAGATGCCACTATTGCGAGCATCAAAGATAAACTTAAAAAAAAGGTAGACTTCAGCAAAGTACCAGATAGCCAGCAACCAGGTCATTACAAGATAAACTGTAGCAAATTTCGGAAATTTCTGGAAAAGAAGAAACAAGAAAAGGAACCAAAGTAAACATAGGGCGGTGGTCTACACTCCAGCAGAAAAGATCTAGATCACCTATAAACAAAAAGACTACTAAGAAACAAATGGCGCAAAATAATAAGTAATTTAGTACAAAAGTACAAATTTTGTTGATGATAATTTAGGAAATAAATGGAGTTGCTTTAGCAATAAAAATTGTAAGAAAAGTAAGAAAAATGAGAATAGAAAAAATAAAAAGGCTTACAACATATTCCCACTCACCAAACCATTTTTACCTTTTCTTGTCACGCAATACGGTGTATTTTAAATTGAGAGTCTTGTCGATAGAGGAAGAGTATGTAACTTTATTCCAGCTTAACTATACAAAGAATTAGATAACAAAGGTTATGTTAAAAGTACACAACTAATAAACATTAAATGTGTTATACCTTCAGACCAACCTTTGACAGTCAGTATTTCTAGAATTGTAAAAATTAAAATTGTTTTTTTTTTTTCATGGGTTTTTCCATTTATAGTGTGTGACTATAGGTACGATCACCTTCTGGGATCATATTTCATCTCAAAAACTGGCACATTATATGGCATAGAAGCCAGATGCATTACCTTTAAATTTAATAGGCAAGTAATAATTCATTTTGTTAATTGTAGCCACCCCAAGGAAAAAGTCCAAGTATCTTAAATTAATAATAACGATTATCTTGTGTTTTCACCTAGATGAGGATAAACATAAAGTTATCAGAGATTGTGTGCTGACTTCTCAGACGTATTGACCCCTAAATTGGGCCGAAATAATTAAAATGATTACAATATCAAGTTACTGGACCTTATATTTGGCATCTCCAAAAATGGAAATAATGAGAAACCAAATTCAGGATTGGTTAGACAATCAAGTAACTGAATCATCTAAATTTTCTTTTCTTTCACCAGCTTTTTTGGTACCAAAAGGCAATGACCATCGTTTAGTGGTGGATTATCGTCTACTTAACAAACAAATAGACATAGAAAGTGTTCCTTTGGCTAATTTAAATTCAGCATTTCATTGGTTCTGTAAAGCTAACTATTTAAGTGTGTTTCACCTAAATTCGGCCTACCATCAGATCCCCCTTACCAAAAACTCAAAGCACGTCACTGGATTTTGCGTTCCGTGGAATTTAGTTCAGTACAAGGTTGTACCATTTGGTATAGCAACAGGAGCACAAGTACTCACACGTCTCCTTGATCAGGTTTTGGCAGATGTCAAGTTTAAATATATATTTGACTCTTTAGATTATTTAGTTGTGTATTCAGAGACTTTTGATCAGCATGTGGCTCATTAAAAGGAAATCTTGGTAAGACTGCGGAAGGCAGGCCCCACAGCAAATCTGAAAATGTAAAAATTTGCAGTCAAAGTAATTTCGTTTCTCGGGCAATTCGTTTCAGAGAAGGGTGTCTCCATATATCCAGACAGAACCAAATCAATCAGAAATTTCCCACCACTTAAAGATGCAAAAGGTATTTCCCTTTTCATAGGTATAGTAAACTTCTATTCATTATTTATTCTCGAATTTGCAGAACATGCCCCACCATTGAATTCTCTCAGAAAGAAGGGAGCAAAATTTAACTAGGGTAAAAAACAACAGGCAGCATTTGAGTTTTTGAAGGAAGCAATTACGAGTCCCCCTACTTAGAACAGCAGACATTTCGAAAACCTTTATCCTGCAGACTGATGCCTCCAGTACAGCACTAGGTGCTGTGTTGTGGCAGGAAATAGATGGGCAGAGGTTACCCATTGCTTTCTCTTCCCGCACCCTTACCCACCAGGAGAGAAAAGATTCATCGGTATACGAAATAGAATGTTTGGTGGTAGTTATTGGGACCGATAAGTTTAGGCAGTTTTTATAACATCAGGAATTTATTCTTGAAATGGATAATCAGGCACTCTCGTGGTTATTAGCTCATCCCCAACAGTTTGGAAAATTAGCTCATTCGAAATTCTAAATTTCGTTACTTAAATTCAAAATTCAACACATCCGAGGAACACAAAATATTGTGGCGGATGCTTTGTCTAGCATGTTCGAGAACTACCCAGAGGAAAACTCTTCCAACCAGGAAACGAACGTTTGTAGTGCTTTGCTAACAGACTTCCCGTTAGCTTTTCAGGATATTGAGACCCACCAGAAGGCAGACCTTTATATAAGTGAAATGATTTATCAAATTCCAAAGGGTACCACACCAAAATCATATATACTCTCAGTATAAAATTGTTTTGCCTCGGAATTGCATGACATGGTATTCCAATATTTTCATTCATCACCATTAGGAGCACAGTTGGGAACTTATAATACAATTAATTCAACCAGATGTTCATTTATTTGGAAAGGTATGTACCAAGATATCTCAGGTAGAGTAAAAGTTGGTAAACTTTGCGCCTTAAGCAAACCAGTACAAGACACTTAAGATTTCTTCCTTTTGACATTTCTGAACGTCCTTCACAGAAAGTTTTCGTAGATTTCATTGAACCTTTTCCTCGTTCTAAATCGCGTAATACCATGCTATTGTTATGTAGAGATACCTTCACGAAATTTGTTTGGTTAATTCCCTTACGTAAGGCTATTTCAGATACCAAAATAGCAACATTGAAAAATTACATTTTCAAAATTTTTGGGGTTCCTTCTGCCATTGTGTCCGATAATAGTCCACAGTTTAAATCTAAGACATTCAGGAACATTTTTTCACTCATGGCATAAAACATGTTACCACCACGCCATAATATCCACAACCTTCCCGTGCAGAGATATTTAATAGGAATCTTCGCTCAGGTTTAATGGCTTTTCATGGGAACAGCCAGGATAGATAGAATCAAATTATTGAATGGCTCCAGATGGCATTCAATTATGTAAGACCATAGAAAAAAGGGCAGCCAGACTGACTTATCGGTGGAGAGGTCCTCACTGGGTGCAAAGATTTTTGACTCCTGTGACTGTGGCTTTTAGTGAATCAGCGAATGGTAAATTTGTTACAAGAGCCCACGTTTTACAACTCAATAAGAGTGTTCCTAACCTCACATAGGTTATTGGTTAGTTGCCTAGTAAAAGACTTTTTGGTGTCAGCATGGTTCAGGCGGACTTATCACCCCCTGGACGGTATTCTTGTTTGGCACAAGTGCAAATTTTAGATGTTAACCTACATAAAAGTAAAAAGGACCAATCCTCCTTTTGGAAAAGTATTATAGTGGCAGCTGTATATATAAGAGATCCATGGTACTAATAATAGGATACTAATTATAAGTGGTTACTTATAAGTTAACGAGTACATTGTTTTGTTTTTGTTGTAAGGGTACCCAAGTTATAAAAGTAAAGATTTTCATTATCATCAGAACACAATCTTGATAGCAGGATGTTTCATTGTCTGTTCAGTGTCATATACTATGCCTGTGTTTCAAGGGTCATTGTGTGTTGATGTTTCATTATAAGTGTTATGGATGTACTCTAAGTATTGTTTGATTTTGTGGGTTAATGATTATAGTATTACTTTCTACCTTAGTTCAACCCAGCCTAAGGCTAATAGCATGTAGATACCATTCAGATATAGATTCTGAAATACATGTGAGTTAAAAAAAAAGAGAGAAGAAATCTAGCATCCGCTTTTAAGGGGAGGGAGGGGTTCTGTATCGTTTTAGAAAGGCACTTAGAAAAACATTTTTGGGGCAGTTTAAATTTTGGGTTTATATTGCCTTAAGCTAAAGTAGACATCTAATCAGTGTCTATTTGGGGTGGTTTATTTTTATCGGATATTAATTACATAGTATTGTCAGGGGGCCTTTTAAAATTTAATTCACTACAAGAATGTGTAAGTGGAGTTTGCTGTCCCTATCAAAGTGTCTCCTTTCCTGTCAAGCCGGATATGGCGAGATAGCATTACACGACCATGTCGCACCCTGTTAGTCACATATGGTAATCAGAGCGTTTCGCAGTACACCGTACTTTCTTTCACGTAGTGTTGTGATATGTCACTTCGGGCTGTAGTTAGCAGATTGCGGCTGAATTTGTGGTAATATCATGCTGAAGTGCAAGTTCCCAGCAATAGATTCAATGGAAGAGTGTCTTATTGACCACACGTTCATGCTTTTTCGCTATCCCTGGGCCATCTAGCAGTGCGTTCATATCTAAAGGTTTAGTTCCTTTCCTCGCCACCGAGCATGAATCCAGAGCGCACCCGCGCGGCTGTGTACCGACGTACGAGCACTCTCCGCCCAGGTTCTGAAGAGCCTGTCATTCTAATACCACACTCCAGACTTTGCTTAAGTGCTACGGGATGTAGTCGCCTAAGAAGTTTTGTAATTAGTGCATAGAATCCTAGTAGAATCAGTGTAGTCAAGTTAATCAAGAAATCAATTTTATTTTTTATTCTTTTGATGGTATTGGCGAGAACCAGCGTCGCGATGATCAACGAGTAACAATTTCTTCCCTCCATTTAAGTGAGTTATATTCCAACAATCCCTACCCCGTTTTGGATGGATAGAATGAGTTAGTAAAGAAATTTCTCCGCGTTTGTTGCAGAGGGTTCGAGTTTTGTTCGATTCTCAGTTTAGAGGTCGACGCCGATGTCAGTCAATTTCCAAGTTCCGAGTTCAGTAATTCAGTTACCAGTCATGTGAGGTAACGTCCCATCTGCAACTCGTTGGGAAGCCCTCAGCTTTAATGTTCAGTTCCGCCACGATTCAGCACACCCGAACCGTTGACAGCGAAGACGGCTACGGTAACCCAATCTGAGGGCAAGCACTATCCTCGGGCAGAACTCTTCAGCACAAGTTTAATTAGGATATAGGAACTTTATAGAAAGCAAAGAATAATAATAACTTATGGTATAAAAGGCTCTGGTAACGAGAAGTAATTTTTTTTGATAGAATGCAACTTTGTATTAGATTTATCTTACATAATTATTTTTCTGAGATGTGTTAAATTAGTGTGACACCATTATAAATGAAGAAGAATGTTGAGATTGATAAACAAGATGTAAATCATATAACATTCTAAAAAATGGAAGGTAGATTATTTAACTTGAAATTATTACTATAACATATTGAATCTGATATTAAACTAAATTGTAAAGAAAATTTATAAAATATATCAACCTCTCATCACCAATTCACTTCGTCTGTTTATTCAGTAATCACCTTATTGTCGATCCACAGTATATATTCACGATTTTATTGGTCTAGCATTGGTATATTATAACTTTCATTAACCATTTTTAAAAATTATCTGTGGTTATTGTCAGTATTCTTGGTACCGTGCCCATGTTCCAGAACGCATGATTTTGAAATTTTATTTAACAACAAATGAGGTAGCAGTTTGTAATTTTTGCACGGGAAATGGTAAAACTCCTCTACTGATTCAATGATCCTGTTCCTTTATTTATTGAACTTTATTAGATTAATGCTAGTGTCCAGGTAAAATATTTACATTATGATATAACGTATTTACTTTTATTCTAACATTAGCAATTATTCCCTGTAGTTGATAAGCACAATAATATACTGCCTGCATGCTTTTTAGCTACTTCATGTATCTTTACTTATTTATTTTTAAATATCAAAAACATTTATCATTTTATTGTATTCAAAATATACTTAAATTTTAATTTTCCTTTCATAATTGACTGTTTAAACTAAATATGCTCAACATTTACATTCACAATTAACAGTGTCCTGGCACTTATTTTTCTTAGCTATGTGCTTTCTGTAATAAGAACTCTTGTTTACACTACAAATAAAATATTGCTCCCTCTACCACAATTAAAATACTGCTTCCTTCTTGCATATTATTCTTATATTCTCACAGCACTTGTTGCCACTAACTATAATAATGGCATCGGGGGATATATACTCAATGATTTTAACATCATGAGGTAAGAATTTTTGCAATGTGCTACCATGATACACTTGCAGTTTTGCTGTGTAGCATGCAGGACCCACATCACAAATCCTTAGTAATATATACTACATAGCATATATCGGATACACAGGGAGGTCCATAGTAATGTGTACTGTGTAACATGAAATGGACCCACAGAGAAATCCGTAGTGATGTGTAGCTGTGTGGCATGCTCGGCCCACTGCCGAGGCCTTTCGCCTCTCTGCAATCAATCCTGCTGTCTGAAGACCCCTGACAGGACAGCAAAGAACAATCTCTCAAATGTCTCTCTCATCTCTCACTATTTCCTACTATCCAGAAACACCTCAACATAAGAGTAGAACAATTAGGCTCCTAATAATTTCTCATATTTCGGGTCATCAACCTGATACAGTCCTCAGTCCTGCACTCATGTGCAAAACCACACAGTGGGCGAGTCTGAACGGGTGGTTAAGCCATCATATCCCCACCTTCTCGCGATAACCATATTGGTGACCTCCTTGGTAAATTCTTGAACGACTTAATTCAGGAAGGTAACCTTTGGATTCTCTCTACAAAGGCGAAATGGGTGTGTCAGCAGCACTAGTATCCGTATTCATAAATACCCTTTACATTCAATTTTAATTTTGTCCATCTCTGGTCACTTCATTCCATCCTGTTCCTTACTTGCAATATATCATCGTCAAGTGTGTGAACATTTTATTCTTAATATTGTGGACAGCAGTGAAAAGCGGTGCAGTGTTTACACATGTGAGCGCGCATGCAAGCATGTGTTTCATCAGTTTGCGGCTCTGGTCGCGACACGGAAGTTGCTGGCTTGCAGTGAGAGGGGAAGGGAGGTGAGGTGTGTTGTGAGTGCAAACATCACCACGCAAATAGGTCGCATCGGCTTGCTGCAATTTTGAACAGCTCTCACGTCGTACTGCAACGCTATGCCGCAAGAAAACCATGTACTTTTTTAAAGCTATGGTTCTCTGTACAACTTATGAATAACTAAATGTATAACATATTTTAACATTAATTATCCATATATGTTTATTAAACACAACTACATGCCTTGGTCGTAATGCTGCTCTATAATTAAAATGTGAGCATCCTACACTTTTTTTATTTACTTTATTAAATTTAAATCCCAAGAAACATGAAAACTACGGGCAGGAATCGGGCCAGTAAAAGATAGCCGACAAACTCCAACCAGATGATTTCGGCCCACTGTCTTATGCCGGAAGCGACCCGATGGATGGCAGCAAGATCTGCGGCGGCAAGATGGCGACAAGACGCCGGGCCTGCGACAGCTGGTTGGCGACAAGACGCCGGTCTAAGGCAGCTGGATGGCAGGAAGATGCCAGGCCAGCGACGGCTAGATGTCATTAAGATACCGGGCCGGCAGCGGCATGATAGCCAGAAATATGCAGTATAACCATGAAAAAACCTTAACTTTTATATAAAAAATTTCAGTGATTGTTAGTTCCTCTTCACATATATTCATTTAATTTAATATTAAACATATTATATGACAAGAAAATCTTTTGCTTAGCAGTGCGGGATTCGAATATAAGACTCTAGAGATGACAGTCCAGCATGCTAACCTATACACCACAGGGTAAGTTGCTGATACTCTCCAGTTATTTCAAATGAATCAAGACACAAATTATTATAAGTGAATGTATTAATTCCATGACAAAATAAAAAATAATTTTAATACACTGATTATTTAAAAAACTGTTCCTTCGTTTCTTCAAAAGCTTGCAAACAAAATAGTTTTTTTAATTTATATTATATCTGTTAGATGGTTGTAAAAATGAAGAAAATTTCGAAGTAAAAATTGCCATGGGCTACCACGTGACGCATATATAATCATGAAAAAAACACGCTAACTGTTAACACATGGTCTCAATAAAGACATCATTCCATTTACAGCTAGCTTACATTTTGCCTATTCAAAAAAAATTCAAAAAGTTTTTTTGCGAAAAGACATAATATTTGTATCTTTATTGTGATAAAGAGATATGAATCAAAAACATTAGCGGACCAGAATAAATAAGATGATGGCCAGCTTACCAAAAAAATAAAAATGCTATATCGGAATTTGGCCAGAATATTCTTTTGGCTATTGGAGACATGTTGGCTGTGAAATATCATGCCGAAATAATTTAGGTGCTATCAATGTGTTATAAAAATACAGTGGGCTGTTGTCTTTTTACAACCGGCAAGCATAAGTTTGTCGGCAAAAAGGAATAACATTTGTATCTTTATTGTGATAAAAAGCCCTGTCTCGAAAACTTTAGTGGATCGGAATATATACGATGACGGTCAGCTTACCGAAAGAAGAACGAAGCTATATCGGAATTGGGCCAGAATTATATTTTTGCTATTGGCGACATGTTGGCTGTGAGATATCAAGCCGACATAATTTGGGCGATATTCATGTGTTATCCTAAAAAATACACTGGGCCGTTGTATTTTTCTAACGGAAAACATACTGTCTCAAAAATGACGCCATGCTGTTAACTTCTTGGTAACATATTTCCTATTCAAAATATTTTCCAAAAGTTTTTCGGCAAAAATACATCATATTTGTATATTTAATGTGATAAAGAGCTATGTCTCGAATATGATAGCTTACCAGAATAAATAAGATGAGAGCCAGCTTACTGAAAAAATAAAGATCCAATATCGGAATCAGGCCAGAATATTATTTTTGCTATTGGGTACATGTTGGCTGTGAGATATCACGACGACATAATTTAGGTGGTATCCATCTGCTATCAAAAACATAGAGGGTTTTGGTCTTCTTATTAACGGCAAACATACTATCTCAAAAAAGATGTCATGCCGTTAACAACTTGCTAACATCATACCATTAATAGCTTGTTAACATCTTGCCTATACAAAACACTTTACAAAACTATTTCGCAAAAATGCATCACATTTGTATCTTTATTATGATAAGAAAAATTGTTTCGAAAACGTTAGCGAGCTGGAATAAATATGATGATGGCCAGCTTTTCGAAAAAACAAAGATGCTATATCAGAAGCTGTCCAGAACATTTTTTTGCTATTGACGACATGTTTGCTGTGAGATATCATTGCGACATAATTTAGGTGATATCCATATTTTATAAAGAAAAATATAGTTGACTGTTGACATTTTACAAAAGGCAAACATACTGTAGAAAAAATACATCATACCATTAACAGCTTGCTAACGTCTTGGCTATTCAAAACACTTTACAAACGTTTGTCGTCAAATGTCATCATATTTGTATCATTATTAAGATAAGGAGCCATGTCTCGAAAATGTTAGCAGGTTAAAATAAATAATATGATGGCCAGCTTAACGAAAAAACGAAGATGCCTTATCAGAATCGGGCCAGCATATAATTTTTGCTATTGGCGACGTGTTGGCTGTGAGATATCACACTGACATAATTTAGGCGATAGCCATCAGTTATCCAAAAAAATACAGTGGGCTGTTTTATTTTTCCTAATAGCAATATACTGTCTCAAAAAAAGATATTATTCGGTTAAAAACTTGCTAATATCTGGCTTCTACAAAACGCTTTCCTAAAGTTAGTCGGCAAAAGGACATCATATCTGTATATGTATTGTGATAAAGAGCCATGTCTCAAAAATGTTAGCGACCCGGAATTAATAAGATGAAGGGTAGCTTACCGAAAAAATAAAGATGTCATATCAGAATCGGGACAGTATATAATTTGTGCTATTGCCGATGTGTTGGCTGTGAGATATCACTCCGACATAATTAAGTCAATATCCATCTGTTATCCAAAAAAATACAGTGGGACGTTGTCTTTATCCTAATAGCAATAAACTGTCTCAAAAAAGCTATCATGCTGTTAAAAACCTTGCTGATATCTTGCCTATTCAAAACACTTTACAAAAGTTTGCCGGCAAAATACATCATATTTGTATATTTATTGAGATAAAGAGCCATGTCTTGAAAACGTTAGTGGGCCGGAATAAATAAGATGACTGTCAGCTCACCGAAAAATATACATACTATATTGGAATCGGACAAGAATATTATTTTTGCAATTGGCGACATGTTGCCTGTGAGATATCATGCCGTCATAATTTAGGTGATATCCATCTGTTATCCAAAAAATACAGTGTACTGTTGATCGTTTTACTAGCAGCAAATATACTGTACCATAAAAGACGACATGCTGTTAAGAACTTGCTAACATCATGCCGTTAATAGCTTGCTGATGTCTTGCATATACAAAACCCTTAGAAAAGTTTGTCGGCAAAAAAAAAACACCTTATTTTTAACATTATTGTGATAAAGAGACATGTCTCGAAAATGTTAGCGAGCCAGAATAAATAAGATGATGGCCAGCTTACTGAAAAAACAAAGTTGCAATTTCAGAATCGGCTAAGAATATTATTTTGCCATTGTCGACATGTTGTCTGTGAGACATCACGCGGACATAATTTAGGCGATATCCCTCTGTTATCCAAAAAAAAATACAGTGAGCCATTGTATTTTTCTAATGAAACTATACTGTCTCAAAACAGACATTATGCAGTTAACATCATGCTAATGTCTTGCCTATTCAAAATACTTTCCAAAATTTATCGTCAAAAGACATCATATTTGTATCTTTATTCTGATAAAAAACCATGGCTCGAAAATATTAGAGGGCCGGAATAAATAACATGACTGACAGATTACCGAAAAAAGAAAGATACTATTTCGGAATCGGGCCAGAATATAAATTTTGCTATTGGCGACATGTTTGTTGTGAGATATCATGCCGACATTATTTAGGAGATATCCATTTCTTATCCAGAAAAATAAAGTGGTCTATTGACTTTTTAATAATGGCAAATATACTGTCTCAAAAAGACGTTATTCCATTAAAAGCATGCTAATGACTAGCTTATTTAAAACACTTTCCTAAAGTTTGTCGGCAAAAATATATAATATTTTATATATATTGTGATAAAGAGCCATGTGTCAAAAACCTTAGCGGGCTGGAATAAATAAGATGATGATCAGCTTACCGAAAAAAGAAAGATGCTATAGAGTGGGCCGTTGTATTTTATCTAATGGCAAACATACTGTCTTAATAAAGACGTCAAGCAGTTTACATCTTGTCAACGTCTTGCCTATTCAAAACACTTTCCAAATGTTTGTCCGCAAAAAGACATTATATTTTTATTTTTATTGTGATTAATAACCATGTATCTTAAACATTAGGGGACCAGAATAAGTGAGATGACGGTCAGCCTACCGCAAAAAGTTTTTTCGGAATCGGGCCAGAATATTATTTTTGCTATTGGCGACATGTTGGCCGTGAGTTATTACGCCGACATAGCTTAGGTGATACTATGTGTTGCCCAAATAATACAGTGGGCCGTAGTTATTTTCCTAATGCCAAACATAGTATCTCAAAAAAGACGTCACGACGTTGTCAGGTGGTTATCTTCTGGCTTTGTAAGGACAGTTGCCGACAGTACATGTATCGGGCCGACAATTGGCCTACACTTTGCCGACAGGTTGTGTTTTACTTTGATGTCATTTACTTTGGTATTGCATGTCATTAACTTATATTTAACTTATATTTAGGCGATGCGTAAAACTTGTATTTTAATTTTCTGAATAATTATTTAGTGCATACAGACAGCTTTATTTAATTTCATTGCTTTAATATTATATAGCACATTATAATATTATTTTATATCTCTACAAGAATAAATTAAAAATATGCACGTTTATATAATACTATTCGCATTGAACTATCTGATTCTCTCTCGTTAAGGCACCTACATTATTTTAAAATTATTTAACTATTAAATTAATTTGAATAAGGGCAACTCATGCTAAACATAATTATATTATCCTATATCAATTTTTATTTTTGGACACTTTGATTAATTATTACACTTGGCGATATCTGATATATCTTATATTTAGTATTTCTTTTGCTTATTTAATTATTTGATTAGCCACAATTCTGATTTATGCCCTAGTGTGGCTTTACTTCGCCATAATTATGTTAATTGATTTAAATTTTTAGACGTTTCTAAGACTTTCTTATATTTTTTTTATTTAGCGCAAAATAATTTAAGCGTGGGTCTGTGGGGTACTTAATTTTAGTTGGTGGGAGATCGTATACATTTTATCCCTCGCAAAAAATTTTATGCACGAAGTTAAACTTTGCAAAAGTTAACACATTTATAAAAATTATAACTTTTTAAAGGGATTGGTGGAGCTTATAAGCTTGGCATGCTAAAAGAGGTGGGGGAAATGTCACCACGACTATAATGTTTATGGCCGCGAGAGGTTAGGGATTGATTGGCACCTCCGCCAATGTTAAGTTTCCATATTGGGGAGCCATGCAAGTTATGTAATGTTAGCGTACTCAGATTAATAACTTGTAAAATTCTACTACTTCATGTATTTAAAATAGATAACCGTAAAGTATATACATTATGTTATACAATAATCTATACATTAAAAAACATTATATTATTCTGATTACTTCCGTTAGCTGGTAGTCAGTTAGTTATTATTTAGTTAGATTCGAATACTATATTATTATAGTTAGTTCTAGACACGCGTAACTAATTAAATGTCTCGGTTGGAACTACTGGAACGTCTTCCCCTTAATAATGATTCTAAAAGCTGATCATCGTTGCCCTACGGCGGCTGGAACTCCTGTCTTCTTCCCACCTTGCTTTGTGGGAAGCTGGCTGTAGTAAGCCCGCGCTATATGCCCCGCCGGCCTTAAATAAGGCGCTGTTTCCCAAATATACTGCTTATTATCAAACGCCGGCGGCTCGTGTCTTCCCACTCTTTACACGTCAGATAGCGCATTCAGGCAAGCATTATAACCAAGGCTTGCCCACGCCATAACACTATACAAATTTCACGAAAATCTAATAAACTATCGTCTCTGAAGACCACGATATTAAAAGCCACCCAAATATCTTCACTCACTCACTCGAATAATCGGTTCGTGCCGAATCGCAAGAAAGAGTTTCACTTGTATACAAAGTTACACGCGATTGGTTCATTTGGCTTTCCGTGTGTTGTTGGTTGGTGCGAGCTGAAGGGTGATCAACACTGGGACTCGTGACGACATGATAGGCAGGATGGACACCAGCTAGTGGCGGCGCCGTTCCTTCTTAATCAGACGATCAGATATTGGCAGTTTAATTTAGCATTCGGAAGCACACATAGTTGCAGTTATTATGTAAACTCAGGAATTAGAATTAGTCAGCAGTGATAACTATGTGAAAAAGGGTAGAATTAAATGTCGGATGTAGCTACAAGTCAGTGGGCGAGTTCTCTACCAACTCTCTAGCGACAAAAAATTATTTGGATTCTTTTATTTTAATTTAAATCTTGAAAGTCAAACACGATAATTGGAACAATAACTACAGCTGTAAAATCAACATAAAGATGAGCGGCAAAGAACAAATTGCATAACAGAATAGGCCCAATACAATGAATGAAACATAGATTTTTAACAAACTTATTTTTAAGTGTATGAATTAAAGCTAGTACGTGATTTCATAACAAGTATTAATTTTATATGTAAATGTTGTTCACGGTAAAGTGAGCACTTTTGAAATAAACCATTGAAAAACGTCACTGCACCTACCTGCGTATATTTTAACGGTCACACTGACTGTCACACGTCGATTAAAGTTGGCAACGATGGATAGAAAGTGGTTCCTTGTGTTAACAATAAATACAAGTGCTAAGTAAGCATTTGTAAATACGGAAATAATTTATTTTATGTTTTGTAATTTAATGCATGTAAGTGCAAGGGTAAAAAACATTTCTAAAATATTTGCTTTTCTAAAAAATGCACAATTGCCCTTGACCGACAAACGAATAAAGAAATCATGCCCCCGATAACGTTAATTGTACTCATGTTGAAAGAATACACAATGTGCATGCAAGTAGATCTTAATCCGGGCTTTCAAGATAGACATATATATATATATATAGAGGAATTTGAATCGTAATTGGATTATATATATTTCATAAAATACAAAAAAATTAATAAATGTAATATTTAACAACATATAAATATATTTCACTAAATGTTTAGAGTTATTTAATTTTTACTAACAGATAAATTATTTAATTCTAAATAAGTTAAAACACAATTAATAAAAACTCAAATATTCATTGGAAATTTGTATTCATCAGCTCAGATCTTTATCAAACTTGAATTTTGATCAGTACTTATATCGTCATTAAAATTTGAGTCTTTATCAAACCTTGGATCTTAATTAAATTTAAGTATTTATTAAAACACAAATGTTTATATCAAAACTTGAATCATCATTAATACTATCAAAATCATTATAATCAACATTTTTATCTTCCTTATTTGGTAATATGCTTCTATCTCATATGCTAAAAATATTTGTAAACAATTATAATTTTATCCATTAAAATCTTATATTTCATTATCACATTCTAGATTTTCATAATGAGTTCGAATAAATAATATAGATTCTCATTTCTTATTATTGAATAACCTTTTTAAATTTAGCCATCCCCTGATAAACATTCGGGTATAACATCGCGGGACGCTAATAAGCATTTGTAAATCAATCAACCAAGTGATTAAATTTAAAGTTCAAGCAAATTCTTTTAACTTCCCAGCTCTTATTTGATCTTTGTTTGGTGCTAAAAGATTGTCCTCTCTATATAGATAACTATTCTAAACAATAATTTTACTTATATTAATAAATTATTTTTCCTCAGTCTATAGTAACTATTAAAATTTAAATTATTGGCCAATACTTTTAAGCCTCTAACATCCAACCTATTAAAGAATGATATATCCAGTTTTATTTGTGTGCTAATTTTTTTTTCTTCAAAATTTCGCTTGATAATGTTATTGCTGCTTTGTACATGTAGCTTAGACAGTTTCAGCTGTCGCTTTTTAATATTCATTTTTTAATAGTTTGAATTTTTTGTTATTCTTTTATTAATTAACTAAAGATTTTTTCAGTAAATTAATTTCATTACATTTTCTTACATATATTGAGGATTTAAGAAGCGTGTATGCTAATATTCTTACTAGTTGTTCTAAAATGCAGATTTGTTGTAGTTAGCGAGCGTGACATAAATGTATATGAAAGCTAAGTCATCAATAATAATAACAAATCTGTGCAAAAATTTAATAAAATGTGCTTGAATGTGTCGTATAATAATGGTGATTTAAGGTTGTCTTACAATACATTTTTATTTTCATTGTAGCAAACCAGATGAACAGAATATTGACCAGAGTACAGAACCATATAAATCACACGTATTCAGTCAGTAACCACTTTACGTGGAATATTTTTTGAAGTTTTTTAACGCACACCTATATTTTTGATCACATTTATTTGGCGGTTTATTATATTATTAATGACAATATAAGCAAGCATGTATTTGTAAGGATTAACTAAACTAGGAGAAATTAAGAGAAATTTTATTTTTGAATATAATTTGACTGTGTAACTTGATAACTTTCCATCAACTTGCATTTCATGTCGATTTCATCGTGGTGAAATTACATACTTATAGAGACTCCCAAATTTTATTACCGGCGTGTTTTTCTTATTAGTTGGCACTATAAATAATAAACGCAATCATCCTACCACCAACAAATTGATTTTATAGCGCACATCCTTTTATATAGAGTATTATTTCCTGGGTTATTAGTTAATTATCGCGTATAGTTATTCACTGGGTATTTCAATACTTATCACAAATTGTTAGATAGGTATGAATACCTATTATGCAGTAGTCTAATTTCGTAAGAGCACTGTAAATATTCAGTAAATTTGCTTATATTTAACACGAAGATATGTTATGAGATATTTTATGATATGGTATTTCACTTCAGATTTTCTACGTCTGTTGTAAAACTAGCAAAATTATTCGACATCCACAAATGTTTGGTGTGACGGAAAAAAATTAGATTAATTTCTGACAGCAATTATGAGAACCAACTTTCATCACAAAATGAGGAAGTGTGAACTAGCTTGGCCAACTGGGTGTTAAAAAACATTTTTAATTACGGGATGGTCCACGTAACCTAGTACATTGAAATATCGTGAAAACGAAGGCTTGGAGAAGAAATGTTGTAAGTAAGAAATAATTAATATTAAGGGGGACAGGAAAATGCATTCTTCAAGTTTTATTTTTAGTACGTTTTCAAAGTTATTTATAGGTCAACATAAGTATTTTAAATGGAAACCTATATGGTAAATTAATTATTTTTATTGCTTGTGCAGTAGTTAACACATTACATACTAACCATTTTGAAATCTAGCACTTAGTTTGCAGATATTCGAAAACTAAACTTCGAACAAAAAGAAGTCGTACCTTGGCAACTAAATGTAGAGTTGTATCATCGTTCATATAAAAACATCGACAATTAAATCAGATAACCATAATAAATGCTGAGAGTGATGCCCCTCTACCTCCAGGCACATTACAATTCGTTTAAGGAAGGATTGGTGTTTATGCAAAAGTACTTCTTTTGGAATATTGGCACAAGCATGTTGTATCCTCTCCTTCTTGTTGTCGGGAGTCGTTGGTACGACGATATAAATGGTTTTTTGAGGAAACCCCATAAGAAAATGTCTGTAGAAGTTAGGTCAGGAGATCAAGCTGGCCTATGTACTGGATCTCCGCATCCTGTCCAACGACCATTGTAAGTGTATTTAATACATTTATAGTAGTACGTGAGTAATGAGATGCGCATCCATCGTGTTGGTACCAACTGGTCTGTCGTTCTTCTAATGATACATCTTCCAACAGTAATGATAACTCCTCAGATATAAATGTCGTGTACATTTGTCCTGTTAATGTGTCATTAATAAAAAACGGCCTAGTGATCTTATCCCCCAAAAGTTCACCCCACACACTAATAGACCAAGGTCTCTGGTGATCCACTTCCCTCAGCCAATGTGGATTTTCAACAGCCCAATACAACATGTTATGCTGAGTTACTTGACCAAGATTTCTGAAGGTGCATTCGTCAGAAAATAATGTGGACCGGATAAAGTTATTATTATCCTGAATTCTAACTTGTGCCCATCTACAAAATGCTACCCTCTTCACATAATCGTCCCCATGTAGTTCTTAATGTAACGACAAATGGTATGGATGTTATTTGTGCTGTTTTAGTATTCTGAGAACACTGCTCCTAGAAATTCGTGAATTGGTAGATATTTTCCGAGAACATATATGGGGTCGTAATGCACTACCCCTAACACTGCGATTTCCTTATCTTCGGTGGTGGAGGTTCTTCTGTGGTTTCTCTTTTTTGGCTGGACACTTCCTTCTGCGGGAAACCGTTTTACAACACGATGAAACGACGTTTTCGATGGATGTCTTATATCGGTAAACCGTTCAGCATACATATGGATTGCCTGTTGCACATTCCTACCGGATTCTCCATAAATAAGAATCATTTTGATTTTTCCTCTGCGGACAGGTGCTCCATGTCCCACTCAGAGTGAAATATAATATAAGAAAATAATGTATCGTAAGACTTAAGGGTTAACACTTAACCGACATACAGTAGTTGCCAAGCCTTTATAAAAATACATTGTCATTACCTACCTATGGAGCTGAATAGGGTTGACTGACAGCACAATGATGCCTGTGCTGGATGTTCAAACTGCTTGTTACTAATACTAACAACACTAGCAGTGGAACGTCTGGACTCGAAGGCGGCTGGAAAGACAAAGGTAGATAGATGGTTGTAGCAGACCGGCCTGTCTTGGTACCAGTTCCACGACAGAACCTACTGTAGTGTTGGTCCTAGTAGTTCCAATTTGGTAGCCTGACATCACTCACCCATCACATGTACGCTGTACCTTTACATGTGCAATCTCTCTTGTTATACGGTATTCGTCATATTTACGTGCCAAGGTATGACTTCATTTGATCAACGTTTGCTTTTCCAATAATCTGCCCAAAGAAGACCTGAATTAATAAATGGTTGATACGAACCATGTTCATTACTTTATAAGTAATAAGAATAAACAATACCATATGTGTGTTATTCCTTATTCTTATTCATCGTAAAATAATACACATGGTTCGTATCAACCATATTTTAATTCAGGACATAGTTTGGCAGATGTTGGAAAAACAAAAGTCGATCAAAGGAAGTCATATCATGGCATGTAAAGATGACGAATACTGTAGAACAAGAGAGATTGCACACATGAAGGTACGACGTTTATGTGATTGGTGAGCGACATCAGACCACCGGTTTGGAACCACTAGGACGATGACTACAGTAGGTTCAGTGGGGCAATGGTACCAAGACAGGCCGGCCTGCTAAAACCATCTATCTACCTTTGTATTTCCAGTCACCTTCGAGTCCAGACGTTCCACTGGTAGTGTTGTAAGTATTAGTTACAAGCAGTTTAAACAGGTATCAGGGTGTTGTCAGTCAAACCTATTCAACTCTATGGGTAGGTATCGACAATGTCACTTTACACAAACTTGGCAATTACTGAATGTCGGTTAAATGTTAACACTTAAGCCATACGATACAGTAAGTTCTTTTATTTTGGTTCACTCTGAGTGGAACATGGAGCACCTGTCGGTTGAGGAAAAAATCGAAGTGATTATAATTTAATGGTAATCTGGGAGGAACATGGAATAGGCAATCCGCCTGTATGCTTGCTGGTTTCCCCGATAGAAGAGATCCATCGAAAACTTCGTTTCATTGTGTTGTAAAATGGTTTTCCACAGAAGGAAGTGTCCAGCAAAAAAAGAGAAATCGCAGAAGAACCACCACCACTAAGATAAGAAAATCGCAGTGTTAGGGGTAGTGCATTACGACCCCCATATGAGTTCACGGAAAATAGCTTCCAATTCAGGAATTTCTAAGAGCAGTGTTCTCAGAATACCGAAACAGCACAAATATCATTCATACCATTTGTCGTTACGTCAAGAACTACGTGGGGACAATAATGTGAAGAGGGTAGAATTTTGTAAATGGGCACAAGATAGAATTCAGTATAATGATAACCTTATACTGTCCACATTATTTTCTGAAGGATGCGCCTTCACAAATTTTGGTCAAGTATATCGGCATAATATGCACTATTGGGCTGTTGAAAAGCCACAATGGCTGAGGGACGTGGAGCACCAGAGACCCTGGTCAATTAATGTGTGGGGTGGACTTTTGGGTGATAAGTCCATTGGGCTGTTTTTTTTTATTCATGGCATATTAACAGGACTACGGTACACGACTTTTTAACAGAGGAGTTACCATTAATGTTGGAAGATGTATCATTAGAATAACGACAGACCATTTGGTACCAACACGATGAATGCCCAGTTCATTACTCACGTACTGCTAAGAATGTATTAAATCACACTTACAATGTTCGTTTAATAGGATGCGGAGGTCCAGTACATTGGCAAACTCGATCTCGTGACCTGACATACCAAGACTTTTTCTTATGGGGTTTTCTCAAAGAAACCATATATACTGACGTTTCGATGACTCCGGACATCATTAAGGATAGGTTACAACATGCTTGTACCAATATTCCAAAAGAAGTACTTTTGCGTACACACCGATCTTTCCGTCAACAAATTGCAAAGTGCCTTGAGGTGGAAGGGCATCACTTTGAGCATTTATTATGGTGATATGATCTAATTGTCGTTATTTTATATGAAGGATAATACAAATGTACATGTAGGTGCCAATGTACGACATATTTGTTAGAAGTTTAGTTTTGGAATATTTGCCAAACAAATATCTAGATTGCCAAATGGTTGATAAGTAACATGTTAACTTTTGTATATGGAATATTGATAAATAATAAATAATATAGGTTTCTATTTACAAAACTTATGTTGACATAGAAATTACCTTGAAAACATACAATAAAACAGAATATTGTATTTTGCTGTCCCCTTAACATCTATTAACTTGTACTACAACATTTTTTCTCCAATCCTTCGTTTTCGCGATATTTCAATGTACCATCTTACATGGACCACACAGTATAATATGTTCTATCAATTAGTAATTAATATCAGAAATGTTATGCAGTATGCAGGCTAAAAATACATTTTTATGTCACTGCCATTCCACATATTTGTATCTACCTCATTATATATCACTGATATAATCAATTAAGCATCTGTTACTTATTATCTGCAAGTGTCATTTATACAAATACAGTAATTTATAAACAATTAATATCTTAAATAAGGTATTATAAAAATTTACAAACTGTAGTGAAGCTATATTATAACACACAATTCTCTGCTCTGTGTGTGCAAAATCAATAGCTGTTACCCATGTTGAACCATGCGAATTTTCGTCTGTTGACAAGCTCACAGGTGAAATGTATGAAACAAATACCCAAACAAACACACAAGGTGCAGTAAAAGAACATACTAATTTAAACAGTTAAAGTGTGCTTGCTGATATAGTATGTAATGTTTAAAAAAATTTACTTATTTCAGCATTCCATTTTCGAGATCCTCAACCTACGAAAAAACCGGTTTCCCCACCTTCTGCTTTCATACAAAAATAAGGTTGCCTGCTCTATTATTGCGTACAAAAGTTTTGCCTTGAAGTTGTATGCAATTTTGAAGCCATCATACAGAACAGTACATCCCACTTAATAAAAAGTTCTTTTTATTACAAGTGTCTAGGACCCGCTGTTTCCATTTAAACTAAAGCATCACAAGTGAAACCAGGTATAATGTGTGTGCTTGGCTTATACATGTGTCGAGCTGCTGTGTAGACAGCATGCTGAGGTTAACATGAAAGAAATCGGCCGAAATGAATTTGATGTACGGGGCAGCCTGAAGTGGTCCGATGGCATGTAATTTGTCCAAACAGAAATACCCAACCCTTACGACCCCTCAATCATTGGGTTTTTGCTACAGCTGACTTAAAAAAATAGGGAAACTCATACATTGACCAACGTAATAATATTACTGTACAGATGTTTGGTGCTTGGAGTTGCATTTGAACATTTATGTGAGTCTAAGTGAGAAAGCAGCAAGTCATGTTAGTAGGTCTACGAGTAGATGTATTATGGGGGACCTCTGGCAAGGGCTAGTGGAATGAGGTGCGAGGCGCCAACATTTGTGATGTTTATTCAAATAAGATATCGGCCATCTTGTTTCTTACCGCCATCTTGGGCAACAATCTTGGTAGCCAGTAAGTCCTTTTTCCTGCTCTATTATTACGTCTATATTTTCCCTTTAAAATAAATTGGTTTTCCTTCGAATTTCTCGTTTTTTCCATCGAAACATCTAAAATTTATTTTCTACAGTACTAGAAGTTTCTCGTACATTAAATTTTTGCTTTCCCGCCATTACAGTTGCATGCCCGCCATATTTACAGCTTCAAAAAAAATATTTAGGATGTATAGCTGCTACATTCATAGCTATAATTAAAAGTGCTCCTCAATTTGCCTCAATGACGCCATTTTTTGGGCCAAGGAGTCAGAGGAGTAAGGGAAGTCATTTTTAATTCGACATGCTATAAAAAAATTAAATCTATAAATAATATTATTTATTTGACTTGTAAAATGTATACATATAAATGTATCGTGCTACGTGTCTACAAACCCATATATTCAAGAAGAATTATATTGTGACCTCGCAACAATCGATTTGACAAGCAATTATTTTATAAAATAAAAGTTATGTATTTCGGTTATGTATTTTTATTTAACTTTTATTAACAATTGTATCATGCAACGTGTCTAAGAACTCATATTTTCAAGAATAATTTGATTTTGATGTCACAACCATCGATTTGGTATATCAGAGTTTTATTAAATAGAATTTATGTTTTTAATTTTTTATATTTTATCTAACTCATACAGTCTAGTGAATCATGCGACATGTCTATGAACACATATTTTTTAGATATATATGAATATGTCGTCAGAATATTTCATTATGTGACTATGACTAGCACCATATTAGATTTTATAAGCATATAATTGTATTAGTAAATATACCAAGTGTTATATACTTTCTGACTTGTGTTTTCAAATCGAATTCTAAACAAACATTATTAACATTCAGTACTCGCAATTTTTTCGCCGCCATATTAAATTTAGATGGCATAAGAGCGATTATTTTTATTTTTAAATTAATTATGATACCAATCCGAGCATCAAATACAACACATTGATTACCAAACAACAGGTCATGTTTTAAGTGCAATATGCTTATATCTGTCACCCACGAACTTATAAGCACAGTTGACCATTATTTCCAAACTATTAAAGATATAGTCAACAAATTCTTATCATAGGAATCGCCCATAACAACAATCATGGCGGCTGGAATAACCCTGTGTTTACTTATAAGCACAGTTGATTGTAATTTCTGGACAATTTAAGATATAGTTGCTAAATTCATAACAGACATTAACCACAATGGCGAGAAGGTCTGCAGATTCATGTATACCATTTGTCTAATTATAAGCATAGTTTGCAGTTATTTCGAACCATTTAGGATATACTCGCCAAATTCATAACATAGGCATCACCCATGATGGCGAGAAGGGTCACGGGGTTAAGTAACCCATATGTCTACTTTTAAGCATAGTGTGCTGTAATTTCCGAACCATTTAATATATAGTTGACAAATGCATAACAAAGTCATCACCCACGACGACGAGAAGGGTCGCAGGTCCAAGAATACCCAATGTTTATTTATAACAATAGTTGATAGTAATTTCCTAACCATTCATGATATAGTCACCAAATTCATTGCATTGACCTCACCCACACTTATGACAAGGACCTCAGGGAAAAGTATACCCTATGTCTACATATAAGCATAGTTGATGGTATTTCTGAACTGTTTAACTTATTGTTGTTAACTTCATAGCATAGACATCACCCACGATGGTGAGAAGGTTCGCAGGGGCACATATACACTATGTCTACTTACAAGCATAGCTGGCAATAATTTCCGAACCATTTAAGACATAGTTGTCAAATTTGTATCATAGACATTGCCCCCGATGTCGATGAGAGTGGTGTTGTCAATGATGCCTTAAGCCTTTTTATAAGCATATAAGTCTTGATTTCCGAAACATTGAAGCTATAGTCGACAAATTCATATCACAAACATCGCCCCTGATTTCGATCAAAGTTTGTAAGTTTAATTAAGACTTAAGACCATTTATCAGCATACTTAGTCATAATTTCCTAACAGTTTAGGTTATACTCACCAAATTCGAACTATAGGTTCTGTGTGTAGCACTGATCAATGTGATATGGCTTATTATGTCTTAAGCTCTTTCATAATTATAGTTATTCATAATTTCCGAACTGTTGAAGTTATTGTTATCAAATTAACACAATTGGCATGACACCCACGACAATGAGAACAGTTAGTTCAATTATGCCTTAATCCCTATTATAAGCATAGTTGAAGGTATTTCCCAAACCATTCGAGATACAACTGCCAAATCCATAACAAAGGCATCACCCACGATGATGAGAACTGTCACAGGGTCCAGTATACTTTATGTATACCAGTTAGCATAGTTGACTGTGATTTCCGAACTGTTAGTTGATTAATTCGTATAATAGTCATCACCCATGATGATGAGAAAGGGTCGCAGGGCCTACTATATGCAATGTCTATTTATAAGAAATAGTTGATGGTAATTTCAAAACCATTTGAGATTCAGTTGTCAAATTTGTAACATAGTCATAACCCATGATGAAAATAAGGATCGCAAGGTCAACTATACCAAATGTCTACTTATAAGCATAATCGATGGTAATTTCCTAACCAATTAAGTTATAGTTGGTGAATTCATAACATTAATATAACCCACAATGATGAGAAGGGTTGCTGGGTCAAGTATCCCCAATGTATACCTATAAGCATAGTTGGAAGTGATTTTTGAATCATTAAAGATATAGTCACCAAATTCATAACAAAGGTATCACCCACAACAACAAGAAGGGTTGCCAGCCCAAGTATACCTAATGTATATTTTAAGGCATAGTTTATGGTAATTTTCGAACCATTAAATATATATAGTCTCCATATTAGTATCATAGGTATCACCCACCACGAAGAAAAGAATCACAGGACCAAGTATACTCTATGTCTCATTATAAGCAAAGTTGGCAGTAATTTCCGAACCATTTAAGATATGGTTGCAAAATTTAAAACATAACCATCACCCACCGTGTCGAGAAGGGTCACATTGTCAAGTATATCCTATGTTTACTTTTAAGAATAGTTGCCTATAGTTTTAGTCTTGTTCAAGATAAAGCCATCAAATTCATAACATTGGTATAGCCCCCAATAACAAAAAGGTTCATGGAATAAAGTATGTATTAAGCACATTTATAAGTTTATTTGGCTGTAATTTCCGAATGGTTAAAATATATAAAGGACTGACAGATGTGCATCAATTAACAGCACTCTAAGTTACATTAGACGAAAAAAATAAAAATTTTAAGTGTTGGAATGATAAGGTTAACACTGCGAACAATTATAAATAAAATTTTTAAGAAAAATTATTATAAACATTTACCGACAATTGTAATCACCCGTGTTGGATGCTGTACGATATATTAAAATATCCTAGACAAGACCAGGTCGTCCTGTTCAGTACAAATGAATAGCAAATGCCTATTGCAAGAACCAAGTGAAACAAAACTGTCAAATTCAGATGACACACATATCACTAGCAACAGAATGCATCCATCCTGTCTAGCATTGCACAATCATCTAATATGTAAGGCATATTTATAAAAACTAATTGTACATATATTTATTTTGTTTATATGACATTTATAGAGCTATAACTTTCAGCACATACGAAACAGCATTCATTAACATCATTTGCTTCACAAGACATATGGTAGCACTATGTGCTGAGGCAAACACAAACATATATATAATTATAAGAGATAATTGTTATAATATTATAACTACCTGAAGATATTGCACAAGTATCAATCACTAAGCGCAATGTTAGTCTAAATAAAAATACTTTCATGAAGCTGAGATGCACAATGTGATATGGTCAACATTGCTACACCCTTATGGAAACAGATATAAAGGAAAATATTTATAATCACTTACCAAACATTGCAATCACATATTAATCATACATCGGGTGCTATATGCTGTGTTAAAAGATGTCAGACAAGACCACACTGGTCTGGCCAGTAAAACAGAATAGCAAACACCTTCCGCACGAACTGAGTGAAACAAAACCTTCAAATTCAGCCAACACTCACATCACTGACAGGAGAACGCATCTGACCCGGCCAATGTTGTGCGAGCAACTAACGCAGGTGGTCGACCACTAACACTAGCACAATCCAGGCATCGCCATGTTGAAGGGATGGTACAGAACACTGGGCCAGAGAGATAGGGGGGAGAGACACAACAGGCTCCGTATGGCAGACCAGCCGAGACACACAGGCACATTCCTTAATGAGAGGAATTCAATACAGGTTAACAATTCATTCCTTATTAAACACTATCTATACATGTACGTTCTTGAACACATATATTAAAACCATTAGTAGTTCAAGAGAGATGACACTGCTACACGTGCTGAGGCAAACAGATTTAAAAAGCAAAATAGTTTTACGCATTTACCAACAAATGCATATTGTACGAGGATCGTGCTCTGTATGTTGTTTCAGGTGAAAAAAATTATATTGTGAAGTGCGGGAATGACGATAAGGACAACACTGCAACACACCGATACAAACTGTTATAAGCACTTACCAGCCATTGCAATCATATATTACACATGCATTTCTCTTTACTAGAGGAATTCAGTACATGGTAACAATTTATTTCGTTTTAATATATTAAGCTGTAAATATTAGCATGTATCTTGAAAAATATCGCTTATATTACACTGGTATTGGTAGAGGATAGCACTTCTGCCCACAGTAGTAGAAGTGTGCCGGTTATATCCCAACTTTTTTTTTACTTTGATCTTGACCTTACCGATATAGTCACATAAGATTAACCTAGGGCCGAAATCGCTGTAAATTCTAACTCGCCTCCTCCTCCTCACTTAGCACCTCACATAACATCTCAATTGAGGTTCTAATCCTGTGCTGTGATTGGTCCACACATAGCACCTCAATTTCCTCCTCCCCACCTGAGCGCTCTTGTGTTTTCTTCTTAAATTAATTGGGTTCCTGCTGCGAGATTCCAGGCTCTCTTCTCCTCCTGTTATTTATTCTGAATACATGATACAATATCACACATCTCCTCTACCTATACCTCCGCCACTCATCATCCTCCATTCCTGAGATATGGTTAACACCCTGCCCTCACCACCCCATACACTCCTTCCCAGTGAGGTAAGATGTCTTCAGTTCCAAACTATACAGATAGGCCGCACTTCTGTCGTCATCATAGGCTATCGCCCTAGTTGTAGAGTTGATCGCCAAGAGAGCTGATGCCTCTAAACGGTAGGTAGCACACAATTTATCGCAGTGCTTGTCATAGAGTGGGCGAATCGCTTGCCCTCCAAGAGCCACTGTTGGTAATGCTATTAAATTTTATTATAACCTCTGTGATCGGCTGGAAGCATAAGACAATTCTCTCCATCATATATGTAATGCATTAGTACACTATAAATAACATTGCTTTCAGGATGGTTTTCAACGGTAGGGGAGGGGGGCTGCTTCCATAGCACAACACCTTTAACCACAGGGCTAAGAGAACTTAGATCCCAATGGATATTTAAATGTTGTATTTATAAAATGAAACATGCCTACATACTTGCATAGTCAAAATGAATATGTAGTATATATCATGCTTAAACAATCGATTAGTTAAAGAATAATTATGTGAAATAGTTTGGAATCCAAGTATTATTTTGTATATAAAATTTTAAAATTGTTAAATGTACATGTATGAAGCGAAATGTTTATGAACTCGTATTTAAAGAAGATGTAGTTTATGGGGACTCAACAACCAAGATATTCAAAATATAATTTTTTATAAAAAAGTTATGTCTTTAAATTGAAATATATTTATTAATTTTTTACAAAACATCATATCGAAGGACGTATGAAAAGATTCGTATTTATTTGACACTTAAGAATAAAGAGTTAGAAAAAATAATAATGTAACTACAACTGTCGCCATTTTGAATTTTAGTAAACTAAGAAGTATATATTTTTTTAATTTTAAATTAATTATCTAACCACTCTGTACATCAAATACATCACATTGTTTACCTTCCAAAAAGTCATTTAAGTCCTAACCCTTTCTGACAAGGTCAATTTTTATTTAAGCCCTTTTATATATATAGTCATAATTTCCGAACCATTAATTTTATGGTAATCAAATTCATAACAGAGGCACCATACCCGACATCTATTATGGTCTTAAGGTCATTTAGACCCTGAACCCTTTCTGGCAAAAGTTTAATTTGAGTTATGCTATTTAAAGGATTAGTTTACTCGTTATTTCCAAAACTATGGACCTATAGGGATCAAATTCATAACATAGACACCGTACCCGACATCCATTGCGGCTGTAAGGTCATTTAAGTCCTAAAGCCTTCTGGCAAGGCCAATTATGCATTTAAGCCCTTTTATAAACATAGTTACTCATCATTTCCAAACCATTTATTGCTATAAGTATCAAATTCATAACATACAATATTATGCCCGACATACAATATAATGGTAAGGTTATTTACACCCTATATCCTTTCTAGCAAAAGTTTAATTTGAGTTAAGCCCTTTTGTAAATATACTCATAATTTCTTAACCTTTAGGCTATAGAGATCAAATTCATAAAATAACCATCAGACCCGATACCCAGCACGATGCTAAGGTTACTTGGGTCCCAAACTCTTTCTGATAAGGTCAATTTAGAGTTAAGCACTTTAAAAAATGTAAGTAATATTTTCCGAACCATTGAAACAATAGTCATCAAATTCATAACTTAGGCATCGTATCTGATATATATCATGTAGGTAAGAGTATTTGAGCCCTAAGGCCTTTCTCACAAGGTCAATCTCAACTAAAGCCCTTTTATAATCATAGTAACTCATAATTTCCCATATATCAATGCTACAATCATCAAATTCATAACATACACTACAATCCCAACGACAAATAAGACTGAAAGGGCAAACTAACCTAAAGCATTTTGTAAGCATAGTAAGCATAGTGTATTGGCACAGATTATTGTTTTTTACAATGCTGATATTCTAGTAAAACTTAATTAATTACCCTCATTTGCTAAATAATACTTTTTTTGGCGAATATGTGCTCCAGTTAATTGCTTCATTGTTTATTTTTTTATTTATTTATGTTAAACTACTACAATTATTATATTCTTTAAAAAATTTATTATTTGCCACAAGTTGGCATGTTTAATAAGCAATGATGATTAGACTTTATAATATTGTACTTTTGGCTCGTTTTGTTTCAGTGTGCAAATATTGTCATTTCGTTTTTACTTGTTCTGAATTAGGTCAAGTAGCTCTAAAATCCATAATTTCCCTCAATTGACTACTCAAGATAAATTAATGAAAAGTTTCGTTAATCATTTTATATGTTTTTCAGTAGTCATTAAATAATCGATTGCGTATGTGAAACACCGAGTTCTGAGCACATACGATTCGATATATATGAGACCTGCCAAAGTCGTTGCCTTCTTCTCAATTTTTAACAAGCATGTAGTCAGCTACGATTTATTTTCTCTCGTTAGTCTACATGACATCTTTTGATGTAATTATGTTTTTTACCGCCGTTTAGGTAAGTTTGTTTGCGGTGATTTCCGCTTTATCCCCTTTATGTTAGTTTTTCTGTTTTCACCATAGTTCTCTTTTTTATATTATTATGCAGTCCACAAGTTTCGGGGAGCCCGCTCGTGTACAACTACTAAAGGCATCCTAACTTCATATTGCCTGTGGGATGTCACATTTCTTGGCAACATCCTTCCCGGGATGTTTCTGCACTTCTAGTCGTGGCGTAACCTGCGCCCAAATGTATTCCTTCACTTCATGACTTCTGCCTACTTCTGTTCGTCAAAAAATCAATTAATACAATTATATTATTTTTCGCATGATTGATCGTGCTGCTCAGAATGCTAGAATGTTAGACTGAACAAAAAAGAACAAACATAGATACATTGCTTTTGGCGCCTAATATTCAAATTTGCGTTTCTCTGTAATAAAAAAAATGTAACCTAAAATTGTTTTACTTGCTTGAATGTGCCCACGAGGTACACATGTAATTTAACCTTTTTAACGACCTCGTGCTCAAGGCATTATTAACTTCAAATGATGAGGTTCTTAATCTTTCTTTTTTAATGGACAAATAATAAATCATGTAACAAATGTCACCAAAAAGGTTTTGTTTATCCTTTCTTTTTTTTATTTTGCACCAGGTACCCGTTTAAAGATAATATATACACATATATATAATTATATGAATGACTATAAAATTCAAAATATTTTTTATAAACCATGATTTAAAAATGCTCAGATTATTTATTTTGAAGTGATTTGTTGTTTGACTTCATGTACCAGAATTTATTTAATATATGAAAAGAGTTGCCATAATCGTGTTTTCTCTTTATAATTTTCTCAAGTACCCCTATGTATAAAGTATTAACAGTTTTACTATCAACAAAACAAGTAATTAATATAGAAACTATTTCCAATGTGGCACATTTTTGAAAACAAAACAACTGAATATTTAAATTTATTCAATACAACTAAATTGTAATTTTGCTCATGTGTGTTTAGTTTGAAATAAAAGCTTGACTAAATTTTTCACTTATGTAAAATCGGAGCACACATAACCAAAGGTTTTAATTTATCGCCATTTCTAATCCAACTACACACAGAAGTTCCGATCCAACTCCCTTGCTATGTGTCTTCCTGGTGATGGAATGAAAGTACATGTGGGTGCTGGATACCTGCTCAGAGCAATTAATGTAATGGTAGTTTTGGATTATCAAGTTGCAGTCTTGGTCAGAACATCTAATATCATTTTATATCTGAATTAATATAAATTGTGTGTTGCTATGTATTCCTGCTTATAGTAATTAATGAAATACTATTTTTTAATTACCGAGATTGATTCCCAAGTAACTAACTTAATATTTATGAAACAATTCTGGGAAATGCAATCTTAAGCATTCACTTACACTCGATATCTATCATATTACTTGAGCTGTGTCTACTGCTAAAATATCATGTTATATGTTCGATGTTAACTGTTGAAGAACATGAAAGGAATATATACTAGGTACCAACGTCTATGCATGAATAATTAACAACTAAACATTCAAAAAAGTGATATCTTCTCTCAGTAAACAGCCAGACGTCAACTGTCATAACTTTTCATTTGTTTCAGCATTTGCATTTGTATAATTATTACATATTATTATTATGTGTGGAAGGTATTACACTTACAATATGCCAGTATCCACTATACAAACTTATCAAACATGCACATTATATGTAGAGAGACATAGGTATGCTCTCAAGGAATGACAGCTCAAGATTAAAAACCTTACCGGAAACATGATGTCCGTAGGATATTTTCAAGCGAAACCAATTCCTGCTTTATTCCTGTCAGGTCAACGGACCCTAACAGGAAAAACAATTGTATATGGGGCTTCAACATTTACTATCACCCACACACACAGAATATTTCCAATTAATTAATGTGATAAAACATTTAATTATGCAATAGAAAAACACACACCCATGCACACACACAGAATAACACAAACTCAAACACAAAGAAAACTAAAATATTCCAATTGGCAAACCTGCTCCGCCCAAGACTTGCTCCTAATGAAACAAATTAACCCTGATAAACCCTAAATTCACCCAAAAAGACCAAAATCTACTCCATAAACACACACACCCACACACACACAAAACCTAAAATATTCCAATTGGTAAACCAGCTCCATACAAGACTTGCTCCTAATGAACCAAATAAACCCAGATCAATCCAAAATTCACCCAAAACTTCCAAAATGTACTCCAAAACACACACATTCACACAACTCATATGCACATACCATACCAGGCAACTGCAAAACCCCCATACCACCGAACATTAAAAGCAAAACTAAATACACACCGTAACAAACATATCAACATAAGATGCAACTCAAATGAACAAAGCATACAGAAACACACACGATCATATTATGAAAACACTTCAAACTAATCAACACATCACCCAGTTGCAAAAACCCTAGCATGAAACTCTACAAGCAAAACTAAATACTTGACAATTATATCTACATATCATATAACACAAATGAACAAATCTCCATCATCTGTCATCCAATACACATTATCACACATATTTAATCTAAAGTACAATGATATACAAAAAGACAAAATTCTACCATGATTCCATTTTTCTAATATGCTATATAACATCATTTAAAACCAAATTAAGATCCAAATTAAACCCTCATCACACTCAAAATATGCTACCCCATACTATATATAGCAATCAAAACGTGTTTATTACATAGAAACTCCATAGTAAAATAATGATTGTTAAGATCTGCTCTTCTTAACAATTGATTCGATCCTTCTAGCATACTTAGATATATCTGCATAACACGTTTTTACACAATTATACTTTTTTCATCCCACAAGAAGCTTATGTGTTGTTTAAATGAAATTTTATATGTCTATATCAAAAACATCAAAATCCAAGTATACATACTGATTAAGTCATTACTTCAACCTAAACGCTGACATGTAAATTTATACTAACATATTCTCTGTTTCAATTCCCAAAGAGCTAACTATGCGTATATGCGACATTTGTTTAAACCCACTCATCTTAAACATGAAACATTAAATAATACTTTTAAATTAACATTCTTTTTATATGTCTTTAAGTTCAATATATGATAATTTAATATAGTGTTATAACACAAATGCTAAGTATTAATTACACGGCAAACATCAAATTTACATAATGCAAGTCGATGCGCTGCCTAACATGTTCTCTTATAACTAAAGATATTTCAATATTTTTAATTATTTCAGGAAGAATATTTTGTGTATGGCTAGCTAATTCTCGCAATCTTCCGAACAACACCATATTTCTTATCTATGCAGCTAGACATTTTGAGAAACTTTAAAAAAATTGTATCGATCATGATAGGTTAGGATTACATTAGGAGAGTTGAGCACACACAAACACATTATCAATCATCAAGAGTAAAATATGTATATTCGCATAACAAAAATACATATTAAGATATAAGTAGTATATAGATAAGTAGTATATATATATATATATATATATATATATATATATATATATATATATATATATATACGGGAATATTCTGGTTAATTTACTTGATATGCGATTAAAATAAATATCTACTTTCCCTGTATGGTTTTTGAACTGCTATATATATATATATATATATATATATATATATATATATATATATATATATATATATATATATATATATATATATAGCAGTTCAAAAACCATACAGGGAAAGTAGATATTTATTTTAATCGCATATCAAGTAAATTAACCAGAATATTCCCGTTATGAATATCCAAATGCAACTACTATGTAAGTATTGATCTGAAACCAAATATCCAATCGACCGATGAAAAACAAAAAAACCAGGATGGAAGACAACTATAGGTTTGATAACATACTCATTGCTTCATTGCAAGTCAAGAACACTTATTAATAGTATTGATGTATTGATTAATTAATTTCTCTCTAAGTACACATCTTAACATAACGAAAGCTAACTTTTGATTAACGTAGGAATGATATCAAACATTACATATATATAAGCCATCTTGTAATGCACTACACAACAAACACCTAAACAATGTGCTTTCTATTAACTAGTTCACTATATATTCAACTCCCATGCAACATTAGTCATTCAAAAAATAAACAGTTATCCCTATCCACTTAGCTTATCATCTCTAGAAGGGAGAACAACGATCTCGGGGAATATACATAGGTGAATGACTTATATAGGAAAACTACACTATCACCAAATGTATAATATATATATTTATTGTGTACAAATATAAAAAATTTTTTTTAAAGAAAATTTAATGTTAAAAATAAATAAAAACAGGGTGATGAGAGCGAATCTACTTACAACATTGCCAATATAACCTGCATGTCAACAACAAGAAATTTGCTACCTAACACCTGAGCAGATCACAAAGACATGAGAGAAAGTATAAAACCCACGCAAATAGCAACTTTGTCGTTTATGTTACAGAACATATTTAACAAGCTATCGCAATACAACAAAACATATATAGGTTTGTTCCAGTACACACACAAACACAGAATAACACAAACTGTCGCACAAAGATCCTAAAATATTAAAATTGGCAAATCCTCTACACCCAAGGCTATCTCCTATTGATGCAAATTGATACAAACTAACCCTAAATTGTCCCACAAAATCTACTCAAAAACACACTCATACAGAATGAAGTAAATACCTAAGACCTACATCTCTTTATAACACTCTGGTATACCTAAACACACCAACCATTGACAATGTTCGTGAAAATAGTAACATACAAGGAAGAAAATATATATAATTACCATCCCAGGATTATTAAACAGAACAATAATAGCTATAAAGCATAACTTTTTAAAAAGAATTTATCCCAAGCAGTTTAATATAACTATCCCCACACGCAACTCACTTACAAGGAATAAACTATTCTTAAATATTTGTCAGTTACCCTGCTAAACAAATAACCCATATTCGAAAGGTTATAGGTTCGGACATTAAACCATGTCGTACCTGCACACACACATACACACACACACACACGCGATATTCCATTTAGTAGAGAACGTTTTGTATAATAAACATTTATGGTAGACTCATCTCATCTCCTACACAATATTCACTTATTAATCTAACTTTAAAATTCATATTACTTTGCAATTGTTTGATGCAGTCATTTAAATTTCAGACTTATATTTATAATATTTTCTTTTATTTTACATGGCCCATTTGTCAAAGGTTCATTTACAGAATCAGAGAGCTCACCGTATCACCAAGCCACACACACAACTATCCTTACTAATCTTTAACACTATTTCCATCAAATCTTACCAATTTTGAATAATTTTTCAATCAATCTTTCCATCAATATTTACCAGTCTTTAACAATCTTTCCATTAATTCTTACCAATCCTTAACAATCTTTCAACCAATCTTTCAACTAATCTTTCCATCATCATTGCCAGTCTTTAACAATCTTTCTATCAATCCTTACCAATCTTTGCATAAATTCTTAAAAATCTTTACAAATCTTTTAATTTATCATTACTAATATTTAACAATCTTTCCATCAATCATTACCAATCTTTACCAATATTTCCATATTTTCTTATCAATCTCTACCAATCTTTCCATCAATCCTTACAAATATTTACCAATCTTTCCATCAACCTTTACCAATCTTTAACAATCATTCCACAATCCTTACCAGTATTTACCAATCTTTCTATCAATCCTTACCAATATTTACCATGCTTTCCTTCATTTCTTACCAATCTTTAACAATCATTACAATCCTTACTTATCCTTACCAATCTTTCGATTATTCCTTACCAATCTTTCATCCTAACTTTGACAATATATACCAATCCAAGGGTTTATAGAATATCTCTATCCATATATATATATATAAGAAAAACTTTTCACCTAATGTCTCCACAAATTAATACATATTGGTAGAATGAATGTTTATGTAGACATTCAACTATCCATACATATTATATTGAAGTCTTTATCATCATTCTCTTAATTTTTATAAGCGTTTGCTCATAACAATACTTAAAAGTTGGAAGGGATAAAATGTAGAAAAACGAATAGTATTTCACAAACTTTACCTTTATTTCACACAATTATAAAAAATTACATAGTAATACTTATATACACTCAATCATATTTTAATTTCAACAAAAGTATTTATGATTTAACCTAATTATATAGTGCGAATCGTAGTGTGAGCAGTCAAGGTATACTTATTCGCATATACACCATTGCAGTTAACACACATGTTGGTCTTGTAGCTAATACCAAATGGACTTTTTTCTCTTTTGCATTCTTTCGTTTTATTCTTTCTCTTTCTTAATTTCCTTCTCTTTCATTCGTTCATTATAAGTTTACATCTGTTGCTGGAGGCTTTGTTACTGCGGCATCTTGGATTACTCAATTAGCTCTAGCCACTATTGGTTTTGGCATTGACCGTTAGGATTACTCTCAGTAATCCGTAGCTAGGGGGCGCTGTCTTTTTTTTTTTTTTTTTTTTTTTTTTTTTTAAGACCACCTGGAATGGTACGGGATCGAACTGCCCGTCCTTGGGTCGCCACACTTACGCCTTAGGCCACTCGGCTATAGCGACATGCACTAGTACAAGAGTTATAAGTAGCATATAGCCTGGAGTAGAATAAATAATATTTTGCCTATGGTAAAAGTCATAACATTTTTATTTTTTATTTCATACATTTTAATCAACTTCATTTATATATCAATAATGTTTTTAAGTTTATATACAAATCAATAATTTGTAATGTATAATTTTCATTTTTTATTAATTTTATTTTAAGTATTATAATTCAATATTTTTTACTATATTTTTTCAGATTTTTTTTTGTTTTTACTAGTTTGGTTGAACTAACATATATATTATTTATATTTAACTTACATATATATTTTTTAAGTATCTTAAATTGTTTTAAATTCATTTTGATAAATAATTTTTATAATATTATTTTTAACTTTTAATTTTTTATTACTTTGGTTTAACTTACATATATATTATTTAAGATTTAACTTATATGCTCTTATTTGTATGCATTTGTTAAGTATATTTTATTAAACTTTAAAGTGTACTTAGTGAGGAGTCTACGAATTCGTATTTTTCAGACAGATAAGAATATGTCATCACAATATATCACCTGACTATGACAAGTGCCATATTGGATTTTATAAGCATATATAAAAAACTGTTTTAGTTCATATATGCGAAGTGTTTTACTTTATGAACATTGATTATTCGAACATTCTCGATTTTTATTTACATATAATATATATTTTTTAATATTCCAGACTTAAGTATGTAGGGACTTCTATGTTGAACTTAGAAAATCCTATATTTCCTACTCATATGTAATGTAATGTAATGCTTATAAATTTCACACCATTCCATAATCAAAACTGTTCAGTATCAACTTCGCATAGCCTGAGATAACCTTACCTTACTTCACCTAACCTTACTTTACCTAACCTAAGATAATTTAACCCAATCATAACGTAATAACTCTGAAAATGTATATTCAATGCATTCAACTGCCACACTCTAGTCACTGCCAGACATCGCTTCACCTCCCTCCTTCTCTATTCTTACTTAACAGATATATAGAATTGTAATGAGTACCAAAACATATATAGTACCTTTCACCATGACATAAGCTTGCCACATTCGTGCTATTAACAATACAGTTCCGTATCCACCACCGTACATCAGACTTACTGATCAATAATAACAGTCAACTATATTGACTACCATTTCAGCCACATCTAACTTTGCAAATTACACATATAAGCAAGCCATACCAGCTAAGCATTCTGCCCCTCCTATTTAACTAGCTAAATAAAAAGCGAATCATACAATTAAACAATTCCACACTATCTATGCTATACTTTTTTCATACTGCCAAAATAACCGAACATGTGGTCAGGTCATGCATATCAGCTATACAAGCAAACTAACTGTACAACCAAATCATACTTATGTGCGTTCCACCCCATGTCAGATCTCTGAATACATTTTATTTCTCTCGCCATCCACTTAACCTAACCACAAGTCCAAGTAAAATTTCAATTTATTCACTTCAACATTTTGTCGTATGCACTCCACACACTTGTGTAGGACTTAGAAAGTATTTTCATATTGTGTAGCACATGGGATATATTTAACTTAGTCATGCCCATTCTACTCCATGTCGGGACTTTTGAAAGACATGTTAACCTAACCTAACCTGACCTAACGTAACCACCACACTCTATAGTCATGTACGTTAGAACTTGGAATAATTTTTAAGTAATTTTTTAAAATATAATATAATGGAAATGTGTACCTATCCTACTCCGGTCGATGTTATAAGTACTATAGCCCTCTTACGACATGAACTCTCATAAATGTTGATTTAAACTGAATTAATAAGTGTTTCAGAGATGCATATACGCGTATTACTATGAATTTGTATAACACTTTTATTCACATTATCATATATTCAATAGATAGATCATCACATTCTTTTGCAGAATATCTGCTCTGCTAATCAACACCAGACAAATTTACTCATACCTCAAACTAGAAGTCATGTAGACCACAGCCCAGACATCTTGAACGAACCACTGCTAGATTTAAACTCACAACACCCCCTTAATTTTTAACCGAGGACTTGTTGACCTTGTAAATGTCAAGACCAAATATTGTAAATGCGCGTAAACTGGAGTATGTATGTGCTTCCTACCCATTTTCTCATCTGGATGGTGTCGGATAACCATGAGCATGGGGATAGCTATGTTAGCAGGTCTGTTCCTGCATAGTGACAGGTAAATAAAGAGAATGAGTAAGTAGGCTTTACGAACAAGTACAAGTCTGCAACTGAATTGAACTTTGGGTCAGCATGAAGGAAGTTTTCTAAATATCCTAACCGTCATGTAGGATATTGCAAATACTAAAACCATACCAGCGCAAGTAAATAATAATATATTATTTTTCACATAAATTGTTTGTGTTCTAATATAAAAAAAACTCAATCAACCAACAAACATTTAAATATACCAGCCATCCATACTTACAGCTGCTCTTACGAATCCTACAAGGCAACATACCTCCATTATCGAATGACACTGAAACAGATATATAATAACCCATGATAAGGAGTTAGAAATAAAAAATTATTTTTACTGTATGTTGTTCACCATTTATATGCCCACACATAGACGCGATCGACGTAATAAAAATTTACTTTTCTTGTGTGAAATATTCTAAACCTTGTTAGTTAGCGATGTTGTGAAATACCTCTGGGCCACAGTACTGGGTTCGAATCTGACGTCATGTAGTCATTATATTCAGCAAACATTTTATGCTTTGCAGATGTCGTCCATAGATCATCGTCAGTAAAAAATACGTTTATCACAGTGGTCTTGGAGAACACATTTTCGTTCTTAGCGATGCTTGGATGCTGCTTAAAACTCCAAACAATCTGTATTTCTCACATTTTTCAAAGCAAAAATTATATTTTCCTTCATAATCCACTGTTTTACATGACTAACTACCTACTTACTAACCTAAATATTTACCTGCCTGTCTATCTTTAAACATACCTAACTAATTGCCTACCATCCTAATTGCCTAAATACCTACCTGCTTACCTACTTACCTACCTAACCTACCAGCATTACTACCTGGATATCAATCTACAATCTTAACTACCTAACTATGTACATACCTGCCTCACTAACTACCTACCTAATTACCTACCTGCTTATCAACCTTCCTACTTACCTTAGGGGGTTAGGTAGTTATCTAACTACCTAACCCCCTACTTGCTAATTACCTTTCTACCTACATTCGTATCTGCCTAACTACCTATATATCTGTCTGTCTGGCTACATACCTACATACATACCTCTCTGCCCAGATGTCTATAACTAACTACTTGCCTGCCTTCCTCTTTACCTACTTACGTACCTACCTGCCTACATACATACCTACCTTACTTCTGCCTGCCCACATGCCTGCCTATGTGACTGCCTATGTGTATACCTGCCTACCTACCTACTTATCTGCCTACCTGCCTGATGTTGGATTTACAATAACCTGACAGTCCGACAAAACAGCCCCAACACAGACAAAAACTTTTCATCAGCCAATCAGGAGCAAGGTCACCCTGACAAAAGCAGCCCCGACAAAAGCAGCCCCGACAAAAGAAGTTTCTATTTCCACTTTCTTTGGGCTTTGGACTGGTCAGCCTCGCTTGGCAGTAAAAAAAAAACAAAATCATAATATTACAAAACAAAATGTCGTGCGGATTTCACTACTATCGTAATTTTCAGATTAAAAATAATTTTTTTACGTCTACATGCGTGTTTTCTTGTAACAGAAGCTAACGAATTGATGAAAATAAATATGTGGAAAAACTACTGCTCCAAAATTAAAGAATACTTCGCTTACAAACATGTAAAAAAATTGTGTGCAATGATCTGCGATTCCTTCACATTCTATAGCAAGTTACTGGCCATTCTAGGATTTTGTCGTAAGCCACGCAACACTTTTCGGAGGGGAACTATTGGGGTATTGTAAACAGTGACTAATTTTGGTGGCGCAAATGGTCGAGCTGTAACGTCGTATCAGACTGTCGGGAAGACCTCGTTATTGCATTGTAATTCCAGCATTACTGTCTGGCTACCTACATGCCTTCGTACCTATCTAACTGCCGTATTACCTACCCACATATCTGCCTACATACCTATATATCTAATTTACTACCTAACTGCCATCCTACCTGCCTACCTTCATACCTACCAACATACCTACCAACCTACCGATATACCTACCTGCCTACCTGCTTTGTAACTACCTACCTAATTGCCTTCCTGCTTACACACCTACATACATACCTACATACATACCTACCTGGCTACCAGGCTACCTGCTTACCTCCCTGCCTATCTATCTACCTACCTACCTGCATATTTGCCTATATACCTTCAAACACGTACATGCCGGACTACCTGCCTATCTACCTGCCTACCTTCTAACATACTTACCTAGCTACATACCTACATTACTCCCTACCATCCTACCTGTCTACCTACCTGCCTGCTTACCTACCAACCTATCTAACCTATCAGCATTACTACATGGATATCAATCTACTATATTACCTACCTAGCTATTCACATACCTGCCTCATTAACTACCTACCTAACTACATACCTACCTACAATCATGCCTACCTACCTATATAACTACCTAACCACCTACTTACTAATTACCTTTCTACCTACATTCGTATCTGCCTAACTATCTAACTAATGATATGTCTGGCCACATACCTACATACACACCGCTCTGCCCAGATGTCTAATTACTTACCTGCCTACCTTCCAGCCTACCTGCCTACATTCCTACCTACCTTACGTCTGCCTACCTACATGTCTGCCTACCTTCCTGCCTACCTAACCTACCAGCCTGCCTACCTACCTAACCTACCAGCCTGCCTACCTACCTAACCTACCAGCCTGCCTGCCTACCTGCCTGCCAACATATTTGCCTACAGGACTAATTACATACATAACTATTTACCTGCCTTCCTTTCTACCTACTTACATACCTACCTGCCTACATACCTACCTGCCTACATACCTACCTACCTTACTTCTGCCAGCCTACATGCCTGCCTATGTGCCTGCCTATGTGTACACCTGCCTACATACCCACTTATCTATCGATCTGCCTGACTGTCTGACTACCTTAATATATTTCTACCTATCTACCTGCCTCACTACCTACCTACATATCTGCCTACATACCAACATATCTAATTAATTACCTAACTAACTTACTGTGTTCCTACCTGCCAACATGCATACTTTCATAACAACCTACATACCTACACCTACCAATATACCTATCCGCCTACCTGATTATGTAACTTCCTACCTAATTATCTGCCTGCTTACATACCTACATGACTTCCTACCTGGCTACCTGCTTACCTTCCTGCCTATCTATCTACCTACCTACATGCATACTTGCCTATATACCTTCCTACACCTACCTGCAGGCCTACCTGCCTACCTTCCTACATACCTGCCTAGCTACCTAGCTACAAAACTCCCTACCATCCTACCTGCCTGCCTGCCTGCTTACCTACTTACCTACTTAACCTACCAGAATTAATACCTGGATATTAATATACTATCCGACCTACCTTACTATGTACATACCTGCATCATTAACTACCTATCTACCTACCTACCAACATGCCTACCTACCTAGATAATTACCTAACAACATACTTACTAATGACCTTCCTACCTACATTCATATCTGCCTAACTAACTTTCTAACTACCTGTCTGTCTGGCTACATACCTACATACATTCCTCTATGCCCAGAGGTCTAGCTACCTACCTGCCTACCTTCCTGCTTACCAACCTACCAACCTGCCTGCCTACCTGCCTGCCAACATAACTTGCTACATAACTAATTACATACTTAACTACTTGCCTGCCTTCCTTTCAACCTACTTACATACCTACCTGCCTACAAGCCTACCTATATTACTTCGGTCTGCCTACATGCCTGCCCATGTGCACACCTCTGCCTACCTACCTACTTATTTACCTACCTGACTATCTGGCCACCTACATACCTTCACTACCTATCTATATGCCTGTCTACCTACCTACATATCTGTCTACATACCTGCATATCTAATTAACTACCTAACTAACTGCCTTCTTACCTGCCTACATACCTTTCTAACTTACTACATACATTCCTACCTGCTTACCTGCCTAACTACCTATGCAACTAACTACCTGTCTAACAAACTGCATGCTTACCTAAGTACTGGCTTAAATAACAGTCTACCTACTTACCTGACTGGATGCCTGATTACCTATCTACCTACACACTTACCTATCTAACTACCTAACTACATACGTACATACCTATGTACATTCATGCCTTATTTCCTAACTACCCCTATTTCTATCTGCCTACAAACCAACCTACCTACCTGCTTAACTGCCTACCTTTATACCCATATACTTTCCTACCTCTGTACCGTCCTACTAAGCTACACGCCTACATACATAACTGCCTACCTGCCTAAGTGCCTACCTTTGACCTACCTACCAACCTATCTACCTACCTATATGCCTACCTGCCTACCTCCCTACCTACATGCCTACTTCCTATGCACCTACTTTACTATGTAACGGCATACTTACCTGCCTGTCTGCTAACATACCTCCCTATCTGCTTACATACCTACCATGCTACATACTAACATAACTATCTGCTTACCTACCTAACTACCTAACTTATTCCTATGCACATGCCAATCTACCTATCAACCTACATGCCTACTTACCTACCAACCTACATACTGACCTAACCACCTACCCTCCTACTTTCTAATCTACCTACATACCTACAGCTATTTACCTTCCTACCTTCCTACCAATCACCCGACCCGCCCACCTACCTACCTAAATAATCACCTACATTCCTAACAACTTTCATGCAAATACACCTACTTACTTACCTGACTTCCTATTTAACTAACCACCTACCTACCTGTATGCCTATAAAATCGAAATAAAAAAATATATATGTACATACATTCCTTCCAATATACTACCAAATAAACTGTTTACCTGAATACCCACCTTCATACATACCTACCCACATATATGTCTACATAGCTACCTACCAAATTATATTCATACCCAACATACACATACATTTTTCTACAAACGTGCCTACAAGCCAACCTTCCCATCTGCATAACTTATTACAATACCACATACCTACCCACCTACTTATCTACCTACCTACACACACTCCAAATCCCACATTCCTACCTACCTATATACTTAACCAAATATTTTAAATCTATACCTAACTAAACCACATACCATCCTAACTTCCCACCCTATTATGACTAAACCAACACATCCCCCTAACTAAAAACCCAATCATCATTTACTCACCTTCCAACACACACATATATCTACATACATATATACCTACCCACCTATCTACTCACATACTGAACCAACTACCTACCTGCCTATATAAATTAATTTAGACATTCATACATAACTATCTAAGTACATTTCATCTACATACATATCTACATACCAACATATTCAAATCCCTAGGTACATAATTTCCTTCTTACCTTCTTAACTTCCTCCCTACCTTCATACCTACATTCCTTAATTCATTCCTTCCTACCGAACATGTTTTCTTACATCCTTACTTCTACGAGCCTACCTACATACCTACCTATCTTACTAAATGTGTACCTACTTACCTACACATCAAACTAACTAAATATATCTACATGCATCCTTTGTTACCTACCTTACCATGTACATGCCTAACTACATATAAATCTACCCTCCTAACTACCTATCAACACACATATATCTATGCCCACATTAATATCATCCTACCTACCCACCTAGATACTTTTCTTACAACATACCTACCTTACATCATACTTAAATATCCAACTACCTAACTTTCTACAAATTTACCTTCATACTTACCTTCCTATTTAACTACATACCTAAATATATACAAACATATTTAAATTCAGACCTGATTACCTGCCTACCAAAATTAACTGCTTACCTTAACTACCTACTGTAATACCTCCCTTAATTACCTACTTTAACTTTATAACTAAATTTCATTCAAACATTAACATTTTACCTACCTACCAACCCACCTTACTTTCTTACAACCATACCTAACTACATAAATAACTACTTTCATAAATACCCTCCTATATTCCTATGTTAATACCTACCTAGAGTTCATTAAATACCTAAATTAACTGCCTGTGTCAAATACATACCTTTCCTATCTATGTTAACAATCTTAACTAACTACCATAAATACCTGTCTGTACTTCATAACTACTTAACTTCCCACATACATTCTTACCTAGACACATACCCAGCTAACTTATTTTCTATTTACCCACTTAACTACCTATCTTCCTACAAACCTAGATGCCCAACTACCTATATACTTTTTACATTTTCCCTTATCTTCCTACTTAATTACCTAGCAACTTAGCTTAGTACTTACATTAAATACCAACATATCCACCTCATCCAGGCAACATAAATACCTAACTTTATTTCATGATTAATTCAACTTCGTTGGTACCTAAGTAAATAACCAACTTCCTAAAATCAGAAACATCAAACTGCCTAACTTACTTAAATATTTACATATATTCCTAACTATATAAATGCCATCCTAAACATTTATTTACCTAACCACTTATTACTCTACCATCCAACATACCTACCTCAACTACCTACGTTTCTTTCCTACATACACAATTACCTATATTTCCAAGTAAATACTTTCATATCTACCTTCCTGTCATACCTATGTACCTACCTACAGAACTTCCAATTTATCTTCATAACTCCCTACCGTCCTACCGTACCTACTTACTAAACTGAACTTCCCACCACAACTACTTACCCTAACTAACTACTTTAACTACCCAACTAAACAACGTACCTAAACTTCTTACCTGAATTAACTTCAGACTTTAAAAATTACACACCCACTTACCTACCTAAGAACATACCATACTTCCTAACTACCTACCTATGTACAGCTAACTTAACTGACTACCTTAACTATGTATCTGAAATACCAACCTTAACATCCTATATTAACGACTTACCTTACATACCTACATTAACACCTTAATTTGTCTACCTACCTTAACACCACTCGTAACTTAGCTTAATACTTATGACCTACTGACTTATGTGATGTAAAGTGCTCGTCGCTTGTACAATACCCGTTGGTAGGTAGGTGTTTATAACTGTTTTATATTTCATCATCAATATGTAGCAGTGCCATCGTCTCTTGCATGGCCAATGGTTTAAATGTTTGCCTTTAAAAGTCGTGTAATGTGTGTTTTGAGATGCATGGTTTTGTCTAGCAACGACTAATACGATTTACAGTGCTGGTCGCTTGTGCGATACATGTTGGTTGGCAGGTGACTATAACTATTTAATATCTCATCTTCAATGGATTAGAACTCAGTATTCCGGTCCAAAGACCTCTAGCAACATACCCGTCATGAAAAAAGAACATATATGCAGAGCAGAAGACATGTATCGTGAACCTTCAGCGAAGAGCAGCGTGAAGTCTAGCAGCTTATTTTCTGAAGAACCCAATGGCTTTGTTGATACACTGCGGCTGTTGGTTTAATTGCAGAGAAGTCAAAATTGAATTTTTATTGAAAATGAGAGTTTGTTGACACGTCACACGAGACAATTATTTATAAAAGTCAAATTTAAAAATGTGAAATAAAATATATAACTTTCATTTTATAAAATTATACTTTTTCAATTTAATGGTTGTGATGTCATAATATAATTCTTCTTGATAATACTATATCTTAGACACGTCGCACGGGACATTTATATCTGTCAATTTTACAAGTTAAATAATTATTATTATTTATACACTTAATTTTGTTAGCTCCTCGAATTCAAAACGACTCCTGACGCCTCTGACTCCTCGGTCAAAACATGGCGTCACTGAGGCAAATTGAAGAGCACTTTTAATATTAGCTGTTAATGTAGCAGCTCAACAACATAGGATTTTTTTTGGGAGCTGACAATATGGCGAACATGCAACTATAGTGGCGGGAAAGCAAACATGTATTAACGAGAAACATTTACTACAATATAGAATAAAATTTAGACGTTTCGATGGAGTAAACACGAAATTCGGGGGAAAATTAATACATTTAAAAGGAAAATATGGACGGAATGTTAGAGCAGGAAATATGACTAAGTGGCTACCCAGATGGTGGTCCAAGATTGCGGTGTACTGACTACAAATATGTCGGCCTGAAATAAAATGGCCGAATGCTCATTTGAAAAACATCACAAAACCATTGCCATGCTGGCGCCTCGTGCCTCATTCCCCTAGTCCTTGCTCCTAATAGAGTAGATATATTTTTGTGATGATCTTAAAGTAGGAGGCTTTATTGGATGACAAATTATGTAAGTGATTTATTTACGAATGAAAATAAAAACAAACTAACTTATTTGTATTTAATTCCTATCTCCTAAGAAGTGTACCTACTACTATGTGCAATTGTAAAACATGTCTGGTAGGTTGCAAGTAAAAATATCTTGCTATAATACTTCCATTCACTGTCGATGGACGAGATAGATTACCTTTGCACTTCTTGCTATGTCTATTCAGACTATTGCTGCAACAACTACCTTCATGATGTCGTGATGTAAGGTGCGAATTTCCAGCGTCCCTCGCTGTTGATCATGCGTCTGGTGTTACAGATGGCGAGTCTTAAACCTGTGATTCCGTATTCGTACCACAGCAGAGTACGCGATTACTGTAGACATAACGATCTGCTTTCCAGTACAGTCGAAGATGAAGTGGAAACTAATTTTTTACTCGATGCTTGATTTTATACGATTATCACTACATGACGGTTCGCGATGCTGCTCCTCTCGGTCTGCCTGTTATAGGCCGTTCACGATAAAGGGAGCACTTTTGAACGCCCACACGTTTGGAATAGTGGTCAATAAATATATTTCATTTTAGCCTTAGGCGTTCACTTCTGAGTGGAGTGAAATATACACACTCTGTTTATTATTTAACATGGATATTTATTAAAAAGGTGGTTAAAGGATAACAAATGGCTGAAAGTAAAAAGTAACTAGGGCCTCAAAAGTGCTCACTTTACAGTAAACATCCTGTACCTGCTTATATAAATTCCTGGCGAGCTTAAAGTATTTTGAGATAAACACACATTGAGTACGAAAATTTTTCTTGTAGGATAGTTCATTGCAATTGTAGCATGTTGTGCTAGATACCTAAATATGTACATATATAATACACAGATTTTTCTAAAAATTACATATCATATTCTGTATTTTTTTTTTACCTGTGAAATTATCGGAGTCTCTGTGGGAGCAAACCTCTGATAGCTTATTCTCAGGTATGGTGCCTTGTATCCACAGTCATTGGGGGATGTGAGTTACTTCAGTGTCATATGTAAGTCTAGCATACATCAAGTATTTGCAATGAACAAACATTGAATATGGCCATGTTCGAAAAAAAATATTTTTGGTTAGTTCACTGTCATTTGTGCATGATGTGTTCGATAACTAAATATGAAGTTATATATAGCTCGCACATACAAGTGCTTATTTAATTGCATATCATAGTGTTTTTTTTAACCTGTAAAATGATTGGACTCTCTAAGGGGATCGAACCTGTGTTATCTTATTCGCAAGGGCGGTGCACTGTCTCTAAGACACCTGCCAAGGTATATGAGTTATTTCCTATAAAAAATTTCAATAGCATATGTATAAAATAAATTAAGTGTTTTTTTTTTTTCAAGGGTGGTGTAAATTCAGTGCTTGCAATTGTCGAGTTGCTTTCTTGGTTGTTATTATATCCCGTGTACGAATAGGCAGGATGATGTTGTTGTGGTCTTTGCGTTCGTCGAGTTCGCATCGGTTGCTGCGTTTGCGGTCTCCATGTCTTCTCTATATATGAAAAAGCTACATCAGGTAACCTATTCTCTTTATGTTTTGCGTCTTCTAAAATCAGAGTACATACATAGTTGAAATGCGTGTAATTGACGTGTGTATATATTTGTATATGTGTGATTAGCTTTGCATGTGATTTCCTGACTGTATATGAATTAAAATATGATCGATATAGAGAAGTGAACAATCTTCTAAGGCGAGGTAACATTTAGGGGCCTGAGCTCGAGAATCGAAACTGTAAACATATAATAATTCTCTTTCAGATTCAGACAAAATCTGTTTTTTTCCCCTAGTTATGTGGAAATGTTTCAAGTATGTATGGTGGAGGTGAAGCTAATGTCAGTATAGGTTAAAAATAGATGAATAACACAGAAGTAATTTATGCACTTTGCAGACTTGGCATAATACAACTTTATGCATGCTCTTTTGTAGAACAAAGTGGCCGCCATCGGTAACGCAAACGAGGTGACGTGACAGGGGAAATGAAGATGGATGAAGACCACCACTAACTTAGCAGACGATGATCATGTATTCAAGCGGTAGACTGGAGAAACGAAGATGGCGAGAGCATCTGTGTTTCTAGCTCAAGCAGCTGCCGGTAAGGACCTGGTGGAAAGCAGATCGTTACGACTGCATTCATTTTCTACGATCGTGTACTCTGATATAATATGAAAATGGGAGTAATGGTTGAAAACTTACCATCTGTAATAACGTCAGAATCGCCAACAGCAAGGGACCCTGACGAGTTGCTACAAGTATTACAGAATCAGTGTTACTACTTTGGAAATAATTTTAGTAAAATTTGTAGTGCATGCCGACATGAAAGAAGTAAAGACACAGTGGGCATGTTCAGCCCACTGTGATAACTGCAATGTTGTGTTTACCCGTATTGATAGTCTGTATAGACATAACAAGAAGTGTAAAGGAAATGTTTGTCGTTCATCGGGAGCGAGTGCAAGAATTGCGACAAGAAATTCGCTAGCAGCTCCAGTGCCAAACGTCATGAAGATAGTAACTGTCCATTTGCCACCGTCTGCAAGACTTAGCCATGTGATAACTGTCGTGCAGTATATGCATATAAGCGAGGCTTGAATGCTCGCAGCAGGTATTGTACTGCAAAAACAGTCGCCATTGTATTGCTTGAATGAAGAATAAATTGTACGTGTATCAAATATGATTATGAATTTTTATTATGTTATGTTTGAAAAAAAGTTAAATTGTATAAATTATTTTCTATAATATTCGTTTATCTCAACTAATGCTAATATTAGGCTCACCTCCATCACAAGGAAAAAAAAAAATTTTCTCTAATTCCGAAAGGGAATTAATATAGTTGTACAGTGTCAAGTCACCGCCGACGAACTGAGACCTGTTTTACATGATGCTCGCTCGTATACTATTCACACTGCATGTTAGTTTGCATTGCTCGTCTCGGGTTGTCTCAATAGATTACTGCTAGCTGTGTGATGCATACACATGCAGGGTTGCTGGACTGAAATATGTTACCTGATCCAGCGTTTTCTAGCCTGCAAATTTGACTATTCGGCTTTCAACTTCTTTACAATCGTTCACCTTTCCGTGTCGGAGGTGCCTTGTTTTTTTTTTTTTTTGCTTCTGCTCGCTCCCGTTGTGTGTCTTACACCAGGTCCTGAGATGTGTAGTGTCTCTAACGATAGCATTACCTTGACAACATTCTACACAGTCAAGAATCTCTTCGCCGTATTGCAGATAGTAAGGTAGGTGTTTGTAGACGGATTTCATTTCGTGTCACACGAGAAGGAAGGCTTTAAGCAGGTATGTACGCTCGGTATATTTGCCGAGTGCTGTAAGTGATTTCATCTTTCCATATGCTGCAATAGACAATACAATTTTCTGACTGCTATAACTGCATAGCAGTATTTTCACTATGTCCTCTCGATGAGAGAGAAAACCAATTCGGAGCGATGTGTGTTGGTACAAGCTGCTTATGTAGACCTGAAAGTGAGTAAGGTGGATAGAAGCGATATCGTCTACCAACACCAGTGTATTTGAAGCGATATTTTTTAAGACACATGCTAATATTTAAAGATTAGGGTATTAAAACTAAATAAATTGTTACCTTGTACTGAATTCCTCTCGTAACAGGAAGTGCTTGTGTGACTCGGCTGGTCTGCTACCCTGGAGCCTGACGTTTCTCACTCTCTCTAACCTAGTGTTCTGTACCATCCCTTCGACATGGCGAGGCCTGCATTGTGCTCGTGTCGCTGGCCGACCACCAGGGATAGTTCATTGCACAACGTTGGCCGGTTGCCATGTTCTCCTGTCAGTGATGTGAGTGTCGGCTAAATTTGAATGTTTTGTTTCACTCGATTTGTGCGGAAGTTGTTTGTTATTCTGTTATACTGGCCAGGGCGGTCTGGTCTTGTATGACATCATTTAACACAACATACAGCACCCAAAGCATGTGTAGTATATAATTTAAATGTTTGCATCAGTGTGAGCAATTTTGACTTTATCGCACGTGTGCTTCTCAGCTTCGTGAAAGTATTTTTATTTAGATTAACAATATGCACAGTGTTTGATGCTAGTGCAATATATGCAGCTGGTTAAATGATTCTATTTACTCTTATAATTATATATATGTGTGTATGTGTGTGTGTTTATATCTATTTGCCTCAGCATATAGTCCAGCATCTGTCTTGTGAAGTAAATGGTTTAAATGAATGCTGTTATGAATGTGCTTATAGTTATAGAACTATAAATGTTACATAATCAAAATAAGTACACGCACTGTTTGTTTTTATAGATATACCTTACAGATTAGTTGATTGCACAATGCTGGATAGGATGGACACGTTCTGTTGCTAGTGGTGTGTGTGTCAGCTGAATTTGAAGGTTTTGTTTCAGTTGGTTCATGTGAAAGGCGTTTGCTATTCAGTTGTACTGACCAGGACGACCTGGTCTTATTTAGCATAATTAAACATATTGTACAGCATCCGATGTGTGTGATTACAATGGTTGGTAAGCATTTCTAACTATTTTCCTTTACAATTAGTTGTTTATATCTGTTTACAGTGTTACACTTATCATTCCCAATCTTAAAAAAGGTATTTTATTTTTTTGTCATACATAACTTACAGTGATTAATGCTCGTGCAATATACACCAACTGTTAATTTATGTATAACTGTCAGTCCTTTAAATATTTTAACAGTTTGGGAATTTGAGCAAACTATACTTATAAGTGCACTTAGGACATACTTGACCCTGCGACCCTTTTTGTAGCTGGGGGTTATGTCTTTGTTAAGAATTTGATGGCTATATCTTAAACAGTTCGAAAATTATAGCCACTATGCTTATAAATAGACATAGAGTAAACTTCACAATGTGACACTTCTCGACATTGCGAGTGATGCCTATGTTATGAATTTGGCAACTAAAACTAGAATAACCATCAACTATGCTTATAAATAGACAGGGTATACTTGGACCTGCGACCCTTCTCTTCGTCATGGGTGATGCCTATGTTATGAATTTGGCAACTTTATCTTAAATGGTTCGGAAATTACAGCCCACTATGCTTATAAGTGGACATATTATATATACTTGGCCCTGCGAATCTTTTCCTCATCGTAGGTGATGCCAACGTTATAAATATAGCGACTAAACCTCAAATGGTTCGAATATTACCATCAACTATGCTTATAAATAGACATATATTACACATGACCCTGCAACCCTTCTCATCATTGTGGGTGATACCTTTATTATAGATTCAGTAGTTTTATCTCGAATGATTCGATAATTACCATCAACTATGCTTATAATAGGGCTTATGGCATAATTGAACTAACCACTCTCATTGTCATGGAGATGATGCCTATGATATTAATTTGATAACTATAGCTTTAACAGTTTGGAAATTATATATAACTAAGCTTATTAAAGGGCTTAATACATAATGAGCCATGTCACATTAATCAGTGCTACAGGAAGAACCTATAGTCCGAATTTGGTGACTATAATCTAAACTATTAGAAAATTAAGACTAACTATGCTTATAAAAGGGCTTAAGGCATAATTCAACACACTACTCTCATTAACATTAGGTGCGATATCTATTATATGAATTTGATGACTATATAATAAATGGTTTGGAAATTATCGCCAACTATGCTTATAAGTACACATAGGGTACATGTGACCCTGCGACCTAACTCGCCTTCCTAGTTTATGCCTACATTGTGAATTTATGACTGTATCTTTAATGGTTCAGAATTGCCATCAACTCTGCTTATAATTAGACATAGGATTTACTTGACCTGCAATCCTTCTTATCATTGTGGGTATGTTTTAAATTTGGTGAATATATCTTAAATGGTTTGGAAATTACCATTAACTATGCTTATAGGTAGACAAAGTGTATACTTGGCCCTGCAACTTTTTGTCGTCATGGGTGATGACTATGTTATGAATTTGTCAACTATATCTTAAATGGTTTGTAAATTACAGCACACTATGCTTAAAAGTATACATAGGGTATACTTGACCATGTGATCCTTCTTGCTGTCATAAGTGATGCTTATGTTATGAATTGGCAACTATATCTTAGATGGTTTGAAAATCATTGACAACTATGCTTATAATTAGACATAGGGTAATAAGTAGACACAGGGTATCATTGTTACTGCTTAAATGATTGTCGTCATGGATGATGCCTATGATAAGGATTTGATGATTATAACTGTATTGGTTTGGAAATAATGGTCCACTATGCTTATAAGGTCGAGAGTCTCAAATATAGGCTTGTTAGTCTTAAAACAAGACCTGTTATAAGGTAACCACTGTGTTACATTTTATCTTTGGATTGGTATTATTACTAATTTTTTAAAAAATGTTCTCTTGTGCCTACTAAATTCAATATTGCTGCGAAAAAAATATGAGTAATGAAAGGTCATAGTGTAAGTTAAGTATTCGATTGGAAAACACAAGTCCGAAAATATATAACACTTCATATTTTTTCTTATACTTTTATATGCACTTATAAACATTTATAAGGCAATGGTCATAGTCACATTATCATATATTCTGACAACATATTCTTATCTGTGTAAAAAAAATATGAGTTCATAGGCATGTCGCAAGAAACACCTGTTTGTAAAAGTTGAATAAAATACATAGAATGAAATACATAACATTTATTTTATAACATTATGGTTTTCCAAATCGATGGTTGTGATATAATAATAAAATTTTTCTTGAAAATACGAGTTTGTAGACACATTGCATGAAACTTTTGCTTATAAACGTTAAATAGAAATATTTAAACTGAAACGCATGACTTTTATTTTATAAAATTATGATATGTGAAATCGATGGTTGTGATATAATATAATTCTTCTTGAAAATATGAGTTCATAAAAAAGTCGCACAATATATTTATATCTGAAAATTTAACAAGTTGATTTAAAAATATTATTTATACATTTAATTTTTATAGCACATTGAATTCAAAAATATTCCTCAGACTCCTCTGCCCAAATATGGAGTCACTGAGGCAAATTGAGGAGCACTTTTAATTTTAGCTATTAATGTAGCATCTCAACATCATAATGATATTATTTGGGAGCTGTCGATATCGCAGGCATGCAACTGTAATGGCAGGAAAGCGAAAAATCAATTTATGAGATACTTCTATTACTGTAGAAAATTTTTTTTAGACATTACGATGGGGAAAAAAAACGAGAAATTCGTGGTAAAACCAACACATTTTAAAGGGAAAATATGGACGCAATGATGGAGCAAGAAAAAATGACATACTTGCTACCAAGATGGTTGTCCAAAATGGCGATCAGAAACAAGATGGCCAACTTCTCATTTGACTAAACATCACATGTTGGCGCCTCGCGCCTCATTCCTCTAGCCCTTTCCCCAGGTCTTCCATAGTAAATTTACTTCTATGTATGAACAGCATAAGATTGTGATACCTTAGTAAAATTTATTTTTATGTCGCTTAGGAATGGTCACTCCATTATCTGTTGCTTACGATTTGTTTACCTCCGTGTGTATGCCATATTGCCTAAATATCATCTGTTGCACCATTGCCACTGTAAATTTTGCATTTGTTTTAAAAGGAAATTGGTGGTCCTAGGCACTTGCAACAAAAGGACATTTTTTGTTTAGTAGGATGTACTGCTGAATATGATGGCATGAAAATTGCATAGCACTTCAAGGCAAAACATTTCTATGCAATAAGTGGGAAGGCAACCTTATTAATTGTATGAAGGCAGACAGTGTGGATACCGTTTTTTCCGTAGGTTGGGGAAACCAATAACGCAAAATAATATCCAGAGAATAACATTTTATTTCCACGCAGTTTCTGATATTTTCAAAAATTTAATTTCTCAACTCGATATTTTTGAGCGTATATCCCCCCCCCCCCACCCCGGGGAACTGAGCTTGTCTATAAGTTTTATTACATATAGCTACCTCATTTTCTACAAGGAATCTTCTCCCGAATTATTTCAGGTAACTTTCCGATCAACCTGTATACTGTAGCAAAATCATGTTTTATGTTTGCTATATCTCAATGTTTATTATTTCCGAGTTGCAGCCCTGGACTGGAACCACGAATGAGCTTTGTTTCATCTCACCCTTTCCTGTTTTTCAAGTAATTTGGGAGTGTGTAACGGTACAGCGCATTAGGAAACTACTTGTCATTTTCAGGTCAGTGGGAGAGGATTGGAAACTAAGTTTTGTGGCCACATTCACCTGAAAATTAAAACGATGCTACTTGTCATACGTCTGTGCATTGGGCTGGCAATTTAGGGCCAAGTTCACTGAAATGGTGAAAACTATCATGCCTGTTAGTAGTAAAATGTATCTTTGGCTACATTGGATTGGGGATGTGGAGTTGCGGACAGCCATACGCCATCTTGGATGATGATAGCCATCGACATCCTGCTCTGTAATTCCACTTGGGGATTTTTTAGTAGTCATTACACTGATGACCATCTTGGGAGGCACTACACATTCCACATTGATGAGTGCAGAGCGGTTTATACAGCTGTTGAACTGAGGTCCAAAACCAAGCCATTTCACAAAAAGCCCTTATTCCAAGCTCTGAGTTACTTTCTGCACCAGATGAATATCTGGGAATCTTGTCGGCTGTAGAAGGCACCTATGAATATGGAGCCATTCATATCTTCATGGTAGTATGTACGTGGCTCATAATGACAAATCTCTACAATCATGTATGTCTCTGTTCTCCAATTAGGAGTGTACGATTTATCGAAATTTCCTTTCACTCGTGATATCTGGACATAAGCGCCAAACTTCATCTTAGGTCGGTGTGGGTCCACTTTCTTTGAACCTCGTGATTGTATACAGACACCAGATAGGGCAAAATGTCCAGTCACTTGTAACTTCTCCAAGAGAATTCCCACCAAAAGTTCTTGAGTGCACAGTTAAACCTCTCCGCAATTGAAGTTTTCCACCCATTTTAGATTCTGTAATCGTTGATGTTATTTGCAGCTATTAGTGCACAAGAGTCGTAATTGTAGAACTCCTTGCAAAGATAAGTCTGAAAATTTTTAGGTGTACCTTTATCTCGAAATACAATATTAATCACATAGCTTACATCAATGCTTCGTTTGCGACAAGCAGGTACACCGCATGTGTATTTGCTGAAACAATTCACAATGGTCAATAGATATCAGAATCCCTTACTAACATTCGCAAATGGGATCATTTCGACCAAATCAACTTAGAAGAGGTCTCTCAGAACTAAAACTAGTACTTTTCACTTGGGATAATTATGACGAGCGGATAGTGAAGCTCTGTAGTGATCTGCGGATAAGAAATGATCTTTAAAATATGCATCTGCCTTCATAGAGCTGTTCCAAAATATTCACGATCTCGTCCCTGTCTGAATTATTGCACGGCCTCTGAGATGCGACTGGCAGGCGTAGATGTGATATGAGCTTCGAAGTCAGACCCAAGCCAGTCTCCACACCATCATCCAGGAACAGATCAAGGATAATGGCGAATTTCGAATGTGTTTCAACCTTATGAGCATTGCTGGAAGAGTCATTGTCCACCAGATGAGGGCTCATGAGAATAAGTATGCACTTGTATATGTGAAATGCCTTGTGTGAATGCATGCCAGGCTCACTTTTAAAAAGTAGCTCATAGAGACCTGAGGAGGTACGCACTGCTTCGTCCCCAATCTGTATAAATTCGTTGGACGGGAAAATACATACGTTTGTTTTCCAAAAACCATTTCCTAGTGCATCTATTACAACATACTTGCCATCATTAAATCTTACTGTGTACGACTGTAGGTAATGGCGAACAGTCAGGGTGTGAAAAATAGATCGGGCTTTTTTACATTTCCAATCTGCTAAAGGCAAATCGTCATCTTTATCAGCTTCTGAATCTTCCACAAAAATCTTGCACTTCCTCGCAGTCTGATGTTCGATGTGTGGCCCAGTCTTCAGTTCAGCAGAGGGAACAGGTCATTGCTGTAAATTGTCGATTCGAGATGTATTTGGTAGGAAGGCTTCTTTGAAAATAATATCTCTCTCCATGTGGGCATGCTTAGCCTGCCAGGAGGTACTTAGTATTTATAGTACAGTAGCATTTTTGTGCGACCTCTTTGTGCTAGCCGGATCGGGACCGTCACACTATACCCTGTCGGCCTGAGTATATTCGAGTAATACACTTCAGACCTGCTGATATGGTGTGATAAGGCATTTTCTCGAATATGTTTGTAATGAAACCACAATTTACCATTGGAATTCATATCAGACTATGTGTGAACAATCCAGGTTGACCGTCTATCTTCCATAGCTACGAGATGACTGGTGAAAGCAGAGCATTTTCTCGCCACCTCAGTCAATGCACAAACATGCCTGTCAAATTTAGCAGACAATGCAGCAGTCCAAATGAGGGGACCATCCTTAGGTGTTAGCTTCTTGTCTAAAGAAGAGAATATGACCTCACACTCCACCAATGCTTTCAGTCCACTCTCATAATTGGCGGCCGATGCCCAAAGAACCTTGTCCACAATGTGCTTTCCCATAGCATTGAGTTTCGTCTCCAAAGTGGTGAGCTGGTTAAATCCACTCATCAGGGTACGAAGGGAAGCTTCTGCATTAGCGCTAGATGCCACCAATGGTCTCAAAGCCTCTGAAATGACATTGCGGAAAAAGGACAGAGAAGCTACATCTCCATCATGCTTCGGTACACCAAGGTTCTTGGCTTGCTTTCCTCCGAAACTGCAGTTGTCATGGTCAGTATATGTAATACAGCTGTCCGAAGCACGTTTCAGGCCTCCGAACTTCGAAATGTAGTAGCTCATTATTCATTGATGTGAAATGATAAACTGACCAAACCCCATTCGATACCTACACTTATGTGGTGGGAAATACTCTGCTAATATGAGGAACCTGTGTGGTTCATGCAAGCAACATAAGCACATATTTAAAACTGCCAAATATGTTATCGGTAATAACATAATCAGAGTAAACTTAATGTGAATTCAGGCCATCCATGCGGAAGACAATGAAGAATTTTGCATTGTCACACAGAAGTTTCTTAGGCATATGCGAATATGTTAGACACAGGTAAATTAAGTTCACAGCTACATGATATTCCATGCTAAAATACCGTTGCATTGTCGACTGTCTTTCACATGGAATATCGTCAAAGCCAAACATAGAGTTAAGCCTGGTTTAATTTGGTGTCACGACATCTTCATTGTCACCATATGGAAAGTAGTGTAAGCCACCCACTGCTTCAAGTATTTGTGCTAGCTGCAGGTACTTTGGTTGTTGGAGACATTTTGAGCAGAGGTACATGTTCTCAAACCAAAGACAATTGGGCTCTTCCAGAAGGCTGAGAAGCACGCGTGTCTTTTCACAGTCCCTCGGTCTCACTATGATACCTTGCACATTCGTTGTAAATAGCTCTCATGGCATGTTTCGCGTGCGGTAGTTTCATCATCGACAGGGATGTGAATGGGAAGCATGGTGGCCTGTGGCATGATCTCCATTGTACTTATATGTATACACTGAATCACAGGAACTTAAGGCCACGTTCTAGGTCGGGTAAGGTCAGTGGATGTGGGTGGTTAAGTTCAAGGTTGGGTGATGTAGGTGGCCATGTACACAAAGCAAATGTATAAGTAGGTGTGATGGTCAATTTGTGTGTTAGTATGTCACAATGTACATAGTAGTAAGAGGGTACAATGTCTGGTGAACAGGATAATCAATAACCTCACTTTCGAGGCTCACATTCCAGGCTACAAATACTGTGGGCCTGGCACACGGCTAGCACAATGGTTTTAAGTGGAAGTTAATCCCATCAATTCATTTGACATTATGTGCAAGGAACACGACTTAGCTTTTGCGACCAGTAGTAGGTTGGAAAATAGACACATGGCCGAAATCATACTTGCAGATAAACTAGGGTGATAAGTAGATCGCCCAAGCCCAAACTCGGCGAACATCTAGCTGCATGTGGCGTGTCCAACATAATGAAAGCTAAAGACAAGTGAGGAATGGGTTTGTGGTTTGGAAGGATGACAAAATAACTTGTAATACATAAAGGAAACCTGGCTAAGTAGTGGGGAAGTGAGGAGGTATTTGCTCTTCATCCTGCCAGCACAACGTGTTCTCGGCAACCATAACAGGTTGTGCAAGCAGTATAGTAAGAGCAGTGAAATCTTCTAAGGAAGAAAATAAACAGTTGAACAAAGCCATATGCCACAATATAAATATGGAGTCGATTGTTTGAAGTAAATAAAATGGTGGGGGCCTTGTATCTTCGCACATACTGTGTAGGTGGTGGCGAAAGGGAAAAGATAAAATTAAGGAGGAATAGACGAAGGAGGCAGTCTTAAGAAGACTGTCCCACCATCCACTTACCAACATAGACATACAAAAGTTTCCTGTAAATTTAAAATATCTAATTTTCGGGGTGTGTTTATGTGCAACCGACTGTCATGTGGTCTGACATGGGTGGAGTGTGGTGTAAACCTATATACATGCCAAGGGCCAGGTACACGTTGGACAGCATATAAAAGTGTGGGGATATTGGAGAATACTATGACAGCTATATAGATTTAAGAGCACCGCTAGAAATGAAAATGTACCTGAGAGTTTTGTGATTACATTAAAACTATGATGCAGAGTAGCTACCGCGAGAATCGAATTGCTACCACCTACGCCTGCACTTACTTTCAAGGTATACTTAACAGTGATGTTCTACTCATAAGCATTAGTCATGACCAAAACCCTGATCATGTTGGGCAATAACTCGGAATTGTGCTCTGTTCACTTGCCACTGCCGAACCTTCAGAGGTCATGGCCAGCCACACTAATCGATTTTCAAACACACTTCCCTGTACCGAACATAGCTGTATGCAATTGCATGTTTCACTATGTCACGAATGTTAGTAAGAGAGGTGAGATGCATATAGACATAGGCTCTTATGAGGATAAAGATATAGGCAGATACCTTAAGCTCACACTGGATCCAGAAGTGATGTTGGTACTGCGAGGTAATGCTAATATGCTACACAGCGAGATGTATTGTACGGCTCAGATATACTTTATGCTATGCGACACACTTGCTGCAATGCTAGGATTCGCGAATGACAAGTATGAAGTGAATAAAATGCACTAACCCACCCTGCAGTAATCATCTTCCCCATTAACACAATGAGAATCAACTGTAACTTGGTTAACAGTTCGTAACTCAATGGTAAACCTAGCCAAAAATGGTGTAAATTATCTACGAATGTGCCCCCTGGCTTTAAGCTAGTGGATATGCCAAAGACATCCATTTACACGCCAGTCGTCATGGAGAGCATACAGGAAGTAGTTGTCTCTGTAGTACACCAAGACAGAAGTTTGATTAATTTCCATGGTGATCAAATAACCTTTTGCCTGCATCTGCACAAAGATAAGTCTGAAATCGAAGCATGTGAAGGTAGTAAAAGTGGCTTACTGTACCAAAACTGGAAATCAGTACGCTCACATGTACTAACATCTGAAAAGTGTGATTCCTTCGTGGTTTAGGATTCGTGGTGAACAAATATGGATGCAGAAATATTAAACGTATTCGAGCCAGCAGGCTTCAAAGATGCGATTACCAAGGCAGAAATCCACACATACACACCATGTCTGCCTATCCTTATATATGCTCGTCCAAGGTTTGAATCCCAGTAGAAAACCAAGATATTACACCGCATCAGGTAACTCGTATTTGAAGTTCTGAGGATCGATTACAAGGGTTGACAGTGCTGTGCCTGTGATGATGTGAATAATTAGGAATAGAATATTTCACATGATAATTACAAGTGTATACGAACTGAATGGATGTGAATTGGAGGCGAGGCAAAATATTGGAAATACAGCCACCATGAATAATTACCTCTTGTTGACACCCAAAAAACTGCCAGCAGTAAAATGGCAGAATGGGGGATCTAAGAGGACTTAAATGTTCCCATATTTGCTAATGGGGAATTCTAAATTTGTATTACACTAGTCATGCTATTGGGATTTGCCAAAGACTAAAGGCACATAATAATTAATTCCAATCGGGAGCTAGTTATTCTCACGACCAACATGCAAACTAAAGTGGTGGTAAATACTTCAGCTGTGCCGGACGCCACAGCACTGACAATATGGTCTCTCGAATGGCTACTCCCACATGTCTAGATAAAAATGCCAGAGTACTTGAAAATTGTTAAGTATGCAAAGAAAGGCAATGATGTCACTATTGCACTTCACTTGTGGTGTTTAGAAACTTGGCCCAGCATACCACACTCTATGAGTGTAAATTGGAATGTAGAAACTAGATTTACAAGCGAAAAAACCTTGCTACATAATAATTGCATTTGAGATAGGCAATCAAAATGTCCTTAGTGAAGACCGTTCAACATTCGATCATGCGAATATAAAGAATTGGAAAGTTTTCTCAACTCTGAGTGTTACATATATGGAGATTTGAACAATTATTTTGTGAACAGAATGTATATCGTACCATATCAGATGCACACTGATTTTAAACGGTCATACTACAGACAAACACAGTCGCCAATGTATGTTGTCGACTTTAGGATTGAAATGGTTGCCTCTGAGAGTTTCCCGGCGAATATTCAGGTGTACACCTTAATAATAAACACTAGACTTGTCACGCATAATGTCCATGACAGAGTAGTTCAAATACTGGTGTAAGTCGATTCGATGTTGCACAATGTTCGCGAACGTACAGGCCTGCATGTCTCCGCACGGTTTCATAATTAAACATATTTGTATAGTGTCTGTAGACTACAGCAGATTGTGAAGTCTTCATGACCTGCCCCGAGCAGAAGCATTGGCTGAAAATCTATTGTGGTGCGAACATATGCGGCGTCCAGACAGAATATGACTGCCCCTCATTTCAGACATTGAAGGCTCGGTACACAAACAAAACCAACAACGAGTGTGATGCGTGCAAGAGAGGCTGGTTATGTCCATGCATGAAAGCACTGCTGCTAATGATGTGGACTCTGGAACATGACGGTGGTGGGGGGCAATTGTGTTACGACCAATCAATATCAATACTAGCCCATCGTCGAGATTATACCATAGTACTACTCGTGACTGCCCCACGCACACTTCTCTCTATCTACATGGATGGACTTATAGCAAAGCTCAACGGGAATGCTCAGTACAGGGTGCTGATGGACCTGGTGATTGGCAAGAGGTATGTGGTAACAGACTTTTGGCGGGCAAAGACATGGTACGGAAAGTGCGTCTATGTTTAATGGACGTTGAGTTTCGAATATGGCTACCGTCCCAATATGTACAACTGATCACCGAGAGTGACATGGCGATGTTGAATGGGACAATGATACAGATCGCCTATGGCGGCATCAAACCAATAGGTATTGGCAAAACTATTCATTTCCTTGAATTTTCATATGCGGGTGTATGCACAAAGAAAAAAATAGTCGCTATCTCGTACCATGTATACAGCATTCAATATGCTGGGCATAAGTATGGTGTTGTCACGATCGGCTACCGCCGTATTCACTTCAGAGCTCCTGGACTGCCAGAGCAAGTGAAAAGTTGTACCAGGCTCGAACACTGGATGAGTCAAAATGAAGAGTAATGCCTAGTCTTACAGTCGATGCCATGTAGTGTGGTTACATGTCCAGTGTACTACCTACGACCGTCGAACTTTATCATTATTTTTCTTTTGGTGAAATAGATATTGTGTCCCAATTAAACTGCTAAAATTTTGTGGAAAAGTTTAAATAATATATTTTCGTTCGTAGAAATTGAGTTCTAAACAAATTTGAGTCATAACTTTTTAAAAACATTAACTCAGAATCATATTGATTTGTTTGACTTTCTATTTGAAGATTTTGAATATTAGTTAATTTTTTTCAATGTGCGAACTGGACTGTAAGTGAGCATATGCAAACACTCTTTATTGACAACACATAACTATATAACAATAAAAACTTATTGACTTTGTAACTTCGCAAAGGTTTTATTTTGGGAATGATTAGAGAAGTCTTAAATAATGAAATAATTGAGTTAGTTTCTAACGAACATGATCGTTAAAAGTAAAGTCCAGATTTTCTATCATTGGTTTAACCTATAAACAAAATACAAATTCCCTATTCCGTAATTGGCAAACAATAACTGCACTTCCGTACTGCACACTCGTTATTTTGATGGACTTTTATAATAGTTCGTATCCTTTAGCTTACATACCTACTGCGATCTTTGCAGACAATATAAATATTGGTGATGAGAAGAAAAAATAAATATTGCTACCTAGTACTGGCCGCAAACTACACTAGCATCTAATAATCATCACTGCTGTCTGCATATAAATAGGCAAAATAATTTCTTCCTTTGAGGTCTAAAGGTCAGCTGATCACAATAGGAATTATCTTTTGTCCCGTATGGTGTCACATGTCTGAATGATCACATTGGAACCGTGATTTAAAATTAAAATATTAAACTAAAATATCGAGAATATTTTGGTAATGTCCTAAAAGGAAACCATAGAAGAGTGTTACGTGAGAGTTAACGAAGAGGAAAAATTTGAAGAGACAAAGAACATATAACCCATGGGTAAGCTAGTTTAATTAATCATTCCCATGATCAAGCCCCATGATCGTACGATAACTGTGAATGCCGAGTTGGGCTTACAATAATTATAGTGCCCTGTTAGAGACATTCTCAAAGTTCTTCAGCAATCAAGGTAAACGGCGTGATGTTACTCTACATTTTATTTATTTACCTTTAGTAAATTCTAAATCCTGTATTATTGACTCACTTATTTGAGTTCTCTTTGTCATTGCAAATTATAAAAATCTTTCACTGTTACTTAATTTTGAAAAAAAAAAAAAATGTTTTTTATAACCGTTTGGGTTATCACAAAATCAAGTGAATATTAAAATTGCCATCCAAAAAATGTATGCTTCTTCCAAATGTTATAAGCAGTTTTTAATATTTGCCTTTTTTTTACTTAAAGGCACTTTTTAAATTTGAATTAAATTATTTGACTTTTTGAGAAGTGTGTTATATTGAAGGAATACTAATACATACTTTAATTTGGAAATTACAGGAATATTAATTTAATCTATTTCTATAATATGTAAGTGTTTTTCTTTCTGAATTTAGTACGCCATTTATAATATAGCGATTAGATAATTTATAGCAAGGTGAAATAGGGTGGTTCACTTCTCTTATGTTACATATACTCAGATGTAGCGAGAAAAAAGTGGATCCAATGTGGCGACATCATACGATTCTTGCTGGTACAATTTTCATTACCAACCACTAATATTGTACTACAGCGACACCCTGAGATCTTACTGGTATCTAATATTCTTGTATTTAACTATGCTGACACCAGACTCGTTATAGTTCTTACGATACGATAGATGTTTCTGCCGTCTAGAACCAGAATCCTTAACTAGATATTCAAGGAAAAAATTTTATAATGAACGTAATGGTGGTATCTAACTGAAATCATGCCATTATGAAGGTGTTAAATAACATTTTACTAAATGGCGTAAGTAGATAGATACAGTTGAAGCAGGGACAAACGGCTGCTGGCTGAGATGCGAGGTGCCATCCGCCATCTTGGAATTTTTGCGTTTTCCCTCAAAACCAATTGTTTTACCCCAAAAATCACTTCAGGAATCAATTATTTTACCCAGAATTGAATTTTTTTTTTCTAAAAATTGTCTTGTCTTTCCAAAAATTTGTGAAACAATTGCTTACTTCTCAATGTGGCTGACTTATTCCTCCTTGTGGCTGAATGTTTGCAAAAGCTGTTAAAATGTAAGCTACGATTAGGAATCTGAAGCGCCAATAAAATATAATAATTTTAACATTTTTTAAAATTAAATCTTTTTTTTATAATTAAAAATTTAAAGGCGTAAGTATTGAGTGTTACATATCTCCAGACTCGTCTTTTCAAGGTTTATACGATCGTCATGTCATAATGACTATGTAATCCAATGTCAGTAAACGTCAATGTAAACCAACATTTTTTATTTAAGTTTTGTGACTCTACACAGTCAAAAAATTTTATAATTTTACACGAATGTACGTGGCAGCACAATCTCCACACATGTTCGTGTATTTTTACATGTACAGTGCCAGTGTAATTTTGTTATACTTGTAATTCATTTTACTAATCATTATGTTCAATTACATGTGTCATTTTACTTCTTTTGCTACCAATATCAATCCACATAATGTAAATTTACACAAACTTTGTTAGTGTAATTTTATCATACCTGTCAGTTTCTTTTACCAATCATCACATTATGTCACATGTACTCTGTACATGTCATTTTACTATACTTGCTACTAATTTTCTACCTCACATTGCAATTAACAAAATCATTTTTATGGTAATTTTAATACACCAGTCTGTTACTGTTTAATGTTCATCATACCTCATTACATGTACACTGTACGTGTAATATTACCAGACCAGTTTGTAATTTTAAATTATTGTGATGTTAAATAACATGCGATCCGAGCATGCAATTTGACTATGTAAATTATAGATTTCCTGCCACATACTATAAATTTACACAAACATCACAAGTATTTTCTCACTAACGAAAAAGTAAAATCGCAGTTTCACACAATTGTAATTACACAATTTCGGTACAAACAAAATTATGAAAAGCTATCTCCAAAATGTAGATAATGATTGACTAAAGATATCGAATAGGTAGTTACATACAAAAGCCAGCATATACCACCATTGGGAGTTAAGATATCCTATTGAACATAAAAGGAGTTCCAAGTAGTTCTACTCCCTACCGCTATATCGCATGTGTTTAGCAAATACTTGTAGTTATATTAAAATTCACAGTAACATTAGCGTAAAAAATACAAATAGTGTACTTCTATTTGTAAATATTCACTCATATACATTCGAATTTGTACTTTTACACCCATGTTAATGTCAATATACCAGTATGGTTTTTTTTACTGTAAGATGGCAATACATTGTGAGTGAAATACGAAAACATGTACTTTTCCACTGATGTACGAGTTTATACAACATTAGCATAGTTGTAAAAAAAACACAGATTTGGGTTTTAATACTTCACGTTCGTGGATTTTTACACGTCCTTTCAAATTTGTAAATCTACACTCCTCTTATTGTTAATATAACAATACATTTGTGTTTTTTTTATAACTTCAATGTAATATGTTGTGAATAAAGTTGTACGTTGCTGTAAATTTACACGTACCGTACTTGTTTTTATAAATTACACCCTGTAATAGTCAGTGCTACTACCCTGAACTGTTACAATAAATATGGCACAATCTCCGACAAATCAAATGTTCGCAACATAAAACTTTCTAGCATAACAGAATAATATGACAGAATGTACAAATTATGATATATGTATATATATATATATAATTATTACAATTCATTATTTACTTGACACGGCTATGAGACTCTTCCATATAAAGTGCAAAAGTCAATATTATGTGAAATTATGAAATAAAAATTAAAAATTGCATATTATTCAAAGATATGAAAAAAATACTCCAATTTATTGTCAGGAACACCCTTCGAAAACCCACTACTAATTAGCCTTCGCAAAAGGTTTATGAATAATATGGTGTATGCTGGACTTATCTGTTGATGAGAAAAAGAGGTAGTCCACAGCTAGATCTGCGGTTCTCCTCCTGGGTTCGAATCTGGTACCTCACAACTCCCTGTCGACTGCGATTCCATGACGGGAGAGGTACGCCGAAATCCTTCCTTCATTCACGGTCATGGAGTCGACCCCCGACTCAACCACTGTAGCGGTGACCGTGTTTCCGAAGGTTGAGCTATTCCTCGTGACGTACCTCCTTCAGAAAATGGATGATAATGTCTGACCAGAAGTTACTCGGAAAACCAAACGATTAGGTTCTCAATTCCTTCGAAAGTTCGTCGTCGACACCTCTGTTACTGATGACTCAATATTACGCAGTTACTTTCTACTTTTGCTTACGTAACATATTAGTTATTTCAATTCCATTAACTAATACGTTTTAGAACAACCTTAAAACGTTCCTAATATTAAATAAAACAGTTTGCAAAACAAAACAACATTATTATAGATTTATACAGGGTTAAATATCACAAATTTACAACTAATTTAACATTTATACATCTATTTTTTTCGTAGATATATATATATACAACTTGTGATATTCAAATTACACTAACACCATTCATCAAATTATGAAGAAATACCTGGTGTTACAACACAGAAAATGTGAAATTACCAAAATATGGTACGTGTATTTTAACACTTTTTTTTAAAAGTGTACTCAACCTCCTAATAATCAACTCATTACCATCACGCCACCTTAACAACACCCCTCACCCGTACCTCAACCACTATACAATCTCGTCTCCCCACCTTACCCCTTTCCAACTACATCCCTCCATATCCTACTACAAATCCATATTTTTATAAAAAAAAAAACCTAACAATTAAAGCGGTTTATATCACTGCCCAAACATAGTTGGAATTTATATTCAAAATAACAATACATAACTCATCCCCCCCCCCCCCCAAAGACACTTCGTCCTCTAAACACGCGGTCATGACTCCCACCAACACCATACCGTCTCGAAAAGAATCAAATAACCCCCTTCCTTTTTCCCATATTCAACTGCCTGGCACCTCTGCCCACGCAGCTCTCGGGGGTCAGCCGGCAGGCTAGCCTTGTCAAATCAATCGTAAAGTGATCAGACATTAGGAATCGATGCATTTATGAATAATTAGATTTATTTTATTGACATCTATTTAATTATCATATCAAAACGTCTCAATATTAATAAATACAGTGTAATGTATCAAAAATATGTTTTTAATGCAAAATTGGTGTTTAAAATTTAAATTATGTAACTTCCACAGTTTCCCATGACAGCTGGTGACGTTTTAAAAAAGAAATAGTTATAGTGGAGAGATGCGGATTCCAACCCGCAACTCCTCGAAAAACATGTCGAGCGTTCTGACCACTGACATGTACCAGTGACCATGTCCAGTAGAGCTTAAATATTGTATAGTAGGCACCAAACAAAGTAGTTGCATTCTCTTGTACAATTGTATTAATGTATTAATATTTTTTGATATTTATTTTCAGTCAACCTATATGTGGCTCTTAACCACATATTTTGGAGAACTTTTTCAGTTTAAATGAATCCAGATTTTTCATTTTGAAAACTTTTTAAATGCAAATTTTGTATTAAGAACCATTTGACTCGTTAAGTCGGGGCCTGAATCATAAGTGTCTATACTCACATCGATTGTATTATCTATCCTTTTTAAATAATTATGTAGCAGACTGTTTTTTTTTTTCGCAAGTTGGGCATTAAGCAAACAAATATTTACAGTCACAGGTGAAAACAATTTGCGAACTCATTGTAAGCGGGCTTGTGCAATTCAGTATGCAAGTATCATTTCTAGCTCCACGGATGTATGTTTAAGCCCTTTATAACCATAGTGATTAGCCTATATATTTGCTTCATAGTGATGTTAACAAAATTTTAACAAAAACAGTTTATAACATTCTCGTTAGGATACAGGATTAAAATAAGAAATTATATGTTACATTTAAATGTTTTAAAATTTTGTAAAATATATTACTACAAAAACACTCAGAAAATATTCTTGTTCATCTACATGCTTCTACAAACATCAGTCCTTTGTTAAACATCAATCTAACTATTCTGGTACTTCTTTATGCCGTTTTTTACACTCTCTTCGATGTCATATAAATTATAGATAGGTAGAATCGAGGTCTTGTATGTCTTCCTTGCGTTCTTATCATTTTACTATAACTGCATTCCAGCCATATATTATATTTCACACCATTGTATTTTTCCACCACCTCTGTAAATTGGTTTATTACATTTGGTTTCGTGTATGCCAGAAATGAACAAACATCTTTCGTCAAAGTTGTCAGATTCGGAGCAACATAATATTTTAGAAGAACCCTGAATGCAGATTGTTATAGGAAATATCCGTTTGCATTTGTTCTAATCTCACAGGTTACTTTCGTAGGTTGCGATGTCGAATTAATAGGTGTATCATCTGATTCAACATACGAAGCTGCACTAGAAGCAGGTTTCACTTTAAATTGTACAGAAAAAGTATAATCTGCTCATTCAATATCGGTGGGTAAAACATCACTTCTGTATTGTTTAAAACGTGTATTTGAAATGTCGGAACATGCAAACATTTTAGAGAACTTCTCACACCAACATCCCATACGGATGGTACTCCTTACATATACAATCTTTTCATGCCTTTGTGCTTCATTAGCAATTCCGAAAGTCTTCTCCAGTAGCTGCATGGAAGTTTTGATGAATGCAACGAATTGCCGATGGCATTCACAGCTGAAGTTTTCTGCCTCGAAGATTTTCCAGTGCTTGTCACATCAGTTACCACCTCATTACAGATCTGATGAAATGTTGACATATAACGTTTATCAGAACGTAAAGGTAGACTGGTACAGGTTTCGAGATGTCTTTTCAGGTTGTCACTTCGACAACCAAATTGCTATTTGCATTTTTTTCACATGCAAAAGTAGCATGTCCCACATTCTGAATACAGTTGACCTCATGTCTCCTAGCATTGTAGCATTTAGTAAATGTCTTCTTGCAGTAACAACAACGAAGCCTTAGTGAAGTCTACGATGGAAGCACTGCTGTAGGTGTCCCATCCGAAGAAGTCGATTGCACTGGGCCAACCTCAGGCATTTATGGACCAGCAATCTTTGGCTCTATAATATATTCCAGTAGATTACACGAGCTGAGACGAAGTGTCTTTCACGACTGCCACTGTCAAACTAAGCTTCCTAACTGGAACCTAGCTCCTCATAAACTCGCTAGCGCAAGCAGGCACCTTGCCATTCAAACTCCCCAGCCACCATGGCTCAAGTTTCCAGAAACTATAGAGTTCAGACACAGTTAAAACACGAACATAAAAACCATATGTTAAACTAACATAACTTAACATTCTAAAGCCAAATATATATATAACCTACACTAACCTACCAAAGGCCAAAAAAATCAGAAATAAGCTTACATAACCTAACCTACTACAGTCCAGATAAAAATTATTCTTACCCTAAGCACACGAATGTACTACACGTCTAGTAATATTTCAGCCACTTAAGATAATTTGACATATCCAAACATCAGAAACACACTTCAAATAGTCTGCGGCCAATCAGCACTTAGAGTATCATACACCTTACACTTACAAATGAACAATCAGATCAAGCAGAATTATACTTAAAATCCAATATTGCCAAATATAAAGTCAGACACAATCATGTCTAACAAAGCAACCATATATTCAAGACCATCCCAAATCACAATAAGCCTTACCATCTGTCAACCTAACATAATCGATTGAGGCGAGACAAAAATATACCCACCACTCATATCACCCAATACAATTTAAGCTTACCTCAGCCCACACCCACTAAAATATGACAAAAATTGTAACTCCAACATGTCTGTCATAGCATCATTACCATCAGACACCAGCCAAATATCATGCCCTCCACCAAACAAATTAAATGATTACACCAGCCAACCATACCAATAAATGCACCAAAAGACTTACCATGTCCCATAACTCCAACATAACGAACATCCATATACATATATAGGCTGAGTCTGAAAGACACCGACAAACGCCAGCAGGTGATTCCTTAGGAAAATACATATAAGACGAAAATGTTTGAACCACGTTTCCCGAAATTGACTTTTAAAGGATTGCCTACCTACTAGGCCAGTCGCTTTCTGTTTTGAATGATGTCGTCACGGATTTCTCGCAAACATTTCACCTGAGAGTGTTCGGACAAGACGAACTTTTTTGTTAATGTATACGTGCTGATTAATAAATTCATGCAATAAATCGCTTACAAATGTTTGTTAACACGATTCGTGCAAACACAGGGTTGCAAACCCCCATTTCCCCCATGTAAGGGGATGCTATTACAAACCACGTTTCTGGAGGTGAACCATCTCCATTACACAAAACACTATTTGCCGATTATTCGCTTAGTCGCAAGTAGTTTCTAAAATATTCAACTTAAGATATTTCAATATCCGACTTTTGGGGGCACCCAGCTACCTTAATAATCAATTTCGTAAAACGTGGTTTTTACATTTTGGTCTTATATGTATTTTCCTAAGGAATCACCTACCGGCGTTTGTCGGTGTCATACACACACGCACACACAAACACACAGGATGAGTATAAAAGAATACTTCAAATTTGAAGGTCTATAATATCAAAACGAAACAACCTTCAACGTTGGTTGGCCAATCAAATTAACGGTGTAACAGTGCATTTTGTTTACCATATCTTCATAACTGTTCAATGTGACCACCACGAGTGGTCTGAACGACATCTACGCGATACTCAAACTCGTTCCACACTCTTGTCTGCATGTCCGGTGCTGTGGTTTGGATGGCGTCCCTAACTCTCGGTTTGAGATGGTGAAGGGAAAACGAGCTCGCATTCGACATGTCAATGTTAAGGGGACAGTCTGATATTTCCTTTGTGTACCGAGAGATGGTACTGGCAGCATCCTTCATCACACTATGAGCGTGTGTTATGTGTTAGTCCGTGTTACGATGACGACGGGACAACAGAAGGCATTTTGTGTTATACAGTTTGCTAAATGTGAATAGATTACGACTGTTCAACGCGAATTCCGTCGCAAATACGGATGTTGTCTTCCCGATAGGTGGAGTATCGTATGTTAGTTTGGTCAGTTCCGTCACACTGGGTGCCTTTTCAAAGGGAAAAGTTCTTGCAGCCTTTCTTTTTTCATGAGCCCACTGTTACTGAAATCCCTTATTATGACATGCTTACAGAGTAGCTGTTTCCTCAATGAAAAGAAGCGGTGGGGATTCATTTTTCAGCAGGATGGTGCACCACCCCATTGGCACCTAGTTGTTCGCGGATTCCTGAATGAGACATTGCCGCATCTAGTCCAGGAAAACTAGACCAAAAAGTCGAAATGGATCCATAAAAATATGCAAATCCAAAAGTTTCAGGAATGTGTAGAGGTAGGTCCTCTGAACAACATAAAATAAAGTCCCATCGCTTTTCGTGTCCAAAGGGGCCCGGGGGGGGTGTTTAAAGGTCCCTTATTTTCTGATTTTCGCTTATAACTCTAAAACAGTACCTAGCACAGAAATATTATGTAAGCAACATGAAAGAGGAATACATTCCCTACAAAATAGTATTTTCAAGTTTGTTCCTATCTGTTATAGTTTCCGTGATATCCGCCGGCAAATATGGACAATTTTTTAGAAAAGCTGTTTTGCTTCGCACTTTTCGTCAAACATGGCCTTCTAGCTCTTCACTCTTTCGTTTAACAGAAACATCGTCGGAGAGAAATTTGTAGACCATTTGCTAAATATATATATATATATATATATATATATCTTCAACTGGTCGAAAGTTAGAGCTATTTGAATTTATATGGTAAATTAATAGATTCTGTTAGAAAACGGCTTACTCCTGTTTTTCATCTGTGGGGGCTATAACTCTCTATATAACATTGTATATGGTTTATTACTCTATATTACCTTATATATTGTGTATTTATTTATTTTATATATTTTTTATTTTCTATTAAAAATATATATTTTTAATTACTATAATAAATTTAGCTTAATTATTTATAAGTAAATGTATAGGCATATAATAACTATGTATTAAGTATGTAAATAGTGTGGACGCCCATAATTGGAGACACCAGTTTTAAGAGACAAACTAGTTAACGGGGACATATTTGTTAGCTCAGAACAGCAACCATATTTTTTGTTCGGTTCAGCAGATATATAAAGTGGGTAATATAGAAATGAAGGGTACCGCATGATGTGTCCCGAATAATCGATGTCCACTGTACACATGTGTAGGTACCAACATAATCATCCAAAAATATGTCTCGTTAATATAGGAAAAATTCACTTTCTTCAAAATAATCGCTAATATACCAGATAGGAATAAAGTAACGAAATGGAAATTAGAACAAAATCGCGTTATTTACAAAAAATGTAGAAAACATTAATTAAGTAATTTATTTTCAAAATATTTTCAAAGATCAGTCATATCGTCAAAATCCAAAGATCTTCTTCTCCCATGTCTTCCTCTCGAATCGGTGCGCTGTTCATACAGGCTCCGTCGCATTCACAGATAGATGAGCAGTGGATACCTGGTTTTCGGCATCCACATCTGCCACCACGGCAAATAGTACAACTACAAAAAATTGAATTCAGGTTGCTGTCAGGAGCTATTGGATCCATTGTTTTGATGGGGTTGAGTACTCCACCGTCGTCTCGTACCCAACCCCAACATTCTGGATTGAGAGAGTCGTTGTCAAGCCATTATTGTGTCTGTAAATACACTCTGAAAGAGTGTTGCTTGGCTGTATCTTTGGTCTGTGGCTGTGAAGCCAGATTGGCTTTCACCTTGGTGGAGAATTTCACGAAGGAGTTGTATCGGTGATTGTTCAAATCATGTTCACTCGGTGGGGCCTGGTACATGGTGAGAAACATCTCTAAAGATTGGGATACTGCTTCTCAGTTGTTGATATGGGGTCGTAGAAGATGTCAGCTATGGCTTTAGTCTCATTTGGCATTTTTAGGAAACACTTCAGGATGGACAATTTGCTTTCATTGAATATTGCACATTTTGTGTCACAACCTGGGAAACTGCGGATGAACAGGCTAGATCCACTAACGGGTAGTTCCTGCATTGTCTGGTGGGGTATACATTGTCCTCAATATTTCCTCTTCCAGGGTTCATGACATATGCATTTCTGTTTGGTGGTGTGAGAGCTGTTAGTAGGACGAGCAGGTCAACATCTTCTCCAATAACAACCACAGACGAATGAGAAGTAACCTTGTTTAAGCCACATCTTTCAATACTACCAACAGCATCTCCTGCAGCAGTACTCGCCTCTATCCTTCTTGCAGTCAACGTCTCAACTAACAACTCAATCAGCTGGATCTTATTCTTTTAATTGGCAAGAAAGTTCTCCTGCTAAACAGTGGCCAGCATATTTTCATCAAAGTTAACATCCGCTGATGTTTTTGATGTTCCTCTCTGCTTCTGTTTGGTGCATTTAGTGGAATTAACGTCTTCATGCCCATAAAAAACTACAGCAGAGTTGGCACCATAATGATTGATAAGGTATCATACATACTGCTCGCAGATGGAAGAGAACTTGGTACCAACATTCCACTTAACTCTATTAAGCAGGAATCCACCATCCACTACAATGTAGCTCGTTTTGAGGTGTACTGAATTGCTGCACAAAGGGAAGGTGTTGTAAAGAGCTGACTATTAGTTTTCCGAACCCACCCTTCGTCAAAAAGAGTCATTGGGCATGGAGATAACTCATACTTCAAGAGGTCTGCTACTTCCTCATCCCTTTTCTTACTGATAAGTGTTCTTTGAAAAATCATCAAAGAGTCGACCACCAATGTTTCATTATTTACTTTGGTGGTATTGCTCATAACAGCCAAAGGGACTACTGCATACTTCTTAGATTGTTTCATGTCTGCAAAGTTCGTACCAACGAATGTTCCCAATTTACAGGAGCCAACTTCCGCTGCTTTGTGACAATTTATGTTGCTGTTACCTCTTACTCCGGTCGAAAGGGACATGATAGAATCACGTACAGCAAAAGGAGGATGGTCTGCCAACCATTGAGCCAGCTTTCCTCTATCCTGGTCATCTATGTTTATTCGTGACACACGAAAGTCAACGTGTTGTTCTCCACTCATAAAATGGACACTGGCAAACACCTCCAGTGACAAACATATTGCAGTTGCAGTGCGCGTACCTCCAACCCACTTTGCAAATTCAGAATCACTCAAACCTCTCCCTCTTATTAGTCTTCCTTCGCTTTTCATGTCGCACATCAGTGTTTGCTCAATTGCCTTGTCAAACCACACCCTTGCCCATCGTGTGCCACTACTATTCACGCTGAAGTGTCCAAAATCTGAGTACTGCTGTTTTACATCTGGGTGGCGATTAGGTAATGACAGTATATCCTGCATATATAGATGTGTACAATTTGCATAGTGAAAATACCCGCTGGTGTTAAAGTACAGGATCATCTGTTGGGAACATGACAGGTAGCCTTGCCAATCATCACAACACTGTGCTGCAATGGACTTCTCCATAAAGGTAATCATATGGAAATACTGGACCCACAAAACTGCTGTTGACCTGTTATCTTTCAATCTTGAAAGTGGATTGTTCAATTTCTCTTGGACACTGGTGTGGTTGGTATTTGAGTTGATTTTTTCTGGAGTCCATTCTTTCTGGGATCGGAGTATGATCATAATTTCTTGTTGTACTTCTGGTGCGAAACTGGTACCTTCCAAAATGATATGTACTAAAGTGGTATGCAAAAGTAAATTGCCTATAATGGCTCTGCTGTGAGTCTTTACTCTCAACATTTTATCAACTGAATAAGGAGCGAAAGCACAGCACAAAGGGTACTTCAGCCCACTTTCTGCCATTGTTTGGTCAATACACCCCAAAAAAAGACATTAAGATATGAAATCCTCCTAGTATCATTTCAACTTTGTTAATCAGAGGATCATTGGAGGAAGAAGCAATGATTTCCTGAGCAGTTAAGTACAATGGCTGATCCATTGTTATGAAACAAGTCGTCAATTCAAGATGAGTGGCGCCATCTGCAGCATATCTGAGGGCAGTGTACAACGTATAGTCATCGCTCGGCGATGATTTATGAATGGAAGGTGTATAACTGCACTTTTTTTCAAAATTAAAAATTAATTCATAATTAAGAGCTGCTAAATTAACAGTTACTAGCTTCATGTCGCCTGGCATTATAGCTATTCGTAAATGTCTTGCCACAATACTTGCACTCGCGCCCTGATAAACAACAATCCTTATTTTTGCACGTATTGCTGAGTCTATTCAAGCTATCACTGTGGGATAAAACCTGATCACAGTTGTCAGTGATAAACCTTGTTTGCAATGTTGAACATGCAATGGCTACCTTCATGTCGTCATGCATTACAGCTTTCACTTAAAATATTTACGTAATGTCTACATTGTGTCTGTGGTGTAAGTAGCGAATATCCAGGGTCCACTGCTGCTGACGATGAAGCCAATGAAACAGATGGTAAGACATCAATCACCGGTTCAGTTTTCACATTTTAACAACGTACGCAAACTGAGTATATGAATCTGGTCTTTACGATCTGATGTCCACTACACCTTTCAACTAAATGACAACCGTTCTACATGATGCAAGCTTATACATACTATTAACACCTCATGACAGTCAGTTTGAGCTTTCCATCTCGGCTTGCCTCAGTTGACATCTGCTAGCAATATTGCTGCAAAACAATATGGTTGCTGGACTGTAATATGAAGGGTATAATTATACCGATCGCTGTTTAGCCTGCGATGTCGTCCATTCAACCACCCATATTCTTTGCAGATGAAGAGCTTTCAATGCCGATTCTGCGAGAAAATACAATGTATGATGAAAATAATTTAAAGGAAATATGATAATAGGGGAAGAGTAAACATGGGAGCACACTGAGGTCGGAAAGGCATATTTTAAAATTATGAAGAATAGTATTTCGGCGATATGACATATTAGCAAATATGTAATGATTGACACCATATTTAAGTTCAAATGACTATCTAATCCCAATGAAATATTCTTAGTGTTATGATTGAAGGATCAGATACGTGCGTCGCGAGCAATATCTGAATGTGGACTGTATTATGCGAATCTGCAGAGATTGGAAAAGCATATTTAAATAACAGTTTAAAAATAACGAATAATAGTATTTCGATGATTTGGAATAATTAGGAAACATAACATTACGTTTTATACAACACAAGAGAAAGTACTGAATAACAGGCTACAAAAACTTGAAACTCACAAATCGATGAAAATCATCCCTTCTTACGAATGGAGCACAACTTCAAAATATGAACATTTCCCAAAACTATTTTAAGTTATGCCAAAGAACATGCAAACATACTAATAAATGAAACCACACTAGTCCTAAACACAAGAACGATGCAGTCTAACTAAGTAATTAACAAAGGTGATTTATAAAGAATGCACACGTTCAAAATTTAAAATCACAAAAGTAATTTAATTTATGTGAAAGAACACAGAAACTTAATAATTAATAAAACGATTTGCACACTTGTCATACGTATTCTGAACTATACCTACAACAAAGCCAAAAAGGTATCATATTCCTCTACCAATCTAGCTGTAATGAGTTATTAAAAGCCCACACATTAAAATTATTACTTGCCACAAATAATTTAAGCATACCTCCCTCAGAGGTTCTCAACTCTACAATGTAACGTTTTAACTAAGTACAAAGTTATTTAAAGATCACATATAATTTGTAAAAAAAAATCTGAAAACTAAGAACTTTCCCAATTCCAAGATTTAAATTAATACCCTACCAATCTAGCTGTAATGAGTTATTATAAGCAGACACATTATAATTATTATCATCCAAGAACAATTTAAGCATACGCCCTCAATACAACGACAGCTCATCGCATTTCGTACACTGGCGAGAGAACGAATTTAAAATAAATTACTTTTTTAAACACAACTTCCGTCGAAGCCCACAAACTCTCGTGATGGCACCTCGGTATAATTAAACATATGTTAGCTTCAAAAACATTGTTCACACGCATGTTTCTCGATAATCCTTGTTTTATAAAAAAAATGAATGTAAAAATGTTATAAAAATATTGCACGTAATTTGTAAAACAAATTCATGAATGTACCCATACTAGCAAATCACGATCTAGCCGAGCGACTCGAATCAAACATCCCACACATTTCCTAGATATATTAATTATTTATAGTCTATTCGATATTATGTTATGCTGACCGGTGAAACTACTGACTTGGCTGTACCCACATATTGTGCTATCTTCGGAGCATTTCTTTAACTGTTTACAGGTTACAATTTTGGTAGAGTGTTTGGCTTCCGTATTTTATAAACTAACTTTGTCCTCATTACTGTCGCTTCACTTAGTCGAAACCCTGTGAAACGGGTTCATGGTGGGACTTTCATAACATCTCCCCCAGAGCCATGAGAAGAGTGTCCCCACATCTATAGGGATGCAGAAGAAAATACTGATAGTAGAGAAAATATAGAAAATTACTGGAGGAGAAAGAGAAGTGGAATGAAGCAGAAGCTTGGATTGAAGCAGAAGATCAGAAGTGTAACGACGAGTGGGTCCACACTTTCAAAGGTCAATGAGTGTAGTAGTATAATTTTGTGTCACAGCAGTGGCAATAGTGTGTTGGCCATACTGGCACTGAAATGCAGGTCGCTGAACTGACCACACAGGGGTTAGCTGTGGAATGTCCTAACCATGGGCGGTGGGATACCTCCTCCTTGGCGTCGGTGCGAGGTGTTGGTGAGCAAGGAGCAGGTAGGTGGGTAAGGGATATTGGCCGCGTCTAACCATTACAATATTTTAATGGAAATTGCAGTTTGTTATCTGTAAATAGTGAGCTGTTCGATATTCAATTTATCTAGCCATAAAGAAAATTAACCTTTAGGGTTGACAATCATAATTTGTGTTAAACAACTGAAGCCTACAAGCAAGAAATGCTGTAATATAAAATACACTATGTGAGGTAAACCTCCTGTTGGATATTTTATTTAAATGATGTCACACTCATCCATTATATTTAAACACAAATAGTTTGTGTTGAGGTGGGCGCCAGGGGGCTGCACACACCAGTTAACGTTGTCTGCACTATAGATTTATTTGCGAGCCCCATGTTTATTCAACAAGCAACAACTGACCCACTGCCACGAGGCTATAAATGGTCCGAGCGCCGAACCCCCACCCTCCCAGACAGCAGCGAGTAATTGAACTGTAACAATGTCAGTTCCAGAACGGCACGAAGCAGAGGGCTATGAGAGACCAGGGTCTGGAGGAGCTCCAGGCAAACTACAACATACTCTACGACTGATATTTTTTGAGCATAAATCCGGCTAGGCAGTAGGGTGACATCCCCGATCTCGAGGTTAAGTTATTAATTACCAGATTAATACGTTGGCAAGATTAGGGTTTAGCTGCATAAGAGTATTCTCGTAATTAACTTGCTATACCAAATAAAGTAATTGTATTTCTTGATATATTGTACTAATGTGTCGTTCTGTTCAGGAATAGAGTTATGCAATAAATGTGTTAGTAGAACTTATTTCGATTATTGACAGCTATATGTAGATACTAATCCCCTTAGCCCCAATCCTAAAGAGTTGTATTGTATGGTAGTATTGAAGGATCAGAAAGCAGTAGGAATAAAGTAATAGAGAAGAGAGAGTTATTTAGGATCAGGAAAGGGAGCCACCAAAGTGTGTAAGTTTATAATCGCTAGAGTTCTATGAAAACGATAGTGTGTTGTTGGAAACATATTATACAAGTGTGTAAAGAATTCTCTTACATGAACAATAAATCGATATTTATATATGTATTTCCCATAATACTAAACATAACCTTCTGTGAGGCGAACGTCCTTTATAGGAGTGTTTTTTTTAGCATTGCCGGAAGTAACTAATTGGTAGCATATAGTTGAAATAATTAACCAAATAAACACCGAATGATAATACTATTTAGGACTATTGAACCACTATGTGGAGTTGATTTTGTAATTGTATTTGTTGAAATTAAAAAATAAATATCACTTAAGGCTAAGAAATGTATGAAAGCCACATATGTGAGATTATCACTTGAAAATAATTTACAAATATTTATAAGAATTTGAACACAACAACCATATTTAAAACTCCATAAATCATAGTACAATGATAAGGCTATTACTGTGATGGCAGAATTGCTAGCTACAGTGATTTGCTTAAGCACTGAATTTAGAAACTAAAATATGTACATATGTAAACGAAACAGTTACCTATTGAGCAATACATTTCCATCTTTTCCCAACTTAGTGTTGGGTATATTTCTATAACATATTTCCTATTTTAAAGTTTTGTAAGGTTATGGTACAAAAATTTCTTTAATTAGAATAGCATTTTTCTGTGTATGTAGATTGATCTGATGTAAATGTGAGTAATAATGTACTGTTGAAAGAATCTGATAATGGAACATTTTTCCATGTACAAGTTACTTTTATATTCCACCTATAACATACTGTCCATTCACATTATTTGACGTATGAAAACATTTATTAAACATATTGTGAACAGATCATAAGAAATTTTTTTTTCTTTGTTTTCGAGGGCTATCGTTCCATGCATGACTGTCGTTTTGAGAGATACCTTCATAATATACTATACGTCGTTAGCCATATTCAGTCTGTAGCGGTCCTTCAGCGCACTTATTGTCCACACTCAGTTGAATATTCAATGTTGATTTGATATAGTATTTCAAATGAAATGTAAATCATTAAGCAGTGCTGATGCAGCCAGCCTACAATTAATACATGCATGTACCAATACAGTATAACAAAACAATTGTTGGTTATGGTAATATACAATATAAATTAAAACATTTCAAATTAATTGTGAGTGTTAATGGATATATATATATATATATTTCATATACTTATATATGTATAATAATGAACTTGGTGCACCACATATATGTGAAAATAAAGGAATGATTATGTTAAAAGAGCCTAGTGAAGAAAATGCAAATGATTTTGAAATTAATATTATTATTAAGTGTTACTATATCCTGCTGGCAGTACTTAGGCCCTTTTAAAGCAAAGGAAGTGGTTATTAAGGTAGGGTTAAAGGGACGTGCACAAAATTTAGTATGTACTGGACTGTTTACCATGTGAATATTCTAATTAGAAATCTCACCCGTATAACCATTCTGACTGCAGTCAAGCTAGAGACTAAGGCGTCTGAAATGCAAAATATACGTTGATACAATGCGTCCTGCGGCAGCAAGAAGTACTACTACGCAGTTGGTAGCCCTGGACTTTAATACTGGGCACGCATCTTTGCTAGTGCTGAGTGCGCATCTTCCGGTGTAATCTTGCAAGTGCGGGACCGCGCTGTGGGCTCCTGGTAACTTGAGTTCATGCCGTGTCCTGGTCTGAACGCACCGCCTCTCCGTGAGTGTGCCTGTTCTTACGGCGTGTCGCGAAACGAGCTCCTATTGTGAAGCCCAAGTTCGATCCTCACCGGTATGACTGTAGACGGTGTTCGTCGTGGACTGCTGTGCGTTGCGTAGCCAAGAGGATAGGACAATAGAATTATAAGAGTGGTCGGTTGGTGGAGCGTATATTATGCTTGTGCTGATTGGCGGAGAATGTGAGCCATCCGGCAGATACAGACATACAAAAATATTCATACGCCAGTTATCAGTGCTATGACTGATGTAATGAAGTATGAATAATCAGGTAGTGAGATCATTGGCGTGAAGATATAATTCGCATCGTGTGGCATTTGGGTGAAGTGATAGGTGATATGATTAGGTATGTGCTGAAAATCGGAATGCGTCTGCCTGTGAGTATGGAGCATTTCGTTGATATTGGAGATATGAATACCTGTATTGATTTGAAGTTGTTCCGACTGAAAGTACGTGTTTCGTAACCATTGAAGCGGAATACCGATATTTACTTGTGTGGTGTTTGGTGAACGGCCATCGCAAAGGATTCTACTCTGCATAAGGATAATGTCCTGTGTACGGAATTCGCAGTGACTGGGTAGATTTAATTGAATCGTCCCGATGGGTTCGTGTCAAATTTTCTGAATACTGCAATTAAAAAATATATATACGCTGGTTATGGGACATTTGAAATAAAACATTTTTGTGGCAGCATTTCTATTACTTTTACACGTGTGTCATTATGGCATTGAAAATTACATACAGTAAGATTGAGTTGCCTGTGCTGGGTAAAGAATACTTCTTGCAGACCACGTATGAAAGTTGTGGCTGATTTCGCTAGTGGGACGTGATAAATATTCTCCGTGTGTTATGTGTTTGATGTAAGCTCTACTATATTTGTGTCTGAAAATCGAATGCAATTTCCTTCTTGTCCAAATGTAAGTAGCACGACCTGTTACGTGATTGAAAAGGTGTTGGGACGATATTATAGATTTTACAGTCCAAGGTTTTATGCACAAGAGGTATCTGTATTTTTACAATGAACCTGGATTGACTGACGGTGCATTCCGAGTGGAAGTTGGTAACGAGTTGAATGCAGTTTTGGTGGTATAGGGAGTTTCAATGTTGTATTATGCAAATTATTATTCAACTAATTAACATCCTTAATAAATGTGGCATCCGGGATAAGTTTGAATGGAAAATGATTTGTTCAGCATTGGGTGAGATGAGTAAAAATTCTTGTTCTTGTATGAGCGTGTGAAATATATGAAGTACGATGGAAAACATTAATTTGTTGAGTAGTTACCAATAACTCGGTGTGTACGGACAGTCATTGTTGGTGAAGTGACATGGTGATATTGTTAATGGTTGCTGATAACAGGTTTAAAATATTTTCAAACTGCGACGTTGTGTTCTGAATGTTGTTGATAATACCTTTAATGGCCTCATTATTGATGTGGACTGAATTACTCAGAGTGTTGAGGTAAGTAATTAGGATTCCTTCATTAGCGACAAGCTTGTCAAAGTGGCGGTTTGGCAATGTATTACAGCACCATGTGAAAATGTCGCCTATCAATTGTATCCCTTTATTATACCACACTTTTTGGTTCGTTTCTGCTTCATATTCGGAGGTGATGTGTTTGTGTTAATCGTCAATATTGTGAGATATGACCTTCGCGTTGTTTCATATTGACGTTACGTTCAGTTTACACATGTGGTGCACCCATGTGTGTGTGAGGAAGAGGGGTTCTGGCGTCTGCAGCGGTACATTATAAATGAGTGGAAGCGATTCATCTTAAACGACGTATTTCGTATTCTCCGTCCAATACAGCCCAGCATGTATACGAAATAAGGACGTGTGAATGGGGATGTCGGTATAGATATGATAGATAAAAACAACCACAAGTAGGAGTTGCAATGCCGGAAGTCGCATGGTGCCACCTGAAAACAACATTAGAAGTAAGTTGCTTTAGTATTGTTTTGGTTGTTAAAATTTAGCATTAATTTGCATAGTTGGTGTGTGAATGGGTTTCGTAGTTGGGGAGTATGTGATGGACAGTCGGCTTTTAGTGTCGGGCAGACGGCGGCAGCATTAAGTGACAATGTGTGTATTCACATGTGTGTGTGTTTGATTGATTTATATGTATATTTTCGGGCATTGCTTGGGGGGGGGGTGGGGGGTTAATTGTATAGTGTTGACTTGGATACTGTTGGTAGGTCTTTAAGGTTGCTTCCTTAAACATGCGGGTTAAAAGTGGTGGGTACTGACTATATCTTTGACCGTCGAGTTGTTTTTGCGTAACTGTAAGGTGACAGTGTAGGAGATATTACTTCGAGTATACGGTAGGGTCCTTTAAATTTAAATTGATACCCTTTTTGCAGCTTTTGTTTCGCAGCCAGACATATTGCCCTTTCTTATAAATTGTGAGCAGGTATTTTTTGTTAAAATATTCCTGTTGTCTCCCTTGACTTTTTAAGATATTTCGTTTTGCTGTTTGACGAGCACCCGCTAGTGTCTGTTGCCAGTCCGGGGTTCGTAAAGGGGGTTTGAATAATACCACGTGGGAGGGTTGCATAGCGTTTCCCCCATGCCCCAATAAAAATGGATTGAAGCATGTGGATATGTTAATACTTGTATTGTAATTAAATGTTATATATTGTATGTATTTGTCCCAATTTCGTGGGTCAGAATTTGCATAAGTGTTCTCCAATTGTCCTGTTGACAGCTTCTGTTAAACCATTCGTTTGTGGACTATATGTGGTGGTATGTAGTTTTTATATTGTTAGTTCAGCCAATAACTTAGATATTAATTCATTTTTAAAGGAAGTTTCCCTATATGATAAGAGGTATTTTGGGCAAGTAAAACGGAGTATCATGGTTTTAACTAATTGTGCGCACACGTCTGCATCTATTGTCACTACTGGTTGTGTCATAACATATCTAGTAGCGTGTTATGTTAGTACCCGACCACATACTAAATATTAGTGGCGGGTCAATTGATTTAAATTGTCCTTGAGGGGGGGGGGTGTAGCTGATGTGAGCGTTTAGCCCGTTGGCATGTATCACACGATTTTACGTATTGTATGACGTCTTTATGTAATGTAGGCCATATGTATGCTTCTTTAATTTTTCAAAGGTTTTGAGAAAACCAAAATGGTGGCCCTATAACAGTGAATTTTGATGAGCCATAATTATGTATTTTATGTAATGCTGTGGAACGACTGTTAGGTGGCGTTCCCGCGAAGGCGTATGAATTTTGTAATATTTTTTTTCCATAAGTTGCGCGCTAGACGGGGGTTGACGCCAGAGCATTGACAGGGTCTGTAAGGGCAAGTTTATTTTTTGTTATAAACGTATCATTAGCATATTCGCCTTGAAAAGGTGATGTATCTGATAGCGGATGCTGCAAGTGGAAAATAAATAATTCTTATTCCGGGTCATTGCTATGTTCTTCTAAACGGTTAATGATGGGGAAGAAAATAGTGGGGTTATGTTTCGGGCAAGAAACTAGTGTGAAGGAGGCAACTGGGTTTTCTACTGTAAATGTCTGTCTCTGTGTTTGTGTATGCGCGACTATATCTATATAGCTTTGATAATACGCACATACGGAATGTAATATTGCATAATATGGTAAGTTATATGTTTTCGGGGGTTATCTGGTTGTTGTTTTTGTTTCAGTTGTGGATTTATATTCGCAACAATTGTTGGTAATATACCAGCATATCACAGATTTGCTTTCTTAATTTTCGTGCATATTGCAGAAAATTAAAATTGATAATGCATCATATAAACTGTCTGGAGTATCATTAACTTTATATAAGATAAAATTTTTATTATCTATAAACTTTGTGAACGTGTTTTCTGCATCCTTATTTGGCAAGTGAGCTAGACAGTCTGCATTGAGATTATTTTTTCCTTTTATAATTTTTGTTTCAAAATTGAAATCTGTCAAGGCAGTTACAAAAAAATTTTTAATTCGAATATTATGTTAGTTTCTACCTCTTGTTATAATGCGCCAACTATTGCAAGTTTAGAAGCATCATAGACTTGGATGTTCTTCCTGTCATTTTTTAATGGAGCTAAAATCGAGGCAGATATTATGGCTTCTTTATGTTGTAAAAATGTGGATTGTTGTGGGATTCCCCAGTAAAATTTTTTTTCTTTGTGAGTTCAATAAAGGGTTAAACTATTTGTGAATAGTTTTTAATAAATTCCCATAAATATGATGTGATGCCAAGAAACGAGCGTAGATGTTTTAAATTTGCTGTTGGAATCATGTTAGCTATAACTTTGGTTTTTTCAGGGTCTGGATTTAAACCTTGCGGGGTGACTTTATGCCCTAATATAGTGAGTTCCTGAAATGAAAAGCGGCTTTTCTTGAGATTTAATTTTACCTGAAATCCCTGCATTCATTGTAACAATTTTTCAAGGTTTCGAATATGGCTTTCAAGATCATTGCCCAGTACGAAAATGTCATCTGCATAGCAAATTACCGATTCAAAATGCAAATCAACTACTAAGTATCAAAACCACATGTAAAAATTTTGGACTGCTTTTAAGGCCCTTTGGTAAATCACAATATTGGAATAGGCCTAACTGGTCAATGGTAAAAGCTAACTTATGCCTATCTTCTCTCCTAATTGGTATTGCGAAAAACCCGGAAAATATATAAAGAGTAGTTAGAAATTGTGTATTTTGCCATATTTGCAAAATGTCGTCCGTGCGCGGTAATAGGTAATTTTGGTCTTCTACAAATCAACTAACTCGTCGGAAATCTAAAAGAAAACGTATACAACCATCCTTTTTCGGTACTACTAAGCATGGCGCAGCGTAAGGGCTGGTGGATATTTCAAGAATTTATCTTGGAGCATATCTTAAATTTGTGTCTTAATGATGTTGCGTTGTGATGGTGTAATACTATATGGTTTGGCATGAACCGGTTTATCAGTTGTGAGTTCTATTTTAATTTTATACTTTTTGGTTTCTGTTAGATCAGTTATTTTATACGCGAAACTGTCTTTGTACTTTGAAACTATTTCCTGTACTTAATTTTTCTGTTTTATAGTCACATTAGGGATGATGTGTGCGAAAGAAATTTCCTGTTTGTCTGGTACCAGATTTTGCATCTTTTGTATGCAGTTTAAGAGAAAAATTGTTTTGGTTCTCTTTGTGGTCAACTAAAAGTACTGTAATAGTTTTGTCATGATTGTGCCTAAGTGTGGCAATATGTGCATGTAGATCCGGAAATAGCTGGTGTTTCCCAATAAAATCACACACTATTATCATGTCGGACTGTAAATTTTGAATGACCTGGAGATCGTGCTTGTACATGTGACTATCAATTTGGAATGCCAATGTAACATAATATTGTGGTTTCAGTAGTTGTTCTGTTGCAGCCATTAGTGTCAATGGTTGAGGGATTATTTTAATTTATTGTTGTCAATCAATTTTTCAGCTATACAGGATTTCGAACATCCCGTATCATGTAAAGCCAGATATGTAGTGAAGGGGGTTTGAATAATAATTTTTGGTGTTGCTAAAATGTCTTCAGTAAATGTCATAATTTTAACGCATACATTACTTTGCACCCCTTTGTGTCTCCCTGTTTTCTAAGTGACATCCTGGTTGACGCGTATTTTGTGTAATTTTAATGTTGTCTGTGGTTCCTTGTTCCTGTTTTTGAGTATGTCTTAGTGGCTGGTTTTTATTAAATGTGATTTTTATTTTAAATTTTTTAAACTTCTTGACAATATTTGTATGCCAGCTAATGTTTTTGTTTGGGAACATTTGGCAGGCGTCCGCATGGCGCCCTTTATACATGCATAAGACACACATGTTCGCGAATTCTTTTTTTGGGCCAATTTTCAGTGTTTTGTTGTTGTCACTTTCACTAACTTTTCTACCTACAGGCTGTTTTTATTGCTGGTTTGTAGATCGTTTGATGTGGCTTTGAGGTCAACATATATTATTTTGTTTTGGCGTGGCCCGTATTTCCTTGTCTTTGTTTTGATTAGAGCCTAATTATGTACTTGGTTATTTCTGTTTTGAATGTACTCTACTTTGTGGTTTGTTTGATGTGGTTTGTTCATACTAAAAGTCTATTGCAGATACAAGCACAGTGCAATAATGAGGCTAAAAATCAAGTAAATTTCTCATTTTCAAGCATCCTTTTTAAAATCTTCTGGAGACATCATTATCTCTTCAATTTTATCCTCAAAATCAATCAAATCAAGACCAAAATCATTATAAGTTAAACCAAATCTGCTATCTAAATTAAGCACACTTTTTTATATAAAACCCATTGGGCAGGGTACATTTCAGGTCAAATAGGCCAAATTTCTTCTAAATCTGCATGCCAAATTCAATTAGACAAAGAAAAAATATCACAAAATTTTATGAAACTCCTAAGAGAACTCTAAATCATGCATAATTTTTTTTTTCATTTCTTTTAAGCCTCTCTATGATATAAAAATTTCGTTCTCATTTATTAGTTTCAAACTATTTTTGTCAAGTATCTTCTCATAGCGCTCAGGTAATGAAATTTTAAACTTACCTATCAGCTAGAATACAATTAATTTTTTTGCCAAAATTAGATTAATAAATTACAAAATTTGTGGCAGAAAACAATTAATGTTTTTTTTTCTCTATATCTTGTAGTTTAGTGTATTGTTCAACTTGTTGAGCAGAGATTCCATTTTTGATTTATAAAAAGAAACATTTATTAAGAAGAAGAAAAGAATGACGATGAAATTGTATGAAAATATGATAATTTAACTTAAATTTGACTGGAAAAAGACCCTGCTCAAGGGGCCTGAAACATTTCGAAATTTGTTTGATTTTGACCTTAATTTTTCTCTTTTTAGAGCAACAATTTAAAAGATTCTCCAGGAAAAGAGAAGTTTGCTAGATTTTGGCATTAATATGCTTGAATTTATTTTTTCCTTAGTGCAGTGTGTTTGTATCTGCAATACACTTCTACTGAATTTATAAATAAAGGTAAAACATAAGCAATTTGTCATGCTCAAATAAAATTGGCACTGGGAAGAAAACCTCATTCAGTTGTAACACAAACTTTTTTACTCGATTTAACAACTTAACAATACATCTAATGATTTGTATTAAACTATCGAAACAATTTGTTGTTTCTGTAAAATCGTTTACATCCTCCATTTATTAATTTTTAAAAATTTATATATCTTCAGTAATTCTCTCTTTCAAATAACCATAAGTTAAATTCCGTTGGCTAATTAGAATAACATTCCAAATTGTATTTGCTTCAACAGCTTTATTATAAGCAACACAAATTTTTATATTTGTTTTTTTCTGTAACTACAGTTCTTTTTCTATCAAAGCAAGAATAATATTCAATGGTCTTCGCCCAAAAAAAATTAATAATAACTCATATTGCCTTCGAAGTTTACAGTTGGTTTATAATAAAATCCATTATTTCTACATGTAGTAATTTGTTTTGTTTTTGAATTTATATAATCACTATGAGCAAGGAACAATTTATCACATTTTTTTCTTTAATTTCAATTGCTCTGTAAGATTCGTATTCAACAATAGGCCACATAATTTCTAATTTTTTAATAACAATTTTACCTGGATCAGCATAGTTTTTCGGAACTTCTTAATTCATAAACAAATAAACAGTTGTTATCTGATGAATTTAAAAAAAAAGTTATTTTATAACTGCCTTTCCAATAAGTTTCATTGTTGGAATGAATAAAACAAAATAAATATTTCAGTGGATATGTTATTTAATTTGTTTTATCACTTTGAACAGATTTTACTCAATATTTATTATCAACACCATAAAATTCAAAATAATGTTGTTCGCTTGGTGATCTTAATAAAGCATTCATTATTGTTTATGTAATACCTGGATTATCAACAGTATCAATAATATTTCCATGTTTTGAAATTTTAAATCTAGAAAACTGAAAAGGAAAAAAGTTCGAACATACATCAACAGTATCTAGTTAAGCATATTTGCCTCATTTTCTTCTTTATCCCTTTTGTGTATTCTATATTGCTCTTAAAAATAGGCATCATTTGGAAAAGAAAAGCCATCTCGTATAGGAATATCAAATTCAATTCTATTATTGTAAACACTTAAATTCCCCCTGGTTTGATCAGTTGGGGGAAAAGTTTGTCTATCGAAGAACTCAATATTTTTATAACTCATTTAGAAGAAAAAATTATATTTTAATGAAAGATTCGAAGAACGTTTCTCGAGTTAAATTACTCATTCAGAGATACAAAAATTATGAAAAGCACCACGAGGTAGAATATGAAAAAAGATGAGAAGAAAAATCTGCCTTTAATTGAAGAATTACGAAATATCGAGAGAAAAAAGTAGAACAAGTTAGTGACAAAAAAAAATAAATAAATATATTAGTTCCTGTAGCAGTAAAAATCTATATTTTCCACCTACTCCCTAAGAAACATCATTTTATAGAGAATTATTCTCGAAATCCCCTAATGTAGAAGAGCTCATGGGAATTGTACCATCGAAAAATTTGGCACATTATGATTCTAAAATAAATCTCGGAAAAGAAATTTCCGAAAGACAATTTTATAAATGCAAATGTATGGTTTACGAGGAGAGGAGCATAATTTTTGTATTAGAGATACAAAATAAAAGATATATAATGATAAAATATCTGTTGATGATAAAGAATATTTATTAACAGAAGGACTATCTAATTTAACAAACAATTACAAATCATATCTTGAAGGTAAGTACACCGATAAAGACTATATAATTTCCGCTGGTATTATTATAGCAACCGGTGTTGCATACCAAAAATATGATCGCGGTGGGAGAGTAAACTTGAATAGAAGCTGGAAGTATGCAAATATAATTAAACCAATTTTTAATAATTATTTAAGAAAATCAATTTCAAGATCAGCGCCAAACACCCCCAAATAATGATTTCTCGAAGAACTCGTAGATCTAGAGAAGGCATAAAAAATTCAACAATTTGCCAAAAGAACATATTTGGATTAATGATGTTAGAAATTTCATTGATTAATTATTAGTTATTAATGGCGAAGAAAATGCTGGCAATAACAACAATTACAATGAATATGTCGAACAAAAATTTTTCTGATTTTGTTATAAATAATCCAAAAGGAATTCCTTATCTTAAAAGGGTTTTAAAGGTAATTCCTCACTCATTTTGAAATTCTGAACATGATGGTAAAGGTATTATAAATTGGGCATTAAACAATTTAAATTTTTCCGAAATGCATTTGCCAGGCTATAATTATTGTGGGCCATTTACAAAATTAAACGAAATGTTGGAAAGAGGCGACATAGGAATAAATAACTTAAATGAAGCAAGTAAATTTCATAATATCACCTATATAGATCACAAATATTTATAATCTAGACATGAAGCTGATAAAATATTGCAAAAAGAAGCAAAAGAAATTATGTTAAATAAAATCACTCCAATTGGAGGAAAAATTACTTGTGCTGTTGTTGCTTCAACTATGTTTACAAATAGAAAATTAGGATGCGGAATTAAAATTTATTAAACTATTAATATTTTTTACTTATAAGTGAAGATAAAAAGCTTAACTTTCGTTATACCAATTGATCAAGTAAGAGATTTGGGTACAGATAAATTTTTAACAAGAGATCAACTTGAGAAAAAAACCAAAACGAAAAGAAGTTAAAAGTTTCTTATTAACTTTGTCACTTCCAATACTCAAGAAAAATATTAAAAGAAAAAACAGGAAATGGATTATATCATGGAGGATTTTTACTATTTTCATTTGCACCTTTATATGCACTTGGTGCTTTAGCTGGAGGAGCCATTAATATTTATAATTCTGTCGAAGAAACTAGAAAAAAATATATAAGAACAACAGAGACACAATTTAGCAATGGAAAACAAATCTAATATCGATATTGAAAAATATCCATATATATACTAAACATAAAAAATTTCAGAAATGTTTATATGATTGACGAACTATCAAATAGAATGCTCAAAAATGAGTGTGATGTTGTTAATTTTGACATTTAAAAAATCCTGGTACTCATTGGGTTTGCTATTTGAAAGAAAATAACGATGTTTACTATTTTGATTCATTTAAATGCAATATTCCTACCAATTTACCTCATTACTTCAAAAATATAAATGTTTATTACAATGATGGTCGAATTCAGAATTTTTATTCTGTTATATGTGGACATATATGTTTAATTTTATTACATCTTTTTCGAAAGATTTTAAGCATAATTGTATAATTTATTTGTTATTAAATGACAGATTTTTTTGGAGAACCATTAATCAAATATTTAAATAAAATTCTTGACACTATGGCTTATGCTTTAAAAACATGTAGATCCACAATACAATTCGGGTGTTTCTGAGATACAAAGTAAACTAAACACTTGTTTTGATTATAAAAAACTCTATATTTCTTTTAAAATGCAAATAATTGTTATTATAGGTGATCCTAGAGATGGTAAAGATGCAGTTTATAAAATGTTTTTTGATAAAGAATTAATTGGTAAATTACAAAATCAACTAAGCAAGAGTTTTGTTTATACAAACAGTTATATTTCTTTTCAGCACCGTAGAAATACTAGTCTTCCTGACCCTATAGATGGAGATAATGCACTCAATAAAATATTTTTTGATAAAGAAATACCTGATTATGCATTAAAAAAAGATGTAGATTCAAAATAAAATATGTACATTCAAAATACAATATTATTGCTTCTGCTTTAAGAGATCAAATAAGTAAAGTTTTTGTTTATACAAAGATTAAATTTCTATTCAAAATCGTAGAATCAATAATATGGCTGAGCCTATAAATGGATAATATGTGGCCAGTAAAAGATTTTTTGATGAGAAATTGCAAATTTTAAACCAATCAGTTGAATAATTTAAAGAAAAAAACTCTCATTTTATATTTATGTGGAAAGTTTAATAAAAATAATGTTTTCGCATAGACATTGGTGTAATTTTTTTGTGGATTTTATTATTTATAAAATAATTTCTGATAATTTATGTGACGATACTCTAACTGCTATTAAAGGAACTACAAACACAGATTATAGTAAGCCTTTTGATGTTAATAAAAGCGAGTTTTTAATTTTTAAAACTAAAAAAATTAATTATCTAATTATTTTGTTGATGGAATGTTGACTACAATAGGAGTAGTCATGAAATATAAAGATTATATATAAATATATTAATTTTTGACAATTAAATGGAGAATACTTGGTGTTTTAAGTGTAAGAAAGTTAATAAAAATTATAATATAAAAAAACCAAAATACAAAAAATGGACGATTACTTCAGAAAAGTAAATGCTCAATATGTCATTCTAATAAATCAACTTTTTTCTTTTTAAATTGGCCGAAGTAAGAGAAGGAATACTCAATAAATTATATAAACCTGCACAAAAAAATTTTCCGAAAAGTAAAGTCATTTCATATGGAATTGATGATTGATGGCAAATTGATCTTGTTGAGTTGGATACCAGGAATTTAAATGGCATATCACATATAAACTATGGTTATTAGTACATTATGACAATTATTGATGTTTTTCAAGATTTGCATTTGCTATTCCAATTAAAGATAAAACAGCCAAAAAATTCAGCAAATGCCTAAGAATGTATATTGATAAAAAGAAAACCACTTAATATTCAAAGTGACAATAACTTAAAATATTATAATAAAATATTTAATGAACTTATGTAAAAATATAATATCAATCATTATTCTACATTCAGTGACCTTAAAGTCATTGTTGTAGAAAGATACAATTGTTCAACAAAGAACAAAATGTGGATGAAATTAGCTTTAAATAGCAATTGTAAATGGGTAAATATTTTAGATGTTTCAGTTAAAGAATACGACAATACAAAGCATAGAACCATTAGTATGAAACCAATTGAAGATAATAAAAAAAATTTAAAAAAATTAAGACAACAAGATTTTTCGAATGTGTTTACTAAACAGAAATATAAAGTTGGCGATATTGTCCATATGAGCAAAAATAAACATTTTTTTTAAGGGTTATACTGCTAATTGGACAACATAATTATTTACTAATTTTGAGGTTTTAAATTACGATCTACCAACTTACAAACTGAAAGATACTAAAGGAGAAGAAATCAAAGCAAATTTTTTTGAATACAAAATTATGAAAACAGACTATCGTGATGAATATTTGGTCAAAAAAGATTTAAAAAATAAAAGTAATAAAAATGTATGTGAAATGGTTAGGATTTGATAACTCTCGTAACTTTTGGATGAATAAAACAGATCTTTTGTAAATTTTAAAATTAAAATGAGCTTCTTACTCAATTCGATAAAGATAATTAATATCATAAATCAATTGTTGTTGAGTATATTTACTTCTGGCAATATTAAAATAGTTACAAAAACCCTCAATGTGGCCATTCAATTTTTTTTTTCATTTTTTGATATAAATTGATAGAATTTGGAATATAATCAAATCTCAATAATTGTTCACAATTTGGATGATTATCTTCAATTCCATCCAATTGTCTTTGAATATATTTTCTTTGAGTTCTAATGACATAATTAACATAAACACAATTTCCATCAAATAATTTTAAAAGAACGAAAGTTGGATTTAAATTTTGATTTTGCAATTGTGGTACAACATTACAGGTAATTTCTCATATTTCGTCATTTCTAGGAGCTAATAATTACACCGAAAGCCACATCAACACTGTCTCTTAAATTTTCCACATGTTCGTCTTGAATTTTATTTATATTTTTTTAATGCTCTATCCGACCTTTGTATAAATCCATTATATCTATCTGAATCTTATATTCGCCATGTTTTCTTATTGATGGAATAACTTCGTGAGAAACCCATTTTTTGTAACATTTTATCGATTGGTAATTTTGAGCTAATAGATATATCATAAAGACCATATTCTGTTTTAAAAATTGTAATTTTTTCATTATGCGTTAGGGCCGGAGTTTTGCCTCCTCTACTAATTACTTCTAATTTAGGCATATCTTCCACATATACACATTTTTTGATAGCATCTTTAGTATATTTCTATTCAAACACTTCAGCAAATATCTTTGGCTTTGAACCAAGGATTATTATTCTCATCAATAATCATAAAAAACTCGTTTACCATGGTAAATAAGTTTGTTATTAATTATGTCTAGAATTCACTTCATTTTTATATGCGGAATAATGCGCAAGTGAAATTGGCGAGTTGTAATAAGTCTTTTTACTAGTCATCTGTTTAATAAGGAATTGAAAAATTGATATAAACCGGAGTCATTAATTGTACTCAATTCGTCAAATATTATTATTATCATTAATCAATTGTTGTTGAGTATAATTATTTCTGACTTTTTTAAAATAGTTGCAGGAACACTCAATGTAACCATTCAATGTTCCTTTCATTCTTTGGTATAAATTGATAGAATTTGGAATATAAACCAATCTCAATAATATTTCACAATTTGGATGGCTGTCTTTAATTCTACTCAATTGTCTTTGATCACTTTTCTTCGATTTCTGTTGACATAATAATTATATTCACAAACATCAAATAATTTTAAAAGAATGATGGTTCGATTTAAATTTTGATTTTGTGTTTGATGTACAACATGAGTGGTAATTTATCTGATTTCCTCATTTCTACGATTTATTACATCTAAGGCCATATCATTGGTCTCTCTCAAATTTTCCACATGTTCACCTTGAATTCTATTTATATCTCTTAAATGATTAACATTAATTTCGTTCATTTTATTTATATTCTCTATGTTGTCTTTGTATAAATGTATTATATCTTTTTGAACCTTATGTTTGCCAGGTTGTCTTATTGATGGTAAAAAATTTTTTGTTACCCATTTAGGAAAATTTTCACCTACAGGATTATTTGATCTTAAAATTAACATATGTTGTGCCGATTCATTGATAAATATAGCACTGGGTTGCATATCTGAAGGCGTCCCTTCTGAAGAAACAGCTTGAAGGTCAGTAAATTTCTTTTTATCATCATTAACAACAATATAATAAATATAATACAGCTAGTGGTTTTGTTGTTTTCCAAAAATTTAGTTACATCAGTTTCTTTAAACCCAGGAATATTATCATCATCAATAATCATAAAAACTTGTTTACCATTGTAAATAAGTTTATTTTTTATGTCTAGAATTAACTCCATTTTTATATGCGAAATTATGTACAAGTGAAATTGGCGAGATGCAATAGGCCTTTATTTAATAACAAAACGAAAAATTAAAGAAAATTAAATTTAAAAATATGGACCAGATTCATTGAATTATATAGCTCTTAAGGAGTTAAATATTCTAAATCATTAACAATGTCTTTAATTTTTATTTATAATTTCGTTATAAGATTGGCACTGTATACACAACAATGAAACGATATTTCTTACCAACACTAGTCAATTTGTTTGTAAATTTGTTATATTCCACGAAAATTTCTTTGCTAAAAAATATAGTAAACCATTTGTATATCTAAAAGCAGACTCAATTATGTGTGTGAAATGAGGAAATTTAACGCTATTTAGGCCGGTCTCTTTTATCCAGAAACTACATTCTTCTACTTCACCATAATACACCTTTACAAAGAAGATAAAATTTTTTCCTGAATATGAATTAAAAGCAGCATTTATTTTATATTCATCTCTTAATCCAATTGAATACAATCCTTTCGGATAACCATCAATAAGATTATTACAAGGGTAATCTACCATATAAATGTTATCATCAACAAACAGAAATAACTCACCCGAAGGTCTTTGGAATATTTTAAAAAAATATTAAAATCACTTGGTAAAAACTTGAACCATATCTGTTATCAAAAATGGCCTATTGATTATTTTTTTGTCATTCAAAATTTTTGTCCAAACATTTTTATTGTATAAAATAACAAGTTCGCCATCAATAATTTAAAATATTTTTGCATATTATAATTTGCACAAATCAATTGGTTCATTGTCATTAAAATTATTTTGTTGGTGTGGCCCATAAAAGTTATGAATGATTTGAATATCATCTGGTTGCAAATTAACCAAATCATTGTTAAGAATCGGATACATGGATGCATTTTCATCATTTGTATGTTGAAAACCTAATGCATGACCAGTTTCATGAATCAAAATGCTAGTAAATTACCTTATTTTCTGGAGTGTTTCTCCCTCCATTATACCAATGTTCTTGTTTATTGATATGAATTTCAACAAGACTATTTTTTTATTTGGAAAAAAATCATGGGCTACTGCAATACCATGTGGAAATAATGTATAAGGACAAATTCCACTTAACCTCTGATATCTATGTTGACCTTGTTTGTATAATATAACTATGTCTGGAGATTACATATCATAAACAAATTTCAAATTTGTGTGTTTTTGTCAAATGTTAAAAGCCTCTTCAGCTAAATTTGTAGTTGATTTGTTTGCCATTTTAAGATATTTTGTTCCATTTTGTGGTTAATGAAAGGTCAACAAGTATCTCATCCTTGACACCACATCTTGGTTTATTGATTAAATCAATCGTTTCTTCATTGAGTTTGCCATCAATTGAAAAAATTTTATGATAATCTTGAAATTTTCTTGAAGAATTTTCGAACTTTTCAGTATCAACATTTGAAAGGGAATTTGCATCATCCTCTAGATATCCATATTCATTTAAAAAGTTGATAACGCATTCTATTCGATTCTCTTTTTTGGGCAGTGCAAAATATATATTTGTGATAGCAAGAATGATTGTAAACCCTCATTAATATACCATTTTTTTTACATATTGTATGAAGGTTAATCATTGATAAATATACTTTAAGTTTTATTACATTTGAAGGTGAACCCCCAGTTCCCCTTTGAGTGCTATAATCTCCAGTTAATATTTTGGGATCTGCTACAGAAAACTCCAAAAATTTGAAGAAATTGAACACAATCTCTATTTTTGTGTAAAATTTGCAAGCGGGGAAACGTTTACCACCTGGAATATTATATTCATATTTCATTACGTCGTAAGGGTCTATAATACAGTCTAAATTTTAATTTTTTTTTTGATCAACATTCTTAAAAATTACCAAGTTTTTAGTGATATTTCTATCATACCAATGACCCATTTTTCTGGCCTTATTTTTGCACCAACAAAACTCCAATTGGAGAAACCCAACCACCTTTCCACTCGGCTGGTCTGTTTTTTTTTTTTTAAGTAGAGAGGGGGTGGGTTTCTTTATTTTCATGGTATTCCCGATTCATATAGTGGGGCGCCTTCCGCTAGATGAATCACTCCACTATATACATCTGATGTACTACAGTATAGCATAGCGGGTATCTTTGGGTTGGAGATGAAGAAGTGCCATTTATTTTCATCGATTTTTTTTGTTCAAATTGTGGAACTACTTGGTTGATAATTATAGTGGCAATGTGGGTGCCTCATATTTCACACTATAAATTATCCTCTTGGCTCGGGGATTCGATCCCAGTAACCTTGAGTTTGAAGTCGGACATCTTGTCACTGAGCCATGGCGACAAGACGAGCAACACAATGATTAAAAGTCTTCATGAAGTGAGCTATTCTTTCTTGTGGCCGACCAGTAAAGATTCCTCATGTTGTTAGTAGATAGCAGAACAATCGCGGTAAAGCTCCTTCCTGTTGTGGTGAGAGCTCAGTGAAGCTCTGTTGAGGAAAACTGGTTAGGAGTGAAATTGTGATATCTAGACATGAGTTAAAAACTGTTGGATCTGATTTCTATACTTACCACTGTTCATTTTTCTTCTCAAATCTATTGTGATAAAACCATAGTCTTTATTCCAACAGTTTGCACAGATCTCTTACTAAATCTACATAGCAAGTTCGTATTGACTCTCACCAGTTGCTTAGGTACTGTGGAATATGTTGTGCTAAATAAAATACATCAATATTTTTATGTCTTCCGATAGTAAAACATTCGTGGATCACATCCTGGTATTATAAAATTACATTGTCAAATATAACTATTATCTTACAATGTACTTCTAAATTCTTAGTATTGTATAATGAAAATACATATTTATTTTGGTTTCTGCACTATTGATGTTCTATAATTTTTATTTAATTCGCGAGAGTATGGAAATGCCTATGTCAGAACACATTATTCTAACTATAACTCTATAATTTATTTATTACTTTGTGTAGCATGCAAGAGTTTGTAAAAACACTAGTCTCCACCAGTTGTTCTGGTCTGTTAATCTACCAAGGTATCCAGACAAGCTTAATTATGGGAACATAGCTCAATGGAGAGAATAAAAAGAGCTAATTACAAGTTCACACGTACACATATTTTAATTACTCTTTATCATACATTAATTATGGCATTTCCAAACTAAGACTATTACAAGAACTAATTTCTGTCTCGACCTGAGTCATAATACTCCTTTTTGCTGTCGCTAATATTATAAGGTCTCACGGATATCTGAATGCAATATAATTACGACGAACTACAAGTTAACTTCCTCTCGGTCCATCTCATTCCTGACAGTCCTGCCTGAATCTATTCAAGGTTACGCTTACCACTAATGGTTATAGTTGCAGCTCGGTCTGTTGGCGGCAGGGGCTCCCACCGACCTCTGTAGCTCGTGGTGACATTGTGCAGCCCTCGGCAACCTGCTGTCTGTGGAAACATGGTAACAGTCTGGCAGTCTTACGATCTGGGGGCGGCCGCGTGTCTGTCACCCCTTTATATGTGCCTGCACAGCCCTGGCCTCCTTTTCTTCTGCCACCCCTGTTTACAAACACCGGGGCTCCCATCATTCACACCTGGTTGCGCACCTAGGTCTCAGACTTGCCTGGCTCGCCTCCACTGCCCAGGCTATGTCCGTGACATCAAGATATGTGCTTACTACAATTACACAAATGAGGTATATGTTCTATATTGAACCAAGCGTGTGTATACCAAAAATTAATTGATACAAAATTATTAATTTGTAGTAAACTTTATTGCGGCTGTTCGACATCATCTTACATGTAATGCAATTCTGTAACTACTCCTATTATTATTTCTATCTTTTTAGTTCATTAATATATAAAAGCTTGGTATTTTAAAGTTTTTTTCATTTAATTTTTTACATTTGTAATTTCATTATGCATCCAATGTTACATTCATACTACGTTTCTATTATTATGCAACAAAATTTTGTCAAAAGTTTTTAACATTTGCTAGAAACTAATAATTGAAAAAAAAATACGAGCATTATATTTTGTATTGTAAACATGTCACATCGATGTCTGTGCACAATTTTTTTCGTGGTAACAACTGCCTATATTTCCCAGAATTTTATATTCCAAAATAATGAAATTGTATTCTAATTTTGTTACAGACATTAAGCCAGTAGTGCACTGCACTATTTAAATGTTTTGACCATTTCAATATGACAGAAAATTCAAGTCAAACTTCATTACCTCCTGAAGAAGCTGTGGTATTAGTATGCAGCGGGAGAATAATGGTTGATGCAATGTATTTATTTAAACTGATTGAGAATATTCAGCATAAACATTTTTATTGCACTTTTAGTAACGTGCATTTGAAAAAGAATTTGGGTGAAGATTTTTAAGTATGTACTTGTTTTAAGTGATTGAAATTACAATAAATTATTAATACACGAGTATAACGTTAAAGAGTTTCAATTTAGATTTCAAATTATGTTACATATTTATTCACAGGCATGTAATATTGGCCTGAACAGAGGAATGATTCTGTACAATGGTATTCGCATTTAGTATTGCTGTAAGTGCGCAAAGTCAGAAGCAGAGTCTGTGCCGTTTGTGGCACTCACTCCTGTGTTCAATCATTTGTAATCTGTGTTCCCTTTCTAGGAACTACTGTGTTTCTTTTGTACTAGGGCAAAACCCCTGCCATCATCTAGTGTTTTATATTTTTGTATTGTGTAATGTCAGTTGAGAATTTTATTAATGTTCTCCATTTGCTACCTTCAGTTATTTATATTGTATTCAATTTAAACTGAATAATGATGCGAGTCCTTAAATGTTGCACATTTTGTGTCATTAATTTCTGAAACTTTTATATAATTGCTCTTGAAAATTTTGTATTGTCAAAACCTAATTGTGTTTGGGTTTTAATTTTGCCAACCATCCTGTCAGTTTGGTTCACTTTGTAACTTGATTTGTATAATCCAACATATTTTGTTGGATTTTTACCATTAAATCACTTTTTACTCATTGAAAAATAATTAGGTCAAACTAGAGTTTTGTTACAAATAAAGGTTTGTTATATTTATTGCGTCCACTCGACATGTCATTTTGTCAGATTATAAATATATTAAGAAATGTAAGTATGGGTGATTTATACCATAACTTATTTCTAACGTGACGTATTATACTATTATTATGTCAAATGTTTGTATTAATTTAGGAAAATAATATGTTGCGATCATATCTTTGCAAAACGACTTTTCGAAATCACACATACTCGCGAATATTTCGGAGAGCGCCCGCCCATGTAGCAAAATACAGCTGATCCACATGTGCAGATCTGATTGTGAACAAGCAGCTCACATACGGCATTCACAGGCATTCAAGAAGCGGAATGCACCCGCAGATGCATGTGGCACACATGATGAATGATGACTGAGGTATGATGTGTTTACATGTGGGCCACATATGGATAAACTGTCAGCAGATGTCTGTCAAAACCAGAGTTGCCCATAAGTTAACCACATGCATGCCACTTCCTGCTTTCTGCTTCTGGCCTGCCATGAGTAAACCACACGTTGTTAGCCAACTGTTGGTAAACCAGTTGTGGACCACCTATTGGCCACTTGTGGCCCACACATATGCAGCTTGCCATGCATTTTCAAAACAAAAAACTAATTGTGTCTAGCCCAATTAAATTTGATGTATACCATATTAATTTGTGCTATATTCAACTTTATTTCACAATTTGTAAATTTCTTTGGAGATCACTGGAATCGAACTCACAAATATTTAGCCTACAGGCAAGTATGCTATCAACTACTCTGCTTTGCATTCACACTCGACTTTTTAAGTCAATATGAATACTTACTTCATATACATAATGCATTATTAGCTTTGCTATATAGACAATGTTAGTATCACGAGTCAATACTGGGATTTATGTGTTTTGTTTTAAAGACTAGTATTTTAGTTTCGGACTACTTTCAGTTAGAATTTAAAATGCAAAATAAGGAATTTTTTTGCGTGTTATGCTTTGCAGGTTTCTGGTCTAGAAATTATTTCTTACTATAACTAGCAATGCTGCATGATAATTTTACTTCATATATACATGAAATAAAAACCAAGAGTTGCCCATAAGTCAACCACAAGTGGGCCACTTCTTGACGAACTGTCCATTGATGTCTGGCAATTCAAGGTTGCCCATAAGTCAACCACAAGCAGGTCATTTATTCTTGACATACTGTTGGCTGATGACTGGGAAAACAAGAGTTGCCAGTAAGTTAACCACAAGCAGGCCACTTCCGGCTTTCTGCCTCTGGCCTGCTGTAAGTAAATCACATGTCGTTAGCCAACTGTTGGTAAGCCACTTGTGGCCCAGCTATTGTGCACTTGTGGCCCACATATACGCAGCTTGCCATGCATTTTCAAAACCAAAAAATAATTGTGTCTAAACTAAATTAAAATATACTATATGTATAGGTGTTATCTTTAGGTTTATTTCACAATTAATAAATTTCTTTGCAGAAACCTGGAATCGAACTAACAAACATTCCATCTACAGGTAAGCATGTTATCAACTACTCTATTATGTATTCACATACAGCCTTTTAAGTAAATCTAGTTACTTACTTCACATACATAATGAATTATTAGCTTTGCTACATAGACAATGTTAGTATATCGAGTTAATACTGGGATTCATATGTTTTGTTTAAAAGACTAGTATTATAGTTTCGTACTACTTTCAGGTAGAATTAAAAATGCAAACTAATGATTTTTTTGTGTGTTATGCTTTGTAAGTTTCTGCTCTAAAAACTATTTTTTACTATTACTTGCAATGCCACGCGATAATTTTACTTCATATATATATGAAATAAAAAAAAGTCAATTGAATGTGCATATGATATTTGCTGCTGCACAACAACTTGTACAGTCGGTATGCCATAAATGGAACATAAGCTTCCTGATCATGTTTCCTAAGTAATAAGGAACAGTAGGCAACCTCTATGTCCTCTTTGGCAAACATCACCCACACATTCTCTACATACTCTAAGATGCCTGTGGTTGTTTCACAGACATTTGCTTGTGTGCCATATATGAAATTCCGTCAGTCATTTTGTGTTAAATGGATCACAATTTCCCACATGACGATGCCCAACTATTACAAATGAACCATTCTACCACGTGAGGGCTTTATGCGCAAACATTATCTTATAATCATACTCTTTGGCATACATCAGCCACGCGTTATTTACATACTCTAATATGCCTGTGGGTGTTTCACTGATGTTTGCTTGTGGGCCACATATGAAATTCTCTGTCATTTTGTGGTAAGTGGCCCGTAATTGGCCACATGATGATGCCCAACTATTAGATGTGAACCTGTCAACCACATGAGGGTTTTATATGAAAAAATATTTTATTTTCATACTCGTTGGCATACATCAGCCAGAAGTTTTCCATGTGTTCTAAGATGCCAGTGGGTGAGTCATTGATGTTTGCTTGTGGGCCTTACAATAAATTCTGACAATTATTTTGTGTTTAATGGCGCACATCAAAAATACTTCCCATGCAAATACAGTCACCTTTGTTCATGTGATCTTATTGTGTACCACGTCAGAAAACACAGTCGTGAGGGCGAACATGTACCACCTGTGCCAACAGTTGGCCAACTGTTGTCTGCTTGTTGTTTGGTACTTGGGCACTTCCGCCTTCTCCATTTCCTTGTGCAATGTAACAGCCACATTTTCTACTATTTGTAACTTTCTTGTAGTCTTCAATTTTGCTGCCATCGGGTAAGTGAAAACTTTGCATTTGTGTTAAGGCTTTCTTTTGACATAATTTTTATTGTCAGCCCAGTGTTATTTTATTTATTTTTCCTTCGTGCATAAAGTGATCATGCTGTAATTAAACTTAACTGTCGGCAAAATGTTTTTCCTGTCGAAGAAGTAGGTAATTGACAATCAATTTAATGTTGGGGATATAGTTTTATGCAACGCATGGCCCACCAGGAGAGCTGTTGACAAGAAAATGGCGAAACTTTCTTTCCATTATACTGATCCCTACCAGATCCAGCATTTCCTAACAGCAGTAGTGACTAGTGGTGACTAGTCTTGCTGAACCAAGTTCGGAAAAATATGTAACTAGAGTGCATATTTCGCATCTAAAGAAGTTCCATTCTTCAGCTTCAAAATAACTTTGTGGGTTTTTCTACATGTCTAGGAGCTGCAGACCCTATGTTTACATTGTTTTGTGTGTGTTTAAGTTTATTTGCCAGGCTGGCCAGCCGAATATTTTGTTACGTGGGGACCTAACCCAACCCCCCTCCCCCAACCTTATTCTTCTCCTGGGGAGGCCTCACCTCCATAGGAGCAAATTCTCGTGACCTTCACTTGGTTTTAACCATGGACTGATCACCCACTTGGTTTGAGTCTTCTTGAGGTGACCTCGTTTATGCTCTATATAAATGTCGAAAATCCTAGGTACTAATTTTAAGTAAATTTTGAATATTAGGTTAAGTTAGGTTTTGTTGGTATTTAGTAGTCATATCTTTTGTATATTTCCCTTTGTGAATCAAAGCAATTGTATTAAACCTCTTTTGTAAAATATGTTTCCAGCACTGGATTGGATTGAACTATCAACATTTATGAGTGTTAGTCTCTAATTTTTTTTATTTCGATCCCTTGTCTTCGTTATTTGTGGATTGGGTAGATAATTTAGTTGATTCTTGGGGAATACTTACTTAATATATTTTACATAGGGTGACAACTTAAATTTCGGACAATACTCCTTATGGCTGTGGCATGTTTTGTTTAAGTGTTGTCTGTGGTTCACATCGTTTGCGCATCTGTCACCGTCACCCCACTGGACTCTTGTGTCAATTTTGAACGAGAGGACGATGTGCTCTCTTCCGACAACTGCTATTCTGTGGAATTAAACTATGATTTGATTCCTTTAGAAAATGAGTGTAGTCAACTTCAAGAAATGATATAAACCACTGTCAGTGCACAATTAGTAAGTAAAAAACTCGGGTTATTCTTCATTTGAACAGAATTTTGGCTCTACGATTATACAACTACAAGATAGTTACAGTGAATTTAAAATGGAAGTTGAAACTTTGACCTCATTACTCCCTTCCAGGGTGAAAAGGTCTTTAATGGGACTGGGAGGCAAGATATTAAAGACCGTTTTTGGTACGCTAGATAAAGATTATCTGACCCTTTTGGAATTGCAGTTAAATTCCTTAGAACAAAATCAAGACAATGTCTCACACATTGTTGCCAATGAAATCATTTTGATTAAAAACTTGGAGGATAAAGTAGTTAATAACACAGCTTTTATCAGGAAATTATGTCAATTGTATTTTGACCACGGCAACCACTTATTTCAAAACAACACTTTTGCTCTTCATGACACACTGGACGGCATGATTGTTTTAAGTTATCACATAGATTTGAATGGGATGTTGCTTAAGGTAAGTGAAGCCTTTACTAATGCATGATTAGAAATTTTTGATCTTTGCCAGGCCATCGAGACCACTCTTCATGGCAAACTCAGTACAAATTTACTGAGTGCAAGTTCCTTTTTTAATATTTTAAAACATATTCAACAATATTACTCACTCTGCCTCTGTACATGCTAGCACCAGTCATCCCTGAAAATGGTACCTATTTTACAGTCTTAGTAACTTCTAGGCAGTGATTTAGAACTCTACCCTAAATGTCGTCATTAGTGTCCGAATGGTCAGCAAGGATAGCTTATTTGAAAAGTATCATGTGTTCCCTGTGCTATTTGTTTTTTCAAAACTGAATAAGTACTTATTGTTCGATGTGCAGGAATATCTTATTGTAAGTCTAGATTGTAAACATTTCGCAACCGTTAACCATGAAGCACTTAGAAAATTGCAAAACCCACGGAAGTACTCTTTGTCCTGCTGTTTATATTATTTTTTTTACTCCCAAAAGGATAATTTTGAATTTAATTTATTTTCTGGAAGACCATATTTCGAATTCTCTGATAAGTCAGTGATCAACTTAAAACTTTCCTTTTTTCACAAAACGAACTCACCATGGTTATTCGCATCAAATATCACGGTTGAGGTCACCTTTCTATCTATGTCAGCTTCAGAGACGTTTTCACCTCTTACATTAGCATTATCTGGTTCAGGATTGATTACCATTGCATCTCACTGTGACATTAACAGCCCATTTTTCAGAACCTTTGGTGCGATCAACCCTACTCTTCACTACAATCTGTCTTTGCCGATTGTTCATGTGCCAAAACTTGTACGTAAGTTGTCCCATATTACTGCTTTCAGTTTTCCCAATCTGACCATGATTGATTCTCTTGTTAAAGAATTGGATACCCTTCTTGCTGACAATCCACTAGGGACCAATTTTCAATATGTTGTAAGTTTCCTACGCCCTCGGCTTTTACCAACTCCTACTTACCCCAATTACATTGCAATTATCATTTCTAGTATTGCTATGTTTTGCTGCCTGTGTGACACTGTATTTTGGTTAAAATCCAAATATTCTTGCAAAACCACAGCGGCGCCTACGTCGCAACCATTTTCGGTTCCCGAAGGCTGTGTTATGGTCCCCTTAGCTGTCACTTCAAACTCCTCTCAAAGTTAAAAAGAAATAAAGTTGTTTGTCTTTAAGTGGTATTGTAGCATTTGGTGTGTGCCAAGGTATGGTTGTAGCTCTGGATCCCTTGGCCAGGTTTAAAAGGGGGGAGCGTGTACTGTTTCTGGCACTTGCTTTGTTTTTAATCATTTGTAATTTGTGTTCCCTTTCTGAGAACTGTTGTGTTTATTTTAGGTTAGGGCAGAACTCCCTGCAATCATCTAGTGCTTTATGTTTTTGTATCTTGTAATGTCAGTTCAGAATTTCATTAATGGTCTCCTTTTGTTACCTTCAGTTATTTATATTGTATTCAATTTTAACTGGATAATTCTTTGAGTCCTTTAATGTTTCACATTTTGTGTAATTAATTTGTGAAACTGTTATATAATTATTCTTGAACAATTTGTATTGCCAAAACCTAATTGTATTTGTGTTTTAATTTCGCCAAACATCGTGTCAGTTTGGTTCACTTAGTTTATAATTTGTATAATCTAACATATTTTGTTGGGTTTTTACAAAGAAATTCTTTTTTCTCTCACTGAAAAATAAGTAGGTCTACCTGGATTTATGTTACAAAACAGGTTCTGTTATATTTCTTTTCGTCCAGTCGACATGTCAGTTTGTCAGATTATAAATATATTAAGAAATGTAAGTATGGGTGATTTAAACCTTATTTCTAACACAAATTATTCTATTATTATCATGGCAAATGTTTACATTAATTTAGGAAAATAATATTTTGCGATCATACCTTTGTAAAACGAATTTTCCAAATCACCCATACTCGTGAATATTTCGGAGTGCGCCCACTTCTGCCTTCTCCATTTTTCCCGTGCAATGTAGCAGCCACTTGTTTTATACTATTTGTTTCAACTCTTGAATTATCATTTAGTCTTCACTTTTGTCGCCATCGGGTAAGTGAATACTTTGTATTTGTGTAAAGGCTTTCTTTTTACGTAATTTTTATTGTCAGCCTAATGTTATTTTATTTACTATTCCTTTGTGTGTAACAGTGGTCTTCGTAACTACCAAGTAGTTACCTGCATTATCATGTGTGGCTGAGTGTTTTACTGGCCTAGCAGCACCAAGGATGAAGCTGCCTGGCAGATTCCTGCCCTACTTCGGCAGATTACTAATGTGACCGGGGAATTTTTCCGAGATGGTTTTTCGCTTCGACTAACTTCTTCCAGGCCATCAAATTTTTTTATTTAGCATGTGCTTGCTGAAGATCGTGGCCAACATGCCGATTACCGTTAACGATGTAGTATGCTGCAATTTAGTGTTACCACTCTTTCATAACCTGAAAACATGAACTGTAAAAAGTTGAGCTCCGAAAACTTCACTAGTATAACCTTCGTTATATAACATTCGGCATTATAAATTCAAATCTAAGAACAAAAAAAACTTAAATAAATTTTGTGGTCACTCGCCGACATTTCTCTCATGTTGTAATTAAACTTAACTATCGGCAAAATGTTTTTCCTGTCAAACAGGCAGGTAATTTGAGATTCCAAAATAAACTTAATTAATTAGTTAAATATACTGACATTATTTGATATTAAAAAACAGCATAAAGGAAGTAATGTATTATACAGCTATAAATTTTGTGCAGTATTGTTAAAGTTTGTGTATTCAGAGTTTATATCATCAAAACATTGAATGTTTGTTATCTTCCTGATATGAGTTAAAATAATTGAATAATTGGTAACCCTTTGTTATTAATGAACAGTCAATTAAATTTGCTATTGAACGATATTACCCTACCTTTTGTAGGTAGAACATTAGTTATGAATTTCTATGATTTTGAGTTTTCTAATTTTTAATTGTAGTGCATGTGATGATGAGCAGTAGTTCGTCCATGTTGTTGGTACTTTTATGTAGCAATGCACACTATCCACAACTAGATGAAAGGTGCTTCCGGTTTGTGCTGATATTGGTTACTGGTGTCATTGCAGATCTTATAGGCTGTGAGTGAATTGCCCCTTATTCCCGCCACAAATCTGATGATAAGCCAGAACTCGTAGGTTCAAAAACTGAAATGTTCCAGACACTCCGATGGAAGCAGAAATATTGCTGACGATTTGGTAACAAGTGTTCAGTTTCACGGAATCGCCCTATATTTATCGCGCGTTCAAGTTCCTACTTTGCAGTCGTTATTACGAAATTTACCGTCAGTAGCATAAGTGCATTTCAGGAATCTTCCCAAATCAGTGTTTTGGTACTTACACAGATTTTTCCAACTGAATTTGTTACAAACATTACAAGAAAAGTAAATACTGAATTAAAATACTAAAATCTGTAAGAGGCATAGGACATGGAAGATAACATATGTTATTATTTAATTTAAATGTAAGTTTATAATGTTTTACCTATGACTCAAACATACAGTTACAGCATTTGTTTATAAGGTATTAGGGCATTTATTGATTTTGGTATTCCTACTGATGTGGTAGAACGTTTGCATTTCTATAAAGGGAAAATTAAAAATAAATTATATCGGAAGTGCAGTTTTCTGTAATCAGTTTCATTGTAAAAAATTATATTGGTCATGTTGAATGATCATACATTCCAGAAAAGTTACCTACATTGTTTCTCTTTCTAATTAAGCAGAGGTATGTTAACCATGTGCGAATTAGTGCTCCATGTGCTCTAATAAATTAACATTCAAACAAAATTTGTTATTTTTGTTCTTACGATAAACTCAGTATATTACATATGACATCTGGCTAAGTTGATACGGGATGAAACACATATATTTTCCTCATAAAATACATTTTGTAGTGTTAAATGACTTATTTTTCTTGAAATAGACATATGTCGTAGGGTATAATTTTTTCGTGACCAGGAGCCCCAGGAGCATGATCTTTGGGCTCTGGAGGCCATATTGTATTCCCCCATTTTGGAATTTTTCGTAGATAATAACATGTTATACAAAAATCACTTGTTTTTTTGCCCACAAATCACTTCAGAAATTGATTATTATCCCCAAAATTAACTTTTATACCTAAACAATTTCTCGTTTTGCCCAGCAACAAAGAAAAAAGGACAAAATCCGCACCCCTAAATTTCCCGATTTTTCCCACAAGATTTATATTTTTTGCCTAAAATTTTCTACCTTTCCCCTCGCAATCAGTAATTTTTCCAAAAGTTACCTAAAATTCACTTATATATATTTAAAAAAATTTTAAAAACCCAAACAATTTTTTATAAAAAAAATTAATTAGTTTACCCATTAAGTACCAACAGGCATTTTGATGGCCGCTTCTTTAAAAAATCGCAACTATTTTTCTATCGATTACCAACCATCTGCCATGATGTGTTGTGCATGAGAAATTTTGGCACTAAAAAAGTGTAGCATTTGGTACACCTGCTCTATCTCTATTCGCCTGGTGGAAATACTTTCTATACAATATTTCTTCCAAGCCAACACACGCGCCATGAGAACAGTAAGTATTGGTTATGTAATTGTAATTATTTTGAAATGTATTTATTCTTAAATTAAGTGTAGAGTACTAGGAGTGTAAGGGAACGAATATTTTCATGATATTTACATCGATATTGATTTTGTGGGGTGCAGAACACAAAGTAAGCATCAAGTGCCCCTTGGGGTTGAGCTCAGACATGTGTGCTGATACTGATATAAATATTGTATCTCGAAAATAACTCTCACATTATGCTACCCAGACCAGTAATGTAAATTGTAAGGGCTTATAACTGATTAATCACTCTTATGCCCATGATGGCAAAAAAATATTTCAAAAAAATTGTATAATTTTTTACTTAATATGTTTCTCTTTAATTCTAAAGGGAAGGATCTTATACTTTTGTTTGGAAAAAATTGAATTAAAATAAGATCATATACTTATAGCTTATATTTTATTCACATATTTTTGATTTTGTTTCATTCAGGCAGGAGTTACATTTCCTTGCAGAAACTCTGGACTACTATGAAAATTTTCTTGACTATTACGAATTGATCACTGGTCCTAGGTCGGCTGATGTCATCATCTTCCCTACGAATGATGGAGCATCCGACGACGATACTGGAGATGAAAACTGCAACAACCCTGATGCTCTACCACCTAAACAACTTAGCGCGATGGCTGAAATTCATACCGCAGATGACAACGAAACAGAAAGTTCGCCTATGCAGTCAGATGCCAACGAGCCAGATGACAAGTCAGATGAGGAACCTCCAGCAAGAAGGGGAAGAGTAATGTCTCTTATGGTACAGTGTAATTTCAGGTGGAGTAGCATCCCCAACAGTGCCAGGTATGCCACTTATGACCGATTTTGATGCTGAACATTTGTCATCAGAAAATCATCCTTTGGATTTTCTTTGCACTTTTTTGACGTATGAAATTATGGGTGAAATAGTGAAATATTCTGTATTATATGCTATCCAGAAAATTAATCCAAGTTTTTATGTCTATTGAAGAAATTTATGTTTTCGTTGGCATTCTTTACCTCAGTGGATATGTTATTCTTCCATGTAAAACAACTGTTTTGGGAAACTGCCGGCGATGTGCGAAACATCCTTGTTTCAAATGCAATGCGTAGGAATACATTAGAGGAAATCACTAAATTCTTACACTATTACAACAATGAGGAAATTGATGACAGGGATAAGATGGGAAAAATCAGACCTCTACTGGATTGGCTCAATAATAAATTCATTGCAAATGCTCCTGATTCTAAGAATATTTCTCTTGATGAGTCTATGGTCCATTATTTCGGTGGACATGTGTGCAAATAATTTTTGCAATTGAAACCTGCACTGTTTGGCTTCAAAGCTTGGGTTATAGCACAGAGCTCTGGATATTGCCTTGCTGCAGACTTATATCAAGGGAAAAATCCCAATGGTACGAGGCCTGGTGACCAAGGCCTTAGAGAGGCAGTAGTTCTAACTTTTTGTGACTCTCTAATGACATCGTTCCCAGGGATTCAGTTCTCCTACTTCGACAGTTTTTTTTACCAATACTAAGCTGATCTGATACTTATCTGAGAAGGGCATGAAGGGAACAGTAACAGCTAGAATAAACAGAATGGGGAAGTGTCCTATTTCAGACATGATGGCAATGCAGAAACATGAAATGGGATCTCATGGAGTGTATACTCAGGAAAATAAGGGAATTTTTAGCTGTGGCATGGAGCGACAACAACGTGGTGTACACATTATCTAATGAGCATGGAGAGCAGCTAGTTCAGTATGCTAACCTAGACAGCTCAAAGGAAAAGAAATCGTTGCGGGTCACACAGTCAAATGTCATTTACAATTATAACAAGTTCTTGGGAGGGGCCGATTGCTCGACAATAACATTTCCCCTTACCGCATTGGTATGCATGGTTAAAATTGTATATACCAATTGCATTCTGGTTGTTTGACGTGTGTATGACAAATGCATGGATGCTTGTCAGAAGCAAGGAACTGACTCTAGATCAACAGAGTTTTCGGCGGCAATGTGTTAGGGCATTGTCAGGGAAGTATGGACAGGCAGCATTGTGTCCAGGCCCAATGCAATATATTGACAATAGCCTTCAAGCCGGTACGAACATCTCATGATGGTCACATCATTTCCAATGGCAACCGTCGTCGCACATGTGCACATTGCCAAAGAAACAAAACTCCAATAGCCTGTAGGAAATGTAAGGCACCACTGCACATTCACTCTTTTGAAGATTTCCACAACAAATTAATGAAATCCTGTTTGGATTCAAACAGTGTGGACTAACTCGAAGCTATAAAATTGTATTTATGTTATGTTTATTGAGAAATGTTTTATTAATTTCTATCAGAATGCAAAAGCATTTGAATGTTTCATACATATTAAGAGTCCACTAAAGTGACTTTATCTGCCTTTCATGTTATTGAAATTAGCAAAATCCTCAAAATAACGGAAGAAAATTCTTGTAGTGTTAGCAAAATAAAGCATTTGTACGAGAGTTGCAGTAAAAGCACATTACATTACCTTACAGACTACCAATAATCTTATGGCAAGATATCAAAATGATGAAGTGTAACTTTTGCTTTTCGGGTAATACATGACTGCTTCACTCCCAAGGGGCATTTTGATGCCCACCCATTATTTTGTGAACTGTGTGTGAGATCAGAAAACTGACCACTTTATTTAAACAAAAATAAAAAAATTAATAAAATAAAAATTTATTGTCATTAATGGGTTAAAAATTCTAGTTTCTAGCGAGCATTTTTCCTAACAATTTCAGGTTCTTGACCATCACGAAAAGCGTCGACCACTCCCTTCCCGCTGCCCAATCAAGAATATTCAATAATATTCACAAAAAATTAATAAAAAATTAATTTTTCTTAATTCAAATAAATATTTAAAATTAAAAAATTTAAGGCAACAAGTTTTGAGTGTTATGTACCACCGTACTCGTATTTCCAAGGCGCATACGATCATGATGTCATATCGATTATGTAACCCAATATCAGGACCGCCATTTTGAATCTAAGAGGCATGACCACGCCTGCTGCCTGGCATTGTTTCCCAAACTGCTCGCAAGTCTTTGAGCGTGTATCGACGAGCTCACGAGGCACTCGGCTGACCGGTCTTGTCAAATAAATCATACATCTAAGAATCGACGCATTTATAAATAATTAGAATAATTGTATTTAAATGTATCATTTGAAAAATGCCGAAATCTTTTAAAAATAGAGTAAAATGCATTCTAAATGTTTTTTTACTGAAAAATCATGTAAAAAATTTAAATAATGTAAATTTCAGACTTTAATATGACAGCTGATAGCATTAAAAAAATAATAAAACCCCATACTGTAAATACGCGATACGAATCCACGACATCATGTATAGCAGCCCGGAGTGCTAACCACTCACATACAGAACGACCATGGACAATAATGCTTAAATGTTGTATTAAAATTCTTTTGCTACTTTCTGAATCTTATCTGCCTTTGCTTGTATTGATTGTTTTTATATATTAGTTTTAAATAATTATTAAACAAACCTTATTTTCGCAAGTTGGCTCTTAAACATGCAAGCACTCTTTCCAGTCTCCTCTCTCCAAGACTAAAATATTACATAATGTTGGTATTAGTAAATTACTAATTATCTCGAAGGTTGTGTAGGCATAACTATCCTACTAGGATTTTATTTATTATATGAATAAACCAAGGGCCATCATTTTCTCACTATCAGGGGAAGTAGGCAGGATACAACACCAGCTATAAATTAAATACCTTTGCATTGACATTATATATATATATACTTCAGACTACAAATATGAAAACAGAATCCTTACATTAAACACACCAATCACATAGTTCTTTTAAACAGCATGCTGACTTTTCACATAATTAGTATAATCTCCTTATACACAGCTCAAGGCAGTCAATGCTAGCAAGCGTATAACCAGAACCCTTTGTCGTATGTTATTCTTCTCCACGACAAAGTTTCACGACTGCCACTGTCAAACTAAGCTTCCTGAATGGAACACAGCTTCTGATATATATGTCACTATACCACCATACCAACTAACCATCCATTATAACCCAAGTCATACCAAATCACCAAATATCCCATTTACTATAACCAAATAAATATTCAATTCATCCGCACCACACAGTCCACCAATCACAATATACAACATTTATCAAGTGTTCCAAGCAACTGTACATGCGAGGGCAGACCATAACTGAACACCCATTCTACTTGTTCTATCAAACAACACAATAGCCACTAAATTATCCCAAAAAAGGTACCATCGCCCCTTAATGATTCATTGACCCAATACCCTCTATCCTTTGACACACTGACATTTTAACACTTTGGCCCTTTGGCCCTTTTGATGGATTGACACTTTTGACATTTGACCCTTTGACCCATGACACTTGACCTTCACCCCATGACCCTAGATGACCTTGCTAACAACATCTCGAGAAAATTTTTTTATAATTGCTCATATAGTACAATGATTTGTTATGCAATTTTTTTTAATTGAAGTTATTTCTGGGACTTTTAATTTTAATTATATTCTGGAAAATCAGGAAACAAACCTGAAATAAAACACAAGATATTTCACAGGGCATTTTTACTCAATTATGTTGTTAGTGCTGTTTATACCTTCAAAAAAACTACAATATTCTTCCATATATATGCATCTCAATACATGCAACTCTGATTAAGGTTGTGGACATTTATTCATTTCGCAATTACCACTCGTGTTATCCTTGTGCGTAAATATCGTGGCATTTATTACTTAAACATACTGTGCAGGGTGGGTTAATAAGGTAACTACATTTTTTGAGGACATGTACCAAAATCACATGGGACCCACTTGGAGCAAATTTGGTACCAGGGTACTGATGAGAAATTCACTTCACCTTTACAGGTCTCTGCACGTATAATAAAATGCTCATAACAGCAATTCCGCTAACCGCACCTCTCACAATTATGACATGTAACAAGTAATTTTTGGCACAATTAAAACCTTCTTGTCGCCGAGCATGCAACTTTTACTGAATGTTTTTCAACAGAAGCGACATTGATGACGACATTGTGGTTCAGTTAAGACTCGGACGGATCTTTCAGAGATGTAGGTGTTAGAGTTAAAGACACAGATAACACCGGCATTTGTGTTCTATGTACTTCAGCCGAAAATATGGTTTCATTAAATATTTCCTGTACGTAACAACTTAAGAGGTTGATAGTACTAATGTGTCTGTAGATGATCGTGCTGCACTGGTAGCAGTAGATGCTGGTAGCTGTGTAGGTTTCACAGCTGAAGAAATCGATGTTACCATACCAATCTGAAATGATGGTACTGCACTGGTGGAAGTAGATGCTGCTAGTGATGTGTCCATCACAGCTGAAGAATTTGATGGTGCTGGCAAAACAGGAGACATCTCACTCGAAGAAGAAGTCGATGGAGATAAACCATTGGTGGGCACTATACAGTCCAATTTAACGTAACTTCCAAAAGATTACCTGACATAGAAGCTAGCCAATACAATGTGTATTTTACAGCAGCTGCTGTCAAACTAAGCCTTTCAGATTACCTACCTACTGCTTATATTAACAAGTATTCAAGCCCTATGCCGTCATATTGACTTTTAAAAAATAATATTGCATCTTAATTTCATTGTTCGGACACTGGCCAGCCAATCACTGAGTTGCCACGTGATAGCAGCTGACAAATCGCATGAAGGAATTGAAACATCACACACACACAAGTAGGCGGGCTTTAGGTGCTAGTTTCTTGATAACAATACCATGCAGTGATATCTTCAACTCGATCGCAGAATCGGAAATTGTATCAGACACTCAGCGATGTAGTTACCTTATTAACCCACCCTTATTGGAGAAATAAATCTTTTTTACTTAATATTCCATCGAAGCAAATAAATATGAAAACTATCACACATATTAACCCAAACATGATACGTAAAAAAATACTTTTCACAAGAGAAAAAGCATGTCTGAAATGTGAAATAATATTTATTGGCACATTAAATACACAAGACAAATTCATTAAAATGATTTAATCCGAGAACGTCGCACATAACAGAATGGACCACAAAATTTATATTAATATCATAATGAAATATATTATAATTCATCACCAGAATAAACAAAACAAGTGTTAACTCACTATATAATTTCCATTTAAATAATCAAACATATGGCCAAAACACATCACAAGCAAAAATTATGTTACACATTCATTAAAACGACTTAAACCAATTGATCACACGTAACAAATGTACCACAAAACTATTTCCCTATCAAAGAACGAAACCAATTCTAAATAACAGAATTTTCATTAATCAAACACATATGCACACAGAAAAAACTAACAACATGCCCAAGAACCCATGTGACATAAAAATAAAATGAATTACAATCAAAATAAAAAATCACAAGGAATATGATCCCCCATCAGCTCTCATGACCGAAACGTTATTATCGAAACAAAACACAGGTTAAACCAGATGAGCGATCTTCCACAAACAGAATGAACATATAAAGCCCTACAACACGAAACATAAATATTAACTAGAAATTAATCCAACTTTCCCCATGTGAATGTTTGTTATAAACATGTAAATTATATTTGAACATAGCGTTTTCACAAATGCATACCTTGTATGGCGACAGACCATGCCCTGTAGCGCCGACTCCTCACACACTACACCCTGCTGTACATAGTTTCTTATATCACACGTTAAAAATAAATAATTAATTAAAAACTCATTGCATTGAATTACTGCAGTCGGAATCCTGCTCTTACAAACCTGTTATGTGTCAGCACTCAAAAATCATAGTATACCTCGTACACCAGCGGACCACACCCTTCACAAGAAATTCCCTGCCCTGTCGTAGTGGCCCATCACTCACTCAAGCCTGCTAAGAGCATTTCACCTAAGCCATTAATAAAAATTTAATAAATGCCAGATGCACCTATACAAATATGCATAATTAAAAGTAACAACATGTAAAACAAGTTTATGAAGGATAGGCCTGTGTGCATGAGATGTTCATTAGACTTCGCTCTAGTCAGACCGGCTGTTCACGCACTACTGATTTGTCTCAGAGGAAGCGAATGCACACTCACCCACCTTCCCCTGTGTCTTTAACCCTAGAGTGTGTTGAACTGGCCTGAATTCCTCACGGCACCAAGGCAGTGTGAGGCGAGTTTTCACAGTCTGCCACAGCATGAGTCTATCACCATGTACCGGCCACTGTCCCCCCTGCCCCACCCATTCAGCCTGTCTGCACATGCCCTTCCCTGTGTGGGCAACTGCACAGCAGAGACATTTCCACATTGTGTCTGTGCTGATAATAATGGCTGCTACTTCCCCTCCCCCCCCATCATCGAGACCTCGATCTGCTACTTTCCCTCTCCTGCCATGCTGGAGACTCAGTGTGGTGTGTAGTCTCTGTCTAAGAGCCCCATCTGCAGTGTTATGTCTTGCATCTGCAAAAACATGCTCATTCAGTTGCAACTAGAAAATATGTTGTTATGACCCATTCCATGCTGCCTCTCTTTGTATCTCTCTCATCTGGTCTCTCTGTCTTTCTTCCTCATGACACACATAAATTGTAGGGAATAACAAACCTCCATAAATCACCTTCCCTTCCTAATCCTCCTGCATTTCCAGAACTTTACTCCTAAGCAGCTCTCCCACTGCCTCTGTCTCACTTCATCATGAAACACATAGCTCATGTTCATTTAGTGTGGTGACTAGCACAGAGCATTTTACCTCAAGGTGGAAAAACATGTATTTCGAATCTAAACTAACTAACCAAATAAGGCAATCCATACTGGAATGTGTATTTCTATATTGTAACTCCAGCACACGTGACCACACCCTGGAAGCAATGATAACTTTGAAACCCACGCATACAGCAGAACACTTCCAAACACAATTAAAATCCACAAATTTAACATACAAAAATATTTATATAATTCACATTTCATAATAATCTATTTCAATGATTTACACAGCAAATTAATTGATTACATGATAAGTGGAGATATACAGCAATTACAGCCGATAAGCTGAGAAAAGGACTCTATAAAAAAATTTATTTCATCAAACAAATATTAATGTTTTCAAACACACAAATTAAACATTAAAAATGCAAATATGTTTCAAATGTAAAGGATTACTACCCATTTAACAGCTAAATGTGAATTACCAACTAAACAAATCCATCACATTTACCGATTTAGTTACAAATTAAACTCAATGAATTTCATCACAATTAAAAGGAATGAAATGTAACAGATCCATTCAAGAACACTTACAAACAGATAATCTAATTATACAATGGAAATGATTGCACAATAATTACACAATAATTGTACATCCAATTCCCGTCAATATCGGTAGGTGTAGTAAATGAAAAACACATCAAATATGTTTCAATTTTTTAAATTTAGTATCAAAAAATTTACAAACATTGGCTTACAATCTTTTAAGATCTTGATTCTTCACCCACAGATTCTGCACCTTTGGTAAACCTTTCCACCGAACCAAGGACGTATCCTTTTCCCTTTGAATGATTTTGTCAACTAAATTTACATTTGGAGAAGTAACATTTTGCAATTTATCTTCATAATATTCCCCTTTAAAAGGCTATCCATTGTAGGTTTTGAGATTATATACTCTAGGAAATGACTGTCCAACTTAATTAATTTTAAATATTTCGTAAGACCAATTTACAGTGTATTTTTTGTCAAAGACCCTTTTCACCTTAGACACCCATACATATTGGCCATCTTTAAATTTTTGCTTTCTCTCATCAACTTCTTTAACATTATTATATATTGTTTTCATCATGCTATTTTGATAGTTCGATAATATCTGGAATTATAAAATTTACATTTTTCAGGCTAAATGTCCACCCATCTCTAAGTCCTCTTCAACATGAAATGTTTGTATATTAGTTGTTTAATCGATTTGTTGAATTTCACAACTATACTTGCTTTAAGTTTCAAATATGTTACATAATGGTTAATCCCATATTCAGCCATTAGTTTCTGGAATGGTCCAATAAAAAACTTGCTGCTTCTATCTGTTTTAAGCGATTTCTGTATTTTTTTCTTGAAGAAACTATTTTCATTGCATCGCTAACCTGATTCCCAGTCTTGTTCTTGACGTGTATATCCAATGCATATTTGATTATTCATATATTACAGATAAAATATAACTTACTTCTTATATCCATTATTGTATTTCGAAAGCAATGTCGTTTCACACAAATCTGCTTGAAAAATATCATTAAAACAATGAGTAATAACTCATCTTCTAGGAAAACTTATCCTTGCAGGGGCATGGATTTCTTGGGCAAACTTACTGAACTTCATAAGAAATATAACCTTCTTCAGTCAACTCTTCAATGATAGAAACAATTTCATTTGTAAATGAATTATTTCCAGATTCTCTCGAAGCAACAAGAAGTTTTAATCTCTTCAACTATGCATTAGGATTGTTCCATTATACAGGAGAAAACTGATCTCCAACTTTATCTATATATATTCCACTTCCAGCAATATTGTTTAGTAAATGTAGTTTTGTATGGTTTTCATCGCCTGAATGATTATTTCAATTCGTACGACGAACAAGGTCATTATATTTCTATAATCAGTCTCGGAATATGCAATTGGAATGTTTTTAAATAACAATTCAAACAATCCTTCACTGAGATCAGTTACATAATCACCTACTTGTATTCTCTTTCTCCAGCAAAAACTTAGTTATTGAATCTCCCAGGAACTGTATATTTTCATGTCGATATACACCAAATATCATACAGCGCATAGGCCAAGATTGTTTTATAGCTATAACATTGTGTCAAATGAGACAGGGTTTGTTTTTTCTTTTTCATAGGTTCTTCCAATTTAATTTCCAGTGGTGTTTCATTAGACATACTTAACATGGAATGCAATGTATCCATTCTACACATAACAGGTCGAAATATTTCTTTGTTCACAACAACCTGTGCCAATCATGCTCCTTTAGCTTATAAATATTTCTCCTTTACAGCAGATAGGGTTTTATGTAATTCCTAAACAGTCAGACTTTTTTTTATTTCATTACATTAATATTCATATATTTATAAATAGATTAAGGCATTGGTTTTCTAAGCAGTGCACTAGGTCGACTAATCTGCACCTTTTCAATATTTTCGAATTTACTTAAAAGTACATCTAATTTACTCACGGTTGTTACCCTCAAATTGTTCCTAAAATAGTTTATTCAAGATTTCAAATCATGTATTTGCTTTCTCAGACCCGCTTGCATAGCTAAAACAGATGATTTATTGATCAATTGAACACATATATTGCGACATTTATTCCATTTGTATTTCAAGTTGTTTTGTAATTGTAGCAGATACCATTTCATTAATTACATTTTTTTAATGTTCCAAATATTTGTGTGTTGTGGTTTTACATTTTGCACTGTACTCATCACATCGGAGATACTTTTCTAATACTATGAATAAGGTTTATTTATTTCTTTTGTATATCGATAGATTGAAATTTATATTCATTTAGCATAATAGTGTTTAAACCTTCCACATAATGTTTATTTACCATATCAGTATCTTTCACAGCCATACCCACATTAAGTAACATATATCCATTCAAATCACAATTCCCCTCGCGATTTCTCGTTAAACAGGTATTATATAAATTGTGTTTGATACCGCTATGTCCAAACTTTGAAATACTCATTATTCTCCATCAGGAAGTAAAAAACTGTCAAATCCCGATCTATATATCCCTTTTATATAGGGGAATCTTTGGTATAATTACCAGAAAAATACCCTTGTTTTTCCAACAGTAAAAACACATATCTTTAAATTCTATAAATTCCCTATCGCCCAATACATGATCTTTGTAAATATGTTGTACAGCCATATTATCCATTTTAAACACAATTATCATATTTGCATAATCATGCAAATGATGTTTTGGAATGCATGCATAAAAAGTAATCAACATTTGAATGTTAACCAATACTAAAATACTGTTCTATTTCACCCTGCTGTTCACAACAAACATCTCCAAATATTAATACAGAATTGGGTAATGCACATACACATTTTCAAACTTAAGTCTTATTGGTTGCTCCAACATCGAAATAATTACACGTGTTGGGGGTAAAATAATTTTGTGTGTCTGTTCAATTGGGTTTTCTTTTGTGTTTAAGAAAAATATGTACTGTTTTACAACCTTCATTTCTTCACAGTAAAATGCACTAATATAAAAACTATAAATGCAGGTCTAAATATAGATTCCCATTTAGTTGAAAACAATGGGTCTTACTAAATGCATCGAAAAAATACGAGGGTATTGAATACATTGATTAATAAATTACCATTTGTATTTCATTGACTGAAATACAATTATTGTGGACCTGATACTGAACTTGCAGAAGTCTGACATGGAACAATCAAGGAACAAACTCTTTCCATAAAGCTTGTAACGAACATGATATAGTTTGTGATCGCAGATCGAACAAACAATTTGAAACAAATACATATAGCAGATTCGATTCTAGCCAATAGAGCATCAAATATAAGGAAGAATCCAACTACTTCAATAGGTAAAAAGCTCAGTGCTTGGGTCAAGACAAAGGGATGAGAGCAAAGTTAAAAGAGGCATGGTTATAAAATGTAAGAACAAACAAAAAACTAAGAAAGGAGAAATATTTCCCTTCATTTTTCCATCATTAACAGCTCTTGGATCATAACTTGGATTGATTTCAGCAATCACTAGAGCAGTTAAATCAAGTGGTTTAAGGAATGTATCTTAAACTATATAAAGTCATACAAGAATGAAACAAATTTCAAACATGGAAAAAAAACTCAGAATGTTCTAAATAGTCTTCCAAAATATGCATTAACAAACAAAGACAACTATGTATTTTTAAAGAAACTGTATATTTCCTATTTTACTGAGGAGTGTAAATGACAGATTAATTACCAAAGAAATCAAACCTTTGTGAATGTATGATTGTTACTTTAGATTCGAAACAGAATGAAGGAACACATTGGTTTGCATTATTTGAAAACATAGAGCAATCATTATGTTATGAGAGTTTTGGCAGTTTGTATCCTCCAAATGAAATATGTAACTAATTTAAAAACATCCATTTAAATTCAATTACAAAATGGAACAATTACCAAATTCAATAAATTGTGGTAATTTATGTTCACACTTTTTGACCATAAGTACGATATATCAGTAAATGCAATAGTAAAACATATTAGTAATAGGTCAATTATGTTGAAATTAAGTCGAAACTCATCGCAATTGCATTCAGTATATTTCCTAGCTTTAGAGTTAGGCAGACAATGGCAAATGTGCCTAATCTAAGTTGTTACTTACAACAGCATACATTGATACGCACAATCATTCATTGACAGTCAACATTGTTGAAAGAACGTATAAGATTGTGATACGGGTAGGATCTTGTGAGTTAGATTATTTAGAAACATTTATTAAAGTGGAAATCCAAGTATGTCAACTAGTGCGATTTATAGTAATGTCGATATCGATTTCACAGAAAGAAATTAAATTTCAAATATGTAAGCTTACAAATGGAGAGTATCTCCAAACAATCAATTACATGAATCATCAAAACAGTATAATATTTTATCGGTTGATGTATGTCGTATAAATTTTAATATTGTAGGCTGCTCATATTTGAATGGAAAACCAAAAAATAGAATTCATGAATTCACATGTGCAATATCTCCAGGATACAAAATAATTGAAAAACCCAATACTTTCATATATCTGACAGTAATATATAATTGTATTGATTAAATTGTTGTTACACTTGTCAATCAAGAAGGTAAGCTGATTAATTTTAGAAACATAGGATTTACTGTTCATTTACATTTGAAAAAGCTATATAAACATGTGCATTCTGTGTACATTACTATCGAAATGGGTATTGTGTATAATAGTCAATACGAACATAAAGTAGGCAGTTCATTTAAAATCTATGTGTCGAAGAAAATAACTTTAAAAAAAGATGTAACTTAAGCATAAAATGCTAATTTCAAACAAGTTAGCCGAGACATTAAAACAGGGCAACAAATTGTTTTTAAAGGAATTTAGATATGTGGATAATAGAAACGGAAAACGTACTTAATGTTGATGAATTAATAAGTTATGAAGATGCATTCACCAATACTGAGCAGGTCCTTATAAATTGTCATCGGAAATAAATATTGCAACACAAAATCACAATATTTACACATTACCAACAAAATCGAGTTTAAGGTTTAGATGAACAATTAAAAAGACAGATGATGCAAATAATCCTGTAACTACAAAAATAATAAGAAATGGCATACTTCATTTAATCGATAGAATTCAATGCCTTCTCAATTGTGTTGAAATAGACAAAACACAAGATGTAGGAATTACTTCCACAATAAAGAACTAAATATTGCAAGATGTAAACAATCTTTATCTGGGCATATGGTTGGGTGGAGCAATGCTGGGGATTATTTACTACAAATAAACCCAGGCAGAAAATAAGAAGTTGTTATACCATTAAGTATGGTACTTGGATTTGCTGAAGACTATAAATATGTAATATTAAATGCTAAACAGGAATTAGTTATTCTAGTTGGTAATATGTATTTGAATGCTATATACAACATGGCTAATAATGAGGAAGGTGTAACATTTGAATTAAATAGTGTTGAATGGCTAATGCCATATATTAAAATTAACACTTGTGAATGTGTAAAGTTTTAAAATATATCGAAAAGGGAAGAATCTAGATATTGCATTCAGATCATGTGATTTCGAGACTTTCCAACACTACCAAGATCATAAAAAGTCATTTGGAATGTGAAGTCAAGTTTGTCATCTTAGAAACCAAGTTCTATTAATTGTTTTCAAACAAAACAGCAAAACAATTAACAAATAGATATGTCACTATTTGATAATTGTGACATGAAAAATGTATCTAAACAGTCAAGATTTATTTATAACCTTGGGTAATCAGGGGTACTTTTTTGCTATGATACGTACTCAAAGTTTCAGGAAACATTTAAAACTAGCGGACCATTGTTTGTATTTGATGTAAGCAAACAAAATGACACAATTAGCAATAATTTTATTGATTCACAAATTGAAATTATTGCAAATACACCCATTCTGGCAAATATGCAAGTTTACACTTTGATACTTCACAATAGATTGGCAAGCTATAATGTAAGAGATAAGCAAGTGAAGATAATGATACGAGTCAGTAGATGACGATCCACAGTATTAACAAGATTTTTTGTAATGTGAAAGGATTACAATCCCCAGAAGAATTTATCATTGAAGAATTGGCTATTACTGATATGGAAGAACACATAGTGGTATTCAGCTTCAAACTACCATTCGACTGGAAATATCTAAGTCCTAAAGACAAGAAAACAAAAATATATGCATTACCAAACACCATCATGGTTTAACCTGGGGGAGTGGATGTATGGAGTATGAGAATATAGAAGGTATTTGCAAGAAGTACTTCAATAATTGTGAGATATATGTTTGTGGAGTAGAACAAAAACACATTTTACAAAGTGTGTGGAATGGTAAAATAACATATATTCAAAAATAATACATTTGTCCCTCATTTAAACATCTGTGTAAAACAACTTGACATAACTAGACCTTCTTCTCAGCAGAGGAAAACTCTAGATTAATGCTAAATGGATAATTGATTACAGATTGGGGCCAAGTAGATGAATCTCCTCCAGAGTCACCAGTGGATGTTATACGAGTAATATGGCATAATATGGAATGAGAGAACATTGTGAACTAACGAGTGGTATTTAGTATATAAATGTACTTGTTTTGTGCAAACTAATGTTTCATAAAAATGGATCAAAAAGATAACAAAGTCACATACTCATGCATACAGAAGTCAAAGCGTAATTGAGTATTAGCTTGTTAATTGTAAACTGGAGTAAACCTTTTAGAAGTGGTTTTGGGAAGTAACAGTATTAGCATTCTTGTAAACATGTCTTTTTTCCAAATTACATTTCCATATCTGGAAACTCAAGCGTAAATTACTCTTGTATGTTTAATTTCAAAAATAACCAAAGTTCATTAGAAGGTTAATAATGTTATGATTTAATATCTTGTCCAGATCTGTAAAAATATTCTGTTTACCATATGTATCCAAATGCAAGTATATCATTGAATAATGGTATTAGTACTTTTCCTTATTTACCAGAATGTCTAATATTACACGACAATCAAGCAGATGGAAATACTACAAGTATTGCCAAGGAGAAGATATGATTTAATAAGTGTTTTTTTTTTTGCAAAACCCCTAACATCATTATGTATTCTGTAATAGAAATGTAACTGAATAAATAGTGTGAAACTACTTTTGTGTTTTGCTGACTTTACAAATGCATGATTTGTAATATTCATATATTAATTTATTCTGACAAAATGTTATGTAAACTTTAGTTACATGAACTTAACAATCATATCTAAATGTGATTACACATATAGGTTTGTGTGCAGGATATTGATTAAATTAGTAATTTGAAAGTGATTGAATACATAAAACTCTTTAAAAGTGCATTTCAAATGCATTGTGTTAAAAAATGAATAATATAATTCCATTTACAAGTCCTGTATTCAACCTATTTCTCACATTTTACAATTCCCAGAATTACATAACACTATCTATACAATATGTGTACCATTCATTTTCATTCTAGATTTAGAACAGTATGGATGCAATGGTGTGTCGCTTCTGCGGTAAAACATTTACAACTCTGTGCAGTATGTGTCGACATGAAAGAATGACCTGTGGAGGGAAAACTACAAGAATGCAGTTCAAGTGTGATAGCTGCTGGAGACAGTTTTCTCAGAGGGATGATTTAAAGAGAGATAAATTTTGCAACACTGCACCACATCCTGAGACAGCATCACATTCTGAGACAGCACCGCAATCAACACCACATCCTGAGACAGCATTACATCCTGAGATAGCACCACATAGCACCACATTGGCACCACACTAGCATCAGATAGCACCAAACTAGCACCAAATTGCACCACACTAGCACCACATTGTAGCACACTAGAACCACATAGCACCACACTAGCACCACATCCTGAGACAGCCACACAATCTGCTCAACATACATCACAACAAGTAGCACAATTAGCTCCATCTTCGCTTCCTAATTCTTTTCCTTCATTTGCTTCAATATGTCACTTCCCATTCTGTATTCGTCCGAAGTTGGCGAAATTTACGAAGAGGCAACTGCAATTTACCTGAAAAAACGACTTCAGGGATTTAGTGCAAGTGGTTCTGGTTGGGGTTTACTTCTAATATTGAATATTGATATTCATATATTGCAATTTAGGGCATTCACTGCCAATACCTAGCACACTAAGTTACCTCAAGTTTATTGGCAATAGGAAGAAATGTATTCCAGGTGTGGTCAATTATCGATGCAAATATTGTCTTGATCAAAATGTTAAAGGGCTTTATATAGTGGTGTTGCTATTCTTGATTTGTCCAAATTGACCCTTTACGAATTTCACGATTGGTACATGAATACTGAATTTCCTCCGCCAACATTGCACCTTTTATATTGCAACACAGTTTCCTTGGTCTATTATATTGTTTGCAATGTGTACAAAGTAATTGCCCAAGATTTAAAAACACGGTATGATACTTCCAACTATGTGCTCGATAATCCATAAGAAATCCCTTGTGAGAACAGATCGCGTACGGGGGTGGTGAAATTATGAATGTCCTGGCCGAATAGTCACACATTTTATAGGTTTGCATCCCAAGCTTTATACATACATTGTTGCGAATGAACAGTGTAGGTGTAAGGTGAAGGATGTAAAGTCTAACATCTTACAGAAACTCTGATACAAGGATTATCGGAAATGCCTCGAAAATGGCACTAGGGTTATACATTTTTTTTCTGTACATTTACATAAACTATATGATGACTGTACAAAAGCATATCGCAATAAGGATATGCAGTGATGTGATAAAGTATGTTAATATCTAATGATTTCAGTTTGCAATTTGCGTTAAAAAATTAATTTTAGTATTTAATTTACTTACAGTGTAAAATCGGTAGTATTACATTTTCATTGGATAAGGAGACGTTGTTTACAGGAAGCTTGGAGAGGTATGTTTCACAGGATACATCATAAGGTTGGTGTGTGGAGGAGATGTGTATTTCGAAAATAGTTAGAGCTATTTCTGCGGAGAGGGTGAATATTCGTAAGGGTGACGTGGGGAAGGGATGTGTATTTCGAAACAGTTTGGTTGTAAAGATAAACGACATAGTTTCGGTGGTGTAGAGCGATGGGAGGAGGGACGATAGGACTAAAACATATCGATGCTAGCGAGGGGGAAAACAGTTGCTATAAAGACAATATTCCATCACCCAAGCATATAATGGATGATAATGAAGAGGCGGTGTCAATATTGGAAGCAGGTAGAGTTGCGAAATCTTCATCTGCTACGAGTGCACTTCAATAGTCTTCGTCTGTTACGAGTGCACTTCGATATACTTCATCTGCTACGAGTGTGGCCCTCGAACGTCTTCACCTGGTACGAGTGCCCGTCGACCGTCTTCACCTGATACAAATGAGCATCGATCATCTTCGTCTGGTACAAGTGCCCATCGACTATCTTCCACCTGGCACGAGACGCCATCGATCGTCTTCACCTGGTACGAGTGCCCGTCGACGGTCTTCACCTGGTATGCGTGGCCATCGATCATCTTCGCCTGGTACAAGTGCCCATCGACAGTCTTCTACCTGGTATGAGTGGCCGTCGACCGTCTTCACCTGATACGAGTGCCTGTCGATTGTATTCACCTTGTGTGTTTACACCTCAAGCAACGCCTCTCCTCCAGCCACCAACTATGAGATATAATAGTAACGAACCTTCGAATTTATCATTGCCTAAACCAGTTGAGAGGTGGTTGGAGGGTTGGAATAACTGTTCGTAAGCTCCCCTTGATTTGTGTACACCCAAATTGGAAAATGCAATTATAGGCGCTCGTAAGCCGTTATTGTATGGGAAGCTATCGGAGTATTTGAACTTCTTTAATGTGTTGAATTCTCCACCCCAGCCCCTTTTTTTCCCTTCGCCAGCATCGATATGTTTTAGTCCTATCACCCCTCCTCCCATTCAAACCCCTCATGTTTCCTCTGTCCCTGTGTATCGCCTTACACCTCTGAAACAATGTCGTTTATCATTACAACCCAAGGCAAAATGGGATTAAAACGTTGTTTAAAATGACCATATATGTTTCATTGAAACATTTTTGTGGAGGAATTCATACTTGTGGGATTAAAATGTTTTTAGAAGACATCGTAGTTGAAAATTTTTTTGTAGAAGACTTCGTATTTGTTTATTTTAAACATTTTTTTTGTAGAAGAATGTATATGTGTGTAATTGTAACATTTTCATAGAATTTTCATTGGTGAAGGTATTAACGTGTATTGTTATTTAATAATTTTAATTTCTTATCTCACAGTTTAATATATTGTGAATGACTGGTGATTGCGTGTATCTGAAGATGAAGTATTTGTGGATAAATTGAGGTATACTGTTTGTTTCAACATAGAATAACAAAGGTAAACTGAATTTTAAATAATTTATATGTCATACAACAGCTTTAAGGTTTAAAAGAAAATACTATTTGAATTGCTTGTGATTGGCAAATCAAAAACATTTGTGAATGGAAGTGTTGACCGACTGCGAAACGTTTCCTCTTTAAACAACCTTTCATAAGGGCCTTCCCTATATAGCTAAAACACAGCCAGCGGCCAGAGAGCGGATGTTTTCGGGGACAACTGGATGTGCCCTGTCTCGTCGACTTCACGGTTGGTTTGCTAGGGGTGGGAGAAGCCGCACGTCCGGGAGAAGGGAAGATGAGCGTGTCTGGTTGCGCATTGGCATTTGATGCCTGAGTGGCAGATTGTATGTTTGGCCACAACACCCCAGCCCCAAGGTCATCGCCGTCGTTCCTCATCACAGGGTACAAACTCCTTGGATTTTCTTCTCCACACGACACAGCGCACTTTCGCTATGTTATGCTAGGTGCTGTAGTTCCTGCATAAGATTTAAAGTTGCAATACTGAAGTGTCTGATATTTCTATGAAACGAAGAACATTTAATCAACTTCATAAAGCTGAACCTATAGTCATAAATGCATCCTCAGTTTGCCACGTAAAATAAGCAACATTTTAGCTTTGAATTCACGATTTTTTCTATGCACTTTAGGTATTGCATGGCAGTGAATAATGTTGTTCTTGTGCCGCAAAAGCTTGTAGTAAAAGGGAAAAAACCGGCTAGTCTTACAAATGATAACTGAAACACATAATTACAGAACCTTCATACTTCTAACAACAATTTGTAAATGTGAAAGGGGAACAATATTTATAGTTATGTAAATACATTTCTTTAAAAGTGAGTTCGAGCATTTCTTTTCACTGTTTATGTCGTTAAGTCTATGTGTTTAATTGACTTGTCTTATGATCTTCTCTTCTAAATGCATTGACACTATCCCTCACGACTAGAAGCAATACCTGCTTACACTAAAGAGTACCTGCACTTATCATAGTCCGTTAAAGTGTCTACTTTCACTTCATATTGTTTCTTGCCATGAATTGCTATAACAAATTATTTAACTGAGACACACTTGTCATGCCAAACAATATTCCCTTTTGCATGGGTTACTGAAAAATTAAATGTTTGATCTAGGGACATTTACGCAAGTACAGAAGCTGACATAATATTCAAAAATTTTGTGGTTTAAAAATACATAACCGAAGAGGAGGGGATGGTTTGTTAAGTTAATGTGTTTTCGGGACTTGACACCAGAAAATGTGTGTCAACAGAAATGGCATGTTCGCGACGTAATTATTCCCTGTATTAAATTTATATGCATGAGATAATGCGTAACTGATAGTTTGCACAAATACATTTAGAAATGTTATCTTTTAATGCATTTTGAAACGGGGGAAGTAAACTAACCATTCAATTAACTAGGACATTCGCAATTGCAGCACTTTGTAGTGAGTGACAAGAAACAATATGAAGTGAAAGTAGACACTTTAACGGACTATGATAAGTGCAGGTACTCTTTAGTGTAAGCAGGTATTGCTTCTAGTCGTGAGGGATAGTGTCAACGCATTTAGAAGAGAAGATCATAAGACAAGTCAATTAAACACATAGACTTAACGACATAAACAGTGAAAAGAAATGCTCGAACTCACTTTTAAAGAAATGTATTTACATAACTATAAATATTGTTCCCCTTTCACATTTACAAATTGTTGTTAGAAGTATGAAGGTTCTGTAATTATGTGTTTCAGTTATCATTTGTAAGACTAGCCGGTTTTTCCCTTTTACTACAAGCTTTTGCGGCACAAGAACAACATTATTCACTGCCATGCAATACCTAAAGTGCATAGAAAAAATCGTGAATTCAAAGCTAAAATGTTGCTTCATACCTAAATTTGAGTACTGACTTTAGACAAGAAATACTAGATTGGAAGAGAAAACAAACTTGGAAACAGGATATCAAGATGGATTAAAAAGTTATAATTACAAATTTTGTACATATCATGACTAGAGACCCGGAAATTTCGCAGATTCATCCGGCAACTAGCTAAACTCCATAATCAGCTTTGAATTCGGGGCTTAGTTAATTGTTTATTGGCTATTGATCCATTTAAACCTCAGACTAAGTAGCACCGGATTCGGCCGTCTTTTTACTGTAGGTTACTTATTGGTTCAAATTCGTCCAAGTAGAGTCTTACAAACTGGGATCCAATTTGAAAGAAGGTCAAGTGTACACGTTTTTGAAGTCTAGCGTGGCTTAAAATGACATCGCGAAATTTCCGGGTCTCTGATCATGATACAAACTTACACATAGAGAGAGAAATATTCTAGCAGATACTCATAATACCTTCAAGTTCATTGACATATTAACAATAAATTTAAACTCATAAATTTCTTTTATGTCACATCCAAACAAGACTTTGTGTGCATTAGTCTTACATAAACTAGTAATATTTAACGGTATAATGCACTTGTTATTTTCTGCATGACTATGCCTTATAAATAAAATGTGTGTTATTTAGCGTTTACCATTTTTTAAACTTTGGTTTAATTTTATTGTAAAAAGGACAAGGAATAAATATGCAGGAAAAATTTGGTAATCAGAAAATTATATTGATTGTAGAAATATTTAAGAAGAATATACAGCAAACTCTTTGTTACGAACATTAGACACTTGGTAAAAATCTGTACATTATGATCACTAAAAACATCTGATTAATGTGTGTGTGTGAGAGAGATTTACGCGCCTCATAACAGACGAGGTCTTCAGGTGGAAGTGTGGAGCAGCAACTGAATGCAATGGCGAAGGAAACGAGAAAAACCAAGGAAACCCATCGGCAAATGGCAATGTCCCCCATGTTTCATGCGTGCAAAAATCTGGGGCGACCTTGCAGGGAATTGAACCTCGATCGCTGTGGTTGGACATGAGTAATATGACCATAACACCATCGAAACTTTCTAACAGCGAAATACCGTCAGTGTACTAAGACCCATGTTTGTAACAAAATAAAGGAAGGTAATACTAAAGTAAAAGAAAACAAAGCTTAAAATAAACCAAAAATCATATTACGGTCTACAATATTTCCGAATAATATTATAATGACAATAAAGGACGCAAAATAATCCGAACCTGGAAATTAATTTGCCTATTGGTCACTTGGAGTTATAGCACATTGTGCTGAGCTTCACTGTTGCATTGCGCAATTGGATTAAATATTAACTTTTATCTAAGGAAGAAAATCATTAGTCTTTGCATTGTTGTCAGAAGTTAAGATTTGGAATACTTTAGTTTATTTTCATCGGTATATTGAAGCATCAGTATAATATAATATTGCACGTATTTGTCTGAGTCCATTAAATTTGAATAAAAAATGTACCAGATAGTATCAGACTTTTTAATTGTTAAAATATTCATTATTAAACAAATAATCACTCAATATATTAATTTTAAAAGCTTTAAAAATTGAATAATAAATGCTACATGACACATTTAGATAGAAGAACTTTTAACAGTGTAACAGAGAAAATTACATCAACGATGTTGGTATAGAATTATATATTAAATCACTTTTAAATAGTTTTATGTTTATTTTAAACCCCAAAATACTACTTTTCTTTTAACATTACGCAATAATATTACACATACAGTATACGCCTGATAACTGCGACGAGAAAAACACAGAGTAGCGAAACTATACTAACACTATTAGAAAGCTGCATGCTTCCAGATGATCATAGACTATGTTAACACTTTATAGACTATTCTCGAGCATAGTTTGAGCAAAGCTAAGTTGAAAATTTCTTTGTTGTTCAGAACAAAACTCTGTATGGCTATGCAGTCTTTGTTCGGCTAGTGTTTAACATGACCTCACAAGAATAAGACAGTGTAGTAACAATGATATTGCTAACGAGAAAATGTTTTTTTATAGCCACTCAAACGGACATGATTAATTGTAAATCCTTATATACAATAAAGAATATTTGATTGGGCCAATATCATCTCGGCTCTCCATTGGTTGATGACCAGCCAATATTGAACCCTATAAAGAACAGGGTAGTGTCCGGTGTGGCATGGACCAATAGTACGATAGTGAGTTTTAACACAGACACCAACAGAACCGGTGTTATTGCAGTAATGGATATAGGCGACTCACTTCCAATTTGTCTTAAGTGCCACTAAATGTGTGCAGACCTCAATGTGTTAAATTGAAAAAAGAAAAAAATAGTCCTTGAGAAATTACAAAATTTGCAAACCAAATCGGAGAAAAATTTACTACTTGGCTGCCTTCTAAGCATTCTCTACTAAAACTACAGGGCCGATACTTGTAACTATTTCACTGTTAGAAAGCTACATTTTTTTCAGATGGACATAGGTTATTTCAAGTGGGGCCTCAGAGGCCCAGTGGGTAGAGTACGACAAGTGGGGCCGCAGTGGCCCAGTGGCAAGAGCGATCCCAAGTGGGGCCTCAGTGGCTCAGTGACTGGAGCAATCCCACGTGGGGCGATAGTGGCCCAGGGACTAGAACACTCTCAAGTGGAGCCACAGTGGCTCAGTGGATAGAAATATATCAAGTCCAGATGCAGTGGCTAGAGCGATCCCAACTGAGGACGCAGTGGCTCAGTGTCTAGAGCACTCTCAAGTGGGGCCGCAGAGACTCAGTGGATATAAATATATCAAGTGGGGATGCAGTGGTACAGTGGCTAGAGCTACCCCTAGTGGGGAAACAGTGGCTCGGTAGATAAAAATATATCAATTAGGGCCGCAGTAGCTCAGTGGATTTTAATATTATCTTAATATTATAGATTCGCAAGTAGCCGCAAGTTTTCGCAGGTAGTCGCAAGTAGTTGCAAGTAGTCGCAGGTAGTTGGAAGTAGTCGCAGGTAGTTGCAAGTAGTTGCAGGTAGTCACGGGTTGTCGCAGGTAGTCACAGGTAGTCACGGGTAGTCGCATGTAGTCACAGGTAGTCGCAAGTAGTCACGGGTAGTCGTAAGTAGTCACTGGTAGTCACGGATAGTTGCAAGTATTCGCAGGCAGTCACAAACAAGTTGTCACGGGTAGTCGAAAGTAGTCATAGGTAGTCGCAAGTAGTTGCAAATAGTTACTGGTAGTTACAAGTAGTCACTGGTAGTCGCAAGTAGTCACGATTAGACGCAAGTAGTCGCGGGTAGTCGCAAGTAGTCGCGGGTATTTGCAGATAGTCATGGGTAGTCGCAGGTAGTCACTGATAGTCACAGGTAGTCGCAAGTAGTCGCAGGTAGTCACTGGTAGTCTCAAATATATATGCATGTATTTTAATAACTCCATAAAAGCTGAGCGAAGCGATGCTGAGCTGCTAGTTAAAATTAAAAAACCAGGTTAACCTGGTAATGTCGACATTTGTAAGTAAGGGCCGACTCACCATGCAGCTTTGCCACGTCACACAAGTAGTTCACATTTTGAACGAACTCAAGAAAATTCAGAAAAAAGTTAACTGCAAACATTTTTTAAAAGCTGCAAAGACAAATGACCTCTTAATAAAGACAATGATGATAAACTGACAACGTGAATGCTGCAGTAATATGCAGAAACTCCAAGAAGTTTTTCACAAAATAACGCCGCAACAACTAATACAACCACATAACAGTAATTCTAATGTACATAAATCTTAATGACGACTTATCGTTAGTGGAAAAATCAAATAATAAGAAGACAACATCAACAATGAACTATTGAACATAAACTTCAACAATAATCATGATTTCTCCTCACATGCTGTGAAAAATCAACACATGTTCAGAGTCAAAAAATACACTATAAAAGCAATTCAAATACAACGCAGTATTAAAATGTACATTTTATAAAAAAATAACCTCAAAACATTTACACAATTCACACACAATTTCAATATGCATCATGGCAAACATACAATCGTAAAAATTCTAGTCAGCATAAACTTGTACCACACTGGCTTAAAATTTCTATATAATAAAAACACCATAGTTGCCAATTTTTTACATTTCATTGTCGATTATTATTCCTTTTAAGTTTCGGCTTGTTAATTAAGATTGTTACAGTAACAGTTAGACATGTACAGTACTGAATTGTCGTACTTTCGCTTTGAAGTTCAGTAGTTACAGCAGCGATAAATTTTTTAGCTAATAACCGACAAGCAACACTATGGCAACAGATGGGACCTTATCGTGAAAATTTTGAGTTCTGGCGACTTTTCATGATTATATGTAAATATCTGTTACTTTTTTTCATTATTGCCTGCCGTGTGTGAGATAAACTATTTCCAGATGAGCACTCTAAGAGTAAACGTGCGTGATTCACCCAAAAACAACTAAGCTGGTTAAAAAACTACAATCTAACATGCTAGGTAAAGTGATAGAATTTTAGTAATGACATATCACTAAATATTTTGACAATAAATCACCATTTCATACCACTGGCCAGTAATGGCAATGAAATATGGCACTAACCCAAGATTTGTACATTTCCAAGCATGGATACCGAGATCATAAGATCGATGTTATCAAATTTAAATGACTTACAATTTTGCAAGTTCTATTTCAGCAAATGTTTATGTTTGTTCGCTTCCCCAACTCCATTGAGATATACATTAATTTATTAGGTCCTATGAATGAGATTCACAATATGTGATAGTAGAAAGTTAGCAAAAAATGTCCCAAACCTTCAAGTAATTTGCTTGACTGAATTCTTCTTACATTTTGTCGCCTTCAGTGCCAACATTTTTTGGGCATTTATGATGTTGTCTGGGTCCCGTATTGGCAGCTATCTTGCATATCTAAAATCAATGATTTCTGGTAACAGAGAGTTAAAATAAAATTTCGAGAGCTTACTGGTAATTTTTTCTCTCCAGAAATCGTCATTCCTTTCAACTATGTCGCATATTATGCTCTTGGGTGACTAAACTACAAAGCGACAGAATTATATTTTTGAAACATGAAGTATTCCTTGAACTTCGTACATGTAGGTATCAGCTGTTCTCAGATTCGGTACACCATCTCGCATTTCAACGAATTAAATATTTTTTCACCAACTGCCTCTAGTGGTGTAGCAAGGTTTGCTGTAGTCGGACACTTCACTTCTAGTACAGCATCTTCGCCAATCAGCCCATCTTGTGAAACCCTTAGGAATGGATGTTCTTCAATAACTAATCTACACTGGGAGATGGAAATATTGTTTTTTGTTGCATTCTGGGAAAGAGCAACAGCTTCTTTTTCTAAGCTCCATAGAGTATTTCTGTTCCCCTTAAAAATATTGTAATGTATTTGCTTCACTACATTTACGCATGAGGTGGTTGTCTTCATTTTGCAGACTGTTTCAAAGAAATATGCCGTTAATCGTTTGCTTCGGTAGTCCTTCCAATCGTAACAAGCACTTTGTTCTCTAGTAATTTCTTCAATTTCTTTCTTGTCCTCTTGTTTCAAAACATGCAAAAAAATCTGCAGCTCTTTATAATCTTCCTCACTCATGTCTTCTTGAACAACCGCTGCAGAGGGGCCATAGTCACTGTCTGACCGATTGCATCATAGACTTGGCCTGCATGTGATACACACCCTTAACTGGCTTGTATATATGTGAGATTTGTGTGAAAAAGATTTAATCCGAATTCTTGTGTGTGCTTACAGGAAGAAAGTTCTGAATACTTGTGTATGCTTACAAAAATTATTAACTCAAAAAAGTCCTCAAACTGAGATAGTACACAAACTATGTATATTGACATTCTACTATAGTTAATATGCGATCATTTAGGCACTTTTTAAGAAAACTTTTCAAAGTATTTACCCATAACTGCATACAGCTTAGTATAAACAGCGATTACCATATTTGCATAAATACAGGCTGTAAATAAAGGGAAGTTTGTGTATAGAGGTCTCGTTAAGTGCAACGTACATAAATAAGTGACAATATAATTTTTTTTTTTTTCGTTTTCAAAGCAGTAAATTAAGAATATGTGTAAAAGAACAGTTTTATATTTTTAACAATTCATTGCCTCACTTGGTCATTTATTGTATGGTGGACGAGTACACAACAGACCGAAAATTAATCGGAACATAGCTCTCGTAAATACTTAATTAACCACAAGACATATAACTAACGTTATTTCGCGTACTGGTTTCACTGGATAACAAAAATGTTGACATTATCTGACTCTTTCATCAGAACAGATTGCTGATTTTCTGCATGCAAAAATAACAACCACTAACGTCCACAAGAGCCTTTTTTTTTTTCAAATATTTTTTTCATGTATCTACACCAATAATTGTGTAAAAATTATATAAAACATTAAAAGTAAATACCTGAATTTATATTTCCATAAACATGTTTATTTCTCCACTTCAATGCATGGGACTTGAACCAAAGCTATGCTTATCAAAGAAATTATTATAATTTTTGTTGCCTGAACACTATGAGACATTTACCAACCATTTGTCAACTTATCTCTTCTTAGAATATTATGTGAGTCCTAGTGGAACTCTTCTATTCCTTCTTTTGGCGCTAAAGCCGGCCCTACACGATGACCATTTCCGTAGCAGTTTTCATACCCATTTTCTGCTAGCTTTCTGCACCCCTTCTACTGTTGTCACCAAGGCTCGTGAAGGCTCGTTGTGTGGGGGTGAGGAAGGCCCAAGTCAAGGGGAGTTAGAGGTTTAGGAAGAAAGTGGCCACGCCTCCGCACCGTGCTAACTGCCGTACAAAACACATTAGCCCTCTTTCCCCGCAGTAGTGACGGACTGTGAACAATGGCGAGTGGCACGCAGCCCAAGAGGTATAAACAAGTTATTCACAGCAAGGAAAGAGAAGTCATCAGGAGTGTTGTAGAAGCTTGTGATGAAGAGGCAAGGAATAAATATTTGTTGGTTCCTATCAACAAAGCTACAGAGAGAGCTGCAAAGTACCCGGGAGTAAGTAAGGGGTCTATCGATAGACTTCGCAAACAAAACAGAGTGAGGCGGCGAGCCTCAAACAACTCCAGGAAAGCGAAGTTAAGAACACAATGCTTACACTGTTCACCATATCGCCTATTAAGGGTTCTGACTACCTGCAATTATTTTGTGCAATCGAGTCCTAAAAACGGGCGGACTCTAATAAGGTGAACTCATGCTCACGCCTCAATAGCTTCGTCACCTGTACCCACAAGACGCTCAACTTGCATGCTGTATCTCTGCCGACGACTCACCTACACATGACTTTCAGCAGTGAACCTATTTGTTTAAAGGCACACTAAGAAGAAAGGAGTACGGCATGTTTCTCAAGACAACTCTTAAGTTTTCGTATAAAAAATCTGTGACTGAAGCTGTTTCCGAAAGCACCCGTTTTAGCCATTCTTACATCAAAAAATAATTGTTGGAGTTCGAATGAAAACAAGGTATTGGACGCCATTACAAAATATCCAATTTTTTGGAATCATGTATTTTGTACTAAACCCTTGTAATACACTTCATGTACCAGCCTCACATTACAGCATCAAAGGCAAGGTTTATTTTCTTGATTAAACTGGTATGCTTTTAAAATATTGCACCAATAGTAAAGAGTCATACGTGACTTTTCAGTAATATGCGAGTATTATTTCCAGTCGAACAAACCATTCAAAATATTTTATTTAAAAATTGTAAATTTGGTTCAATAGCACGACTACAAGGAAAAGGGGTCTCCTGCGACGAAACAATGAGAAAAGCTCCTCTCACTGATTTGCTTAAAAAACATCGACCAAGAGAGAAAGTATTCCCTGTTGACAGGGTATTCCAGCAACATGGCCATACTGTACTTATATTGCCCACTTATATGTGCGATTTCAATGCCATAGAACTAGCCTGGTCTAAGATTAAACGTCATGTCAGAGCTCACAACACGACTGGAGATTTATCACTGCAAGTCATACAGATGCTAACAACAAAAGCCGCAGAATCAGTAACAAAGGAAGACTGGGTAGGATATTGCATACACGTCTAAGGAATTGAAGAAGAATACTGGAAGAACGACTGCCTCATAGAATTAGCAGTAGATGAATTCTTAATCAAACTGGACAGTGACGATGACGACACAGATGATGAAAACGAAAAAAATGCACACCATGACAGCTTCCGTGAGCAAGAAATTTGTAGTGAATGTGATACCGACATCTCTTACTTAGCTCAGCCATTATAAATATTGAAATTAGATTATATCTTACTGATACATGTACTCTACGGTGTCATAAATTTGTTTGCTTAATCACTTTTTAATTAGTGAGCTAGGAATAGTTTTACTTTTCCCTAAGCTCCCTCAACAACAATTAATAAACACTGTTAAAATGTTATGTTGAAACATATCCGTAGTATGTGTTATTAGTTTGTAAAATTGCTATCCACTTTCATTTGTACTTATACTTTTACATACGTTATTTTTCTTTTATTTTTTCTTATACTATTACATAAATAATTTTTTACTGTAGCAACTGGAATCATGAATGTTACATGGTGTCATTTGACAAATTAATAGTTTTAATTCTGAATACTTGTAAATAAATAAATTTAAGCTAAACATTTCAGTATATTTTCCCTTATTTTGACTTTTTGTTCCCCACGCCATGATTTTGGTATCACTGGTTATTCTCATAGTAACTGTGTACCGTAACATTATACGCTCACATATTGTTCAGTTATAACTGGTTACAACTGAATAATTTGCGCCTCAGAATTTTTCATTAGTTATGCTTATTTGACACATCATAATCTTGGGTCGTTTATTGTTAAGTATTATTATCATATCCTAAAAATCTACTATCAAACTGTGTTCAATTGTTAATTACTTTGGTGGTTGTTAAATGATTACGTCACTGCAATTTTTAAATTTTGTGTTTTGGAGCCTAATAATTTCTTTATTTTTATTCATCGTCCTTTGTCTATTCAATATATGGTGACTAATTTTCAAGATTTCTAGTATAACACTTGTAAATTAGTGTTGTTAACTGTTCATGTTATTAAATCAATTTCATTGGTTGGACTTCTGGAAGCTGCTTCTTGAAAGAAGTATTAGTTCACAAATGTTATCACAGTATGTCGAGGGCCGCAGTTGAGGCAGTGCCAGAGCGTTCGCCTGCCGCCACTGCGATTTGGGTTCGGTTACTGGCTATGTAAACCAGGATTTTTGCATGTGGCAATCGTGGTTGGTGTGTTATCTCGTGGGTCTCCAATTTCCCCCAACATTGCGTTCAGGCGCTGCTCCATGTCCGCCTCAATTCATCCACACCACATTGGCTCTGAAGACCTGTTATGCTAAGAATCGTCCAAAGATATATATATATCAATTAATAATTGCGTGTCATAATAATTTATAGTCAATCAGTTCACATTACCAATTAGCTTGTACATATATTTAAGATCGAATTACAACGGTATTTGTGTATTAAAATGTATGCATATTTGCATATTTCAGTGGTAGAAAATGCAAACATTTACTAAACTGCGCCAGTAAAAAATGAAGACAAAATAAACCAATTATATACAGTAAGATTTTGGAAACTTAAAGATTTTAATCATATGTAGACTATTTTTAATTCCGCTTTATGAGTATATTCTACTAACTCTGGCGAACAAATAAGTTAACTAACTTCCTAACGACATGTCTTATCGATTGTATAATCAACCCCTGCAAACCATATCTTCGCACAATTGTCTCGCTTACTGGTTTTTAATCTTAATGCATAGTTTAAATAAAATCATACAACTACAATGAAACTACTTTATTTATGTTAAATTGTTTGTTGGTAGCATTTGATACTAAATAAAATATCTTGCCAAACTGAGCAAAAATTAAACTTATTCATTATCTAGTACTGACCATGATATTAATGTTATCCCCACTAATCTTCGTAATAATTTCGTATTCATGCCAATACAATTTTTAAAGACGTGCAGCTGAAAAAAAATAATTCACCCACTCTTTGTCCGGGACTTAAAACCAAAACATCTAGTACCGTACGCCGGCGCGCAACAAACTATGCTACAAAACAGAAATGTCAATGCTAGATGCATTCATGTACCTTTCAAACTCTTCAGTTTGAAGTGGTCAGTGGAGTGTTTGCAGGATGCATAGTACGTCGTTCAACGCTACACTTTGATGTCGCCGGGAGGGACGCGACAGGCCAAACCCTGGGTTTGACGAGGGGAGCGGGGGTGAATTAGGACTTGGGGTCCTATATTACAATCCAGTCCCCTCAGGAGGAATCTGGCTCCGGGTATAACAGTTTCCATAACAATGGGCACGCCCGAAACGGTGACAGAATTTGTTCTAATTTCCTGCTATACAAATGGAGACGCGACAGACAAAATGGAGGACATCCGAGTAACAAACTTGAGTCGTATATATCCGTTAACGAAAAAATTACGGGTTCTGTAAAACGTGTTTATGTACAAAATGAAACTTAATGTACGCGTAAATAACGGGAAATGTTTCAGTTAACGCCCACAGTCATAATAAAACAATAAACACAACTTCACAAATACGTGATAACTGTGGATTTTTATCATGTATATAAAATTTACACAAGCTGCACTGGAAGTTGTGTCAATAGCTCAGTGTTTTGGTGCGCGTGTTCGCACCGCATAATTTTAGGTTTTAGAGTTCAAATCTCCACCGTGTATGACATAATTGTTAGTTATTTTATGTGATACATTGTTGCTGTTTATATTTAAAGTTAATGCCAGAAAATGCTTATTTTAGAATATCTTTATCTCAAAGCAATAATACAAACCAAAGCTAAATAAAAAAATCCACTGGCAGCCGATTGCATTGAGCAGTGATTTACGTATTATTGATTTTATACAAATAAACGCTAGAAAAAAAAAATTTTCAAACAAAGAAATATATTACAAACAACAAACTTAGTTACACATACAACTTGCAAACGAGAGGTGTAAAAGCATAATTTCATCTGTGTAGCATGAGGGATGTTAACCCACTTAAATAAAAGCTTTATCGACAGTATTGCGATATTTTTGCCTTGTATGCTAACCATACAAGCTTGTTTAATTACGGAAAGCACAATATTAATTATTATGCCTGTTAATGATACATATTTAAATAACTTAATAATGTTTTAATTAGTTGTGTAAACATCCGCTGTACACAAATGGCGATACAGTATCTTGTTTTTTATACATAAGCATATCATTTTCCATACATTAATAGTTTTATGCTTGCACTCAGAAACTTAAATAAATGCAGTGTTCAGGGAAAAAAACAATCATCATACTTTTTGGATGTATCACAAAACACCCACATATAATATTTGATTGTATTTGTACCCCTGCCAACTGCGGAATGTCTGCCATTAGCGAGTTGTGTTTGACTACCATTTACAGTTTTCTGTTAGCACTTTAGGTAATATCTGGGTATGAACTGATGGATTGTTTCTTCTCTTCTGCTACAGAAACTTTTATGCCTTATGTTGTGTACATGGGTATAACAGAAGGTAGCAGAAATTGGGCATCGTGTAGGGGCGGCTTAAGGAACATTAGTTTTTCTTCCAAAATCTCCATTATTTGCTGGTGCCATCCATGATGACAAAAACTAATGCACCAAGACTTGACAACCTCTTCACTCGACGACACTAAACAGCAACTTCCCCTTCCCTCGCCCGGAGGTCACTGCGGCACGCAGTCAGAGCCAGGTTTCCTTCCATCCCTGGTTTTCCCACTGGTCTCACTTCCCCTCCTGCACCTGCTCTTGACCGCCAGGTCAGCGCTCGCCCCACTCCACTTCCCCCGCGGCTAGACTCACAGCCGATGCGGACAAAGCCGAGAATGCAGCACCTACCAGGAGTGGGAAACTGCGAAACATAGCTTCGCATTAATTTTGTTTTCTCGGTATTCTTAGCTATGACTATACGTCATTTTATTCACAAAAGATGCAGCTTTGTTAGTTGTGATAAAACTATTGTTTTCAAAGTAAGATTCGTTATAAAAAAAGCTTTCTATGTAGCAAATTTTCGCAGAATTAGTTTTTTTCAAAATTTTATTTATAACCCAACAAAATATCTTTGACAGTAGTTACTTAGTATGCGCCTACATCTTCGCTCTAAAAAATTGTCATAAAAATATTGCTTAGTTTTTGAGAAATTAGAGTAAATAAAATGGCTTGAAATGACGCCGATATTCTATGTAGGGAGCCCCCTTAAGTTAATAAGCAGTGGTGTATTCACAGCGGGGTGGCTCAGTAGACACCCTGCTGTAATTACACTGCGAGAGATACATGTCTCTCGAAAGCTATTAATAACTCAACATGTCCATTCACTCTGGGTATTTGTTTATGTTCGTAGTATGAAAGTGAATTTTTAAATGGTTTAGTAATAAGACATTTTTTTTTACTTTGTTGACATTTAGCATTATAATTTGAAACAATTACTTAATATACAGAGATAGATTTTAATTAGTAAGTAATATGTTTACCTATATGTAAATCTTTATTTCTTATGTAATTGGTATAGCGAAATTCTTGGATGGGAATTTAATACCGACAGTCTTTAATTTTCACGTATACGAAGTTTGGTTTATAATTTAAAGTTTCGTAGAGAATTCTACATGCAAAATGTATTTAGTCGGCTAGTAATGTTTTAAAAATTATAAATTTGTTTAAAATGCTTATCGAATCGTGTTAGGTACCAAAATGTTTGTTGCATGTAAAACCATATTAAACATTTTCAAATATTTAGTTTTATATCTTGGGAATCGGTTAGGGTGAACAAAGTATTACGTGATATTTTAATAAACATATTATATCGCTATTTGGGAATATTAAAATTCTAAATTGTGTTTGAATTTTATTGTGATATTTGTTTCAACTGGTATAAAATTTTTCAATAATTATGTTTCCTGGAATTGAAATATTTTTTAATGGAATAAATGTACTTTGCTGGGGATATGATGGTTTAAATGTAAATGTGATTACATTTCATTTGATTCAAATCAATTTTTAGTATCTGAAATTTCCTTGGAGTTAACTTCGCCTGATCGTTGCGCACTGGCTTCGGTCCATCATAGTGGCGCCGCCTTGTTATTCGGTATCGAAGTTGGTTCATCTCCTAGCGGTAAAGATGCAGGGGTGGGGGTAAGCACGTATTCTGCTACCTCTCAGGAGAGCTCAGTTCTGACTGGACAGCCAGCCTGGCTTGAGCGAGGTATAGTTGACATCTCATACACGCAGACCTATTCTTCAAAAACTCGTTTTACATGTTACTTTTAATAACATGTATTTGTATTGGTGCTTCAGGCATTTACTAAACTTGTATTAATCACAGACGTGAAATGTGCTTCGTGGGCTGGAGCGAGTGACGGGCCGACGCGACAGGGCAGAGAGTTTCATGTGATGGGTGTGGTCTGCCAGCATAGGAGGTATACTAAAATTGCTGCGTGCCGACACACGACACATTTGTAAAAGCAGGATTCCGACCACTGTAATGCGATGCAGTGTATTTTTTATTATTTATTTATTTTTAATGTGTGGTAAATCGAACAATGTGTGGTGGGGTGTTGCATGTGACGAGTTAATACAACAGGACGTGGTCCATCGGCATACAAATGACATATTTGTGGAAAAGGTATGCTTAAATCTACTTTACATGTTTTTAACAAACATTTGCTTGGGGTAAGTTAGATTAATTTCTGTTTAATATTTACATTTTGTGTTGTAGGGCTTTATGTGTTTATTCAGTTTGTGGAAGATCGTTCATCTAGTTTAACCTGTGTTTCGTTGCATATACTGGTCTGTGCGTTTCGATAACGTTTTGGTATTGAAAGCTGATGAGTGACTGTATTCATCGGTGAGTTTTAATTTTGATTGCAATCCATTTTCCTTTTATGACACCTGGGATCTTGGGTGTGTCATTAGTTGTTTAATGTATGTGTATGTGTTTGATTAATGAAAATTCAGTTAGTTAGCATTTATTTCTTTCATTAGTAGGGAAATAGTTTTGTGGTCCATTCTTTGCATGTTGATCAATCGGTTGAAGACATTTGAATGAATTTGTGACACAATTGGGGCTCGTGACGTGTTTTTACCATGTGTTTGATAATTTTAATGGAAATTTGTTTAGTGAGTTAGCACTTGTATTGTTTATTCTGGTGTTTGAAATATAATATTTTTTGCTACGACATTTATATTAATTTTATGGCCCATTCAGTCGTGTGCGATATAATCGGATAAAATTGTTTTAATGAATTTGCCTCGTGTTTTTAATGTACCACTTAATATTATTTCACATTTTGGCATGCTTTTTATCTTGTCTGATGTATTTTTTTATGTCTCGTGTTTGGTTTAGTAAGCATGACACTTTTCGTATTTATTTGCTTCGATGGAATATTATGTTAAAAACATTTATTTCTCCTGTATATAATTAGTCGCGAGCACTCAGTCTGCATTCAGAGAGTGAGCTGAACAGAGCTGCTCTCATTATTCAGACGCATTCCATTCTCGAAGCGGATGTATCTTGCTCACATCCTCAGTACACCTTCAGACGTCTTATGGTCAACATCGATGCTATCCAAACAAATAAAAAATAAAGAACCCTTATGCCACTCTTGCAGCAAACTCAATACATATATACCCATTAGACTATATCTCTCTTCAGTCGGCTGTTAAAAGTCAGAGAGTAAACATCGCTCCTCAATTGCACATACATATTTTCCCCTGAACACATTCCAAAATACAAAAAAAAAAATCGAAATTTTGGAACATTTTCAAAAAGAGATTAAGACAATCCGATTATGCAATAAGCAAATTAATCTGATTAGGACGAACCAGATTAACCAATTAGTCGGATTAGCCATTACTATATAAATTAATCTGCTCCATCCACTTCAGGTGGTCCGGAATGCCCCCGCTCCTACTCTTATGGCGAAGGGTTCAGGTTGGGTGCTTGTTGGCATATACTGTATTGAGCTGCGTATAAGTAGATTATATTAATTATGTGAAAAGTGAGCATGCTGTTGTAAATACACTGTGGTAATGGTGTGGAGAATGTAAGGATTCTGTTTTTATGTTTGTTGTCTGAAGTATGTAAATATATACAAAATTTCAATGGAAAAGACTTTAATTTCTTGCTGGTGTTGTATCCTGCATATTTCCCCTGATAGAGAGAATATGATGGTGTTTGGTTTATTCGCATATACACATTTAATAAAATCCGAGTTGGATAGTTATGCCTACAAAAGTTGCAAGATAATTTATAATTAACACATACCGTCTTTCTGTAACATTTTTAGACTAGAAGATAGGAGACCGGAAATTTTACTTGCAAACTCAAATTATATTCCGCCATCTTAATGCTTGTACATATGTTGCTTGTTTACGAGCTGACTTGCGAGAATAAGGTTTGCTAAATATTTATTTATAATGAATATATAAAAACAGCCAATGCGAGCATAGGCACACGAGATGCAGAAAGTAACTAAATATTGTTAATAAAACGTTTAGGCACAATTGGTCTTACTAGCTCTGTAGGTGAGTTGTTAGCATACAGAGTTCCTATCCGAAGGGCCGTGGGTTCGAGTCCTGTACTTGCGAGGGAGGCTTTTTATATTACCAGCTATAATATGAAAGTTTGAACTTTACATAATTTTAACTTTTTAACACGATTTTGCATTAAAAATACATTTTCAATACATTTACATTTTTTTCGAAGCTTTTGGCACTATTCAAATAATACATTTAAATAAATTACTTCTGATTATTTATAAATGCATCGATTCCTGGTTGTATGATTAATTTGACAAGGCCAGTCAACCGAGTGCCTCGCGAGCTTGTTGGTACTTGCTCAAAGTCTAGCGAGCAGTGTTGGAAGAGGTGCCAGGCAGCAGGTAGGTTCATGAACCTTAAACCCATAATAGTGGTCCTGACATTGGGTTACATAATCGATATATCAAAATCGTATGCGCCTTGAAAAGTCGAGTTCGGTGATATGCAACACTCAATACATGAGGCTTTAAATTTTTTTATATTAAATATATTTAAATTTAAAAAAAATTATTTTCATTTTTGTGATATTTCTTGGATTTTTCTTGATGGGCGGTGGGAAGGGGATAGTCGATGCTTTTCGTGATGGTTAGGAAGCAGAAATTGTTAGGGAAAAATCGTCGCCAGGGACTGGAATATTTAACTAATATTTAAAATTTGTTATAAATTTTTCAATTTTTAAAATTTTTTTTAGAATTTTTTAAGAAAAAACGTGGATTTTCTAGGGAAATTTTAGGGCAAAATACTGTTTTCAAAAAGTAAATGACAAATTTTAATGAAAAAAAAAGGAGAAATCGTAAGAGAAAAAATGAGAAATTTCTGGGGTAATTGAATTTGCAGCTGGGCTAAACAGAAATTTTTTATGTAAATAATCTTAATTTTTGGTAAAATAATCGATTTCTGAAGTGATTTTTTGGGTAAAAACAAGCGATTGTGTACAAAAATCCAAGATGGCGGCCAGAGCCCTGTAGCCCACTCGTGTGGCTCCTGGTCATGAAAAAACTATGCCCTACTTGCCTAAGAAATTTTGTTTTTGGTTTTGGGGGGGGGGGGGGAGAGATGCGATTTTTTATATGGGGTTTTGGAGATATCTCATGCATTACACAGATGGAAAGGTATGTATAAGCAAATAAAACAATTATGTGGCCAATGAAACAAGTATAGTCACCGAATTTTTCGTTTCCAAGCAGAATTTGCTGATGTGCTAAAAATATTTCCTTGACTTAAAAATGTATTTTGTTATATGAGCAAAATCAATTTTGCTTATCTAACAAAATGTTTTGCAATAGCGACATAAGATTTTCTTGCTTTTTACAAATGAATATTTTGTTAGCAGAAATAAAACTTTCTTCAAAACGTGAAAATTAAATTGTATTTGTAAGATTTAAAAATATCTTTTAGTTTTCTTGCAAAATTTAGGAGCACTTATAAGAGTTAGTGATATGAAAATCGTATCTCTTGCAAAATTCACAAACATCATAACAATGCTTTGTTTTGTAGGTAATGCAAACTGCAAAACATATGGCCTATGTGTAATGGAAACTGTAACTTCGCGAAATACAATATTGTTTAATCTTATAGAAAGTATATGGATTTGGTAGGTTTTGGACATGGGCTAAGTCTTAGGCTCGGAGACTCGGCGGCCATCTTGGATCTGCCATCTAGTTTCTGGCGACCACCTTGTTTTCGCCATTTTGTGTCCAGTGGCCATTCCGGCGGCCATCTTGTTTCTAGCTACCATCTTATTTGCATGACCCATTTTGAGATTCACTACATACTATATCATTCCATCTGGATTTTTCCTGCTCTATAATTCCAACTTGTTTGTTCCTACTCTATCATTCCATCTTGCCTCTCTATCATTCTATCTTGCCTCTCTCTTTTATTTCTCTCTCATTCTCTCCTTACTTTCTTTCTTTTTTTCCTCTCTATCATTTTTCTCTTTCTCTGCTGTCTCCTTCGCCCACTGTCTATGTAGTTCGGTGACTGCCCACCAGGAGGGTGCTGGTCCAGCATCTTGTTTGCTGTAGTTCGATCATCGCCTGCTAAGGATTCTGGTGTGCCCACCATGTTGGTTCCTTCATCACCTGCTAGGAGGCCCTGGTGTGCATCCACAATCTTGTTTACAGTAGTTTAAGATGATTAGCAACAACCAGGGGCATTGTTATTGTTTTCGCACAACTCAAAAATTCCTGTGGAGGTGGGTGATCGAATTATTGTCTGCATTGCCGATACCCTAGCCAACTGAGCTATCAGGGCATGTGTCAGAGCAAGGGGTTTAAAAAAAAAGAAGTGATAGGTGTGCATGTGCAGGGGATGAAAGAATTACTTATATATATATATATAAGTAATTCTTTCATCCCACCATATATATATATATATATATATATAAGTAATTCTTTCATCCCCTGCACATGCATATATATATATATATATATATATATATATATATATATATATATATATATATATATATATATATATATATATATATAATTTTGCACATGGTCATAGACCTGCAATTATATTTTATAAAGGGTTTTTTTACTTTCAGAGAGAAATTTTTTTTTCATATATTCATAGGTATAAGAATTTTTTATATGTGTTTTTGACTATCAGTGAGAATAAGAAATTTTTGTATAGTTGAATACCACCAATAACAATTTTCGTATAAGAGTTTTTTGACTAATCGAAACTTGTACCAGTAATAAAATATTTTATATAGTCGTTGGCACACAATATGTTCTTTTTTTTCATGTAGTCATATGTAAATTCTTTTTTTTCTGTTTATCAATTTTTAAAAAATATGTGTTTTAGTGTATCTGAATGTATATATAAGTTCTTTTCTAAGATTTTTTTGTTCTTGGTAAGAATTTTTTCAAAGTTGTTTTTCTTAAAAATGTGTATAAATATTCTACTTGCAGCTACTCTTCTTCTCCTCAGCAGGAGTGTTTATAGTTTGTAAATGTCTTGATAATGAGATAATATTTTTTATCAATTTAATTATACAATATTCTTACTTTATGTATTTGTATCTTATCTTGAAAAATAAAGGTGTGGGGTTTGTGTTTGGAAGTGAAAAATAAAGTAATTCCTAGTGGTTTCTAATATCAATTAAAAGTGTCAGCATTTGCAATTGTGGGAAAATGGAAACCAATTGTAAAAGCACGCCAAGATAAAAAAAATCTTGCATGTGCTATTTAAAAAAAACACATACAAATACGATTACCGAACGTGATTTTGCAAACTAACGTACATGACAAGAAATGAGCAATGGTAAAAAAATTTGAAATTGTAGCAGTACTAACCATGCACAGAGGCAACGGTTTTCTCCCTCAGAAAAAGTCCGCAGTAGAGAAGCAATTCTCACCAGGTGAGAATAATGGTGTAGCAGCTTTTGCTGCGAACATCTCCCCTGGCAGGTGAGAATAATTGTTAACTAACACTTGTGCAAGTGTTCGGCCCTTTAAAATGAGATAGCACCAAAAATTCTTTATCTTGAGAGTTAACTGTGTCCAGTAGCTCATTTAAGGTGAAAAATGGCTCTTGACTAGTATGAGAGCCGACAGGTAGGTCAGTGCGAATTGGCGAGCAGGACATCTATCTGGCACATTTATGGATAAAAGTTACTCTTGGACCTTGTGCAAGCAGACATGAATGGAGAGGCAGGGGACACCTTTTTTGTGAAATGTCGGGCAAGCACTGTACATAAGGGGGGAGCAGACAGCGGACTGTGAAATTCGACACAGAGGCGGGGGTGGTTCCACCACTGTGCTGTGAGAATGAAGTAGAGTTGGAAGAGATGCGACCACATGCACTCTAGTCCACAGCCAGAGATTTTTGTAAAAAAAAAATATTTTTTTTAAATTTTTATTAGAAAGAAATCTATATATAATTTCCACACCAACACTGATTAATCAACACTTTTTTTTTACTTCACAGCTACTATGTCTTGAAGCATCGAGCAAAGATCTTCTGCAATATAGAATTATTTATCCACAATTGTGCTCTTATCTATCCAGCTGTCTGAAGAGTTAGGAAAAATTTGCCAATGAACTAATACTTTATTAGCTTCTGCCTTTAATAACTTTTTGTGCAAGATGTTCACAAGCAAATTTTGTAATTTGGATTTCTTGGGCATATGGGCTGCAAGAAATTGGCTGAGAATTCATATTTTCCAAGAAATACATCCGAGGCTCATATTGCCTGATTTTTATTACATTAAATATTTCATTTGTCCAGCCAGGTACACAGCTTTCCTCAAACATACCCTTAACTCGGTACATACACACATAATCGCCTATGTGCACTTTCAATTTATGATTGACCAGTTTTTTTCTCATTCTTAAATACAGTTTGAAGTAGTGAGATGTCTACCACATCAATAGGGTGCTTGCCAGTAGTGCGAACAATGTTATGATTATATTTACATAAGGGTTTAGGCAATATTTTAGCCATTTATTTATTCCTTGGGAGGTAAAGGATTTTCACATCATATATTTAAGTATCGTTCGAAAAGAAAATGCCTTTTTATTGCTGTAAGTTGAATAATTATTAATTTTATGTTTCTCCATTAAGGCGTGGGATTTGTTATTTTAAAATTCTTTACCGAGATCTGTATGCAAATTATTTGGGGACTTTTATCTTGTAGAATAACTTTTATAACCACATTTATGCACTTAGCAGATATATTCTTGGATGAAATTGCCCATGTGTGTTAACTGTATGCATCTACTGCTGTTGACATGTATTAAGTATATCTGTTCAATCTCTCATACAGGATCAGTTCAATTAAGTCAGCATGATATATATCACTTAAACCAAAGTTGCTTACTTTCCGCCTGGGATAATTATATCTCAAATGTTTGTGGAGTTTGTTTGCAATTTGTGCGCAATCAATATTATGTATTAGCCTTCTCATAATATTCGATGATATTTGTAATTTCATTAATGTGTGAATTATTTCCACTCATTGGGTAGTGATTAGCAGTCGTAATATTTGCCCGAGTTTATTAACATTGTTCCAATAAATATTTTTGGTATATTTCCTACATCTATTTTTATTTTTATTTTTAGGCCATATCCAGTAGATATTCCTACTTCAGGAAACAATTTTGATATTATAGGAAATTTTGCCTAAATTTTGTTTTTATATCTGCAACTGTTAGGATCATTGTTTTATAAATATGCATTCATAATTTCGAGCACATGCTGATACTTATGTAGTGACTGGCGAGAATAAACAGCATGATTGAGTTTAAAAAATAATTTGTATAGCCCCGGTGAAGCTCGCATTATTATGTTGTCAACTTGTATCACATTGTTGGACAGGAAATTTTTTTTTTTATTTCCTATGAAACACTTTTTATTTAATTTTTACAATCCATAAGACCTGTCATGAAACCAAGATGTGTACAAAGACAACTGATTTAGAAAGTTTGCACTTCGAGTATTTGACTTTTAACATTTAAAATCAGATATTGGCAGATATTCTTCATCTTGTACATTTTTCAACAATACTTCGCGCCCTCTTTTGGTCCTGGTTTCTTCTGTGCTTTAAATAGAAGGAACTGTTTGTTGTAAATTACCTGGTCTTGAGGTATCAGACTGAAACACTATCGGCAAGGCAGTGTCTGTTCCAGACGGGCTTGCTTAGTGGCTAGATATTTCATGTGCAAATTTTCTACGATATGCTGGAATTCACTCACAGCCTCCACTATTGTATTTTTGGATTTAAACTGAAAGTGTATTGTTTATATATACTATATACTGTTTATAAATACTATGTGAATTCGAGCCCTTACACAACATATTTGTCTGTAACTTTATGCCAATACTGGTCAAGCTTATCACTAATATGTTCCCAATGCATATCTATTGCATTACAATAATATGTGTAGTGCTACTATGGTGCATTGTTATAAGTCATATTGGCGAGGGCAGATATCACTTTGGCGATAATTACGGCCTCCAGTTTCACGAGCCTCCCATACAGAAATTGTTCAATTTCGTCAATAATTACATGTGCATCAATTTTACTGGGGTGACGGAATTTCGAAACTCGATATCTTTTATGCTTGATGTAGAAATCAACAATTAAACTATAGCCTGAGCAGACTATGCATTAATGTGTCAATATCCTTGCTTAAATATTCTTTTGCACAGTGGCAAATTAGGCTTCGGTACCACAGGCACAGGGTGCGAATTCGAGGCTGGAGCAGGTAGTTTTTTTTTAACAGCATCTTCTAATTTAGCAAGAAGTGATATTAATGTGCCTTTCAGTTTTTACTATTATATGGTTTTCCATAATCTCGATTTTCTTTTCCATAAAATTAGTAACATTTTCATTGACTGTATTTAATTTAGTAGAGATTGAGCCCACCATAGTCAACAGAATTCTAAGTGTTTCGGAATTTTCGTTCTGAACATACACCTTGTTGACTATGACGTCGTCATGTTTGGGGTCTGCAACATTTTTATTCTTTTTCCACCCCCATCGCAGTGCCCATCGTCCTACTGCATGAGACAGCTTTCTTGTCCACGATGTTTCAGCCCATTGTGGCCAAATTTTGAAATAATATATCACATCTCCTATTGGTATATTGCAATGAACTAATTGAAACCGCAGCGGTACCGTCCTTTAAGTAAGGGAAAATCTTTGACGACCATGAAAAAAACCATGTGGATTGCGCCATCAGAATCCACGTACAACTTTATATTTTTCAAATGACTTTCGGTGTTTACGTGATCTGAATAAGAATAGCACAAGTTTAAGTCATCCATGCGAAACAAAACCAACACATTCACATTATCATGCAGCAACTGCTTTGGTATGCATGAACACATTTTTTGCAGATAAAATAATCTTCAGCTGTATATATACCCATAGAAAAATATTGTTGCATACACATTTTCTTCTCACAGGCAACATCATCAAAAATAAAAACGGAATTTGGTTTGGTCTCACAATCTCTGTAAGAATAACAATTCAGTCAATTAACGACACATAAAATAAGTGCTAAGCGTTGGTATTTGGGCTTTTGTAAAGATTTGGAATACAGGTATACATTCTCGAAACGAAGACCATTAGTTTATTCCAGTTAGCTTAGCAAGATGCGCGTTTTTTCGCAACTGGATGAACTACAAATCAACCTTCTTACCAAGCAACAGGATGCCATGCCGAGATTCATGAGTTCCGGCTTCGTTCTCGTGTGTAATGTTGATGGGAAGATTAACATCTTGCCTAACAATCTCAATTAGACTGATACAAAGTATTTTAGAGTAGTTGTATTTATATATTTAATTTTTTGTGGCATGCTACAATGTTAGCTTATGCAAAAGCAGAAACGTGGAGGAACTGTTATTTGCAAAGTAGAGGTACAGAAGGTAATTAACATCAGTATTGTGTGATGCCTCATAGAGACAACATCAAGAAGGGATGTAGATTAAAAAACAATATCATAAATAATATGCCTTTTGATGTTCATCTGCCTGGTAATATTTCCTGTGGCCCGGGCATGAAATTAGCTGAATGCTTGGCGTGTAACTGCAAGGGAATAAACGAATTTAGACTCGGCTTGTAGACAGCACAATATAGCTTATGCAACTAGTTCTCAATTTGAAGATCTCAGAATGTATAATTCTTGAGGAGAAAGCCAAGAATATTTCTAAATCAAGACAATCAAAGTTCGACGAACGGTTGGCTACTTTGGGCATTTCAAAAATTGTGAATTTTAAAATAAAAAGCAGTATGGATATGCAGTTTTACAGGAAGAAAAAATAGGAAGACCTGGAGATAGGCACATAAAGGTGTGATGCAAGGAGGTATAATTCCTCTAATATTACCCGTGCTGGGAGCTTTGGCCGGGATAATCAGAGGAGTTAGTGGTATTGTGCGAACATGTAACACATCAAAAATCCAAATGTAAGCAATTAACAGAGGCAATAAGACACAATAAAACAATAGAAGCACTCGCTAGCCGTAAAATAAATGGACAAGGTCTATATTTAAAACCGTATCATGTAGGCAGTAGCAGAAGGAAGAGAAAGAAACGCCGAGAGGGAAAAAAGGAGATCTTAAAGTCATTACCTAAATGCCCTCTTACTAACATAAACTTAATGAAGTTTGCTCGCAAACTAAAAATACCAAATTTTCGTAGTGTATTCATGCACGATAGATTACCACATAGTCCTAAGCGTTCAGAGTGTGCCACCGTAAATTTGGATACTAGTAAAAGAACGGGAATTGATTGGACTGCTTCCAAAAATAAAAATAAAAATGCATTCGAGTAATTTGACAGCTGTGGCAATATGCGGGCTCCTCAAGAACTGAGAAATTATTTGGGTAGTGTGAAAATGATTTCTAACTACCAAACTGAGCAACTTCCGAGTCAGTCGAATTACAGACATTTGTGTCTATGGTTCCATTCGCAGCAAGTATTTAATACATGGTTGTGCACTTAGTTACAAGGTATAAGTCATGTATAAATCTTGTTTCTGATTGGCTGGACTTCAAAACTTTGTTCCGTACATTTTCCACCCTTGAAGGTAGATGGTGTCTGGTCTCCCGTCTTAACAGACTTTCAGACATTTTTTTTTGGTCCTCAGTGTATATCTTACCAATGGTACTTTCAGATATGTGAACCTCGATGGTAACACTGGCAAAATTTGTTTACCTATGGGCACCTATGAACTGGGTGACATTTCTACACATTTGAGGAAAAATTTGCACCCAGTCGGCATTGCTGTTCTGATTCGTTTCAACATCAATACTCTGAAAAGCATAATATTCTGTTTTGCAAATATTTAGTTTACGAAAAATGATTCTCTAGCCCACATGCTTGGAGTTGAAAATAAATTTTACAAAGTGAATAAATCACACGAGTCTATGCTTCTTGTAAACATTTTTCTCATAAAGATAATAATAATTACATGCAACCTAATTGGTGACTCATATCTTAATAGGAAATAGGGTCCGACACTTAACGAATTCTTTCACTTGGTCCCGCCCGGTTTTAAGCATATCGAGGTACCTGACTGCTCATTTATGCACCAGTCGTGACCAAAAGAGTACGATAAGTTGTAGTGAGAATGGTATATCAAGATAATCGTTTAATAAATTTCAGAGGTGAAGAAATTACATTATGTTTAGATATAAAGAAATTTGGGTTGAATTCTTAAAAAGTATACAAAAGGCCTCCCTCAGCAAATGCAATCTCAGGAAGCACCAAACAGTCAGTGCATTAACCCGTGAAAAAGTATATATTTTTTTTATCCTATGGTTTAATGTTAGCAAGAAATATGGATGCATTAATACATAATGTAGACGGGCCAATCAGTTACAAAGATAGCATCACAAAGACGGAATTCTATACCTATGTTCTTTTCACCCCAGGTCCACATACGCTATCAACTGGGCGTCGTATACCAGTACAAACCAAGACATTTATATGGCACCATGTAACTTGTATTTATGCTTCTGCTGCTCCATTACAAAAGCTAATGGGACACTGCCTGCAACCACCAGAATAATCATAAATCGCTTACTCCATTTGATAAATAGAATTTCGTATGAGTTGAATGAATGTGAAGTGGATAGCTGTAGGGGTGTAGGTTTAACTTCTACCATAAGAAATTATCTCTCTCATCTGCAATCAACTGCCTGCAGCAAAAATGGTTGTGTGGGGGACCAAAGGCAATTACGAAGTACCCATTTACAATAGGGGAAAATTTGGTGTTGCTATCGATGTTGCTCTGTTTCGCAAAATATTACAAACATATGATAATTAATTTAAAGCAAGAGTTGGTTATACTTTTAGCAAACACGCAAATGAATTCCATCCGAGACACTGCTGAAAATCCCGAAAATATATCGCCGAGCATTCATACGATTGAGTGGTTGTTGCCCACATTCAGAAAAAAGTCAGAGCGCATAAAGTTCTTAGAATATGTGGAAAAAGGGCGAAACATCGATATTGATTTCCGTATGTGGAGTATATAAAGGTCTCTAAAGGTGAATTGGAATGTAAAGTCAGGTTTTGTGACTGATAAATCCAGATTCGTCATCCTAGCAATTCAGATGCGAAAACAATATTGCTTAAAGGCAGACTGTTCCACATTAAATCATGCGAAGATAATGAACAATAAAATATCCATAAATTTGGAAAGTGTCCCCTATGGCAATTTAAATCTTGGATTTACGAATGGGATGTGTATGTTACCTTATCAATGAACTAGGAGTTTCAAAAATAATTGTTTGGTCAATTAGCTACACCAACTATCTTTATAACCGAACAATTTTGTGACCACTGGACCTCTACTTGTTTTCGACGTGAATAAACAAGATGATATATTTAACAGCGAAGTAATATATTGTCATATAGAAATAACTCACAGTGAAAATGTTAGAGGAGAAACCCAGCCATATGCTCTCATAATTCACGACTGCATGCTTACATACAATGTATGAAACGAGGTTGTTAAAATTCTAACATAAGTATAACATTCATTCAGTTAACATCGGGATTTCAAAATGTTCGTCAACATTCAGGGGTTTAACTCTCAAATAGGATTTATAATAAAAAAAATTAGCATAGTGTATAGCGATGGTAGCATTCGGTCTTGCAAATTCTTGCCCCCTTTTCCATGCTGTGTATTAGATAAAAAAAATTTAATTCGCTAGTACTTGGTTATCAAACACTGTCATATCCTGGCAGGGCAAGATGTCGGCATAAAGTATGAAAAATGAAGCTAGGTTATCGCCGAATTGCTAAGTGTCGAAATAGACGGTTATGTGTTTGTTGCCGGACCTGAACAAAAACGGTGGTTGGAAATTTATTGTAATGAAAGCATAAAAATATTCTGAGCAAGGGTGGGGAAAAAAATACTGCCACACTATTAGCAGAGAGTATTTTTTTTAAGTCTTGTGTCATAGACATAGAATAAAAACTGCTGAAATTCGAGGTCGTCAATTTTAGTTTGAAGCTCGAGGTCTTCTGATGCGAACGAAGTTCCATGGACTGACTTTTAGAAAAATTGAATCATGTTAGCGTGCAGTATTAAAAAGTTGGGAAATTTTTAAATAGGGTAATATTAATGGCTTCATATTTTCAAAAATCAATACACCTGTCTTTTAAATGGGGATTTCAGAGTTCACTTGCCAAAATGCCACATACAACTGATTAACGAGGCAAACATGATGTTTCTCCACCAGTTGGAGGTGCACTTGAAGTATGGAGGCATGAAACCTGGCGTACACGAGAAAAACACTAACATTTTAAAATTTTCATAATGTAAATTTAAAAAAAAATAGTATATGACTAGCAGCCCTCCTGCACGCACTTAACGTTCAATCCTCTCGATGTTGGCAAATATGAAAACATAACTATTGGCTACCATAAAGTTCATTTTAAGCCCCTTTTTCTTGAGTGAACATGTAGAAATGTGCGATTGTGTAGAACATTGGGTGTGCTATAATAATGAAGACAAATGCAGGATATTAATCCCAGTATGTTGCATATTCGTCAATTGTCCTATGCAGTACTTGCGTCCAGATAGCAAACTACCTAGTACTATAATCTGTTTAATGACTCAAGTTGATGAGGAAAAATTACAAGAGTGGTCTACGCATAGAATCAGCTGCGAACTCAAAAGACCTGGCAGCCTCAACATTACAAGATGCTTGGAGCACTGCGATGGAGAATGTCACACAACCAAATTAAATCGAGAGAAAACAACATGGCCGATGATGTGCTCACCACTAACATGTGAAACCTTCTGGCAACGCAAATGTGAAGATCGCCTCTGTCAGTCGCCATCGTCGCCTACTATGGAGAGATTCAACAGCGACCAGAATGTTTCATCTCTACAACTATGTTTCATCCAAGCCAGATGATATAAAGGCCTACACGAGTTACCTTGTTGGCTACGACAGAGTTATATAATAACCAGTATGTGAGTTTCAGCAAGTGCAGTGTGTAAAGGTACATTTCACATTAATGGGTTACTTTGATTTCTATGATAATTTCCACAAAGAGATTATTGAATGCTACAATAATGAAAGCTGTGAAATTTAAAATCGGAGACCAAACAGAGAGCTACCGGCAATTGGAGATACCTTCGTCATATGTACCAATACAGGTGAAATTTGTATAGAAGAAACAGGTGACGACTGGACTGACTACGTACTGGGATAATTGGCTCAGAAGACATTTTTAGCTGGAATAAAAGCTCCGGCGGATTTTCAAGAGAATTCTCGTAGACCTGTATGAAACTATGTGGATTTCGCCTCGTACTCCAGATGATTGCCATATATTACATAAGTACTAAAAACTGTGGTGTGTTGTTAATTGCCTAGCAGCAGTTATGAACTCAGAACCTAAGGATATGTCTTACACTGTCTCTGAGTGTGACACGATTCAAGACCAACTTATTTGCAGAAGCAAATGCAAGTGTTTCCAAGCTTTTTGTGGCATCATTTCAAGTTTACTGCTTTTACTCGCCAAGTTATTTAAGTGAGTGCTACGATGTCTTAGTTCTCCAAGCCGCCATGTAGCCAGTTCTCTACCGACCGCTGTCACACCATGGTGTCTACATTTCATCCTGCAAATCGCTATGTCAGCACTTAGCTTGGCTTAAGCAGGGTCACCTATGCCTACTGGTCCGGCAGCCTGCTGCGAACCTGCACGAAAGAATGCAATGGTAATTTTCATATATTGGACTCTCATCAACCAGTTTTCTTTGAAACCAGCCAACAGATAATGGACTGTACATGTTATTGACATTGCTGCGTTTACTTCATGCAAGCAGAAACAAAGTTGTCATGTCCTCCTGAAGAGGTTTGCAAATGATCAAGACGGTAAAAGCACCGAACTGTATATATATATATGTGTGTGTAGATGTGTATATATATGTGTGTGTGCAGGTGTGTGTAGGTATATATATATGTGTATGTGTGTGTATATGTGTGTATATATATATGTTGCCTCCAACCATCTCAGAGCCATCTACGCACACCATACGCAAGAGCGACGGCACAGAACCTGCATGCTCTAAAAGAAGAAAGCTGCCAAATATTACCTTCCATGCTGTTACCCGATAGCGATGAGGCACAGATGATTCCGACCGAATAAATACCAGCTGCCTCTACAAGTAGTTATAATTTGCTAACTACAAGAAATGGATTGTTTATACTTAAAATGGCTTAAAAAAACATGAAGGAAATATTTTGCAAAATCATAAATGTGGTACCTTATTAACTGGAAACTGTAAAAACGATTGTGAAGAAAAACTCCTCAAGTGATGTCACATTTTTAAACAAGGTCAGTGTGTGGAGCGCGAAACAGCTCAGTTTAGAAGCAGAAGCCGACAGCTTGGCACAGTTTTATACTTCAGGTAGCTACTCAGAGGTTCAACCTGTTTATGGCAGCATAACATTTACTTCCCGTAATGGTGAACATGTGGTTATGGTTAAATAAACAAAAGAATACGATGGTATGTAGCACTATCTGCTAGCTCACGAGCCACAATTATTTGAACACTGTCAAGATATGGTTGGGAACCGAGACGTTTTCTTCATGAGAAAAGTAATGCCTTTGCCTTGCACTGCCAACGAAATCGTGTCGTTCGCTAAGAAAAGACAGAATATTAGCGAGAAAAAAAATGCCTTCTTCACATGACGAGACTTCTACTCATGCTGCTCCCACAGTACATGGCCAGACTTCTATGCAGAAATGCAATTCTTGCAGCGACCTAGAGCCCTGTAGCTGTAAGAAGAAAGGAAGTTATTCCATGTAAGTTCCTGTCAACGAAGGTGAAGAGACTCGCTCATATGGTATGCCAAACACTGTCAGATTGCCTATCCCACTTAGTACAGTGTCGCCAGTTTTAATAACATGCGTGAGAGATATTTCGAGGCGAGTTTTCAGAGATGTGATAGGCTCACTTTAATTACTGTTTTTTTTGTTAAACTTGATGAAAACAGTTTTTTCATCTCAGTTAAACTCTGCAATGATTTTTTATGTAAATTGCTTGCCATAATAGTCTTTAGTAGTGATCTTGCCTCTGTAATTGATTTTTAACTATTGATTTGTACACGTGTAATAATATTTTGGGAGTATAAAACAAAAAAAAAGATTATATAATAACGACTGGATAACGAAAAAAAAAATACTGTAAAAATTGCATAAACAATGTAAGGTCATGATTTGTAAAATCTTCATGAAAAATGTATGTCCGCATATTTTTATTTCATGCCCTATTCACATAAAATATTCACTTTAAATTTAAAAAATGTATGTAACATTAAAAAAGTATTTTATATGAAATGAAAAAAAAAACATTAACTTGAAAATGAAATATTATCTCTCATTAAATAGCAAAATATTGAAAATAATAGAAAGTAATTTCATACTTAAATGAAAATTTTGAAAAAGCATTACTGAAGTCTGGCAGAAGTAGTAGGAACATGTATGTTCCAGATCACTTGGGCCACTGGTGCCCAATTGTAGTCCTATAAGATTAACCTGGGGATAATTTCCGGATCACCTGCCATAAGATTAACCTGAGAAGGTCTCGGACAGGAGTATACCAAGCAAGACGATTTCGTTCTGTGGCAGAGCCTTGCTTGTGGTACTAGCTGACACTACCCGTAATTCCTGTGCTGTGATTGGTCCACTTCCTCATCCACATCCACATCCACCTCCACATCCTCAAAGGGTAAAGTGCTCAAAGAATTAAGTGATGGAAGGGTTAAGTGTTCAAAGGGTTAAGTGCTCAAAGGGTTACGTGCCTAAAGGGGTAAATGTGCCATGTGTTAGGTGCCTAAAGGGTTAGGTTGTCAAAAGCTAACTTTATAAGATTGTGTGGGTCTGATGCAGATATATTACACTTTAAACATGTTACACAGTATATGTTGCATTGTATATAATGTTTGGAGTGATTGTATAATTTATTAAAAAAATTAAAGGGCATAATGCACATTTGACCATATTGCTCTTATCTATATTATCGGAGGTGATGTTTATGTTATGGATTTGATGATTGTAGCATTTGGTAGATGAGAAAATACGGATAACTAACCTTGCCAGAAAGGCCCTGTGGTTTAAATAACTTCACCATATGGTGGATGTAGGGCACAATGTCTATTTTATAAATTTGATGACCATAACATAAATGGCTTGGAAATTGTGACTGTGTTTTATAAAAGTCCTTAAATGCACACTTGGCCTTTCCAGAAAGGGTTTAGGACCTAAATGGCCTTACCACCATTTTGAATCTCATGTATAATGAATATGTTATGAATTTGACCCCTATAGCTCCACAGTTCAGAAATTATGACTTCATCTATGAAAGGGCTTATATGCATAGCTGACCTTTGCAGAAAGGTATTGGGGCCTAAATGTCATTACCATTATGTTAAATGTTGGGTATGATGTCTATGTTATTAATTTGATGACCATAACATCAATGTTTCGAAAATTATTACTATATATAAAAATAGCTTTAACTAATAATTGACCTTGGCAGAAAGGTCTTAGGTCATAAATGACCTTATCATTATTTTGTATGCTGGGTATGATGTCTATGTTATGAATTTCAAGATCATAGAATTAATGTTTCGGAAATTATGATTACATTTGTAAAAGTGCTTAACTCAAAATTGACCTTGCCAGAAAGGTTTCAGGGCCTACATGACCTTACCACTATGATGGACATCGGGCATGGTGCCTATATCATGAATTTGATCCCTATAGCATGAATGGATCGGAAATTATGAATACATTTACAAAAGGGCTTAAAAACATAATTCGACTTGACAGAAAAAGGCAAAAGGCAAAAAATTCCCTGTTGTTACGTAATCGATGTGTTGTATTTGATATTTGGATTGGTTATGTAATTAACTTGAAAAAAATATAATAAAGATTGCATATAGGCTTACTAAAAATGTCAATATGGTAATGGTAATAGCTACATAATCTTTTTTTTCTGACAACATATTCTTATCTGTCTAAAAACATGAATATTGTGATAAATTGCTCGGTTATGTTTGCTTAGTAAAAAATTAATAAATATATCTTTAATTTAAATGCATAATTTTTATTATATATAACTGTTTAACTGCTCACTTATTTATTCATGATGAATACAACAAATTAATTTTGAATATACAAGTTTGCAAGTGTGTCCTTTTCATACATCATTAAAATTCCCATTTCTACGATGACTCGGTGGCTAAGCTAGAAGGAGTGTCGAGTTATCGAGCGAAGATTCGGCAGTTCGATCCCACTGTGCTACAAAGATTTTATGACTTACTAAAGCATTACACATATAATGGAGAAAATTATCTTATGCTTACAACCTACCCCAGCGCTCCTGGTAACACATAATAGTATTAAAAACCATTGACTGTGGTGGCCAGTGACTTGCGCGCACTCTGCTAGTCGATGCAAGAAATCAATGTAATATATCCATTGAGCTTGTGTGGTATCTAGCAGCCAATGACGGCATTAAGAGACATCAATGCTCCTGGTGGTCAACTCTATAACTAAGATGGTGGCCGATGGCTATAGCAGTGCTGCCTAGCTGTCAAGTTTGGATCTTAACACAGTCTATTTCCCTGGGAAGGAGTGTATGATGGAGGGAATTGGGGGAGGGATTAAGCAATCGCAGAGCAGCAGAAGATGTGGTGTGTTAATAGTGTACCAGGTATTCAGAATAAATAACTGGAGGAGTAGAGAGCCTGGAATCTCACAACAAGGAATTAATTAATTCCAGAAGAAATCACAACACAGTTCAGAGAGAGGGTAAGCGGTGGGGGTGTAGGTAAGTGAATGTGTGGAGCAGATATGGAGCTAAGTGTGGAGGAGAAGGAGAAAGTGAAGGAGGAGGAGGAGCCAATGGAGGAGGAGCAGTTGGAGCAGGTGGATGTGGGGGTGGATGTGGTTGGGGGGGGGGGGGTGGATGTGGACAAATCACAGCACAGTGCCGCAGAACAGAAGAGCCTTGCATTTTATTCTCATGTCCGAGACCTTCCCAGGTTAATATTATGGCAGGGATGATCTGGAAATGCCCCTCTTCCCAGGTTAAACTTATGTGACTACGATTGGGCGCCAGTGGCTCAAGTGATCTGGAACATGCGTGCTCTTACTACTGGCAGAGCCCGACGGGAGTACAGGCAGCTTCCCCTCCCTAGGTGGATCAGAATGCAGGTGTTCAGAGGTTCTGTTACAATGCTAAACTCCCTGCTTGTGTGGGCTAAAGTGCAGGTGTTCGAGCTAGTGCTCACACATGCATTGGTTATTGTCCCCGAGGTAACTGATGACTTGAGCATGGGGTATTGCCCTACGGTAAATTATGACATTCGTGCTGCGGTGACTAATGACATGAGCATATATTGACGGGGAGGCCGACAGCTTGAGCGGCCATTAATAATTTAGTGTTAGGAGAGAAATATGTTATGTGTCAAGAGAGAAATATGTCAAGTGTTTCACCCCAATCTGTAAATCGCACGGCCGGAAATAATATTTGTTTGTCAAATCTATTGCTTTCCCACTCAAACAGTAACTCAATAAAGTGAAGTAGAGGATCCCAAACGCTCGGCCAATGAAAATGCTTTGTCGAAATCGTTACTCTATATGGTACATAGTTTCTGAGAAAATAAGTATGGTGGGGTTGATGTCACCATCACACTTGGCCAATAAAAACACTTGGTGGAAATCATTACCTTAAATTGCACATAGCTTCTAAATAAATGAGTATGGAGGAGTTGAGGTCACACTCATACTCCAGCAAATGAAAAAGTTTCATCAGGGGGAAGGTGAAGTCTTCCAAGGTGATCCCTACTCTTATGTGTACTATATTCCCTTATTTACTCTGCATCTCCCACCATTTGGCCAGGATATATAAAGGGTGTAGTATCCATAAATTTCTCACTCTCTTATAAGTGCTTCCGTCTGCATATCCGAGTACATCTCCTGCTTCATCGCCTTTTTGTGCTGTAGAGTTATTGCGAGTTTTCAAGGTCGCCTTCCAGTTTTGCTTCGAGTAAATGCTCGCTAACATACATTAATTATAATTTTTTGGCATCGGTTTGTATGCATTCTTGTTTGCTAATAAGCTCTTGATCTTTAAAATAAAAATCTGATTCCATTTTCTCTTAATTCGTTTTGGCAATGTGCTCAGTAATTTTAAAATAAATATCTGATTCCATTTCTTGTTAACACGTTTTTGCAACAAGCTCTTAAATTATAAAATAAATAACTCATTTTTTTCTTGTTTGGCAACAAGATATTTTAGTTTAAAATAAATAAATGTTGCTTTTTCCTGTTTCGCAACAAGGTTTTTAATTTTAAAATAACTGATTCAATATATATGTTAATTTGTTTTAGCAACAAGCTCTTTAGTTTTAAAATAAATAATTGTTGCATTTTCTAGTTTGGCAATGATCTCTTAAATGTATTTTAATGAGGTTTTAATGCGAACATTTTAAAATAAAAATTGTCTTGTGTAGTTATTGAATGTTACAATACGAACTTATTAACTATGCTTATTTCCTTTTCTTCGCAGTGATTGGAAGCCAGTAAATTACATTATTAATATCATTTGTGACCATATATTGTGGTTTTTCTTATGAATATTATATTATTAATAAAAACGTAAGTTTATTTGTTAATTTTTATTTTCAAAATGTTGTGTCTAGGAAGTATTGATTTTTTTTTTTTTGCTACATAGTTCAATATTAAATTATACTTGAAGACTGTAGCTGTACAGGTTTTGTTTTATTATGTAGTTGCTTAATAATTAAAACTTTTTTTCCAGTTTCACCATCAAAATGTTATAAACTTAATATGTACAGATTATTAAATATATTCGCGCCCGTCTGTTGCAGGTATTTTTGCTGACGTGTACAGCACGAAGGGCGGCTGTGTTGATGTGGGTATTTCGAGGGGTTTCCAACTTCCTTCACCTCCTTCTGTATCTGGGTTAAGTGCAATACCACTACTAGGGTTACAATGTGGTTTTTGCAGCAAATTTTTTTATGTATGCTACATCAGGTTGAGGTGCAAGTGGACCTGTATTCATATTCCTCACAGGGGAGAGGAGCAAGTTTGCGAGTAGTGTAGGATGCTGATTGGGTAGATGGACAACATGGAACATCACTTGAGGAGTTGCAATGGCACTGTGTGGCAGAAAGCAGCTGGTAGCTGCAAATTCTGTACTGCGCCACTTGCCAACATAGCATATAACCTAATGCACGAAAATATGTGTAATTTCAACTCAGATATGAAGGCATTTGCCTGCGAGTAGTGTGGGAAAGTATATTGCATGGCTGATAAGCTAAGAGAACATGCAAATATATGCACAGGGCCAGCTCCCCCACTAGCAGAGAAGACCAGACATGATGTTTCCTCCCAGCAGTAGCCAGAACCAGTACCAGTACCAGAACCTCGACCGAGGATCGTCGTGGGGGCCGGACAGTCGATAGCCCATGGATTTGTGTTGGCCGAGACTGTCTTTAGGGCAACTTGAAGATGTACATTGCAGAAAGTACCAACGAAGACCCCAAAGACGTGTGCACATATATTGAAGGACTTGAGAAAAACTATATCGATCAGCTGCAGAAAGAAATAATGTAAAACAGACCAATTTAATTCAATTGGTTTCTGGAGTGCGACTAGGTCCAACCTGAGGTCCACAAAGATGAAGTAGACCAGTGTGCCTTCAAGACCAAAAATGTTCCAGTATACAATGGATATTATATGGAAGAAGCCGTGGCAGCCAGCTTGATCAAGATATGTCGGGGGAGGAGTAATGACAAAGTGATCTGGATGGACACACACCACAATAAAGAAAATGCAGCTCAGAATAAATAAATTGAACCCACTGTGCACATCCAGCTACATTGATTTGCCATCACCAGTAAAAAAAAAAAAAAATACACAGTGATAAACCCGAAACATGAGGGTCATAAGTGTTTCAAGTGGGACATGCTCGCTAGATATCTCGAATGTGCACACCCTGAGTGAGTAGACAAATGCTAAAAAGAACCGGTAAACAACTTCGACTTTGATGGCATCAAGTTCCCCACCAGTTAACTAAATTCGAGAAGCAAAATCCCAGAGTGACTTTAAATGTATTTATTCTCAATAATGGACTGAAGATGGTACCAAAATGACTATTTGATGAAGAGAAGCCCATATATTTCGATGCCCTCCGCCTTACTACCGAAGACAATGCTCATTTTATGTATATATCAAATTTTTTCTCGCCTAATGAGGCCTCGAATAACAGCTCACAAGGAAAAGTTACACATTTTGCAAAAGGTGTTTCACATGGTATGATCTAAGGCTGTGAGTGACAGAAAAGACAGGCGAAGATATGCTGGCAGAGCACAAGAAATATTACAGTCCTCATGCTCCTCCACGGATTAAGATGCCAAACAACGACATGAAGAGAAGAAGACCAACTCTCAGATTCATATACCACCACAATGCAGACAAGATGCCAATAGTTGCATATGCTGATTTTGAGACCATGATTCTGCCCATTTAAACCTGCCAGACCGATCCCCAGTCATCAAACATGCACTTTTACCATAAACATGAGGCATATAGTTTTTTTATTATGTTTAATTAGATCACATCTTACTTGCCACCAAAACAACAAGTATGCCAACATAGCCAATAATTTACACAAGGGAAGTTGCTGCCAACAAATTCATTGAAGTGATTGTTGATGTCGGAAAAAAGTGAAGGAAAATTATGAGAGAAGTGAACACATGAAGATGCTTAGCAACCTGCAATTACATAATCATACTATTACAGATACCTGCTGATACTGTGAAGGAAAATTTACACAGAAAAACTGGAGTGTAATGGACCTTGACAACTTAGTTGGAAACTAAACTGGGGCAATATCTGCAACAAACACCGCCACCATCCAGAAAGATTACCCATGTTATTCCAAAACTTTTCATATGACGAGAACTATATAATAAAGCATATGGGCTATGATGAAGAGAATATATACATCATCCTGCATACAGAGGAGAAATTAATAATACTCTCGAAATCGCTAAGGGTGATATTCACACTACAATTTACAGATACCTTCCGTTTCATGTCGGCCAGCCTCACCACCCTCGCTGAAAACCTGCCAAGAGACCAGCTGAAAAATACATCACAGTTCTTCATCCCAGACAAGCTTGAATTAGTAGGGAAAAAGGGTATATTCCTCTATGATTACATAGACAGTCTGAGAAACTGGAAGAGACGCAGCTGCCGCCCAGCGACAAATTTTACAACAGATTGACAAAATGCCATAAGTGAAGAATAATATACTCATGCTGTGAAACTCTGGGAAAAATTAAATTGATAGAAACTGGAAGATTATTTTAGCATCTATTTGAAGACTGATGTTTTGTTTTTGTCAGATGTGTTTGATAAGATTAGGAAACTGTGCCTGTAAACCTACAGCCTGGACTGTGTCCATTATATGAGCATGCCAGGCTTCTCATTCGACGGAATGTTGAAGCACAATAAGGTGAAGCTGGAACTCCTAACAGATTACGACAAGTATTTATTAATTGAAAAAGGCATAAGGCGTGGAGTGGTCTAATATATGAAGCACTATTGAAAGGCAAATAACAAGTACATACCATCCACATATGATGCCAAAAGGCCACACGTCTACCTTCAGTACATAGTTGCCAACAATTTGTATGGGTGGACAATGTCTCTACCTCTCCCTGTACATGACATTCAGTGGGTAGGCACTGACATAAATGTCACGACTATTCCAGATGATGGCCTATTCGACTATTTGCTGCATGTAGATGTTTAATATCCTGCAGAACTTTGGTAGACAAGAAAAACCATACGGTACACCACATATGCCTATAAATTATATATATTAATAATAATAATAGGACATGAACTCAAAGTTAAGAAAATTCATCATGTGCTGAGATTCGAACAAGAGGCTTGGATTTCTTTAAACTCATTAACAATGCTACATTTGGGAACTAATGGAAAATAAATGGAAAAGGCCAGGTCATGGAATTAGTGTACAACAAGAGAAGACTGAAAAATATATTTCAAAGACCACCTTCAAGTGTAGAACAATTTATGGTGAAAAACTATCCGTGATGAATCTGGAAAATGAGTCCAAAGTGTTTGACAAACCCATTTATGCCAGCTTTACAGGGCCCGACCTCTCAAAAACTTTGATGTACAGGTTCTGTCACGACATCATGAAAAATAATTAGGAATACTGCATTCATTTACTTAATACAGATACCAACTCATTAATTTTTGAAATCTAAATACAGGATTACTAAGCAGAACTGGCCGCAGACCCCATGCTAATGCACGAGATTGATACCAGCCCCTACCACTCCATTAATCCCTTCTAATCCCCCACAACAGGAAAGTTAAGAGAAAATATAAATTTGAGTGTGGCGGGGAACTGATGAATGAGTTCGTAGGGCTGTGTGCCAAAATGTATAGCTGTGTGTGATGCAGCAAAGATATGAAGCATGTAAATGGCGTCCAGAAGATAAGTTTAAAAATAAAATATTATTTGAAGATTACAACACAGTAGTGAAGCAGCAGCAAGTCGTACAAGTAACAATGAACAATATAAGATCACACCACCATGAAGTTTAAACCTACTGGATGAATAAAGTCGTGCTCGCATGGCAGGATGACAAGAGCCAAATATTGGCAGGATACTAACTGTGCCATATGAATATCAGAATTTTAAAAAAGTTTCATACAGTATGATTAGGTCATATTGATTGCAAATTCAGCAGAGAAGAAGAAAGGAAGAGAGGAGAAGAAGAGAAGATAAGTGCATTAGTATTTCTATCCAATATAAACATATGGTGTTGTATGTATGTAAACTTTTGATTGATATTGCTACTACTGAGAGCAAGCTAGGTAACATGAAAAATGTATTTCTATGTCTTGCCAGGTGTGTAATTTTTATCTGGTGACATGCTAAAGCAAGTGAAAGGGCAATTTTTACATCTTGTCAGGTGTGTCTTTTTAGTCTGATGATGATGGTTGAGATAAATTGTATTTTATAATTAATAGTGAATATAGAGTTGATTGAAGCAATCAGCTAGCTGGGATGGAGCTTACATGTTCAAAATAACATGTCTTTACCTGGGTGTTGGGTGAATGAGGCTGGGATACAAGGGCAGTTCCTCACCTTGGGGGTGTCAAAATCAGAGGTAATTTCACTCCCCCCCCCCCCCTCCTACTCACCATCAAGAAATGTCTCATTTTGCTTTTTGTGAAAATGATTACTGTTTTTTTACAGCTCGCATGTACATACAGGCCCTGGCATACTACTACAGATACCATCTAAAGAGAGAGATTGTGTCACCACCACCAGCAATTTTGACTATAGATTGTTGCAACTAGTATTTCACTTCGACAGTTTCGCTTGTGCACTCCTACACTGGTATTTGGGGCTGCACCTTCTGTTTGGGCCTCTGACCAGGGTTTAATGCCAATTCCATGGGGGATCTTAACACTTATAATTTACCGGGTTTGTGGGGGTGAAATATTTTTTAGTTATTATATCTTGGCCCATTGTAATTACTAGAGGTAGTATTGTTCTTACCCAATCCACCTATTAACCTATATTTTCTTCCTTTTTATCCACAATTCTTTTGCCTCTCGCTTTCAGTTGTATTCTCTATTCTTGTTGTATTTTCCCAATTGTGTTTTTTGTCCTATGTAGTACAATTTTCGCCACCTTAACCCACCCATACAACGCATTATTGCAGCACCATGGAGATTTAAAGTATATGTTTTATACCTCTGTAATACTGTAAGAATGTACTGTATTGCTCCATCCCCAGTCAGAGACCCGTGCACATGTTTGCTTCAGTAGCCATGAGGGTGGTAAAGTGGGAGGGTGATGTCCAAAATTATACCAATTCCAGATCGAAGGATGGATAACCAGTTCAAAACCGAAGTATGGATGACAGGCACAAGAAAATATAAATGTTTTTAAAAATATAACATGTAAATAAAAACTGAAGAATAAAAAATGTAAAAAACCATGTGCATCATTTTTAAAGTACAACTTTACATAATATTTTAAAAACTTGAAAATTAGCAGGGGAAATTTTTAAAAATATATAAAAACTCAAATAATATTCAGAATGAAAAAAAATAAACAGAGAAAAAGTATCTACATATGAAAATATGAAATAATTGTTACCTATACCGAAAAAAAAATATTTAGAATGAAAAAATACTTCAACAGAAAAAAAATTGTCATTATTATATGAAAAATATCTTATTGCATGCCTACGAATATATGAAAAAATATATTATGTGGTACAAGTCACGAATGGGCAAAAAACCTTATATAAAAATTTTTATCATGAGTATATAATTATGAGGAAAAAAAACCTATTCTCACTGATAGACAAAAAACATATAGAAATGTGTATTGCATGTCTGTGGCTATATAAAAAACTTATATCATACATATATTCCAACATCGCCCACACACACAGACACACGCCAATCACTTCTCTAAACCCCTTGCTCCGAAATATACCCTGATAGCTAAGTTCACTAGGGCGTAGGTGGTGCTGACAACGACAAGGTCCGGCATTTCAATCCTGTACTCCTACACAGGATTTTTTGAGCTCTGCGAAAAAAGAAATAACAGCACCCCTGGTTGTCGCATGATGACTTTAACTACTGTAACAAGATAGAAGATGCACACCAGTGTCTCCTAGCATGTGATGAAGAAACCAACATGGCGGACGCAATAGCACCCCAGCAGGCAATGGACTAACTACTGCAAACAAGATGGCAGACCAGTGGTCTTGGCATGCAGCCACACAATTACATAGATGGCAGGTGAAGGAGGAGGAAAGAGAGAAAGGAAAGATATATAAAAGAGAAAGGAAAAAGAGCAATGGAGAGAAAGACAAGAGAGAGGCAAGATGAAATTATAGAGCAGGAAAAATTAATATGGAATGAAAAAGCATAAAAATCAAGATGGAATGATAGAGCAGGAAAAAACAAGACGGAATTTTAGAGCATGAAGAGAAAAAACTAATTGGGGAAGGAAACAAAGCGGCAGCCTGAAACAAGATGGCCACCAGATGCAAAATGGCCGCCGGACACAAAATGGCATAAATAAGATTGCCACCAGAAACTAGATGGTGGATCCAAGGTTTCCACCGAGTCTCCGAGCCTCAGCCCCGAGACATTGTACCCAAACATACCACATCCATCTACTTTCCAAACATTCTCCTGATATAATGTTATTTTCAGTGGAGTGTGATAGTAGTGTGATGAACAGCATTGTGAATTGCAAACCGTATGGGCCACTACTAATCGTGGGAAAAAAAAGTTAATTGTGCCATGAAATCACTCTAATATTTTGAGAAGCTTGGTTACTAAAAAATGTATTCCACCAATCATGAGGAAAATGTTACAAGAAATTTTGAGAACATTGAGAGTAGGTGTTCTGGAGCAATAGCTTACCGGAGCATCATGACAGGAATCACAACAAATGAGAGTATATAAACACTAACCAACGATATTTTCAATGGACAGAGTCATGTTTTTGGAGACCAAACAGAATGTAGTACGTGCTTTTTTGTGATAAATTAAATGAATGTGAAAAGAATTTGTGTACTTTACGTGATGACTTGAAATCCACCGTGAACATTGTTGCCTATTATGCTTCATGCCTAATACACAATGAAACAAACAGTTTGGCAGAATTGTTAATCTCATACACGGCGAAATTAATAGGAGGGAAAAGAGTTAACTGTGCATTAAAAGGCCCATGCGAAGGACTGAGTAAAGCTGCATTACTATTTTCAACACCAGGCACAATGCCACAGTGCAGTATATACGAAATTAACAGGGAGGAGTCTGGGAATTTTTACCAAAGCATTTGCCAAACACAGGCCAAAGCATTTGCTTTCTAAATATAAGCCCCTGTTTTATGGTAAAAAGAGGACACCAAAACAGAGGAATGTCAGCAATCCAGACGTGGTTCGGCAGAGTTTAAAAAATAAGGGAAAGCACCTCATACAGGAAAATTGTAACTGAAATGTATATTATTCGACATTTGGTGGTTCCATCGCAACACAGTATGGCATTGGGAAAGAGCCTTTCGCTCTCAGTGCTCTCCAAGTACAGCTCGACAAACTTTAGTGAAGCCCTGGGAAAAATGTGAACTAACATTCTCCTTCTCTCTCACCATGCCACCCCTCCCTGCACCAATGTTTGCCTCACCTTGTTCCAGCCAGTAGCGAGAAAGCGACCTTATCTACAACTTGTGCGTACAGTCATGCCATTTATAAAGTGGTGTTGATTGTTGTGGCAACTTGAATTGTTTTCCATTCAGTTTCGTGTCACGCTCATTTCCCAGTAAGTTATAAGTATTTCCTCCATTGCATGCTGTGATGTGACTTGCAATATACATGTTTGTTATCTTTGTTGGATCAGCTGGAGTGGTCCGAAGTAAAATGGAAGAGTTTTACACAATGAAAAAAACTATACACACTTTTCAAAAAACTTGTGGGCAGGGGTGGCAAAAAAAATTCATTTCAGAGGTAGTAGGGAAACTTTGAAAATATGAATTAAATAAATGGTTTTCAAGTTCAGAAATGCAAAAGGAAGGCAGTTGTACTTAATGGAAAGAAACGAAAACGTCTTGTGGCATGCGAAATACCTTTGAACTCTAAGGGTAAATGACCATAAAGGAGAAAGTATATTACCTGTAATATACCTCGATCAGATATGGATTCAATCTAATTACATTGTGAACAAGTGTTGGCAGAATAATGACATAGCAGCTGTGTACAAAAATAATCATCCAGGCATGCGATGAATTATAGTTCACACAGGTAGTGAAAATGGTTTATCGAGGGAGCTAAGTTTATTTTTAGAGCCAAAACCAAAAATTGTAGAATATCGTGTTGAAATAAATAGCAACACTTTCATGGAATGGTGTGACCACAACTACGTCCCACTTTACATCCCCAAGCATTATTGTTCTTGATAATTCTCCATGCCATAGCATACGTGGTAACAAACATCCAACTATGTATTTTACTATTACTAACATAAGAAATTGGCTGATAAATAACATTGTATTTTCTGCCAATGAGAGAAAATCCGAGCTGTTTGTAATGGTTCAGTTACATCAACCACCTCCCATTTATACCATCGATAATCTGTTTACATCCCAAGGACATGCAATTATCTGATTTCCGCCAAACTATTGCGATATAAACCTAATAAAGTACATCTGGAGCATGGTAGAATCCAGCATTGCTAATAAAAATATTAATGTTAAGAATTCGGAAATTCTGCAATTGATTCATTTAGCAATATGCAGTATTTCACCAGCGTACTTGGAAAAAACATTGCAATCATACAAAGAAAAACTAAAAAACTATTATTGGGTAAATAACAGACTGATGTAGGAGAAGATTCCTCAAGTTTTGTTCAACCTATAAATTAGTAGCATCAGTGGTAGTGACAGTGACAGTACAAGTGACAATACTATAGCCAAACGCACTTCTGATGGCAACCTGTTTGGTGTGAAGGAAGTTATATTATGATTATAGCAATCTAATGGTTATTACTAAAAAAACAAAATTGTTCCTGTATGTTATATTCGACAATATTGTATATTCTGTGCTTTTGTCTTAAAGTAAACCATGCGCGTTTTCCGGGTGGTACTGACAGTCTCTTGCATTTTGATAGAAGTGTATGGAGAGGGCTTGCTGAACTGTCTGCTGACACCTTTCCCCCACTGTCACGAGGTGACCTCGCTACACCAGCGCTCTTACAACCTCCACCTGGGGCTACACTTGATTCTGTCGCACAGTACTTGAGGATACAAAGAGCAATTCAGAATTTTAGCTCTTTTGTAGACGTGGAATACTCTTTCTTTGCTACGTCTCTTGATGGTTAGTTTGAAGCTACAGGAGTAGTGCAAGTCAAATGTCTACTTGTTAGGTCTACATTGGCCCCTGAAGAGGCTGTACACAACAAAAAGGTATTAAATTGTGCAGTAAAGGCAGGGGAATAAGTTCTGAAAGAACACCATAATATAATTACCAAATACGAGGTCAGATTCACATAACTAAAGAAGATCACTGCTGTTTCACATTTGGACTCCGAAAAGAATCCCTGTGCTGAAAATTCTGTGAAATTATTATTTCTGAAACATGTGTATGGAAATAAACCTAGTGGAATATTATATGGACTGTTTGTTAGTGAACTTGATGTCTTTGGCATACTCGAGTACTTCCAAAATGGGACAGATTTGTAGAAATTTAGAGAAGAATCATTTCGAAAAGCAACCTGAGTATAGTGGAAGTAAAATTACCAAGACTCTTCTTCTATTAGTGAATGGTCTGTGTGCTGCGTAACTGTAATTAATGTATCTATATGTTTCTATGAAACGATATTGGCTGTTTCCTATTAATTTAGCTTAGAATAATATAATTAATATTTATTGTTGTGTACAGCATATAGAATAGGAACATGCAACACACCACACTGGCCGTATGCGAGACCACAGGTGAGGGGAGCCAAGGAGACAGCGGGGAGGCACCGACGTCAGGAAAGTTGGCCAGACGGGGCACATAATAAATAGGGCCACCGAACACGTTCGTGTAAGTTCTAAATGCTGCATTGTATGTTCTATGAGTGATGCTCTCTTTTGTTCTATGAGTTATGTAGGTTGTTGTTAATAAAAGATGTTGTTGTACTATATAGAGTTGTTGTATTAATTATAACAGCCTATATAGTAAAATAACGATTACTAACACAACATGGCGCAGTCGGTACGTGTTCATCTACGAATATTACTCCTGGGTAATTTGCTGGTGTCTGATTATAATAAATGTTATAGTGTAAGATGTTCGCGCTTGTGTCTCACCAGGTAACTCTGTATCACTAGTATCTGACTGTAATTCCCCGGTGGAATTGATAAAATGGCAGAATGGGTGGGCTATAATTTGCAACCAAAATTATCTTTGTAGGTAATGTACATGAAAATTGGAAATATTTTAAACGCCATTTTTAAGTATATTTGGGTGCATCAGGCAAGCACCCAGACATTACTGGCCAGTCCGAGGCCGAAATTAAAACTCTTAGGAAAGTGCAAGATAGGACACTGCTAAATACAGCTGGGGAAGAAGCAATATATGTTGCAGCTAAATTTAATTTAACTGAGGATCAGTTGAAAAATTATAACGATTTGGTTTGTGAATTTGATACTTACGCAACCCCTACGAGAAACGAAACATATGAATTATATCTTTTCAATCAGTGCCACCACGAAGCAGGGGAGACGTTCGATCACTTTTAACCAGAGATGAAACACTGGTTACGAGTTGAGGGGATTGGTGATCACGAACAATCGTTGCTGAGAGACCATATTGTAGTAGGAGTTAGAGACCACAAAATTCGAGAGGTCTTGTTATGCGTGGAATATCTCAACCTGGAACAAGCGGCTGGTGACTGCAGGGCGGCCGAAATGAGCAAGTTATACAACGAAACATTTAAGGCCGGGGACAAGGTGAAGTCTCAGCTAAACAATATGGCTGCAATTGAGTATGGTAATAATCAACCACAGCAGCAGTACACCACTAGTAATAAATATGCCAATAAAGGTAAGCTGAACACTGTAAAACACACAAAAACTTGCAGTAAATGTGGGTGCTCACACAAATTTGGGATGAGTACAGTATACAGTAAAGAGTGTTTTTTTTTAATTGTGTATAGAAAAATCATTTCCAACAATATTGTCCTGTGAAAGGTGGTAGCAAGGTAAAGAGAAAAGTGAATGTACTGGAGACTGCGTGTGAGAGTTATGATACTGAGGGCAATTTGTATAGTGTTAGTGTTAAGCATCTGGAACAGGATGCCAATGAGGATATTTTCTATTGTGATAATGCCACTTATTGTGAATTGGCAGATGTTCAGACTAGGGTATAGGAGTGGAGGCAGAATATCTGTATCAATGGAAATGTTGTTTCCTTTATGTTGGACTCAGGGTCAAATATCAATGTATTGCCATTAAAAATTTACCAGAAGCTTGGGAGTGATGCCGAGCTGGCTAGAATTGAAAATAATGTTAAAGTGTGGGGAGGAGGTATCCTGCAGCCTGTGGGAAAGGTAACATTAAGGTGTAGAATAAATTAATCACAGTAATCTCTGGTATTTATTGTCATGAAGGAATACTCTACACCATTGTTAGGCAAACAAACTTGTGAAAACCTCAATCTAATTCAAAGAATCCACTCTGTAAGTGCAATTAGTCCAGTGTAGCCAGAAGCAGATTTTGTGCAAAAATATTATGTCTTTACAGGTGTGGGAAATTATGCAAAACAATACCACATTGCAATTGACTCTGAGGCCAGGCAGGTGGTTAGGCCACCAATAACTAAACCTACGATTATCAATGAAAAGGTAAAAGTAGCCCTAGAGAAATTAGAAGAAGAAGGTTTCATAGAGCCGGTCCCTCAATTGGAACTGAGTAGCTTCGTTAGTGATATGGTAGTTGTATATAAGCCAGACGGTATGGTACTAATATGTTTAGATCCGGATGATGTAAACAAAGTTATTCAGCATAAACCACATCACATTCAAACAGTGATGGAATGCAAGAGAAATTGGTAAACAAAGCATGGTATTCGGTGCAAGATGTACGGACTGGATTCTATCCCATTGAATTAGATGAGGTTTCTAGGAGATATGTTTTTCAACTCCCTTTGGAGTGAAACGATTAACTAGGTTACCATTTGGGGTAGCATCAGCCCCGAGGAGTGTCAAGCCAGAAATGAAGAAATATTTTCCCATATATCTAATGTTCATGTGTACTTAGATGATATCATCATTAGTGGTAAAACAGAACAGAATAATGATGTTGCTCTAGAAGCAGTTATGAACAGTGCTAGGTGTGCTAAGGTAAGATTCAATAAGGAAAAATGTAGATATAGGCAATCTCAAGTGTGTTTAGTGGGGCAAATCTTCGCAAAGGAAGGCAGGGCTCCAGAACCAGAACGAATAAAAGCATTAGCAGATGTTGCCCCCCCCCCCCTTCTACTAAAAAGGAACTCAAACGAGTAATGGGCGTGTTCAATTATGTAAGAGACATTGTTCCACAGTTTTCAGCAATTTCAAGTCCACTTAGAGAGTTAGTGTGAAATTACGTACTTTGAATGTGGACCCCTGTTCATCAGCAGGCCTTTGCCAATTTGAAGCTAGCATAGTTAATGCCGCAACATTGAAAAATTTTGACTCAGACATACCAATTGTAATTCAGGCAGATGCTTCCAAATCCGGATTAGGTTGTTCCTTATCTCAAGAGGGTAAGGTAGTGGCATATGGTTCACACAGCCTTATAAATAGTGAGGTTAATTACTCTCAAACAGAAAAAAGAGTTACTAGCAAGTGTCTTTACCATGAAAAAATTTCACACTATGGTGTATTGATATCCAGTGACGATACAGACAGACCACAAACTCCTTGTAGTTGTAACGAATAAAGAACTTCACAAAATTGGGTCAGGCACATTGAAAAGTTTACGCATTGAGGTATACAGGTACCAGGTTATGCTGCATTATATTCCAGGCAGTCAGGTGCTGGTTGCAGATTTGCTGTCTAGATCATAAAGTGATGACCCAGTTGAGGAAGATCCCTCACATCAGGACGTTATTCACAGCAATACAGTGCAAATATCTGACGAAAGGCTAGCTCAATTCAGAGTACAGACGGGAACAGATACTGTACTACAGGGGATCAGTTATTTTCTTAACACTAGGCTTACCGGGAATACCTGTCCCCCTAGTCTTACAGATGCAGTCACTTTGACTGCTTTTAGATTTGTAGTGAAAATTATATTATTTTTCCTATTGTCACATATAATTCAATACAGAAAATTATAAAAGGAATGAAATGAGAGAAAAAAATTTTATTCTGTTTTTTTATTTTTACTTTACAATATATTACACTTAAAAAGATAGCATGCATTCTACAGCAAAATTTCTACATAGAATACATTACCTACACATGTTAAATATAAATATAGACAAAGTATTATTGCACAAATAATAAACTTTCAAAACAAAATTGTTGTCCACATTTTTGGATACAAGATTAAAATTTACATTTTCGATATATGTTGATTGTGGTACTAGCATTACCTGACCCTACCGATGTAGTCAATTGGACTGCTTTTTTTTAAGGAAAATAATTTGTTGTATATTTGCACTTATAGTGCACCACAGAAAAATTTGTAAGGAATAAAATGTGTAAAATAAATTTTTTATGGTCATGTAATTTTTACTTTATAAGTAATTACACTAGGAACAGGAATTACAATAGGAATGTTCAACAGCGAAATATCTACGGAGAAAACATCTATACATGCCATATAATAATTTTGCAATAAGAATAATTACAGCAAATAATAATAAGAAAATTATTGCCTACAGTTTTCCATTCAGTAATAAAAGTTACATTTACCAATTATTTATATTGATTGAAATGTTTTTATTCAACTCTAGGGAATCTTACTGTCAATAAGATTTTTTTTTTTTTGTTTACTTGTCATATTTTTTGCATTGGTTGTCGCAAGCATCTTGTGGAACATCCCCCCAGATACTTGGGAAAGGCTTTGAAACTTGTGAACTTATTGTCACATATGGTCCAGCTAACTCTTTCACCAAAGAAAGTATAACATCTCTTCTTAAAATCTTCTCTTTTGTTACATTCTTAAAAATTGTATGAGCATTGATGCACGCAAAGTCAAGGTGTAAAACACATGCACTGGCCACCTGTGTCTAATGGCTTTCATGGTATATTTATGTGTAATTTGGTCAACAATAACAACTCCATATTTTGTGCCATTATAAAAATTAATCATTTCTGGTATCTTGTTCACTGTCTGCTTATCAATACCTAACCCAATGTGAAGATTACTCAGAACCAGCACATTTTTTGTCACCTTTCCTTGGTAAGACGTAAGGACCATATCAATGCTTTGGAGAAGGATAGTTGTATGTAAAGGGTCACGAGTATGTTTCACAGAGGATGGTACTTCCCATCTGGCTCTATTCGGTTTCCCAACAAGGCCTGTTTTTCTTTTATTCAATTCGTTAGCAAGACTTACAGAGGTAAACTAACTGTCTATAGTCACATTTCTTCCCTTATCAAAGAATGGCTCCATCAGTCGCAGCACTACATGTTTACCTAGAGGTCTGTCAGCAGGCCTGGTTGCCTCTTTCCCAAGATATGGAAAGCTATTCAAATGTATCGATTTTTAGCATCTACATCCATCCAGTATTTCACTCCAAACTAGTCTGATATGTTTGGCTTATATTGTGTAAATGGACACGACACTTCGAATGGAAAAGTTGTTCAGCTATTGTTATATTATCTGTTGGTTTGTAACAGAAAATGTAATTGTTCGCAAACATTTTCCAAATCTCAGATACAAGAAAAATTGATCACCGTGCTTGCGGCTAGAGCACATGAATTCCTCGTCAAAGCGTAGGAATCTCATAATCTCTGTAAATCTATTCCTGGACATTGTATTAGTAAAAAAAAATGGACCTCATTCGCGAGACCACAGTTGAAGAACATGAATGGTATTGGCACCGTATGCTCCTCGTACATATAGTATTGCAATGAATGCTACCAGATACTCAAATGAAACTGTCCAGTTATCATCATTCACCACAAAAGAGCCTCCTGAATTTTTTTTATTTAATGCATCATAGATTCATTTGTAAAAAGGCACCATGCACTTGCTGGTGAGTTATTCTCAATATTGCACTATGAATGTCCTGTAGGTCCTAACACTTCTCGAAAAACATTGTGATCACTTCGCCTACCTGGGTCATTACCTGGCATGATGCCACTCCACACAGTATCACATGCAGCTCTCTCTCCACCAGCCTGTGGATATCCTACAACTTGGGCACATTGACGTGTATGAAGCTGCATTGAAGGTTGCGGCCCATGCTGTCCTGTACGGACTCTTCCTCTATGACGAGCTGGATGCTGACTGGAATGTGCAGGTGCATCGCCTGAAGAAACACTGCAGATGAGATCAGTGGATGGTCCTAATCATATGAGGTTGTTTTTTGCTTCACCTGAAAAATAGATCATAATATTGAAGAATATGTGGGTAAAAAAACTAAAATATAAAATGCAAGTACTAATGAACGTGAAAAAATAGGTATTTACTTTGGACATCGTAAACAATGGATTGTTGCATAGAGTGTTTTTTTTTGTCACTGCTCAGTTCTTCGCGTTTTCGTTTTTTTTATAAATATGACTGCCATCACTGGGACTAGAATAAGCTGAAACTGCTACAACAGCAAAAATTCCTTCTTTTTAGAAGCCTATAAAATTGTTGCTATAATCTATATAATTTGCACCAATAGGGATAAAATCACCATCACTCTTACTGCTGTCTGAATGGAAATCATCTTTATCTGACTGGGATGGCGATATGTCCTACAAGTACTGATGGTATTCGTACATCCCCGCATCATTGAGCCCTTTCAGTCGCGCCATGTCGTCTGGAATGCAGTGAGGAGCTCACTGAAAGCCAACACTTTGAACTTGGCTGGTGGAGCATCTCCTATCTTATCACTCAGAAAATGATGCAGCAGCTGCCCATATGATAAACAGTCCGAGATAACACCGTAGAACCTTGATGACTCAATTCCCACAGTGCTTTCATTGCAATAGCAAACAGTTGCAGAATGGTAAGATAAAATGATGGAAAGTAAACATTGCAATATTGAATGTTTCATGAACAATAAATTTTCATAACAAAAATAATATTGTACAACACACAACATTCACATGCAAAATACAGCAGGACAGTATCATGGAAATTATTACAACTGACAAAATTATAAACTATCATAAAACATTCGCCTTATTTTTATTTTTTCATGGCAGTCGAAGCAACATTTGGGTGAAACAAGTAGTAACTTAAAATAAGTCACAAATAATCATTTCAAAGCAGTTTTATGAAAGGCATGTGAAAGCATGTGAAAAATGGTTAAAAGTCACGACGTTTTATTGGCAACAATATATTAAAACCAGAGATACCATGTGAAATGGAAAATAAAAAGGTTTAAGTGACTGCATGGTAAGCCTAGTGTTAAAAATGGTTGGCCTAAGAAAATATCACAAGTGTCGGAGGCCTGTCAAGTTTATTGGAAAGTTAGGGATGCAGTCTTTGAGGAAAATTGTATATTATTCCTGAATGGAGAACCAATCAGAATGATAGTTTCAGTGGCTATGAGACCCACAATGTTAAAAAAAAAAATCATAAGGGTCATCTAGGTATTACTAAATGTGTGACTAGAGCCAATCAGGTATGCTATTGGCCAGGTATGATGCAACATATTGAAATGTATTTTAAACACTGTAGAATCTGTCAACAATTCCAACCAGCAAAACCAAAATCCGAGTTGTATATCAGAGAACTCCCAGAATTCAGGTGGTAGAAAGTAGCTACACATATTTTTGATTTTGGAGGGAAGAGTTATTTAGTATTCGTAGACTACGTCTCTCACTGGCTAGAGATAATTCCATTCAGTGATAGATGCATTTCTGAATGTGTGTGCAACTCATAGTAACCCTGTTGCGATTTAGAGAGACAATATACCTTTTAATTCATACAAGTTAAAAACCTTTTCAAAATCCATTGAAAGTAAACACACCACATCCAATCCGAATTATCCGCAAAGTAATGGGAAGGCTCAATGGGCAGTGGAAATTGCCATATCAATTCTAAGGAAGTCGAAATGGGGGGATACAGATTGTAGGGTCGCCCTGAAGGAGAATAGAAATAGTCCAATTCCCTGCATGCAAGCCTCGCCATCATAGATGCTAATGAGTCTTTCCTTAATCTATTCCTCGGAACCTCGAGAACCATCAGGCACGAATGGCGAAGTGGTATAACAGGTCAGCCAGTAACAAAGATGACACAATTAGTCCAGGGGAAACAGTCCTAGTGAATTTGTGACATCAGGGAGAACACTGGTTGGAGGGGGTCATATTAGCCTAAGCTAGTACACCTAGGTCTTACTGGGTTAAAACTGTCTTGGGAAATTAAATTAGGACATCTAGACACCTTCGAAAATCAAATTTACATAAGCTAGGTCGACAGGAGCACAAAGATGACTCCTGTTATGAGTACACTTTGCCCAACCAGGGATATAACCCATGCAATACAATTCCAGACAGTGTAAACAAGGGGCAACAGTCAAGGGAAAATGCTACAGATCTCGGCAAGATTTCCAGTTCATTAAACCATAATGACTGTTCAAGTGAAGTCAGTAATAGAAATGGGTATATAAGTATGAAACCCCTGAGGCTGGACTTGTAACCAGGGGAAAGGTGGTAGTGACATGAGAGTAATGATCTGTATGTGATAGGTATGTTACCACCCGTAAGGTTGGATTTATAACTATGCGAAAGGAGTTTTAAGAACTTAGGTGTTCGTTCTACATGCTGCATTGTATGTTCTATGAGTGATGTTATCATATGTTCGATGAATTATGTAAGTGGTTGTTATTAAAACCTGTTGTACTAGATAGACTTGTCGTATTTATTATTATATCCTATATAGTAAAATAAGGATATTTAATGAAACATATTCTAGATTTTAGGATACTTGTAGCAAATCAGAGAAACCGACTGTAAAGAAACTTTTTAAACAGGTACTATTAGATATGTCAGAAGCAGAGCACATTCTCAAACAAAAACATCTCTTGCAACAAAATAGAAGTGAATCTGCGCCTTCTGGTTTTTCAGACAATCAAAATCTCAACTTAGATTACTCATTGCACATATGTCCGGAGAACACATTGTTATCAAACCCACAAGACAGTTCACTACAACATGATGTTGAGGATTATTTGTTACCCATGATGCAATCACAGTGCCAAATGGAAAATTTGTACCAAAATTCACACATGGTTAACATAAATATGAAAACAAATTCTAATTTTTTTTAGCAAAATGTACAACTTACAGCTCATTCATGTCATAGTCAACCAGCTGGAAAAAGTGCCCACATTTGGCTGTGAAAACACAGAAAATATTTCCGAGTTTTTGGAACATTTCAAGCAGCTAGCAACATTAACAGCTAGGATAATGCAGAATGATGCAAGAGCTTTAGAATACATGTGAAAGGTGGGGTTAAACATACATCAGAAAAACTATCTCCACGCTCATGGTAATAACATTACGTGGCAAATCGTAGAGGTTGAATTTCGAAGCATTGTTATGCCCACGGAGGAGAGCAAAACCTATAGAAAATTTTAAATGCTAAAAATTAAGCGAGAGTTACCAACAACATGATGAGACTTTGTTGTATTACAGACATAAGTACAATCACCGTGTGAATGATGTGGAGTTTACCAGTACCATTTGGAAATCACTATTTCAATCCATCGCTCACAAGACCATTAGGTTAGAGAACTAGATGGTGGACCAGATGATAAATAATTTAAAGAGAATACAGTTGGTCATCTACAGATGTAATCAAGCACTAGCCACAGTACCAAATAACCCAAAAACAGAGCACTTTCACACAGAAACCAAGAATGTTGAAAGAAGAGAATGGAAACTCACATTGCAAAACCAGAAATCGCAGGACATGGCACAACCAATAGAAAAACATTTCCATTGTGCACACAGGGGTAGAGTTTTGCATCTGTACACTAAGCAATGCCGCCGAACATTTTCCAACAGTCAGTAAATTCAAGGAATTGGTACATGTGCAACCAAAGATCACAAAATATGCCGCAACTGATCGTCATCATGAAAGTATGTTCTGGTGCAGAACACCACCAAATTTTCATCAAATGTAATATTTTCAGAAGAACTACCAAAATCAAGGGTACAGAAATAGGAGATCTTGCAAAGACGACACTGAATCATTTGATAAACCGCTATTTGAAGATGACTGAATCAATAACTTTCGGGACAACAACTGTTACATCTGTAGAGGTGAAAGTGCTCAGTATTTAAAAAAACTAGACTATGAGGGGGTCAATCACGTTTCCCCACAGACGACAAAGGACAGACTAATAATGAATGTAGGGCAATTTTTAGCAAAGTTGTGAATAGCAAGTCTTATGCACAAATCACAAAGGTCAATGCTCATAGTTAAGTCATTGTAATAAGCCGCGATGTATATTCATCCTACAGAAAATCCACTAAGGAGCAATATGAGGCAAAAGTAAACACTTCTTACATACAGTTTGGTAACCCACATGACCACCAATCCTTTTTGTTACAAAAAAACTGTAAGCCACAGCACAGTATGGACACAGACCCGGTGACTAGGACAATGGAAGTTGCATCAGTGGTTATTGCATCTCAGGCAAATGACATGCACAAAATGCAGCATGGTTAAAGACCCCAGGTGTGGCAGCTTCGCAAGACCTTCAACTATGTAAAACTCTTGTGTGTTATGCTTTTATTCAGGACACAACGTGCATAACTGCAATCTTTTTCCACACCAGGGCTTTGACTTTCAGACTAATATCGTGGAAACATTCTAGTAGTTTCAGGACAAAGCACCCCAAACTTCGCATAAGTAATGAACATGTCACAGTTGTTGACATTCATGCCATCCCCCTACCATGGAATGCCAAGTAGGAAATTGTGATGATGCACTTGAAGTACAAATACTAAGCCGAAACTCATTCCGACAACAAAAGCACAGTGATGTAAAGCTTGAATGTCAGCAAACCTCGATTCGCAAGTCGACCCCATGAATTCAAGTCAAAATTTCTGGTGGCCAATTCAGTGCCCTTATATACATTGGATGTTTGCACAGCTGTCTTGCGTATACATTTATTTCAAAATAAAAACTTGAATCAATGACAGAAAAATTCACGCTTGTAGGTGCAACCAAAGAATTGGAAGCACCAAAATTTAAAACATAAATCAACATGAGCATTTCAGGCCATACCTACCCACAGGAGTTTTTAGTAACTGACAACCCTAAAATTTATATAAATTTAGGAGTAAATTTTATTAAAAAATAAGATGTTATTCCATTTCTGAAACATAATATTGTATTTATTAATGATAATGAGTCAGACAAGATTATTTGGGTTCCTCTATTTTCATCAGTGATATACAATGACAATGCATAAATAATTCAATATTGTGTTAATAAACTTGAAACCATAAACTATGATAAGGAAGAGAAAGCATTACCAAAAATAAACTTTATATTAGATAGCCAGCAGCAGCAAGTAATTACACAAGTTCTTCATGAATTTCAAGACAGATTTGCACATTAAATTATGGTACTCACTAAAGCAAAGAACTACCATATTAAGTAGACTTAACTTCAGACAAGCCAATTGCAACTCGACCCTATTATATAAGCCCTTAAGTGAGGCAAGAGTTAGTGGAACATATTCGAGATATGGAAAAGGTAGGCATTATCGAACATTCAGTTTCACTATTTTCAGCGCCAAGTTTAGTTATACAAAAGAAATCCGGAGATATCATTTTTCTCACAGATTTTTGCAAGCTTAATGAGTACCTTGCTCGTAGTCAGTACCCATTGCCGTGTACTGAAGACATTTTTAATATTTTACCATATTCAAAATATATAACTTGCCTTGATCTGCTTTCAGGATTTAACTCAATTACAGTACAGTAAACAAGATCGACATAAATTTGAATTTTTGATTCATGGCATTGGCCTTTATACTCATCGATGTATGCCAATGGATTTAAGTAGTTCTCCCCAACACGTTCAACACTTTATGGACATTTTATTAAGACCCTTATGCTGGAATACAGGAGTTGCATATATTGATGATATATTCATTATAGGCAATTATTTTAATGAGCATATAAATAATATTAAGAAAATATTTTGTAGATTGCATCCATGTAAAGTTAAAGTATATGTAAAGAAATGCATCTTTGCAGAGCAAGAAATTAAGATCTTGTGTCATTACATCACACCAGACAGAATAGCAACTGATCCAGAGAAATATGTGCTATTCAACAAATGTCAAAACCTGGTAACATTAAGCAACCACATACATTTCTTGGTTTAACATCATTTTTACACTGTTACATGCCTAATAATGCATCTAAAGCAGCTGCCTTAATTGACCTTACCAAGCAAACTAACAATTATAAAAGGAGCCAAGAACCACAAAAGGCATTCTTAGAACTGAAACAGGCTATTTAACAGGTGCCAGTCCTACAAATATTTGATGAAAATAAGACTTTCATTCTGGCTTGCGATGCTTTGCAAACTTCGATAGGTGCGGTGCTATTACAAGAATACCCACATGAAAAGTCTCGTCCTATCATCACTTTTGCATCTAAGATACTTTTTAGTCCAGAAACATGTTCGAGCACCGCCGATTGAGAACTTGTTCCTGTGAAATATTTTTGCAATTATTTAAGGCAGTATCTGTATGGCCACCATTTTATTGTTGAGTCAACACATGCTAGTCTTTGCTATTTGCACTCTATGACAGATCATAACCTACGCATACAGAAGATGGTGCTCGTGTTAGCCAAGTATGACTTCGAATAAAGCAAATTGTCAAAGGAAAACTCAACATGGTACAGAATACATTAAACCATATTCCCACACATAGCCAGACTACCATGCTAGTTATACATGTTAACAATAAGAACTATAGAGTGAAATTGGAATTTTTGCATTGTACAGCTCAATTTAGGGAACTGGCTGAAATTTTGTATCAAAATCATCACAAAGATTAGGAAATTAAGAAAATCATCCATTAATACATTGTAAACAATTGGACGGATATCGAACCATATTTTAAACCTGAAATGCAAATTAAAGATAAATTAGTTATTAGTAAAACCAACTTGAATGGTGAATATATTACTGTATATTCAATTGCAAAAATTATTTTCCATAACTTCCAGGTCCACTTAGAAATAATAATGCATCATAACTTGACTAAAATATCTGCTATGTGTTTATACCCTTTACTTCATAGTCTAATTATTATCGTTAAGGATAGAAATCAAGTTCTTTATTTACCTGTGTTTACACACAAAAAGGAATACATCTGGATTGATGATGAACAACAGCTACATTTGCTTCCAGTAGATAATCCAAGGTCTCCGTTCTATGCGAGTATGAGAACGTCCCGCACTTTTCAAAACTTAAAATAGCCCTTAAAGATCTAGACAAAGCTGAACCTAAATACAGGAAACTAGCTAGATGATACAGTCTTTCTGGGAACAGAGAAATATATCTGAAAATTAGTACTGCAGTAGGCAAGAATAAGTTAATGCTGGTACCCAATTAATATATCAAAAATATAATTGCAGCATATATGACACCATTTTTAAAAGTAGTCATTTTGTGTTATTTAAGAAATTGCAGAAAATTAAGCACACTTTCTATTGAGTTACTATGATTGCTGACGTTAAAAGTTATATTAAGAACTGCCAAATCTGCCAAAAAGTTAAAGCACCCAACACAAAACCTATTGGACATATGTTGCCCATTACCCCACCACCACTTTTTAAATTGTGGTCCTTTGATGCTAAAGGCCTTCTTCCCACCACTCAAAGAGGAAATAAATCCATTTTACTCATGACCAAGTTTTTCACCCAATATACAATTGCGAAACAAGTAAGAGTATTGGTGCACAGACTTGTGCTGCCTTTATTAAAGAAGTTTTTTGAAATATGGCTGCACACAGCAAATGTTAACAGACAGAGGTAATTCATTTAATATAGAGGTAATAGCAGAACTATTAAAAAGTTTCAAAATTACTAAATTACAGACATCTTATAATCCTGCTTGTAATGGGTGTGTAGAAGTTCTTAACAAAATTACTGGCACAATTAACTACCTTGACACAGCAAGACCCCACAAATTGGGATCACAATTTGGAATTCATAGTGTTCAACTATAACACATCAGTCAACTTAAGTACAAATATATGCCCTTTTATCTACACCATGTTATCAAAGCCACACAACCATCTCATGTGGTTGCAAATCAGTACTCTGAGTTGGGCGATAATTTCCATGAACAAATTCGTAAGAATAGGGGTCAGGCATGCATGAATCTTTTGGAACCCCAAAAGCAACAAAAAACTCAATTTGCTAAAAGAGACAGTGTCAACACGATTATAATCGGTGAATGGATTAGGATCAAAAATCGTGCTTGCTCTACAGCCCTAAATGATAAATTTAAGTGGCCCTATCATGTTGTTGATATAGTTGGCCCATCCACATTAAAGATTCAAATTAATAGGACAGGGTGTACAAATATTAACGAGTGAATTCAAGGAATGTTAAATTGGCACATTTACAATAAACACATACAGTCGCCAGTTGAGTGTCTCATGCACTTGTATTACAATAACATCTTGCTCGATGCTCATATTGTCAAATTTGTAAAATGAACAGACTGCTTTTCAACAGTTAGCGACACTGTGCCGATGGCGCAGCCAGCATGTCATGTGCTGGCCAAGGGTAACATAAAGACATGCCTCCTATCAACTACAGAGGTGAAGCATGCCAGCTGCCATGAGCCCACACTAAATGACAGCAAGAGGAGGCGGAGCCACTCATCCCATTCGCCGCCTATCGGAACAGCAGGGCGAGCCATCATTATCATGCTGGGGAGCTTGATGCTAGCACCTCAGGCTAAAACGACGTTCGGCATACATGCTGGCATGTGCTAGTTACCAATTGATGTTAACTTTTATTATCAGAGAACATTCATCTATATTATCGTATTCCTATCCATGCTCCTACAATTCCATCCTCACTTGACTTATGGTTACTTGTAATCTGTCAAGATCGAAATTCACCAGACTGCTCTCATTCCAAACAGATTTACAAATATGTTAAAATAGTCGAAGATGGCGTAGTGAGCCAATTTCTAAACTTTGTTTCTATACACACTCGAAGTAGACATAGGGATCAGTGGTGTTTCATTAGGGCAAGCAAGGCAAGCAGTGATTGCCCAGACAGTTGCGTGAAAATGTTATATTTAAAATAAATATTAAATTCTAACTCATATTTACTGTAAGGTAACTTTTCACTCATGTGGTACGCGTTCTACTCGGGAAACAATGCTGCACATTATACGAAAACAACTTGTTGGCTAGCAAAACCAAGATGTTTTGAAGTGCTGTAAGTAATGCTTTCAGCAGGTAGGTCAACCTGTGTTAGAAGCTACGATTGTAGTGCTTTCTTCACCAAACTGAAGCAGACATAGCCGAAGCTAGCCTAGCCACAGGCAGTTGGCGTGGTGTAGTTTACAGTAACTAGATCGATGTGTGGGCAAGTTCGTGCACACAACACAAATCATATTGTTTTTATTTAATTTAGTTTTGGTGCTGCGAATGTTATTCATATTCGTGTGCGATGTATACCCTACATAAAAATTATAAAATTACTGTGTGAGACTGAGAACCTAGTAAATAGAATGATTGCACAACAGAATTGTGTGGATGTAAGTGTGGTGTGTGTGGATTACGAGTGAAGCATTTTTTTCAGCAGTGATTTCACTTTAAGGAAAGATGTGATATCATAAAAGAGGGTAGGTCGACACCTGAACTTACAATCATGACATCATGCAAGAAAGGTAATTTTGTACGTCATTTCCAAAAAAAATATTACTAGAAGCACTCATGGTTAGCTGGATGTAACAGCCTAAACAAACTGTTTTGCTGGCCATGTTTATTGTTTTCAAAGAATGTTAGCACATGGGTTTTACGTTAAAACATTAATTTACTGTATATTGTGACATATGTGAATTTTAATATATTTAATTATAAGTGTAATTTGTGCTCAGTTATCAGAATTGTTAATGCAATGCTATAATATGTTATCTAACTCCGTACCGGTGATGAATCATAATAAATTCTTGATTTCAGTATGTATGGTAGAAAATTAAAATTAATCATAATGAAAGTGATGTTTATAATATGGTCGCAGTCATGAGTTTGCAGCTATTTTAATCAAGTCGTTTTATAATATGATTATGACATGTGCTATATCTGTACAATCAATGACAGACACTGATAACTGATCAGACCAAACTACCATTAATTTCCAACACGTGCCGATCTGGATGTCCTTCGCATACATCACACTTCCCTCGCCGGCCCTCAAATGTTCAGCTGTCACTAGTGGGTATATAACAGCTAGAGTGAAAACATCAATATGCGAATGGTGCGGTAGTATGTGTGCATTCTATATGTCTGAAGAGCATAAATTGACGTACGTATTGTAATATTTCCAATTGAGAAAATTAACAGTTGGAACAATGGCAAGGTAAAGTGGTGCACAGTGATTGCAGGGAAGTAATTTCAATGTGCTAATGAATCAGAGGAAGGCATTCAAATACGACTCTCTGAGGTAGTGAGAGGAGTCAGTGCAGCAATAGTTGTTCCACGCACACTTGTTTACAGAATAAAACAAGAAGTGGGGTTCGAGGATGGAACATTCACATCTTTTTCTACCCCACACAAACATCGAGCGAAACGACCAATAAAGACTAACATTTACATTTTTAACATTCAGGTAGTGAGGTGGACAATAAATAACTCACATAACATTGATAAGAGTCGACCGATTGTTGGGGCGGCCAGAACTGCATTTGTGCAATTATGATTTGTACTCCTACAACATCGATTCAGAAGGTGGACAGTACTGGAAAAACGTGTGTACAAATTAGTTTACATGCACATTTCAAGGCTGATATAAATATTTGCTCTATAAGTAAAATAAAACTATGTAGGCCTACATGTTTGAAACTATCAGTACAACATGTTCTGAAAGCACAAGGCAGCTTTTCATGACACATTTTCCTGTAGCTATTTAGTGATATGGCCTGTGGGATGTGTGTGTTGTCTAATCTAGGCATATTATGTCTGTATCGGGTTACAAGACAACCTTTGTGGTGCGAACTATCGCTCTGGGTGACAATGTTCAGTGTCGGTGCGTCGAATTACACTGATTAGCAATTCAAGGACATTAGGGTATCCTAAACACCTGTTAAACCCATGGTTGGTCTTTGCTCACACACCGCATGATCTGCTCATATGTCCCTATATCTTCGCAACTGTGCTGCAGCTGGTTGAAATGTAATCATCGGTTTAAATTTGGTGAAATATAGCTCTGCTATACGAACGGTAACTTTCACAGGCTCAAGGAAAATATTAAATATGTTTTCAGCCCGACTTTTATGACTTCGGCTACCCTTCCTCTCGTGTTCCCTCCCTCCTGTAGGCTATCACTGGACACCTACCCTTCTGTGCTTCCTCCCCTCAAGCTGTGTGAGAATAATCTTCTCTTTTGATGTGCACTCTATATGCTACGTTTTTTCCTGCCTCCTGCTCGTTCGCATTGACTGCTTTACATCTTTACACAAACGAACAATCATTTTTCCTATTTACACTTCCGTACAAACAAAATTGCTCTGTATGTAAATACCTAACTGTCGACAGGTATTAAAATAATATTGATTTTAAGTGGACAAGATTGCGGGTTTGATGAAGGTATCTTCGTAATATTTTTCTGTTGGGCAAATTTAATGTTAAAAAATAATTATATTTTTACCAGCAGTGTATTTTATATTTAGGTAGGAAAAATGTTTAAATGTCACCATTGCGCACCTTGAAATCCAAATTTTCCTCTCTTTAATTGGGGAGATCAAGGCCAGTACTGCCCCCTGCGAACAGTAGCTTGCCCATGAAATTATAGCACGCATCGCCAGTGATGGGGCTTTAGTTGTTCGGTGACATTGGCAGCTGGGGCTATAATCTATTGATAAACAAGCACTTTAATGCGCTTATCGAAAATTATGTGCAAATTTTCACTAAACTTAATGAACTGTCAAAGCAAGTAGTGACTTCCAATATTGAATTAAACATTCCAGTACAGGCAATTGAACACATAAAAATGCATGTCGAAGATAAGATAAATAGTTTAGCTCACAAAGTTAATTCAATCTCCGCATTACTTCTGGAGCACAATAAAGCTGTGGTATGCATGCAGGCAATCAATACCCAAACTCATATTTTAACCACAGTAGTTTTACACCTCATCAAAACGTTATCATGGAACAACAAATCTCAGCATACATTCAACATTGTCAGGAAAATAAACTACCACTGCAAGCAGTTCGTAATGAACAACTTATTTCAGACCTTAGGCACTTGGAAACTAGTTTAAGTAATTTCCAGCTACAGCTTAGCATACCAACAACAAAGGTCAAAGGTTATCAAATATTACATGTACAAAATCACGGAATGTGCGTTTTCCGACACACAGGTGATCATTCAAATTCAGGTACCTCTCAAACGGTCACAAGGCGAGTGGAGAATATATATAAGGGTTTTAATATTCCATGTTTGCAGCATAACGAATCCTGTCGTATTCAGACACCACCGACTTTAATAGTTATTATTCACAAAGTTTCCCAAGTTAAAGAAATTACAGATTCACCATAAATTAGCAAAATATTTTCTACGTTCCTAAGGAATCAGTCAGTAGTGCAGTACATGATTGTGTCAAAGCGGCTATAATGTTGGATGACTTAACAACTCTTTTGTCTAAATGTAAATATTCTCGCTCAGTAGAAAAACTCACTACCTTGACCTAAAATCTGGCTCACCTCTATGTTATAACTCATCCTCCCAAAGGCTTGGAAGCAACATGTGTAAATAATTCACTTAATCAGGTAATTTGCAATAGACACTTGGGCAATTTAGAACTGCACTTACCATATGGATGTCAAGTCAGTGTCGATCAGTTAATACGTATTGAAGCTAGCAATATTTGTGATCCTAGAGCACCCAAAGATCAGGAAGTTCACACTGCCGTGCCTATTCATTGGTTAAAGGACAATGCTTATGCATTAGATAAATTATCAATGGATAATGGCATTCATTATCATATCATCACAAACGCTCTTGATGAGAAATGGAAAGACAAGCATACCACATCACCAGAACTTAGTAAGTTTGATTCACTGAGTTTCGACCATATATTGCTTACTAGCCCAGTTTTTTATTTCTTGGAACAAGATACTTACAATTATGTATCAGGTGGCCTTACTACTTATTACATTGGTAGGATTATATGTAAAAAATGTTTCGACTGTCAACTTCAATCAATGAAGTGGTTCGAAACGATTAAGTTATTCCACAGTGATGTTAGATTCACAGTTGACATGACATAGTCGAAGTATGTGTTGCAACACTACAGGTGTTAGAATATATATATGTATATATATATATATATATATATATATATATATATATATATATATATATATATATATATATATATATATATATATATATATATGCAGCTTGCATAAAATCCAATATACAATTTGAATAGTCAATTTGTATTGGAGTATTGCAAATAACAAGCAGTAGTTCTTCAATTGTTTAAATCATGGTAACTAAAATCATGTATGTTTGAGGTATAAAGACGTTTTACACCCAATCATGTGGAAGGGTGGATGCTCCACTAGGGGTTATGGCAACAGAGTGCATTACACAACTGCGTACAGCCATATTTAATAGTGTTGCGAAAAAAAAAGTCTCGAGGTACAACCTACACTGAATGCAAGCCCTTTATTTTGTAATATAGTATCACAAATACAATCTTGTAACAGTGTATATTACTCATACAGACGAACTGGCAGTCTTTTAATCATGTATAATTAAGCATAGACTGTACATTGCACAAAAGATGGAAATTACTTGTCGTCGCAACTAATGCAGGACGTGTTCATGTTTACACATTTCTGTTGTATGCTGAAAGCATTAGAATCTTTGTTAAATGTATATGAAATAGTATTCATAATAGCCAAACATATTTATGTATTACAATATATGGTGCAAATGCACTAGTATACGTAAACGATGTCTTTTGAATTTAATTGTATGTAATTTAGTTTTTACTATTCCTTTGTATAAATATAATGTAAAACTTAACAGTGCGCAATTTTTAAAGGGTATGTTTTTATTTACTTAAGGCTCGAAGAATATCATAATGATTGCGAGCGATTAGGTTAAGACTTAGGCACACATAAAATTTTTCTTACATGTAGTGCAGAGCAGTACTTACATACACTTTCACAATGATGTTCGCCCTTATTTAATATGCAAATACGTTCACACAACGTATACATAATGTGTTAACATATCACACCATGCAATAGATTTCATACCTTTGGCATTTCATTGCAACTGCTCGGACAGTGTTTTGTTTGCACACAGCACTATTACGTGTCGGAGTGGGCACACTTGTACCAACCTATACAGCACTGCAGCCAATCGTAGCAGGCTCGCCACTCTTGTAAACGATGCGCACAAGAGGCACAATTCAAATGTCGTAGAGTGTTATCAACCTTATTTATAGTGAATAAGTATTCTAAATTATGCTTTCGTTTAGGTGTCATTGCAGACTTCAAAATAGTTACACGTATTCCTTAATGTTAATTTTTAATTTAAATAGTACATACACAGGCCGATTGTCGAGTGTCATTTCACCGGGCATGCCAACCTTACCTTACTTACCACACTTCCCTGTGTTCGGCACCTAGAGCTATACGTAAATTGTGCATTTATTAATGGTGATAATTGTGGAGCTGAATATACTCCCTTATCTGGTGTATGACGCGTAACAACCCCTAGCACACGCACGCAACATGTGAGGATGTTTTGTTCAGAATAATTTTGTGAATGTCAAGTACTGTATATTTAAATTCCATAGCAATCACTTTATTCTGTAATTACAATATTCGAGGCGGACATTCCATTCTACTATATAATGTAATAACTACACTTTTTATTAAATAATTGTTCATTCCTAATATTGTAAATTTTGTTTTTGCATCATGTAAAAGCCATTCAGAATAGTCATTCATGTTTATTATCCTTGCCAATATTATAAAATTAATCACATGCTCGTAGATAATGTATAATTCAAAGGCTAGTTGACCCTGCAGTGCTATCTTGCACCTAAATGAATCACCTTAGCATACACTGTTCGTATTGTGTCTTAGTTCAAGAGAGCTCTTCTGTTCTTCCGCACAGACAACATCGTTCACAGCCCCGGCCACAGCTTTCTGCAGCAAGATGCCACCCATCGCTGGTCCGCTTCAACCATTCCCCTACAACTTCCACAGCAGACGAGGACATCTGCAGCCATAGAAAGGGGTATTAGTGTGTACGGCATATCGAATAGGAATATACCAACACACCACACTAGCCATATGTGAGACACACTACGAGTGTGGGGAGTCATGGGGACAGTGGGGTGGCGCCGAAGTCAGGAAAGCTGGATGTAGGGGGCACGTAACAAATAGGGCCAACGAACGCGTGCCTGCACCCACATTTCGGCCATTCGTCGACTTACCCTAAGGCCACATGTTGAAGACGAGTTCCGAGGAGCCATCGACGCGAGGGGTGTCGCTTATCAACATTCCATTCAATGTCTGGAGATGTTAGTTAGTACGACAACTCCACTTCTCGACACCGCAATGGAGGAGCTTCGTTCGAGCCGAGTATAAATCAGTGGTAGGTGCCATGTAGTTAGGGTGCAAGGTAAAGCTGTTAAGGAAGCTACACAGTTACGAGCATTCAAGATAAAGTCTGAGAGAAAATTTGAATCATTGCAATTATATAGTATAATCAGCAAAGGATTAGAGACTGTAATATTCAAGTTGTGGATACATTAGATGGAATAAAATGAGTTTATTTTTATAAACAATTATGTCACTTATTACTGTCTAATACGTTATCTGAAGTACAGTCTTTGTAATAACATTGTAACATAAATAGTAATTAATTAGAAAAAGATATAAAGGATCAAAGTAAAAGTGTTGTATATTGGAAAAGACACAAGGGTAGGTTTGGTGAGCATCTAGCCAGTAAGATGTGGTGGAGTCACGATGTCCTAGTAACAGTAGTGTCCGGTTAGAGCAACAAAACAATATGTAAGTTTCAAATTTAAATGATTTATTTCATTCTCTATGTTTTAGTGCTTCGAAATACTACAATTATATATAATAACAGTTACAAATAACTATCTTATAAGGCATTACGACTGACGTGAGTTGCCAAATTTTCTTTATTACCACAATGGTTTATCAGCTAGGGAAATATTTATTGTATTAAAAAAAATTGTTTTATCTTGTATGATAAAATTTGAGATGTACCTGTAGTTAACTTAATTGTATATATGTGTATATAATCTAATAAAATGCAGTACGTAAAAAATTACATCTGTTAAGTGAGCTTGTAAAAATAAAGATATCTGTGGCTGTAATAATCTACACCTTATTTGTTATTATCTATAATGAAACAAATGCTGTATGTGAGAAATAACTTCTATTGTATGGATTTGTGTAATAAAAGTGGTCTGTCTATAATGAGATCAATGTTATTTGTTTTTATCTGTATTTGACAATATGCAGTACATGAGAAATTACTATTTTGAGTGAATATTATGAATTTCCATAATAAAAGGAATCTGTGTCCATAATAACATTTTTCTTATTTTTAATTTTGTATAATTAGCAATATACAGTATGTGAGAAATAACTTCTAGTAAATAAACGAGAATACTTAAATACAGTTTTCATTCCGTTTCATTTATTATCTCCATTAAAAACGTAATAATGAAAAAATTTCTAAATAGAAAACAAATTATTAACATTAACAACATTAATTATTAATAGTAGTAATTTACTGGAAATGAGTATTTGATTCATACCCCATCAGATGTGTGCAACTCGAGACAAATCGTCTTGCGTAACAATGTAAGCAAATTGTTCACATACACTATCAAACAATGGTACCAAAGAATGATTTTATTTAATTAGTCCAATCCACTGGTTTATGTGTATTTGGGTTCTAAAGTCTGCGCAATTATTAAATCATATCTAATGAAAAATATATATGCTCACTCAAAAATTGTAATATTTATATCTTTAAAATAAAATGGGTTTTGTGAATTAGAAACGAGAAAATTAAGTTTTTTTTTTCCCTCCAAAACATATCATCATATTTTCAGAAGAAAAAAAAGCGTCCTCAGTATTTAATAAAAAGAGATAACTTAATTTTTTCGTACAGTTAAAAACTGTTATTGTGTTTCACTTCTGCGAATTTTTAATGGTGGGTTTTTGTTGACAGAGAATCAGAATTATTATTATTTCCATAGCATTCAATTAAGCTATCATTATGAGTCATTAATTCGAGTCATTAATTCCCTTTCCTCCTAGCTCAGAGCAAACAAATTTAATTAAAAAGTATGTAACAAACATTACACTTTATTTCATTTCAGTGCGGTCCTGTACGAATCCATCATGGTCATGAGTAAATAGCAAGCCGTTTATACATTATAAAACATACAGAACAGTGTTTAATTAATACAATACATTACTAGTTTTGTACGAGCGTGCAGTAAACAAATAATACGTAAGCAAGACAAAGTAAATCGCAAGTTGGACAAATATTTATATTGCGCCTTTCAAGTTTACAAATGGCTGCAAGTTGAGTGCATGTATTTTGTTGCGGACACGATTCAATTTGTATATTGCCAATGATGTAGACAAACATCTGTGTCGAGTAATTGTTTACCACATTCAAATGACAATTGTAAAAACGTCGCCTGCTCATAGAATTTTAATTTCGTCCTCGTTAAACACAAGAACAAAACTAACGATTAAAGTAGTGAAGGTCAGTCTTAAATAAGAGGCATTATGGAAATGGTATTGCGATGAAATGAGTTATGGCGATTTTGTAAGTTCATACTTAGTAGAAATCTTTGAAAAAGATAATAAAAACAAATGTTGATTAATTTATTTAATAGTATGCAACGTAAATTAAAAGTTGGACAAGAGGGATCTTCCTGCTCTCACTTTTAAACGTAGACGTTCCGTACTTCTTTCGCAGCCTACTTTGCGCTGAAAATTAGCCGGAATGGAACAATACCGGCAGGCGAGCTGGGTCTGTCTTGTCTGAAGGTTGAGGGGTATAACCCATGGAGGTCTGGATTGGAAAAATTCGCCTGGTCATATAATGGCCTTATCTAGCAGACACCTCACTTCACCCCGACTCACGCCTCTCCCTCGCCAACGTCTCGTGCTTCCGTGTTGGAGGTACGGAAGCGAAGGTTATAAGTACTTCGGGGCTACTAGCCCGGCAACTTCCCTAAACCAAGGTCATGCGTCCTGTATACGGAGCCCTTAAGAGTTAATTTCAAAAAACCCTAAAATTATTTTTATTCTTCATATAAATTTTCTTTTAAACAAAGAGCATAAGTATATCGTATCGGGAAAGTGAGGTATCGATTAGTCCCCGAAAACACATTTAACACTTACGCCCATTTATAAGTTGAATTTCAAATATTCCTAAAGTTTGTTATAGTAATTTATGTAAGTAGCCTTTTAAATCAAAGAGCATAACTATAGCGCATCAAATTAGAGAGCTATTGAGTAGTCCTTAAAATACAATATACTATATTTGGCACCCTTAAGGGCTGAATTAAAAAAAAATTCTATAATGAAATTTTCAGGTATCTCTATAGGCAACCTTTTGAAGCTAAAAGCATAACGAGATCTCAATGGGTTAAAAAGCTGTTGAGGAGTACTCGAAATCACATTTTTCCCCTTTATCTCGTGGTTGGAGGGTTAATTTCGCACAATTATTTCATAGTGAGTGCATGCATCCTAAGGGGAAACCATCATATTAAAGGTTCATGATATTGCATCCATCTGTTTGGGTTGTACATTGATGTGTCAGTCACTCACTCGTAAACTTAATTTCATATATAGAGATTTAAAATCTGTATAGTTTATACTGCATGTATTGGTTTAAGATACCTGGGAGAAGTCAATAGCAGAAAAATTTGCTCATGGATCTGCAATGATCTGAAAATTAAGGACCTGTTTCGTGGACTTTTTTTTAGTAAATCGTTCAGCAAATAATGTTTTTTCTAATTACAAACTCATTCCATAGCATAGCTTACTATTATCTACTAAGTGTTGCTAGAAATTTAATATAATTCAGATTAATCGTGGACCAAATAGAATTCTGATCATAGCGTCCATACAAGGTCTCAGAAAGAGGCTCTAAATTTCCATGTATGTTGATTTGGTCCTCAAAACTTCCCTTTAAAAGGTTGGGTACATCAATAGCATTTATATTTTATTTTAACACATAAGTAATGCCTTCTTCAAATGGCTTCATAAATTAATAGTTAAAGAAATAAGCTTTTGAGCAGTTCCTGCTAATATGTCTCCCTGCTAAGTAAATTCCAATTACTTTATGCCTAATATACAAATACACTTATATGGCTTATAGAGTATAACAGTAATTAATCATCTTTGTGCTTTCCATGGTGAACAAAGATATACACCCGACAATATTGAACGTAGAACATTTATTGCAGTTAACAAACTCTGACTGAAACCTGTGATTTGAAACGCAGTCCATTGCCTAGCTTAAATCTTCTCCCCGATATGATATATCACGAGAAATTTAATTTAATTTTACTGATTTATATCACTGATTTAATACTACGTTGTTACCATGATGTGATACACTCAGAGTTTATGGCCTTTTCACTTAATAATTACGTGTGGCACAGTTGTGAACTTACGCAAAACGTACCATCTGTGTTCTTACGCCTTACATGAGGGCTTAATGTATTAGAACGTGTATGACAACAGTTAACAAGGAGCCAAGTAGACAACCAGCAATGAAGGCATAAAGAAATCATAACAACGATAGTTAATAACACGTACTTTTTCCCACAAATACTCTTTGTCGTCAAATCTGTGTATAACGACTGTCATTAGGAGGAAAGTTTGCCAATTCATGTACTTATATACAACGCCCTACGTTCCCGATGAGTGTTAAGTCCTAACAACATCTTTCAGTTTTCAAAGTCCTCGTAACGCATTATCGTGGTGTACACATATTAAAAAAAAATTATTTCCTTTGTAATTTTTTCATGTACAGCATAAAAATATAACCCAGGAAAATAATGTATCAGTTATTTGAATTTATTATTTCATTTTTTTTTTTTTCATTTTTCATCAACTCTAGCTAAGAGCATTTAAGAAGGGTAAGTCCTTACAGCATGTCTTAATCACTTATAAATGTGAGTGTATGTGTGTATCTAAAAGCCGACGACTGCTAGTCGTTAATAATTAATATTTTCAAGTATATTACTCTCAGCTTGATGTTAACGTATGATTTACTGCTACATTGTTAATCTTATCCACCCTCAAGTCACAGCTTCTACAATCGATCATTATTATAAATCTGTACAGCAATATAATTGTTGCTTAAAATTATTACAGTTTTCAATTTATTTTATATTTTTGTCATTTATAAGAATTACGTATTTGAAGTATAATATAAATTTTACCACAATTGACAAAGAATAGTATATCACAGTAGAGCCTCATAAAATATTCTAATAAAAAATTTAAAGCCTAAGGTTGAGTTACGAAATGTTTTAAATAATGATCTAAATTAGTTGTAATTTTCCCGTAGCTGCATTGATAACGCACACCACACACACACACACACACACACACACACACACACACACACACACACACACACACACACACACACAGATATATATATATTAATGTCAGCATTAGATTAAATTATTAACATATAAAATTAGACAATTGAAGCAGTATTATCATTCTCGAAACAGAAATTCACAACATTATAGTAGCAATTTAAATCATTGAAATAAAACACGGATATTTATAAATGGTTTGTTCGTCAAAGGAGATATGTAACTGCTAAAATCTTGTCATTAAGTAGTATTCCTGCTGATGGCAGAACAATTACTTATGTAAAAAATTACTAAACAATGGGTAGTGAAATTAAACTTTAATAACACATTCAATAATCAATACGAAATGACAGAGGTATGCATCATATGAATCGTGCTACGTATACACCATCTGTTTCCTCGAAAATGAATTATTCTTCCTCTTTGTAAGCTGCAGGCGTTTCTGGACACGTCCTACACGTTTATTTTCAGAATGTAGCACTCCTCACAAAGTGTCGAGAAGAGCGTTCCAAAATTTTCTCACAGGATCAGCACATGCTACAAAATATTTTACATTTTATATTATGTAACTTATCCACCAACAAGCTCTGTCAAATTTTTAAGCAAAATGACAATAGGCAAAATAACTTAAGGATAAACAGCTTTCTGGGAAGTTAAGCGAGGGACTAGAATATTAAGCGCAACGTTTTTAAGCAAAACAACTTAAGGCAAATTGACTTATAGGTAAAAACAACTTAAGGCAAATTGACTTATAGGTAAAAACAACTTAAGGCAAATTGACTTATAGGTAAAAAGTTTTTCGGCAAAACGACTGTCTGTAAAATTATGCGGTAAATTAGAATGTTATGCAAAACAGCTTTATGCAAAATGACTTTTAAGTAAAATGTAGATGGAAAAACTCTTGCAAGCAAAAAAGTGGAAAAAAAAAAAAAACTTTAAGGCAAAAAATTTTAGGGATATCTACGCGCTCCCAAATTTCTGAGTTGATTCGTTGTGTAAATTAGGGTAGAAAACTTAATACAACCTATGACCTAATGTGATTTATTAAGGAAGAGAGATCCCTGACAATTAGGTATTAAAAGTAGTATTTTTGGAAAATGCCATAAATTACATGAGTTGAAAAAAAAACAAATTCGTGAATAGTGTTAGCCTAATTTTTTTATGTGCCGTGTGTAAATATTTGGTAGGTGGCAACGTCTTCGTTCATTAGTAAATTAGGGTTTACCCTGTCATTATCCAAGAAAAGTGTGTTACCCATGGGTGTTTATCAATGTTTACGATGTAATAATCATGTGTATATTAAAGAAACACGAATCATATGCTTGATGTAACACTCTCAGTCGAACGGTTCTCGGGAAAACACGCGAAGCACCTATGGAACCCTTTTTCTCTAATTCTCGCATCTCAATTAAAACCAGTATTTGATATCTTAATCAGTAAAGTTTTAAACCAGTTTATAACATTAACTAATGACTATAATATTTAGTTACAAAATATAAAAAAGTGATAGTTATAACATTAGAAATCAACTAACAATTTTAATTAACAACGTAGCACCAAAGCTACGTCTTCCACCGCTGTGCGTCAAGACAATTAATTAAGTAATATTAGTACAGCTTAAAATTAAGTAAATTAGTATCATTTACAATCTTTAGTATCGATGAATAGATCATGATCATGTTTTAAAAAATAGCATATATTTTTAATAAAATAATTTATATATAAAAACATTGTCATAGAACTTTAAACATCAAGTAAAATTACTATATAAATATGAAAAGAATATACAAGATGTTTCGTAACTTATGTTACAGACTTTGGGAGGTGATTCCTTATGGAAAAACATTACGAAAAAACCGATTGAAGTATGTCCAGAAACGACGTGTAAGGATAGAAAACACCAACGAAAATATTTTTTTCTTAATAAAATTGCAAAACAATAATATAACGTTACAGTATTTAAATATCTTAACTGAACATAAATTTCTTTTCAATGTATAAAATAAAAATTAATTTTAAAGCCCCGTTTTTGGGTGTGTTTTCCACTCTGAGGCGTCGTTCCCGGACATAAGTCAAGCTGCATTTTTGTAAGGTTTTTCGTAAGGTGTCACCTCCCAAAGCCTGTAACATAAGTTAAGAAATTTTCGTAACTTATATTACCGGCTGTGGGAGGTGACTCCTTACGAAAAACCGTAACGAAAATGCTGAATGACTTATGTCCAGAAACGACATCTAAGACTGGCAAACACCACAAAAGCTGGGCTTTAAAATTAATTTTTATTTTATTAAGTGCAAAAAAATTAATAATAGCTTACGATATTTTAATATTGTAACTTCATATTACTTTTTTTGCCATTTTAGTGAATAAAAAACGATATTTCAAGACCAACGTTCGGGGGAGTTTTCAACATTTAGACGTCGTTTCCAGACATACGTAATTCGACATTTTCGTAATGTTTTTCCATAAGGAATCGCCTCCCAAAGTCTGTAACATAAGTTACGAAATATCCTGTATTATCAAATAAAATTAATAAATATCTCCTAATAATTAATATTAAAAAAATTATTTTAAATTTATATGTTACTGTTAATATTAACAGGGGTGGAAGAATTCGAAGGGATATATATTGGCGGAGAGTAAATTCAACAAATAATACTGTAATTGCTGTTAATAAATATAATCCTTTAAGATCTTTCTCAAACCCACCTAAATTTTTTTTTTGCACCACTGGGATCACTGAGTTGCTCGGTTGCTCAAAGCTCAAGAGAAATTATGCGATGAAAATACATACTGTCTGTACAGAATATCATGACTGCATTTCCAATGTCATTTTGTAATGCTCATTATCTTCCAGCGAACATCCTTCATGAACAACCACATTACGGATGGTCCATTTATTTCAAATGTATGTATGTATATAGTATGTATATATATATATATATATATATATATATATATATATATATATATATATATATATATATATATATATATATATACATAATTTTAAAAAAAGTTTATCAATTTTAGACATGAATATTATAAATGTTTATTTTGACTACTAAACCTTCATTACATTCGTCTGATAAAGATCATCAAATAGTATCTAAATATTTAAATTTAGGTTTAGAAAAAGATAAAATAATAGACAAATTTTGAATGACTATAAAGATATCCGCAGTAAAAAAATTGAAAATAAAGCAAATATGTATAGTATGTGCATTGTCTTGTGATAAAATATGTAACAAGTTTACTCTTCATTCAACTAGTGATAATACAGATAGAAATATAAACTTATTATATTAATGATAAATATAATTTAATAGTGTTTGGTTAAGTTCACTTGCTGCAAAAAATATTAAAAGTGAACTAAAATACAGATTTTTGAGAAAGATGTTAAAATTATTTTACTCTAAAGAAATTTTATCCCAATATGAGAAGATTGTTTCTTATATGAAGGTGGTAAGATAGCAAAGACATGAATACAGGAAAATAAATATTTCTTAAAATTATAAACATTCTCAAAGAATTCATTTGTTTTTTATGATGCCTTTGTATGCGTGTTAAAAATACACCTCCTTAGTTACAAGGACCTACAGAAGCATGTGCAATGAAATATATATTTTATTCAGCTTTTATATTGCGTTAAATTTCAAAATGGCTATTTGTTGTAATTTTAAAGAAAGAAGCATATGGCATAGTTATCTAAAGGACGAGAGGCTTGCAATAATGCTGATGTCTTAAAATAAATTTTAGTAATGTGTCTACTCAATTAGGAAGGCTCCCATTAGGTTTGAAAAGGAAAAATACATTATTATCAAATTGTTATGACGAGATTGGCATGGCAACAAGGCGTTGCTGGGTGTCAATACGTTACGAGCAGCAAGGTACCACTCAGTCACCGACGAGAGGAGGGGAATTGGGGGTGCGGCCAGACTATATAACGGAGCCACGAGTGTGTCGGCCACTTTACTTCATCCAGCTATAGCCTTCAGCACTCTGGGTGACTGAAGGCGCACTGAGCTGCCGCAGGTGACCGAGCACGAGCCGAAGTGACGAGAAGTGACATCGCGGAAAGAGACGATCCACCACAAGGGGATCCTGAGGCCTCCTCCACGTGCGGCCTGTGCGACCCGCATACTATTATTCCAGTGGTGAGTCCGAAGTAGATAGCTGCGGATTTAATAGGGGTTTTTTCGGAAGCTTCAGAAATAGCTTTGTTTAGGAGCATTTAATATTGTGGTGTATCTGATATAATTGTAATTAAGTCTCTAACTAAACTATATGTTGTGCAAACAAGTAGAAATTTATTTATATAAAATATACCTGGAAATTAGAGTCTTTAACTAGATGTTTGAGAGTCAGGACCATAAGTACAGTTGAGTGCATTTACTAACTGAGAGGTGTGAAGTTTTATGCAGCAGCCACGTCTGGCTACCCCCTTACATTCTGTGTATTGTTACGACCCATGCAGAGTAGACATAAAGGGTTTAAAATATAACAAACAGAATTAAATACTATCACTGAGAAATGAAACCATTGTTTCAAAATTAACTACGATTAGCTATCAAGTTCAATAAAAATTTAGTTGCTCTTATTGACGAACTTACGATGTGTGAGATCAAGACCATATCAAAGCTAATAGTTATTGTAATTTAGTGAATAAGAAGAAGTTATCGAAATAACTAACGAGCCTTCTTTCCTCTACCTGGATGCAAGTCATTCTATAACGTTCTTAAAATAGTATATGTTAGGTTGGCGTTGACGTCTCTTAGACAGTGATATCATTTCAGATGGAACAAGAAATTAATGCAACACTAGTGAGAAAATTACAAATACAGACGTGTCTAACCCTGGTTTTTAAACCCAAAACCCTTCGTACTGTAAACTAGCGCACAGCCAATTGCATTACGGAGGTATAATTCAGAGCATCAACTTTGTTTACTGTCAGTCTATTTCGGTAAACAGCGTTTGCGAAGAAATTTTTAAAGTGCCATAACCTTCAAAATAAGTCTATGAGTTACTTTAACCGTATAAGTTTATATAGCCTACTGTAGCGCGACTTGTATGAAAAATATTGGGAAATTTGGTTTATTGGTTACCGTGAAATAGCATTAAAGTTCTATTTTCTCATTAAGTGCTATTGTACAATTGTACAAATAAGTCTAAAAAAAAGTATAGGCATCTATGATGTTCCTAATACATACTGTTGGGGTAAGAAAACTGGTTGAATTTGTTTAAATCGTTGAATATATATGACAAACTCAACTAAATTATTTATATCACCCACATTTTGAAAATTGTTTTCTGACCCTCATAAATCCGTAAGATTGCGTGACCTACTGTAGAGCTTCTTGTGTACAAAGTTAGTTGGGAATTAGGATGATTGGTTCTAGCAATATTGTAAAAATTTTCATTTTCCCCAATTGGGAATATCTTACAAAACAACGGAAAAAGATGCCCCCTGTGGTTATATTTTATGCTTCTAATGAATTCCGTCCGCATTTAAAGTTTGTTAAATTGTTAAATAGATTAAGATACCAATAAAAGTTATATTGCCTACATTAAAAATTATGCCAGTCTCTCGTGAAACATGAAATTTTCATACCTACCATAGCACTATTTCAATGCAGAATTTGGTGGGAATCGTATTATTGGCCACCGAGATATGGCATAAAAACGACATTTTATTATGTGTTACTATCTTCATGAATAGCCTAAAAATTAATATGTATTAACACGTAATAAATTTATCATAGATACTGCCAGCATACGAATTTTGGGTTAAGTTGTTAGAGACATATGGCACACTAACTTAAAATATTTACATGGATCTTACTTTAAAAATACGTGATCATGATGTTTAGTCATTTTCTATTTATATGGACTTTAAAAGCCTAACATGTGACCTGAATTTGGTGGGAATCACTGAACTGTTTCCTGATATCGGATATAAAAACCTTAACGATTGTATGGTGCTGTCTTCCGAAATTATAGAGCAAAGATGTTATCTATTAGCTCATTTGATGCTTACATAAATACTGCAGCCGACAAAATAGTGGAATTTGGTTAAATGGTTTCGAAGATAAAGTCTACTAAGCTGAAATATTTATATGGCCATCATATTGAAAAGAAATGTCTTACCCAATTAAACACAGTAGTTTACATAACTTACCAGAGTACTGCTTGTTTCACAAATTCAATAGGAGTTGGTAAATTGTTTCACGATTTATGGTATAAAATTGATTTACTAATGTAGCACTTTCTTACAAAATGGCGGATAAAAGACACATTGGATCTCTGTAATACATACTGACAGTATACAAAGTTGATTTAATTGGTTGCATGGTTTCGTAGTTATAGAAAATTGACCTAAAATGATTATATGACTATTATTTTGGAAAGACAAGTAACAGACTTTCATTAAATTATGCCACTTTACATGGCTTACTATGCTACTACGTGTTTGCTAATTTCAGAAGGAATCGGTGATTGTTTCCCGAGATATGTTATGAAAACTTTTTCATTTCGTTTGTTGCTATCCTACAAAATGGTAAACGCATAGGAAATGGTAGTAGCGCCTTTGATGCTTGTAATAGATACTTTCAATTTACCATGTTTGGTTGAATTAGGCCAAACGGCATGATGGCTGCAGCATATGAACCCAAAATATTTATATGGCCACAAGTTTTAAAAAACTCTAGTTTACATATAACTCGTATAGTAACATTGCCTACCATAGTATTACATACGTTTCCAATTTGGCGAGAATAAGACGAGTAGTTTCCAAGATACGACAAAAACTTTATTGTTCATGTGGTGTTATATTCCAAAATGGCGGACTAATAACAATATCCGTACATTAATTCAAGGACATAATGAAGCACTTTCAAAATATCGAATTTGATTTAAATCAGTCTAATGGTTCCCGAGATATGATAATTTATACTATAAACATCCATTTTAAAATTACAATTATTTTGAAAATAAAAACAGAGCGTGGTCCAAAAATATAAGTTATTTATGTGTACCGAGTTTGTTTAAATGCTTTTCTCTAGAGGGGCCACGGTGGCTGAGCGATTAGACTGCTCGCCTCCCACCAATGCAGACCGAGTTCAATCCCCGGTAGGTTCACTCCACATTTTCACAAGTGGAAATCGTGCCGGACTATGCCACCGGTCGGCGGGTCTTCTCGGGGATCTCCCCTTTCCCCTCTCCTTCATTCCGGCGTTGCTCCATACTCACCTCACTTTACCCCCATCGGCTCTCAAGATCTCGCTGTTAAGAGCCGCCCAAATATCTTTACTCACTCTCGGTTCGCTAGTTTAAAAGTTATATCAGGTGGAGAGCTACATTTATACATATTCGCATGATTTCATAACCCTATTTTTCCATGTAAATTATGATGAAAATCGTTCTTAGTTATCTGTTTAAAAACATATTCCACCACGGTATGATACATTGCCCCTTTTGGAAATGATTTCGGAGTTTTTGGTGTAATACTTAATAATGAAGTGTGAATATAGCATATATGTACATATATATTAGTAAGAAACTTTAAGGTGGTTATTAGTAAGATTTAAATACACTTTTAAATTTAAGAATAGCGGTATCTTTAAATTAACTAATATTCTTAGAAAGTTGAAAAACTTATTATATTATAACTTTTAAAATATATAAAAGTCGATTTCATATATAGTAAATATGTAATTGTGAGTAGACCTATATGAACTCGGATGAAAAAATTTAAAGAAACCCAATTACACTTAACTAAAAATACATTTTACCCTCTGCTAAATCAACTACAAATAGCTAATGATTAAAATAATGCTAAGTTAGCACGAGTGAAATTTAAAATTGAAGTTGAAATAATTTACCGAATTACATAATAAATGTGATATTTCAATCTAAAGGAACATTTTTAAAACTAAAATAATGCGTACTTCTGAGTTTACAATTTATATGATCCTGCGTATTATACAGCACGTTTAAGCTGGGATTGAATGTTAAATACTATAAATGGAGCCATTAATTTATATACCACGATATTTTTATAGAAGTGTGTAACGGAAGTTTTTCACAGGATTATAAAATATATATAAAAACAAATACTAGATGTTTAGAAGATTACGATGAATGTGAACAAAACATTTTTTATGTACTTCAGTTGAAATAATTTGTACGAATGGGCAATATCATAATACATACCATATGGAATTTTAATTTACAAAAGTAGAAATATACGTAAATATGAGAGAAAAATGTATCTAAATTTGCCAAACATTTCTTAAGATTTCTATATATGATAAGTCTATGTAGAATATCTAGAAATTTTGCGTGATTGACTAGACCTTTTCCTCTAGCGTCAGAAGCTATAAATGTGTGTAATAATCTTAGTTAATAAAGAGAAACGTGCATTTATTTATTTGCATAACTTAAGTTTCCTTAGAAAACTGATGTACCTAATTTATAAAAAACTGGAAAACGTGAGTGATTAAATCTATATCAAAACGTTATAGTTGCATGAGAACTAAATATAATAATGAGTTTCAAAAAGAATTTTGTGAGGCGATGAATAATACAGTTATTAGTAAAATTGTAGCATGTAAAAGGAAGAGATCTAAAATAAAATTAGTTACTGATTCTAAGAATTACGAAATAAGTTTCCAATCAAACCATGAACAATCAAAAAAATTACTGCGTAACATAGAATTATAATCGAAGCCATATCTAATAATCAAATATATGTTGCTCTCAATTTATTAGAATCATCAATCTATCCAAGTGGACCATGGCGCTACTCTAATTATATGGTTATGTTAATTTGTACACAGTCGTGTTCAAAACATGGAAGGAATATTTCATGTCTCTTGCTAACGGAAACATCCCACCCTGCTAAAATATGCAAATACTAGTATAAAAATACAAATTCCCTTAAGTCTATACGCGAATATAACCGTTTTAATAAATAATTGCACATAATCCCATGTGAATAGCAAATTTGCTTTGTGCTTACAATTTGTTAGTCATATTTTTAGAGAGAAAAAAACTTAATTTGTTTTATGTAAGTTATTATTAATCAACGACATATGCCAATTAAGTTTTTAAGTCGTATGCATGTATCGGCTCTCAAGACGATGTTAATAGCCGACCAAATCTCTTCACTCACTCGTATGCATTTATGTGATTTTTTTTGCTATACCGTCAACGTTAAAAATTCACCGCCAGATAGTGTAACATTCAGCTAGGACGAAGTTTGAACATGGTAACGTAAGAAAAACGCAGCAAGCATCAAAACGCACATGTGTACTCACGTGAGGGGAAACACAGGCCTGGCGGGACACTTCAAGGAAGGTGAGGTCCGTGACGGTGGGGACGTCTAGGTGACTTGGCAGACTATTGGCACGACTGTCTGTGAACGTCTGGGTGGACGGCACGGCGTCGGCGTCCCGGAGCTGTGGATGCTGCCTGCGCGCACACTTGTCCTATTTTAAGTGACAGGTTACGGCCAACCAACCATTCATAAAATTCTCCTAGTTTAAACAATTGCGTGTTTACAGTTTACGCGCCTAAACTTTGCACAGTTTCTGCTGCCTGCGCCGACTGATGATGTGGAAACGAAAACTGAAGTAACACAAAACCAAATGACATACAACATTTAGAAAACATAACATTTCGCACGCTCTCAAGACGTCGATGTTATCACTCCACTTCACTCGAATATTTGGCAAGATTTTGTCAATATAGTAAGCTTCATAAATCGAGTGTTTATAAGTATTTTTTCCTCAAACAGCTAAAGGATTTCAAAATGTAACAAAAAACTAATTATATGCAATGGGTGTTTTGCAGTTTGTTTGTTGAATTGTACACTAGGGATTTAAAAAAAATCAAATTTTCATTAATGTACACATCAGTGCCAAATCCTTAAATGCTAAAATATATGCCATTGATCCGGATGTAACAATTTTCACCTAAACGTTAGTGTTTAAGATATAATTTTAAATATCATATAAATTATACTGTGTTTCTGCATGTATAAACTTTTTATTTAATTAATATTGTGGAACTTAATTACAAATAACTGAAATACATGTCAAGTCATTATTTATCAAATAAAGCTTAATAAAAATACATTGATAATATAAAACTAGTAATAAAATATTTATAATACAACGATTAGCAAAGTTGTGGAATATGAATTGCGATTTACATATGGGGAGGAAGTGGTGGGTACGAGGCCTTAGATTTCGGAGGCAAAAAATTACTGTAGGTTTAGGTAAGAGAAAAAAGGAATTGTCATTATGCATTTTTCATTTACGTGGAATATAACATGCAAAGATAAAGTATAATCAACACATCATATCTTCCGCCGCCTCTTGCCACACCAGCGGCCAACAAAGGACAAATTGGGAACTCTCTTGCAAATGCCTAGATTTACACATTGCACAAGCTACTAGTCTCCTCTTTTTTGTATTATAATTGTACTATTTAATGTTGTAGACTGTAAATCATAAACAAAATTCACTTGTTCTCAACAAATCGGGCCGAATAAACGACTCTCCTTTATTTTAAATTGTTGACTTTTTTCCTTTTCTTTTTTAAATGCAGTAGAAGTATGGCATAATGGAGCCTTAATATTGGTGTGATCTGTACTGTGTCCGTGTTTTATATTATGTTAAAGAATTTTCTGAGACGTACGAGAAATCTATGCTATGGCGATGTCCGAAACTATAAATAGGCCTATATCACTTTTTGGTGACATGGTTTTTTATTCAAGTTTATCCAAGCATTTCTGTAAAATTTACTTGCCACAGTCTACCACTTGTTTCCACGTAATATTTCGAGAGCCTTCCTTTCCGTAGCATTTTCCCATTCTCGTGTCCTAATCTTTCTTTGTTAGCTTTAAACAATTCTCTAACGAAATACAAAATATATTTCTCTATGCTACGTATTCAGTAAATTGTGTACCCCATCTTATTCCAAGTGTATTTCTTCAATAAAACAGTTTCGTGAAATTATAGAAGCACTCAATTTGCAACTAAAGAGGAGTCAAAAGACAGAAGAAAATTTGATGATGAATGTGAATATCGAGCAGAGAAAGGTACGTTAAATGAGTATACCGTGCAAGTAAATCCTTCAAAATTGCCTCAAAAAATTAAGAATACAAATTTTACATTTCTTTTGTTGGAAATATAGGCTTACACAATTGTAGAAATGTATCTCTGGTCTTATTTCCTGCACCCCTCCACTCACATTAACTTTTTAACTACCGAATAGATTACAAGATAATTTTGTAGGAATATGATGTCACTAACAACTATTACGATGCAACTTTTTATGAAAGCAAATATTTAGTATTTATAAAACCATTCAAACTTCTCAATACACGCTGTTATATGTATCAGCTCGAAATATACCGATCCGCGTGTTCTACGTTTGAGGCAATGTAATTTGCGGTAATTACGAAAACACAATTGTAATCAATTACCTAAATTATCCATGTGGTAATAATTCAATTGTACTGTATGCAGTATTAGTAGCCACGTTTTAAATATATAACCACATAAAAGTAAAATATTTTATATCAAACTAATTAAAAAATATATCAACTTTCCATCACTGTTATAATCAAATTATTTTGTACACTTGACACCAAAAGAGGTAATTTTGGGCATTTGTGCGAGAAAACGTGACGGTGTTCTCCTGTTTGCCATCTTCTGTTCTGTAATGTAACTGATGGACGTGGAAATCGGTACACGATATTTCCTTAAGTTAAACTTTATTAAACCATAATAGGCTGATAGAAGAAAGTACTAACGAGTAGGGATTAGTCTTTGATTCATAGAGGGCACGTCGTTTAGCCTCCTCTCTCGGCTATACGTATAGCGTCCTGGGGCACATACCACCATGCTTCCTGCAACTACACACATAGATCAGCCGTGTTTGGGCTGATAGAAACAGTGGTGCTAACGTCACCCGATCATATACCATATGTATACAATAGGGGACATATCTGCAGTATCGGTAGGCAAAAGAATGGTATCCACATATTCTAAAGTGTGTTGGGTGATTCGAGCTGTGTGGAAAGGAGTGCTAACTCGCTGCATGATAGCGTTTGGTATGCTGCTCAAAAATTGCAGAAAATGGGGCTGCAGAATCTCATTGTGCTGTATACATGCCTTCAACAACAATTTATCAGGAGACATAATTGATGACACCCAATACCATAACATTTGGTGCCTAGACATATGACGTTAACGAATCAGTGGGAGATCGTTGTGCTGACCACTGCGGCGCCAAACCATGCTGCGACTATCATCTTCATTAAGAATGAAGCATGATTCAATGGAGAACACAGTGCGTCACCATTCTTCTGTCAATGGTTGACGTTTTCGGCACCATTGACGACGTGCCGCAAAAATTCCGTGGGGTTAAAGATAAAGGTGCAATGGACACAGTGCCTATAGGTCACCTCATTCGAATGGCGACGAATGGTTATTGTTAAGACCGGCAAATGCAGAGCACGATCTCTCTGGTGCCATGTTCTGCTACTGCACGTCTGCAGAAACGTCGACATTTGGTCGTGATTTGACTGCAAATGAATGGCGCCTTATGGGTGTAGCGATTTCCATGTCCAGCAGTGTATCTTGTTCCAAACAATCATATAATACCAACACAATAGTTTTTGTAGCTTAACTTCGTTTACTCTTTGATAATATAACCTTTTCTCGACTATATCGGCGCTCAAGATTGAGCATTATTCAATAAAATACAATTTTGCCTCTTAAGTAACTATCACGTGATTTCTTATGCAATTTTTACCCTACTTTACCAGCAAACCATAAATTTCAACATCAAAACACGAACATTATCTCACATGGTAACCATTACAGTCAAAATCGGCCATAAATTGTAAATACCTCTTTCACTCCTAAACTGTAAAAACTAAATTCCTTGCATCATTAGCATACTTTCCGAAGAAAAGACAGGCTTTTGAGATCACTTTCCTTGTTGTGTGTCAGTGCGTATGTGTGTGTGCTTGTGTGTGCCACCTCAAATATTATTCAACCTGCAAACCAAATTTCATCAAACTGTATGAACACATAGTATTAAATAATGAAATCAGAATTTTATTTTTTTCTGTCAAGTAGTTTTCTAATTATTTTTTTTTATGTTTAGGGCACAATTACATATCTCAGTAACTATTTAACAAATTTAAAAAAATAGCAAATAAGTATTTAAATAACAGATTTTTATTGTTATTGGTATACCATTTTGATAGAAAGTACTACATGAAAAAAATTAAAGTTTTTTTCCACATATCGGAAGTTACATATACTCTAAATCTGAATCAGCAGGAATTACACTGTTTCAGTCTGTTAACAGTATCTTACTGATTCAACAGTCACTCCAGTGAATTTAATTGATTAATCAGTGAAAGAATGCCTGTTTCCCTTCACTTATTGATTCAGTGACATTTTCTACCGATTCATCAGTAATTTTTTTCACTGTTTTTCAGTGATTTATTTTTTGACTCATGGATCATTTAAAGAGTGTATAAAAATGGCCGTCAAACTACGTGTATAAATGGCCATTAAATAACGGGTATCAAGTGAAATAACAACGCACAAACTAATAAAACCAATACAAAATGCTTTCTAAGATGTGTTTCGTCTTTCAAAGCACTATTTTGTGAAGTAACATGAACATTTCGTCTTTCATTTCGTTTTCACGTATTTCATTTCGTTGATCCCATGTAAACATCACCGCACTCTGTTTGAAGATTTAAACTGTATATAATGTGGAGAAGAGAGTGCAGTCATGTGTACTATTCGTTTTAACAATCCTAACATTATCAATCAAACCAAAAAAGAAATGTGAGGCCATACAATTTAAAAATACACACATTCGATGAGAAATATAAGACCAAATATTTTCCTTTTTCATCAAAGTTACTCGGTAGTTCTGATGATCAAGTAATAGTCTAACAACGAAATGGAGAAGTTGTGCGAGTTCGATCTCGACCACCTCCAGAAATATTTCTACTTTTTTTAAATTACGGTAAATTGCTCACTATCAATTGTTAACTATGGTAAATATGTTTATTTCTCGTAATCATTTTACTAAATTCAATAATAACTATATTTAAATTGCCGCTGTAGTTGGCCGTCACTTATTCAATCGGTAAAATGTTTCACATCACTAATTCAATCAGTGAATTTTTTTCACTGAAACTCAGTGGTTTTCCACTGATTCGAAGTGGAGCAATTTTCACTGATTCAAGTAGTGAATTTCACTGCGAATCAGTGGTTTTCCACTGATTCGTATTTAGAGTGAAATATACTCTAATTACGTACGAAATTTCGTACGTAATTAATATTGTGGTAAGTCATGTTACTATATGCATTTTAAAGGGGAAAGCCACTTATTTTCAACATGACGGACATATAAATATTATTGGGTAATTTGGTATTAAAATATATAGTTTGGCCTATTTTGATCAAATTTCTAATGCTCAGAGTATCGCCATGCTTCAAATACACTTGATACTCCTCTTTTGTTTATCATTTTTAAATATAGTGTCGTAAGGAAAATAAAAGTTTAGAAACATATCTCGGGAAACAATCATCTGATACCTTCCTAATTTGGGAAACAAGAAATTCTATTGTACACCATGCAAACTAATATGTTTTGAGTGGGTCATTATCATACTTAATATTTATAGTTTTTTTCCGAAGGAAAGAAAGGTTTATGAGATCAATTTCCGTCTGTGAGTATGTGTGGTATGTTGTGTGTATCTGTGTTTTCGACTACGTCAGGCGCTTCTTTTCAAATGGCATTCATTTTAAATTTTAGGGTGATATTTCATAAGCCGGAAACCATTTACACGATTTAAACCTAACTTGGTATTTTTTGAGGGCAATGTGTAAGTAATAGATTATTAGGTAGGTATATATTGTAACTGGTCTGCCATTTCTGAAGACAGCATCACATAAAAAGATTAAGCTTTTATGTTAAATCTAGAAAATGAATCAGCCAATTCTCGCCAAATTCCGTACTTAAATAATACTTTTGTAGGTCATGTAAAAGTATGTAATTTAATTTTATGGGACACTTACTTATTTGCAAAATGGCGGCCAAACAAGTATGTTAGGTTTATTTGGTATAACTACCATACCGTTTGACCAATTTCAACCAAGTTTTGTATTCTTACAATATCTATTACAATCATCATATATGCCAAAACAATCACTTTTGTCCGCAATGGTGTAAAATAGTGCTATGGGTTCATTAATTTATAAGAATTTTGTGTAATAACTCGGGAAACAATTGATTGATTCGGACCAAATTTGGCAAAGAAATAGGACTGCGGCAAGTGGTTTATACAATTAGTTTTTAATGTGTCAGACATTGATTTCCAAAATGGCGACAGTCTAGCCATTTAAGCATGGTATGCTATATATTTTAAACCGCGTAATCAAACGTGTTAACATGGAGTTTTTTTTTCCTTCGTTTTGTACGATAGTGCCGCACGAATAAATAAAGTTTTTATGTAATATCTCGGGAAACCATTAGCCTATTCCTACCAAAAATGGCAAACTTGTATTACTGCAGCAGGTGATAACTGGTATGTTTGAAGTAGGTCAGCCACTTACGTTCAAAATGGTGGCCATACAGCTATTTTAGTTTTGTATGTTATATCGTCAAAACCATGTAGTTCCTTCCAATGTAAGTATGTATGCTTGCAGTATATACCACAACCATTAAATGTGTCCATACAAAGTCTCTTTTGTCCAAAAATTTTGTAAAATATTATCACATTACACAATATAATGGCGTTTGATCAACAGAAAAAAAAAAAAACAGTTTTCCACCAAATTTGGAAACCAATTAGCGTTTTGGCAAGCTATGAAAACCGACATGCTCTAAGTGGGTCAAAAACATTTTCACAGTGGCGGCCATATAAAAATTTTTGCTCAGTATGTTTTGTTTAGGAATCTACAAAACAAATGTTAACTCATGCTGACAGTAGGTCTAACATCCATTAACTTTGTCTATACAAAGCCTTATTTCTCTCCATTTTGTAAGTTAGCCCCACTTGAAATAATAAAGGTATTCTTTGGCGTATTTCGGCAAACAATCACCCTATTCCTTTCAAATTTGGCGACGATGTTTTACTGTGGTAGGGCATGTTTTAAGTGTGCAAGTTTTTTTTTTCGAATGGCAGCTATAAAATATTTTAGCTTAGTGTGATATATATATATATATATATATATATATATATATATATATATATATATATATATATATATATATATATATATACGAAACTATGTAGCCGATTTTACATTAACTTTGTATATTGTATCCATGATACTCATCAAATCTGCTAATACATAAACTTTTTGTACTCCATTGGTAAGTACCATTTGTTTACATCACCTAGGTAGCGTTAATGTTTTAGGCTATCCACCATCTCGGTATGCTCTCACTTATGTTCGACCATAGTCGTGTGCGCTCCACCACCATATTTGTTTATTTGTGATCGCATTTGTTTGGAAGTTTCTCTTTCACTTTCGTTTTACGCCATATTGAATTATATTTCCAACACACATAGGTAGTCGCGATTCAGCTACCAGGTGAGGTGGCGACACTCGTGTTTATAGACTTTAATAACGTATTTATAATTTGTTGTCATTACTATTTTTAAAAATAATTGTTTTTTTTTTCAATCAACAGTTTACCGACATGCATTAATTATGAAAGTGATAATTTTTTACTACAAAATTTATAATGAATTTTAATTTTTTTCATTTTTTTTTATTAAAACCGAAGTACCATTGCAGTAGGTTAAAATATTATTTTATTCTTAAATGCACTTATTTTTTCATTTAAATTTCAAATTTTTTTATTGCTATCAAGGAACCAATTAAACTCGCAATGATATATAAAATGTATATTTTTTATTTGATAAACGCTACGTCTAATACATTCACATCAATTGGTCCTGGGTATAAGCGAAACCAAGATTTTGTACACTCGCGAACTTCATGGCGACGCAGGATGTGTTTCATTGCAAACTCGGCGCAGCAGAAGCACACAAGTAGATAGATAATGTTCCTTTGGTGGCACGGGGATATGGGAAAGGTTAGGAGGCTTGGGCGGGAGCCGGTCGCTATGATGGATTCCGCCATGTCGGTAGTCAGTATGCAGTCATCTTTGTAGCCAGTACATCGTCATCTTGAACTGCCATTTTACTAACAACTATGTCAATTTTCATGTTCTTGCATTCCGAGGGCTTTCTCCGAGTGCTCTCGCTTTTTCTCTTCTGCATTCTTTCTTTCTTCTCTTCTGCATTCTTTCTTTCTTCTCTTCTGCATTCGTTCTTTCTTCTCTTCCTTTCCTTCTTTCTCTGACATCATTTCCTTCTTTCCTTCTCTCCCATTCGTTCATCATTTGTTTACATCGGCTGTTACTTGAGGCCACCAACTTTGTTGTTGTTTGTCATGTGTTTACATCTGTTGCTACACTGATTACTCACATCCATTCGATGCCTTTTTTAAAATTTACATGGAGGCCGCCATCTTCTTTTTTTTGTTTGTCATTGGTATCTCACCTTACATTGACGCAATCTTGTTTTTTTCATTTGACATTTGTTTCCCAAATTAGTTCTGGCATTGGCAGCTAGTTGGTGCACCAGTCGTTCAATTAGTCTATCTCGTTAGAATTAGTTCTGGAGCTGGCCGCTAGGGATGCTGCTTTTTTTTAAACTCGAAATACCAACTCTAATAGCACGGGATCGAACTGCCGGATCTTGAGTCTCCAGACTAATGCCTGAGACCACTCGGCTATTGCGGCATGCGCTGGGACAAGAGTTTATAAGAAGTATATAGCTTGGAGGCGCATAATAATATCTTTTCTCTTATTAAAGGCACTGCATTTTTATTTCTCATATAATTTTTTTTGTATTTTATTTACATAAAACTAATTTTCTTAAGTTTTTACAATTTAATGATTTATTTTTTATTATTAACATATAATAATTTTCTATGATATTTCTAATTATTTTGTTTTTCAGTTTTTTATTTATGTTTATCTTACATATATGTAGTTTGGATTTAACTTATGTTCTTTTTAAGTTTTTTTATGAATAGATATTTATAAAGTATTTTTCAACTATATATATTTTTAACTTTTACAAGCAAGTGTATCTATTGACATGTCTACAGAATCGTATTTTTTAGGAAGATAAGAATATTCTGTCAGAAAAAACATATTACATGACTGACCAATGCCATATTGGATTTTTATAAGTATGTAGAAAAAAAACATTAGTATACATATTCCTAGGGTTATATGTTATGAACGTTTGATGATTCACACTTTTTGATTTTTATTTATATATGATTTTTTTTTTATTATCCCACACTTAAGTACTGTGCTTACATATAGGGACTTTGTAACCTATGCCAAACATAGAAATTATTTTCTACCCCTATGCTATGATTTGTAAATTTTTTCCGACACAACATCCCTTAATCATACATAACAGTTTATTATCCACTTCGCCTAACCTAACCATCAGGTAAGAACTCCGAATACATTGTGTTTTATTTCTCTCGACATCCCCTTAACCTAATCACCACATTCTAGTCATAGTCAAACTCCTTTTCACCTTCTTCTCTTTTCAATCTTACTTAACAACAGTTTTGATGATCGAATGGTACTAAGTACCAAAAAAATATAATACCTTTCACAATAACATTATCTTGTCGCATTCATGCTACTAACAATACACTCCTAATTCCTAGATATCATCCAATCATATTAACGAATCATACCAGCTAAGCATTCTGCCCTTCTCATACTAACTTGACAGCCCATCAAGCCATTCCGCTCTTACAAACTTATCATACAATTAAAACATTCTCCTTAAACTATCGAAACTACGCTCATACGCATATGCCATATAAAACATACATAGAAATATACATTATATTTAATAAAAATTAGTTACGTTTTTCACGTATAAATCTCGTGACGTGGTACACATAATAATAAGCAAGTTAACCTCCACTGATGACACTTCCAGGCATGAAGCAAACGCGTCGTAAAAACGAATGCCTGTATACAGAATATTTGCAAAGAATTACATCTTTCAACTTCGTGTTGACTACAGTCTCGGGAAGCTGTACCTTGCTAAACACTGTAATTAACCGGACGATTGCCACGGACTCGAACCTTTATGTCTCTCGAATGCAAGTATGGCCTACTGCATCACACCGCACTGTGACGTATTAGGAATAAATAAACAGTATAAAAATTTTCATTTTAATATTGGTAAGCGTTTTCACAGTGCCAATAAAAAATGTCACGAGAAACAGAAGAGTCTATATTCTAAATGCTGATAGATTGTTTGCTCAAATAAATACGGACAAAATTTTATTCATTGAAAGTAAATCAATTGTTTATTTACTTAGAGCAAAAAAGAATAATTTTTCTTTACTGTGCTGTTTTATTTACCATTCTGAAATTGGAATTTTAAAATCAGTTTACTGCCAATTTGTAAGTTGAAACGATAAAAATATTGATGGGGAAACTAACGATTTTCTGTAATAAAGATATATAAGCATTAATTAAAACAGGAACTTTTTTTTCACTGTGGTTGACTGCATTTATGTTGAAAGTGTTGGCATATTACATAAAATACACTTGCCAAAAACTAAAACCAGTAGGAATGTATTTAACAAAACTCGTATATTTCATAAGGAAAATATTCGTTTCTGTTAGAAACATTTTATAACGGCGCGCGACATGGGAGCCGTTGTTGTGGTTGCGAGGCTGCGCAAAAGACGCTTTCCTTAGATAGACGGAATGCGTGCGACCATGGAGGTCCCCACGCCACACTTTTTTTGCTGGCATGACGAGTTGTTTGGCACCATGACATGCGGGAGTCCAGAAGTCTGAAACTGTGTCACGGCCAGCCCATGTAAGGACGCCACTGCGCTTGCGGAAATTAACACACCCGTGGGATAACCGCACAGTGTGAATGATGACTCAAGCTGCGCGGAATCTTGTTTCGCGGAGCCAACATAGTACATCACTGCGCAAAAGACGCGATGTACGAAGCTCAGGTCCGTGGGACAGACGTACAGTGATGTGTCTGCAATTACGTTAGGTACATTTCATGCCTCACACGGGAACAGCTTGGTCTATTGCCAAAAATTAAGTGTTATATATCTGAAACAAACAGATCTTAAAACAATGTACTTACTTTTATTTAATTATTTATAATATCGAATGCTTCCATTATTCTATAAAAATATTCGCACGAATCCGTTGAATTGCCTTCGTTGGTGTAATTAGTTAGGCTTTGTTTGCGCGAGGTAGAGAAATATCCTGGAATTATAACTTTTGCAGGGTTTCAGAAAACAGGAATATGTAAAAAATACAGCGAAAACGAGAATATATATCTAACATGGACACAAAGTTCTGTGTTTGACAAGAATATATATATATATATATTAACACATTGAAAACTCGCTACCCTTGAAGACAAAACTCTCATGGATATTCTTACATTATATCACTAGTGTCTATGATGATCTTATATGAACACTATGAAACATCTGTGTGTAATATACACAGAGAAAAACCTGTAAGAGCTTAACGAGGTCTTGAGAGCCGACGAATGTGTAGCAGAACTGGATTTGGGAGATCATTTAGCAAAACCTGTAAGAGGTTAATGAGGTAGTGAGAGCCGATGAGTATGGAACAGTGCTGGAATAAAGTGAAGATGGGAGAAGCGGGATTAACGAGGTCTTGAGAGCCGATGAGTGTGACTTGAGGTGAGTATGGAGCTGTGCTGGAATCAAGGGAAAATGGGAGAAGAGGGATGTAAATTTTGGCAATTCTCAAAAAGTATTGTGGTCACGATGTATCCCTCCGCCACAGTTGTTCTGCCGGTAAAGACAGCAAACTAACTTATGAATCCAATGGCAGGCAGTGAAGAACGGACAACTTCAGTACTTAGGCTACTATAGCTGGTTGTCATTCCCAACTGTTTTATTTTCGTTATTCCCACGTAATATACTAGCTAAGCTACGATACCCAATTTCTGCTACCTTCTGTTATACCCATGGGCACAACAGAAGGCATAAAAGTTTATGTAGCAGAAGAGAAGAAAGAATGCATCAGTTCATACCCACACGTTACGTAAAGTGCTAACAGAAAATCGTTAATGGCTATGGCAGGCAAAAACAACTAGCAAATGGCAGACATTCCACAAATGGCAGACATTCCGCTGTTGGCAGAGCTACAAATTAAAATCAAATATATGTATGAGCATTGTGGTACATCCAAAAAGTACGAAGACAGTTTGTTTTTCGTGAAGACTGTATTTATTTAAGTTTCTGAGTACAAGTAATAGGCCATTAATGCATGGAAAATAATCTTAGTAACGACACTGCTTATGTATAAAAAACAAGGTACTATTTTCACTTTTATGTACAACGGAACTTTTACGCGAATAGTCAAAACATTATTAAATTATTTAAATAGTTATATTTAACAAGTATAATAATTAATATTGTGCTTTCCATAATTAAACAAGCTTATACGTTAGGAGACTAAAAGAAAGTGAAAATATCACAATACCCATAATAAAGCTTTCATGTGTGGGGGTTAGCATCACTCCTGCTACATGTCATTTACACAGTCAATTGTCAAGTTATGTGTGTAGCACAGTGGGTTAACACACGGATTTAATAACATGTAGGTTTTTGTTTTAGAATTCAAATCTCCGTCATGTACCGAAATTTGTAGTTGTTTTATGTGATACATTGTTGTCCTTTATAATTTATGTTATTGTCAGAAAACGTTTATTTATAGAATTTCTTTGGATAAAGGCAATAATACACAAGTAACTGCACAGTGCAATCGGCTGCCTGTAGTTTTTTTAATTTAGCTTTGGTTTGTATTATTGCTTTTAGATAAATATATTGCAGAAATAAGCGTTTTCTGGTAATAACTTCATTTATAAACAGCAATAATGTATCACATAAAACGACTAAAATGTTTCGTGGTACAGAGATTTGAACTCTAAAACCTAAAATTTCGCAGTTCGAATCCGCGCACCAACCCGTTAAGCTACTGACACAACTCCTGTGATGCTTGTGTATAAGGCTATATATAAAATAACAGTCCATATTTATCACGTATTTTTAAAGTCGTGTTTATTGATTTATTATGACCGTGGGAGTTAATTAAAATGTTTCCCGTTACTTACGTGTGCGCTAAGATTCATTTGGTACATAAACACGGTTTACAGAACCCGTAATTTTTTCGTGAACAGATATATACGCATCGAGGTTGCTTCTCGGACGTCCGCCATCTTGTCTGTCGCAGCTCCGTGGGTATAGCAGAAATTATAACACATTCTAGTACCGTTTCGGGCATGTCGATGGGTACGAAACTGTTGTACCCAGAGCAAGACGCCTCCGGTGGGGCTGGATTGTAACCTACACGGCAGCAGAAACGCTAGCAGAGAATGGGCATGAAGACTGCTACGGAAATGGGCATTGTGTAGGGCCGGCTTCAGAGTCTGTTAATTTTAGTCCACGTACATTTGAAAAACCTCCCGTAATAGAAAATGTTCAGCAAAATTTAACTTTCCATTTAAAAATCATTAGAAATTCAATAAAATAAATTAAGGTAAAACAAGGTTTCTTTAAAGTCCAAAATTCATTTCAAATATTCTAACAATAATTTAAGAAAACATTGTTTTTAAAATATACGAACTTACTGTTTACTTCGTAATTCCTAAACACGTGCCTATCTTTTGGGTTATTACTTCACTAACATCGTGTGTCGGCCACTGATACGAAATAATTTACGTGCTGACTTATGCAATTAACAAAACACTTGAAACCAGAAAATTTAAACTTCACAGCGTAAATACTCTTCACTGACGCTTCGCGATGGTCGCAGAAAACGGCGGCTCACAAAAAAAAAAAGTGTCTGGCTTGAGTAACTTACATTTTACTGCTGAACAGTTGATGTTTAAACAGAATGCCTATATAGAGTTTTGTTCCTTAAGAACTACAAGATAAAAAAAATGGTAGTGCACTTCTCCCACCCTTTGTTTCCGTACGTATATTTTCCAAATTTTCCATATTTCTGCCTAGAAGTTTACTCTATTACAGCTGTCAAAAACTTGTTGCTTTAAGTAAACTGATCTCGATGTACACATAAATATGCCCTTTAAGAGATACTTGTCTTTTCCCTTCGTATAATTAGCATGTACTCTACTCCCGTGCTGTTCTATTGGAAGAAGATTGTTTGACATTTGGGAACAAATATAGTTATATCTGAAGTTGGTCGGTACTATTGGAAATATTCATGTTTTGGGCCAAGCTGAAATTATGTTTAATCCATGAGAAAGAAAATAAATCTTAATTGGTCGTAATATTTTTGTGACTTTTAATTTTTTTAAAATAATTTTGCTTATTTTTATCACATATAAATATAATTAAAAGAGTGGTAATTACATAACAACATACGTAATGCCACTGATTAACCCACACCCCCGTTGACAGTTGGTTCCACGATTTCTGCCTCGCCAATGGTGAGACCACCATCAACAGCAGGTCCGGCACCCACAGCTCCAGGAATACATACTCCTGGTCGGTGCCGACGGGTAGGTGCAGGTTCGTTCCCCGAGAGGGGGGCAGAGACATCCGTAGCGGGTACCGTCACGAATGTCTGGCGTCGACACTGTTCTCAGCAAGGTCTGATCGTCTGGCTGGCAGCATTCTTCTTATTGGGCCTAGGATGCTTTGAAGGTTCGTGCCCTGCCTGGGAAAGCTCCACGGCACAGTCTGATGTGTGGATGATAGCAGGCAGCTGGGCCAAGGCAATGATTTGGTCGGTGGTGCAGGGCAGCTGTATCTGTGGCGTTATGTGGAACACGACACAGGCCGATCGTCCTGGACAATCCATTTGAAACTATGTTGGTTCGTAGGCGATTGGATAATGCGCGAAACACCAATGGTGCATGCCACTACAATCTCAGCTCCCGGTGTAGGTGTGCAGATAACCATCTTCTGCGATGAAACTGCATTCAATGCTGCCATAGTAAGGCTTGCAATTTATATAACTATTTCAAGGACAGCATGGAGTCATGGGGACGATCAGACCTCTAGACGACGACTAAATGAGCGCACTGATTGATGGCACATATATCATTCGGGATGATTAACAGGTGGACCACCACACAACAACTAAAATTGGCGTAAATTTTAGGTAACTTTGTGTCTAGTCGTATCTTGCCGATTCACGGTCGAAGGACGAGGCGCGCCATTTGTGTAGCGGCTGTGAGTTTCTCCATGTGTGTGTCCAGACAGGTTCTAATATGTTGGAGACGTGTTGGTGCGGGTCGTTGTAAAGTTTTGGTAGCTTGTGCAGCGAAGGACAACCCTATTCGCACTGCACATCGATGATTTCAACTTCGTTTTTGCACAAGTCGCTCAGCCATTTCTTCTGTTCGGGCCCTGCCACATAAACCAGTACTTACGGATACTGCATCAGCCAGTCGCGCAGGATGTTTCCCACCTGACATTATGGAATCTTGCCTTCGTCCCTCTCCAGTCCATGGTGGTACTTGGTCAGCTAGTCATTCGTCTTCTTGCTTTTCTCGTCCAAGAGTTTCCACGAATAAGAGGGGCGGAAGGAGCACGTGCACGTTATTCTATCGTCGTTGTAGTTCACTGTGATATCCTTGACCATGTAGCCACTCTGGCTCTGGAAGCCTTGCAGGATACACTACACCCTGATACAAACTGAGGTGAGAAGCAACGATCATCTCATTTACATATGCTTAGCTCACCATGTTCACCAGTCCCAAAAAGCAGTCATAGCTCAATACTCTGTCGTGCAAAATCAAACAGTAGGCAGCAGTGTTCGCAAGGTATGTTTTCCTTCCACAAACTCTTCTTGATCGAAGGAGCTGTTCAAATCCACATATGGATAGCTTTTGCCATTCAAAGCTATTTTTATGTTCTGAACTTTGCAGTGGTCGAAGGTCGATTTATCTGCCGAGATGTTGCATTGCTTGTTCGTTTGAAATGCCAGTATGATGTAACATTGTTTTTCCCTGCTTGAAGACATCTTCACATCCCAGTGATTCCTGGTGGCAGATGGCACGACCTGACACATAACCATACTCCAACTCCTGGAGTTTATGTCGAGGATCTTTTATTTCTTGATGTAGTTCAGTAGCTTCATGACTTCGCAGATGCTCGGAGTCACGTGGGGTACGAACCACTCCATGTTGGTCAGGGTTACGGCGGCGGACTATGGGTTTTCTCCAGCTCCCAACACTGCATCGAGATGCAATGTGGCTGGAATGATCATCAGTTCTTGCTTCGCTCCTATTATTATCTTCCTATAATCCTTGGCGAAACAAATTAGCATTGATAGTGGCACACTCGCCTCGAAATTGCCTTCTGCGAAGATGGGACCTTTGTTGCTGTCTTCCATTCCTCAGCCGGCCACTTTTTCCATGTCGAGTTTGTTAGGCATGAGCGAGAGATATTTTTTTATAGTGGTGGTTATGCCCACATCCAGCTTTTCGTCAATAGTAACATCATTCATTTCGTACCTTATTCACTCTATGAGGTGGAGTATATCATTGCTAGCGAACACTGTTGTGGTTGGGGTGGGTCCCATCCTCTTTCGTGAGCATTCCTCGATTGCACAGGAATTATTTTAAAGGCAGGGTGTATATATCTTAATGCTGTATCGGAATTCGAACCTCATGTCAGAGGTCATAGAGACCAGTTAGATATGGCTGTTAACAATGCAGCTCAAACTTGTTGATACTGTTGTCGAATTCTGCCTGCTGGGTCACGTTCAGTACATTGTCATCTTCCATGCCTGGTCATTTCCAGTGCTAGACTATGTAGAAACTGTTTATTGGCTTGTGTTAGCATGTCGGTTTCTCGAGCTCTACTGGATGCGGGTTTGGTACTGCACTCAATTTTATACACGGTACACCTAGTAAAACTCAATCTTGTTGTTTAAAGTGCAAGCACAAAGTGATTTCTTTGTTTCTGTAATCTATCTGTTTATCTTCCTTATCGACGATTGATTCAACCACTTCATATGCGTTCTTCGCGAATACGGGAACATAAATGATTCATTTTGCCACTTCGACCATTTATAACCTGAGGGGGCCATCGGCGCCAACTCGTTCAAAATATTGCTGGTTTTACCATTGACATAGTAGCTGCTCGCCAAATTACAGTTTGTGCGTATCACGTTCACTCCAAATATGTTTAACAGTCTCGACTATTTGTGCATTTTACCAGCTGTGTAGATTCGCATCTCAATCCCCAGCATCGGTCCGATGGTATCCAGTTCGCTGAAGTCGATATCTGCACTGCTAAATAGTTCTCCCTTCTGTGTTTTGGGTTACAGTGTAGTTCGAAAGTCACATTCGATGGCAAGGAATGCTTTTTGGAATTAGCGAAGTCCTTCAGTTTGTGTGCACTAGTGGGAAAGCTTATTCCCTTCATATCACCTACCACTACATACCAGAATGCAGAATTCACATTTTCATCTATGATGGATATGGAGCTGTAAGTCTGAAAATCCGTAAGTTCGATGACACACTCACATTCCAGCTCCAAGGGCAGGTAAAATATCGCCCTCAGCACGGATGTCTTACCACTTAGAATGATGGACACTGACATACTGAATGGAATAATTATTCACCCTCAATTTTTTTTTATTCCACTGTGCTAGAACGTGAAGACACAAAAGTCCACATTTCCACATGTTAGGTGGCTGCTCTGTTTCGTAATTGTATGTTAGTTTGCAATCTTTCAGGTATAGTCGCAATTTGGGGTGGAGGATGCAAATTCCCAAAACTGTTATAATAGTCTGCATGTTTATTCTGTTTTACATATTCTACCCAGTGAGTACCAGGCCTGGCTATCACATACAGATTAATGATTGCGAATTCGTGTCTCCTGGGTTTAGCAGGCAATGCATCTCGCATGAAAACTCCACTAAAATTAACTATCTTTAATTTTAGAGCAAATGTTTCCAAATCCACATTTGTGAGCAGTCGTTTTGGTAGATATTTCATTAGTGCTTTCTCCTGCTGCGACCCATTTTCTTTCTCGCACCTGCTCCTTGTTAGGACCTGTCATATGTAAAGTCCTTGGTCGTTTTTTATCCATGGTTACAGCTTCCAGTTTACGGTTGTGGCGACGGTTTTCCTCCAATTGCTTATATTTGTTTGAGGCTCGTTCCACTGCACTAACACTATTAATTATGGCCCCGACGATCCTGCCCAGAGCACCGATTGCATGGCTCAAGGCAGGAAGATATCCTCCTGTATTTTTTTTCCCTCTCCTCTTGGAACTTCGTCTTGTTTTCTTTGCTCCTGTGCCCATCTTCACCTTGGAATTTATCGCATTGGAAACACCCTATGTAGCTATTTTTTTCACCGAATCCGGTATCTGGATATTTTCTTATGTCATCGGCCTTCTGTGCAAGTATTTTGTCTGCCTGGTGCCTGTTTCGCAGATATTTGTGATGGGAATAGGTGATATCATGCCACTTGGATGCCTTGTCCAGTGCATTGATGCCCATATCGCTGCATGCCAATCTTTTGGCTAGCTTGGTTCCTGGCCCGCAGATCCTGTATCTGGCCCGAATTTCGCCTTATTTACCTTACGATGCATTGAATTAAACTGACCCAAAACTTACAAAAACACTCCCTTTATACATTTTTGTGTCATTACAATTCTAGACTTGGAACAGTAGAGACATATCACATATTCAAATATGACATTTCAGTGCGATTTCTGCCAGAAGCTATTTACTCAGAATGTTAATTTGAAGAGACATTTTCAAAGCTTCTTAATGTGTTCAAGAATCTTGTTAATGGTACCTCTTCCTCCTTCTCCTCCCCCTACACCTCCTCGACCTCCACCTTGTCCAGAAGATTGTAGGTGTAACATATAGATCGTCATGCAAGATGTTACCCTACCTATACACATATGCTGAAGATGAAGCTTTCTCCCACGAATTGCGAAATGGAAGCCTATTTCCAAATACTGTGAGCTGCATCATTGCAGGACAATCGGGTTGCCCCAATAATTGTGTCCTAGTGAGCCTGCTGGATGAATAGAACGGCCTTTGGTTCGCGAATGTGTACCTGTACTCCAAATAACAGCAGTGACTGAAATAACAATGCCTGGCAAGAGACTGCTGGCCATGGAAGGTTTGGGCTATTTCCCATGCAGTGCTAATGAAGCCATCGTGTCGCCGAGCGAAACACTGCCAAACTTGATATTTGTATTTGATGGCATTGCCTGCAAGAAACAGACTTGTATTCAAGAGTACTTTAAAATGAAACAGCATGTGTATGTTGACTGTGTGTACCTCGGCCAGACTTATTTGCGCATACCCAAACAGCTGCTTCGCGATAATCCTAATGTTTTGGTGCAGTTTCGCATGGACGATATGAACTTGTAGCATGTGTATGACGAACACATCAATACGGAAATTATGTTTGCATAATTCAAACATATGTGTTCTGTATGCTGGAACGAGCAATACGGATTTTTGGTGATCATAAATTACTGGCCTCTATATAATTGCAGGTACAGGTGTGGTTTCTATCAGTTTAAAGTAAGATACTGACCATGAGTAACAATACAGTTTCCAAGTTTGGACATGGTCTATGCTCTGATGAATATGATGGAAGTGTGCTAACGAAAGCTCACCTTACCGACATTCGCAGCGGTCAGTCGCTTCTTAAGCAAATGATCGAGAGCATGAAAAATGATGTGGTAGAAGATTTGGTGTCTATCAACTGGCACATAGGGGGTGTGATGGCATGCATAATAGTCCTTATCAATGTGTCGAACGTGCAGGGACACGGAGAATAGAAGACTCTTCATAATATATTAATGTACAAACTAGCTGCCAAAAGCAATGTTGTGAAGCATACCAAGAAGGTGCTGGATGGGTGCATCGACCGACTGGAAAGGATGGAAAATTTACTTTCCACATCTCGAGAATGAATATGTGTTTATACATGTGTAGTTGTGTGTTTATTCCATTCAATGAATAATGATGGACCAAACCGGTCTGATGACTGAGCTGCAGCAAGGCATCGAAAATGTTCGCACTAAATATCCACTTGCTAAAAGTTACAAACTGGCTCTCAAGAATCGAAGGGAAGAGGCTTACAAGCCTATAACCAGCTGTCTTGGCGAACTTTGTTGGTAATGCTAGGAGGAATCTTTGCATCTGCCCAATATCAAACATGAAATCAAGATGGAAGGATCGACCTCAACGCATAAACGGAAAAGAAGCCCGGTATCGTCCGAATCGGAAGGTGGCATCACTAGCAACGAAGATAATCTGCCACTGATCGATTTGCTATGTGCAAGGGGAATAGAAACGAACACGAGAGTGTAGACCCGAGGTGGACACACCGGTCGGGTACTACATCGCTTCCCACTCCGATAGGAACAGCGACAAGGCGTATGGCCTGCGACACCACGACTAAAAATGGTTTCTGGGAAACAAGGAAGTTATGTTTCTTCAAGAAGATGTGATGTAGATCATCATGCGCAAGGTGAAAATGACACATGGTCTGTGCGAACTTTTGTTTTGTAGGCATCCGGGTCAGTACACTGAATCAGATTTGCGCAAGTACCATGACCTGCTACAGTCCAATCGTTCTCATTATGAGAACGATTAAAACTTAACGAGGCTACTTAAGGACACAACCCATGCAAAATTCGGCATTATAGCAGGACTGTTTCCACGATTTGCCTAAGGTATTGGATCGGGTCTGCTGCTGCAGAAGATCGCCAACAAAGGCAAGTTAGACTAATTGCATTGGGTCGATCCGAACGAACTCGTCGGTAGACTATTGCTACAGTCGCTTCGCAGTATGCTGGCAATCGGTCACACACCTACGAGATTATGTCCATCATCGAAGAACTCGTCGAAGCTGGCTAAGTCGTGCGATGACAAAATATGTGGTTCCCTGCGAATGGCACATGTCGGCTAGAAGGAATAACCCTCGGAGAAAGTACGTCATTAAAGGCTGCATTTTGACTGTAATAGACACGTTTTACAAGTATGTCTGGGCCAGGCCGCTCAAGTCTAAGTATGCATGTGACGTCACTGAGGCCATGGCGGATGTGTTAAACGAAGGACACATTCAAAATAATTTACACATTGACTATGGCGAAGAATATTTTTATGGTAATTTCCATTCACTGATACAAAAGGTACAGCATTAATCGCTATTCCACATACTCCAGACCCAAGACTAGCATCGTCGAGCATTATTACCGGACTCTAAAAGCCAAATTGTGGAGGCATCTCATGGCAAACAGAAACTACAAGTGGCTTGAGCTACTGCCGTAACTCGTTCGCGAATATATTTCTACCATTCATTCTACCACTCGCATGAAGCCCGAAGATATCGAGGGCGACTCCGTTTTTCGGTGTGTTTATGCTATTCCGACGAGAGGAGAGACCCACACAAGCAGAAAGGCAATATCGGTGACCTGGTGCGCATCTCCAAAAAGCATGGCATTTTTCACATTGGATTTCGTCACAACTGGACGGCATAATTGTACAAGGTGGTTCGCATACGACATTGGTACCTGTGCATGTATTACCATGAGGACCTACGAGGCGAATCCATCGTCGGAGGTTTTTTGCAGAGGAGATCCAACCTATGATCTTTCCAGACGTGTATTTGATGGAAAATGTGCTGACACAATGTAAAGGACGTGTGTATGGTAGGTGGCTCAGACACTTAAGCGTGACCACTCCTGGGTTGATGAGAAATACATTCTGAATTAGGACTTAGGAATGTTTTTTTTATGTGATGTTATGGTTGTGTATGGATTTTTAAAATAAAAGTGTGATTTTACCTTACTTTGCATTCATTTTATTCTTGCCTGTCCTTGTACACAGATATAGGGTTGCAAATAGCTAGCTCTGAAAGACTGATTAAATTGTTGGTGTTGTGAGAGTCTGTTTTAATCCATCATGAGAAGTGTGGCAATGGCTTTGTGTTTATCAGCCCCTTAAAAATGTTATATTAGTATGAAAACTTTCAATATTGTTCACTAGTTAAACTTTTAACACTTTTTCATTTGTATGAGGTTTTAATATATGCATTATAAAACATTTTTTTATATTTATTCGCATTTTTACAAAAATTGAACTTAATACATCAGTTAAATTTCTTTTTACAATTTTTTTCATAAACCTGAAGTTGACATATGACAGTATATTAATATTTTGAAGGGAACATCGTCATCTTCTGTGTGGATAAACATGGAAGGCTCACAGGGTGGAACTGCTAGTTACTGAAGATGGAGTCACAACCAGCATCTACCACCACCAGTGCAGTACCATTGTTTCACATTGGTATAGTGAACATAGTCTCCCAAGTTGATCTGTCATGGTTTAAAATGGCGGTGTGACGTTCTCCATCACATTGCTCTTCCCATGCAAACACAGATATTTTTACTTTGACAATTGTATTCGTTTTTTTCCTTGTTTTTAAAAAAAAATTACCAAGATTTTTCACCACTATCTTTACATTACATTTTAATGTATTTTTGGGGGTAAATGACAAACAATAAAATTGGAGATCAAAGATTTTAAAATTTTTAATATATTTTATTCTTTAAATTCTTCTATTATATTTTCACATACATGTTAAGCAATATTAGTTCACAATGACAGGCAAAAAAGTTCTCTTAATGTATTTTCGTCTGAATTTATGTTGTGCCGCATGTTTCGCATTAATCCTACACATTTAATTTTAAAGACAAATATTTATGGAAAAGTTCCCTGCTGTTTATATGTTTTACACACACACCGACATGCACCATGTGACTAAAACAACTGTAAGTTTATTCACACTATGTTGCTCTTTTCCAAACACTGTTTCTTTACAACTTTATTATTTGTCACTGTCCTTCTCAGTCCTCATCCTGTAAGCTTGCAATTTATTTCACAAGGCAGTCTGCGAAAAGCCGTGGTCAGCTCGACGAACGGAATCGTGTCAGCTTCCTTGTCTGGTAAGAGTCTATGCATCTCGCCATCGCATCCTTCATTGGAGCGAAGCACTGTTTCCTGCCCCCTCCCCTTTCTCGTCATATTTTGTAGTCCCTATGCTGGATGCCTTTTTAAATGAGAAATGTTTCATCATTTTCAGCTCCAACAGGTCAACGGTGCTGCATTGTGGGGTTACATCCGGCCTCATATTGTACGCTACACATGTTTCACCATCGCACTGGATTCTGTCCATAAAATACACTTTTGACTTACCTTTGGCATTCATGATGCTTGGATTGTATGCAGGAACCAGGGTATAGTAGAGGCGGGAACGATTCACACCATCACAGGCTTCTATGTTTTTCACAGCATCCCCATACCGCAGGTCATCTAGCCAGCATGGACCCCTCATGTGCTGGAAGCCATTAGTCGCATGTCCTCGTGGTGAAGGGGGAACTGGGTCGGAGAGATGATGTGATCAGCTGCATTAGTTCAGATGTCGCTTGGTATGCAGAGTCATTCATATTGTTCACTGTGCAGATCACTTCGTCGATGGAGGTGGTGTCAGTGGTGGCTGCTGCTGCACGATGTTGCATATTGCACCGACTTCGGGAGTGAGGAGTTTCCGGAATGAAAGTGGTGCAGCCTTTGAAGCACTCCTTGCAGGGCAGGCAGTCCTGTATGTCTTCGTCCAGCTGTAGGTAAATAAGTAAATATCTTAATATGACCAAAAATTCGTACAGTGCATACATCAGAAGGAACTCTTTCAGCAGGTATGGTAACCAATCCCATTTGTCCAAGGCACTAAGTAAATCCACCATTCCCGAATACTAAAATGACCAAAAGGATTTTATGTCCGCTCGGAAAACAAACATTCTTCTTGTAAAACTCCAGATGAGAAATAAACTGTATACTCGAAGGCGAGCAGGTGACATCGACGATGGTAGCAATGCATGGATGACTGGGTACCGTAGTGTTTTATATGCTGGTATATGAATGCAAAGAAGGGGTGTAGGCAAAGGTGCCTGTTTGGCTCTGACAAACTAACCAATGGGAAAATATGTATGACTGGAAGGAGTTGGAGGGAAACCTGCTGACTCATTCTCTTTAGTTACCAGATGCCAATCAGTTGCAGAAATTCTAACACAGGCTCATCCGACACCATCCAGGTGCGAAAATGACTTGTAAGCACGTACAGACTCCAGTTACCAGACACCAAGCGGGTGCAGATAGCCTATGTGCTGACTTTGGCACTCCTGTGCGGCTCCTGCTTCTGGGTCTCGTCCGCCAGTTTCTGGTCGGTGTTGGTCCTCTGTGCTTTGTGATCCTAGTCGTTCCTTCACTGCTGCCCTTACTGGGCATACCATGGTTTCGTCTTCTGCTTCTGCCATTCCCGGCCCTGCCTCTGGGGATCAACCTATGCTGGACTTTCTCCAGGGACATTTTGTCATTCCTTCTGGGTTCTGATATTTATTTCTTGGTTGCCCTGTTTCAGCCAGGTTCTTTCCTCATTTCGGGTCGGTGCCTCCTTTGAGGATAAATGTGAGGCTGTGATCACTCGGCTCTTGCTCTTGAGTGAACTATGCAAAGTGTTTTCCTCTTCTCCCTATGCCTAGGCCCCGTTTAATCTGGTTGTTACCTGGAATGCCTGCTCCATTCTCTCTCGCCTCCCTGAACTTCTGGGCTTCCTCGCGCACTTCTGCTCTTTTCTGGTGGGCATTTCCAAGATGTGACTTTTCTATTACTGGTTATGTGGTCCATCATGCTGATCGTGCCGCCACTATACGTGGTTAGGTGGCTCTGTTTGTGTGCTCAGATATCAGCCATTATTTCGCCTTTCGCTCCACAATCTTCCTTTAGAGGCTTGTCATTCGCATCACAGGCATGGTGCGCCCTTTTACAGCTGTGGCGTTATATCTTCCACCCCATTATGCCTTTCCCTGTGGGGCTCTCGATATGCTGTTGGCTATAGATTCATCAGTTCTCCTCCTTGGCGATTTTAACTGCCATCACATTTCCTGGCACTGCCTTTCCATGGACTCCTGTGGTCGTGGTCTTGCTGCTTTTGTTTTCTTTCTGGGGTCTAGTGCTTTTTACCCCACACACTCCCTCTTTCCTTCCTGCCCACACTGATCACCAGCCCTCTGTGCTGTATTTGTTTGTATCTTCTCCACATGTGCTTCTCTCCCCTCCTTGGACATTGGTCGAATTGGCCTCGGATCACCTACCTTTGTTGCCTCTCTTTCTTTTCCTGTTTCTGCGGATGCCTTTGCATTTTGGTGGGACTTTAATTGTGCGGACTGGCTTGGTTATCAGCGTCTTCTTGATATGTCGCTGGATTTGTCTTCTGTTCCTCACTCTCCTGCTGCACTTGACTGTGTGGTTGCCAGCTTCGCCGACGCTGTCTTGTTGGTCGCCGCTGTCTCCATTCCTCGTCAGTCCTCTTGGTGTCCTCGCGACCGTTTCCCGCCCCAGGTGCATACTATACTTCACAGCTGCGATAGGGCGCCTTTGCGCTGGCAGTTTTCCCGATCTCCTGCTGATCTTGATGCCTATAACCATTTTCGTCATTATGCACGGTGGGCAGTTGAGCTTTGGTCAGCTCAGTGCATGGGGGAGTGCCTGAGCTCCCTTTCCTTCCGACACAGCACTGTATGGCGCAACGTCTGTCGCATACATGCTTCCCCTTGTGGTCTCACACTGCTCTCTTCAGGTGGTCAGCCTCTGGAGTCGCTTTTCGAGCATGCTATTTTACTTGCAGAATCATTTCATGCTACCTATCATCTGTTCTTGCCTCCTCCTGTACAGCCTGGTTCCGATCTTGAGTCTATGGTTTTTCATCCTGATGTATATGCTGTTCTTTCTGGGCCAGGCCCTTTCTTGCATCCCGTCACGAGGTGGTTCGCATGGTCGATGATTTGGCCTTGGTGAAGTCGTTAGGGATCGGTGGTATTCCTGTTCTCCTCCTGCAGGCTGTGACCTGTAAGTATATTATTTACCTTGCATCCTTGATCAATGCTGCTGTTTGTCTGCGCTACTTTCCTGTCCCTTGGAAGCTGGCTGTGGTTGTCCCTTTTCCTTATCATGGTGGGGATCCTGCACTCCCCAGTGGTTACTGCCCCATCTCTCTCATGTTCTCTCTGTCGAAGGTGGGGGAGTATGTTCTTTTTTCTCTTCTGTCGCAGCCGATCGTCTTGCTGTACTTCCCGACCATCAGTTCTGTTTCTGGAAAAGGCACTGTGCGTTGCATGCTGTCACTTCTGTGGTAGACCGAGTCTCTGACAGGTTTTGCACCCTCCACCATTCTGTGCTCCTTCTATTTGATTTGGTGTGGGAGATGGAATCGGTCCACCATGACGCCCTGTTGACCAAGCTATGTTCTTTTGGTTTCGATGAGTGTCTCTTGGCTGTCCTTCGCAGTTTTTTATATGGCCGGTATTTTCAGGTTCATGTGGCCTGGGTCTTGTCTCCCTCGTTTCCTCTTTTGGCTGGTGTTCCCCAGGGTTCCTTGTTAAGTCCTATTCGATCTGTTTTGTACATGCCCAGCGTACTTGGCTTGCCAAATGCTGCGGTTTTTCAATATGCTGCCGACACTGCTGTTCTGCTTTCAGGAGCTCATGCCGCGCATGCTTGCTGTTCGCACCCAGGTCAGCCTGAGCTCCCTGGGTGTGTATTTTTAGCGCTGAGGCATTCGCCTGAACCCTGCAAAATCAGAGCTCATCTTTCTTACCAAGAATTGTGTTCTTCCCCTTCTGCCACCTACCTTCTTGGGTCATGAGCTGTCATGGTAACCTATTAGCCCTTACCTTGGCATGTTTTTAGATTCCTCCTTGTTATGGCACCATCATATTCCTGTCCTGATTGGTTGTGCCGCTGGTGTCCTATGTTCTGTCTGTCCTCTGTTGGTGTCCTCTTGTCCCTTGTTGCTTTATGTGCATGTTCATTTGTGGCAGTCCTTGGTTGTTCCTGTTTTAATTTATGGTGCAGCTGTGTGGGTGTACACCCCCTGTCTCTACTCATCCTCTGGTGTCCGTGTATCATGGTGGTCTCTGTGTTCTTCTTGGAGTTCATGTTTTTTACCACAGTGGATTTGATGTATCGTCTCTGTGGTGTCTGTCCTTCTGCTGTCATTCTCGATATCGCCACTGCCTTCTATTGCAGTGCTGCCCACCATCGCAACCCCCTGGTTGCTGCCCTCAGCAATTATGATGTCCTGGACACTCATCTCCATTGTCGCATCTGTTTCTTTCATCTGACAGCACTGGTCTAACAACATGGACTCTCTTTGGCTGTGCTGTGTGTGCTTCTGTTGTGTGTTGTGCATGTTTTCCCTGTGTAGGACAGGTATGGTTATGGGCGATTCCATTTGTATGATATGATGTGGCCACATGTGTGGCGAAGCTGTTGCCACCTAAGTAGCAAAGATGTTATTGTGGCCACCTGTGTGGCATTCTATATGGTTTCTTTTGGTGTTTTTGAATGCTTCTGTTTTGCCTGTGTTATTGTTAGGTGTATGCAATGTCACCTGACTTTTCTTGATTTGATTTTGTACTTGTCTTGGTTTATTGATTTTTTACATGATGTGTTTCCTGGTCTGCTGCTCTCTGGATTTACCCTTTTCAAGAATTTTCATTTCTGTTACGTGTGTTTTCTGTTCTGTTTTCCTTACCATTTCATTGTGATTTACCTGATAGAGACCTTGTGACTGGGGTGGGATTATTTTACTGTGTTGTTTGCCACATGTTTTTGGTTTTTGTAATATTGCTGTTATATGTTAGGACATTTCAAAAACTATAAGGCTGTTATTATTATTCAGGATACATTTTCAATTAGTTATGTATCAAAATTTGTTCGAAATATGTGACCACTTTTTTAAATCTATATTATACAATAAACTTTCAGATTTTTATACCTTAACATTGCTAATTCGACATTAATATTCATGTGTGTTGTTTCACTGGCAAGTTTCTGGAGTTCAGATTCTTTGTTATTTTAAAAAGTTTGCTGGAATTTTTGTTCACCACTTTCATAATTTTTTCGAGATTATTTATATTTTTGGTTTTGCAAACTTCGTTATTTAGGCCAGACACATTTTATACAGAATTACAATAATAAAGTAAAAAATTTGTGAAGGGAGAAATTTTATTACAACCGTAGTAAAATCACTTATTTCTATGTTGGCAACATTGATGAGTAATAAAATGTTTCTTTGCTATAATTTGACTATTATTAGCATCATTTATTCACCAATAGATAGCATCAAAGATGTTTTAAATAATTATAAAATAATATTAATAAAACTTTCATTTTATAAAAAATATAAAATATATGAACACAAATTTTATTAGCATAGTAGTATTTTGTTTATTCCAACCAATTATATTGTTAATGGTTTCATTATAAAATATAATATAAATTGAACAAATCTCAAGTAATTTTTATAGCCTCTAAATATAAGGTAACTTATTTACTGAACAGGTACATCAACACACCAGGCTCTGGTGTTGGGAGGAAAGCATCCTAAAGAGATCATGTCAGTCAACAGAGCTTTTGGCTTATACATACCACATTATGTTATTGGTAAGTAGCAGTTATAAAAAACTTGTTTTTAATTTTACTTTAAAGTTCATTTTACTAAAGTAAATTAATTTAATATTTAAACTCTCAGGTGGACAACATTAATTAAGTTATACACGTAAGACCTAAAATATTTTTACACTTTAAAATTACCTACATGTTGGGACATCAGTAAGTATGATCATTTATAATAAATGAGGTCCACATGGAAACTGGCATACATGAAATATTTGTATTCTTACAATATTATTACATTTTAAAATGAGCAATATGTCTGCACATCTATACGTTAGGACTTAATTAAATAAATTTTTCATCTTTGAAAGGTCGCAGAAGGTCAATATTTATTATAAACATCAAACATACTGTGTTGCTAATATGTGGACAACTTTAATGTGTAAAAAACTCAATAGTATAATTTTTTTATGTTTACACTGTCTCACATGGTGAAAATTGATTATATAAATGTCTAGAGATACTGTGGCGTAAATACATAGAAAACTTTAGTGTGTAAAAATGTTTCAATGATTCAAATATTTTATGTTTGGAGGGTTTCATATCGCCAATATTGATTATAAATGTCCACACATACTATGGTGAAAATATGAGGATAAATTTAATGTGTGAAAAAACACTTTAATAATACAAATATTTTATGTTTACAAGGTTGCATGTGGTCAATATTGAATAAAACATGCAGACATAATGTGGTGCAAATATATGGATAACTTTAATGTGACAAATGCTGCAATAATACAAATATTTTATGTTTGCAAGGTCACATGTGTTCAATAATGATTATAAATGTCCAGACATACTGTGGTGCAAATATGTGGATAACTGATATATAAAATACTTTAATAATACAAATATTGTATTTTTGCAAAGTTGCACATGGTCAATATTGTTCATAAACGTCCAGACATACTGTGGTGCAAATACATGGACAACTTTAATATGTAAAAATGCTTCAATAATACAAATATTTTGTGTTTGCATTACCCATTTGGTTAAAATTGATTATAAATATCCAGGCATTCTATGGTGTAAATATGGTGATAACTTTAATCATTTAAAATACCTTTATAATTCCAATATTTTATGTTTGCATGGTAGCATGTGGTCAATATTGACTACAAACATCCCGATATACAATGGTGCAAATATGCAGATATTTTAATGAGTAAAACTACTTCAATAATTAGAATATTTTATGTTTGAATGGTCGCACATAGTCAATATTGATTACAAACTTCCAGATATACAGTGGTGTGAATGCATGGATAACTTTAATATGTAAAAATGCTTCAATAATAGAAATATTTTATGTATGTAAGGTTGCACATGTTCAATATTGATTATAAATGTCCAGACATAATGTGGTGCAAATGGATGGATAATTTTCATTCGTAAAAATGCTTCATTTAAACAAATATTTAATGTTCACAATGTTCCATGTATTCAATATTGATTATAAGTGTGCAGACATACTGTGGTGCAAATATCTGGATAAAATTAATGTGAAAAATACTTCAATAATTCAAATATATTATGTTTACTCATTCGCACTTTGGACAATATTGATTATAAATGTCCAGATGTAGAGTGGCACAAATATGTGGATAACTTATACATGTAAGAATACTTAAATAATACAAATATTTGATTTTTTGCAAGGTTACATGTGGTCAATAATGATTATAAATGTCCAGACATATTGCATTGCAAATATGTACATAACTTTAATATGTAAGAATGCTTCAACAATACAAATATTTCATGTTTGCAAGGTCCCACTTACTGTTTTTTAAAAGGTGGTTGTAATTGTCTGTTATAGGAAGTAACATTATAATGTGCTGGTGCCCTCATCACCAACTACCACCAGGTGCAATTGCACAACTGTATGCCAGCAATGTGAATCACAAGGGTTTACTCACACAATACAAGGAAAATGACAATGCAAAAAAGACACGAAGTAGACATGCACCTGCACCAGACATTTCCAGCCAAAGATGGTGACAGTCTTCAAAACTGAGTCAGTATGGGACTTTTTTACACCAGTCTTTTAGTGCACAGTAACTAATACCAGTGAGAATGGGGTATACTCTGATTGGTTGAACAATAAAGTGAAAAATGTGGGATTAATATCGATTGTGGAGTACTCTGGCAAAATCTCACAGAACTAAACAGACATCCATTGGGCCATATACAGGTAATTAGTATTCAAAGTTGATGTGTAAGACAAAGTTTGAATATTAATAAGCAATGTATGGACCATGGTTTAAATTGTTTAGTTCCACATGATAATACCAGAATAATCCACCAGTGAATATTATATCCCCCTCCCCCCTAAAATCCACAGACTTTCAACAACCAATCAGAGTGCACTATTTTGTTTCTTCTCCCTGCTCCTTTTCAAATTTTGTCTATATGGCAGAGAAATCTGGAAAAAAACTTCATTCGAAGTCGAGAGTTGGACAGAAAAACATTAACCTACCTCTACTCCAGAGCAAAGGATTAAGGAAAATATAATAATAATAACTTATAATAATAGTACATATTAGTACATATACCTTATAAAATAATAGTATTTTATAAGGTACATAATTTATTATATATAGCATATAATATATACTATAATTACTTTTATTATTATACTTACCTTGTATTGTATGCTATATATGTATATTATATATTATATATACCTTATTAAATACTAATATTTTATAAATTATATTTATTATTTTTATTATTATGGTTCCCTTTTCCCTTTTTCTATGGCGTGGAGGAAGGTTGATGTTTCTCTGTCCTGCTCTTGGCATCGACTGATGTCTTTTTTTGATTTCTCTGCCATATTGGCAAACTTTGAAGAGAGGCGGATGGGGAAATGAAATGCTGCAACATGTTTGGTTGTTTTAATTAGGAGTGGGGGAATTTAACTTAATTTATCTTGTAAATAGTGGAGGACTGTGTAGAGTCTATACAAGTCTGTTTAGTTTGGAGAAAACTTGCAAGTGTGTGTCTGGTCCTTATACAAGTAATTAGTATACAAAATTCGTCTTGTTAATGTGAATTGAATAATAATGTAACTTTGGATGAGTTGTGTTGCCCTTGTTTAGTTCTGCAAGACTTTACCAGAGTGCAACATCATCACATTTCTTTCCCCTCTCCCCCCACCCCTTGCCAAGACTTTCAACATCCAATCAGATTGCACTGTTTCATTCCCCTCCCTTCCCCTCTTAAAAGTTGGTGTATATGGCAGAGAAATCTGGAAAAAACATGCCAGTCGATGGCAAGAGCTGGACAGAGAAACATCGACCTTCCTCCACTCCAGAGCAAAAAGAATAAGGCAAGTTTAATAATAACAATAGTAGATATATTATGTATATAACTTATAAAATAGTAATATTTTAGAAGGCATATTTATTATTTTTATTATTGTAATTGCCTTATTCCTTTCGCTCTGGATTTGAGGAAGGTTGATGTTTCTCTGTCCAGCTCTTGGCATCGGCTGAAGTAATTTTTCCAGATTTCTCTACCATATAATCAAACTTTGAAGAGGGGAAGGGAGGGGAAATGAAATTCCACAATGTGATTGATTGTTAAAATTAGGAGTGGGGGAATTCAATTTCACTTACCACTTTTCTCTGAGTTAAATAGTAATGAATTTTCTCAGAATTAAACAAAGTTGATTACAACATACATGAATGTAGTTTTTATTAAAAGTAAACAACTGTTGTTACAACACAAACAACTGTAATATTTCTCAAAAATAAACAACTGGGTTACAACACACATTTTTGTGTGTCTTCATATTCCAAGCTGATAATTGGATAAGTTTCTTCCCACCACCCTACTCCTACCATCAACAACCAATAATAGTAAAGTGTTTCATTTCCCCTCACTCCCCTCCTTTGGTTTAGCTTATATGGCAGCAGAATCTGAAAAAAGTATGCCAGTCAATGATGAGAGCTGAACATGGAAACATCACTCTTTCTGTGAGGGCAGAAGGAAACAGGGTAAATATAATAATAAATGTTCCTTTAAATTAACTCATGCTCCAAGTAATGTAAACATTTGCATTTTTTTCACCTATAAATATAAAATTAAACCAACTCTTCATTTAAATATATATTTTAAAATGATACTTGCTGGAGAAAATTTTGCTTTGTATGCACATTTACCATTATGATGGTACTTGTACCAGACTTGACAAGTTATCCAACTCCGCAAATGTTGTTGTGTCCAAAAACATCTAGGTATATCAGTATGTTAAGCTTGATGCTACTGAAGAATCTCTCTCTTTGTATGCCAGTTTACCATTGTGATGTTGCTTCTACCAGACTGGACATGTTATCCGACTCTGCAAAGATTGTGTCCAAAATGGTCGAGGTATATCATTAGGTTAAGCTTGAGTAGATTGCTTTGTATACTTGCCACAATTTCGATGATAGTATTTGTACCAGATGTTGGTATTGATAATCCACCTCTACAAAGGGCATTTGTATCAACAATCTAGGTATATTACTACATTAAGCTTGAATCGATCTTTAACTATATTTGGCTTGATTTTTGAAATATATTTTTTTATTGTTTATTATGAAAGCCTTATTAATGTGATAAAAAATCATGTACATTATTTACATTGCTTGATGTGGGGCCAACAAATTAATGTTTGTGTGAATAGAGTTCTGCCAATAACTCATTGGCCAGAATATACAGGGAATTGGTATATTATGAAATCAAGGTCATACATATTTTTTAATTTACAAAAGCATTACATTTTTGGAAGAGACAATAAAATATTTTAGGTTCTATCACATCTATCAAAATGTTTGTCTAGTTTGTCGCAACCTTCGTGGGAAAAATCATTATATTTCATTTTGGGAAACATACTTGTAATATTTTCATACCACATTTGCGTAAATTCCTTTAGTTGCTTTTCTGACAACTTTTTGTTGGCTACTTGTACCTTTACCATCGAAAATAATTTCGAATTGATGTGTTTTCAACTCCAATTCTTGATATTTTGTGTCGATGTATGAGGGTTTGGTCATGGAAATGGGCCTGTTTGTTTTGTTAAAAAAACTGATTGATTAGTAACACTGTCTTAAGAAGGTGATTTCCCTCAATATCATGTCTGGGTGTAAATTATGGTGCACGTCGAGTCAATAATGTTCACCCCCCTAAAAAGGTGTCACTTTGCTGTAATTACCAAGTTCCACCATATCGAGCAAGCTATCGACTAGCAGGATATTGGGATTGAACTGAACATATTGGAAATTTTTCTTGATTCAAAGTAATCGACCCATTCAGGCCATGTTCATGACCAAAAGCATTTTCTCTCTGGTAATAATAGGTTTAGCAGTTATTGGTAATTCGACCGACTTGTTTGAGTACATGAACCTCATGGGCATACATCCTGTGTTACAAAACACTTTGAAGCAGCTGGAATTGAACGAGTCCAACTTTTCGATGCATACACATGTGTTGTGACTCAAGGGAACTGATAGGGGATCGTGATCATTGTGTGGGATCTTGGCCAATTTCAACACAAGATGGTTCAGGATACCTGTGTTGTGTAGCTTCAAAAGAAGATGTGAAAGAATTTTTTCCCCTAACCAGTCTTACTGTGAAGTACCAGGGAATTCCACGCCTCATTACCTCGGTAATTTAGCTATGCCATAAACATCATTAGAGTGACTATCAAATCAATGTTCAATTCGCCATAGAAAATCATGGATGCAACTGCAATATACACATGATCCAAATACTCTGTGACTAACTAGTCCTCTTTGGATGTGGTTTAGTACACTCTTGGGTAGTCTTTCAAGTGTTTGTACCAATTTTAAATTTCTTTGAGATGGTGCTGCTCAATATTTGGCTCAATGTTATCAGGTAGGTGAACTTGTGAATTTTCATAAAATGGAATGGTACAGTAAATCAGCAAGGTCCTTTTCATGATTCGTGCACACAGGTTGGCCAATTTGATCGATAACAAGTTGTTTCATAGCATCATAAATTTCAAAGTAATTTTCACATAAATATAGAAAAAATGTCCATCCACATAGGACTTGAGAAACCCCATATACAACAACCAAAAAAAGATGACAAATGCATTATATACGAATCCATCCTCGAACTTGGTCAACTCGATGGACGATTTAACTTGCCCTTAATCTCCAAAATTCAAGTTATGCACCACAAATTTCAAAATTATCCTCATTGAGCAGCTTCGAAAACTGGACTTGGGATGATCTGGCTGTGACAATGCAGCATCTATCAATGCAATTTTTTCAGTTTGTTTGGCATTATCCTTGGCAATGAGTTGTTTTTGCTTTACACACAAAAATTTCTCGATTGGTGCATTAAAGAATTCATAGATTGTGACATGTTGAATGGTGCAGTCATTCTTTCATCATCATCATATTCATCAATTTCCATACCATTATCTAGTTCATTGTCCGAGTCTCCTTCTCTACTGCCTATTCCACTTTTGTTTCTTATGCCATTATATAACAAATTACTAAACTGAAGACTGTTTTTCGAGATGGAATGTGTTGTCCAATAATGGAATGTATAAATGGAGTAACTAGTTTCAGGTTCACCACGTATTTCTGAGTAAAAATATATAGGAAGTAACAAACATCTTGAAGACAATTGCCAATTTGGTGCCAGTAATAAGATTTAAGTTTTCTACAAGTGTTAGAAGGTATTTGTAGTTTAGAGTAAAATCATATAATGTAACCACAAAATGTTCATCGATGTAGTCGAGGGGTTTGAAATCAGGTCCGATTAATGCACACTGCTTTGCCAATCTGTTTGAAAATGTTGAACAGTGTACCATCATCATCAACTTGTTGTATTGCAACCATGATCAGAGAAATGTACTAATTTAAGGTAGATGTCGAAACACAGGTATTGTTTGAAAGGAAAATGGACCAGCGTGATTATCATTTTTTAAATGTAATGGTGCTTGATAGCCACCAGAGACATCAGGGAATGTGAAGCTGTTTCGAATATATTTAGTAATGTGTTAAACACATACCCATTACAAAATACTTGGTACCTAGATGGTCGAGAACTGCCTGCCTCATACTATTGTATTACGAGACAAAGGACAACTTACTTTTGCAAACGATCGAAAAATTTCCATTGCCAAACAACAACACCAAGTAGACACATTGCCTCATAAATAAAATATCCGATAAGAAGAAAAATAGTCGCATTACAAGCTGTCACTGATAATGATTTCTTTTTTCTATTCCAATGACGAATCCCCAGTATCACCACCACCATCTCGACCAGTGGATAAGCCAAAGATGATGTATTTGTACACTTTGAACAGGTTTGCCCAGTCGAGAGGTCCTTCAGAGAAAGACAAAAGCAAAAAGTAAATAACATTGTCTTATGGAAACCTGCATACATGTGATTGATTACATTTTTGTGGGTGAATGAAGTACTCAAGATGAACTTTGATTACCAGTTCCGGTTTAAAAACTTGAACACACATCTGATCGACTTTATGAAATTTTTAGTGTCGATGTATTTTAATGAGAAATGACAACACGCTTGTCACATAACCGTGATTTGCCATCTCAGAAAAAAACAAAGACGAACCAGTCGTAATTTTCTTTAAATGCATCCGATGATGCAGGTCCACATAACTGTTTTTGTGGAGGATAGTCTTCATCTCCGTCTTATTCATATTCATCACCATATTCTTTGTCTCTTACTTTGTTTCGAACCATATTTGGAATATTTATTTTTATGTTGATCCTGACATCGCTATTGTTGCTTACCCAAAATCCATTTGTTCTGCCATTAATTTACTTCAACAATGATGTTTATGTTTCTAATTTCGATATTATGTGCTTTGCAATAACACGTGTAGAAAGTGTAGGTCACGTAAAGAAAGTTTTAATCTTTGGCAAATAAACCATCAATGAGTGCATGCATGAAATCTTCCTTGTAATTATCAAAGTCAATGTCGGGTTGTCATAATGCCTCGTCGACACAATCAATCGCATACAATTGATTTTTACTAAAGACATAAAATTCATGATGGTAAAAAGGAACCTGATGTTCGGGACTTCCCAGTGCGTACTCGGAAAAGATGATGTGGGATGAAATGTCCAGTTTTTCCACATTATACAAAGTGTTCTCCAACTGGTTGGTCTCAAAGTGAAAATTAGTCTCGATTGTGCTTACACTTTATAACTCGTGCATCTAGGTAATTACACTCTCTTTGTCACTTCCATTTCGACTTTCAATTTTGTGAGTAATTTCTCCATCAACACACACAACGAAATACACAGCAAAATATTCAAATCCTAACTGGTACTCGGTCGAACCTATGGATGAACTAACCCAACCTTCCTCGCAATAACCATCAATATTGTTTCCCGTTTGCACCTGATGGTCATTTGCTGCAATCAATTCCTCGTTACTTTGCATTTTCCTGATTTTCTAATCAATGAACTTGTTTTTTCTGATGTATTTATCCATCCGATTGAGTTTTAGAGAAAAACATTCTCACAATGAACTGCAAGTTATGGAAACTACAATGGCTTCACCCGCCTTGAAGGGATCGCAAAGGGAACAAAAGACACGAGCTCATCCTTTGGAGTCCATATACTTATGGGACTCAGTTTCTTTGTAATGACCATATATGCTCAGCCATTCGGGACATGATATCGGACAGTGGGCAAGTAGCACTGTGCTCTATTGTCCAACACAAATGTGAATACCAACCCCTCATTCGATTGCAAGTATATGTGAGAAAGATGGAAAAAAAATCCAAGTGCACTGATAGAATCCATCACTATGGGTAGAATTAGGTGAAAGTTGGCCTTTTCGGGCCGATGTGTCACCAGACAAGACCCCTTGATGTAAAATGGGAACTTGGCTGCAGTGACATTTTCGACAAACTCATGCACACAATCGCGCCAAACGAGGTTATCTTTGCCCGAGTCGAAATTGTGTTCCTTGTCAACATCAAAGTCCAACTATTCGCTAGACCATCTATGTAGTGTTACAATCTGCCATAAGAATGCAGGATGTGTTCAGTATTGCCTGTAACTTTCAAAGAGGAAACGTACTTTATTTTAGAGAAAACAGATGGTGTATACGTCGCAGTTATTGAACTTCATGCTAGAATTGGAAGACACATTTTATTGACTGTTCACAGTAAAGTGATCACTTTTTCTTTAGCCATATTTTAAAATTTAACCCCCTTTTTAAATAAATATTGCCATGAAAGTACTAAACATATGTGTATATTCCACCTGACTCTGAAGTTAACAATTAAGATATAAATAAGATATATTTATTGACTACTATTCCAAATGAGAGGGCTTTCAAATGTGCTCACTTTACTGTTAATAGCCTATAGTACCATTTACCATATGATGCATACTTCTGTAATGTTGTGTTATTGATTGTGTTATTAAAGCTTAATTTTGCTGCACATTCTTTAGTCTTTTTCACACGCATTTGTGCTGTCGTCAACAGAATACGCAATTAATTGACAAGATATTAGCAGTTCGAAGGCTCATTTGATGGAACCAATATTCATAATATCCCATATTTTAATTCCAAAGGTTTTAAATTATATTTTTTTTATGTTCTGCATTGGTATTGTACGGCTGATAATGTAACTTTTTGTTTCTTTTATTTGGTATTTCGTGCTAAAGAGTCCTGAAGAGCACTCCCATCGTTATTACTGAATCGCTGACGGCGAATAGACAGCGCGTCTTGAAATCCGCAAAAGAAAATTTTGGTCCATGCATCTGTTGGACATAAGATGGGAGAAGGTTTTCTGTATGCAAACCACCATATTAAGTTATTCACTATGTTAATCTTAAATTAATCCACCTACCACTGTTAGCTTTGTGCTAGAATTTCATTATGTTTAATTATGTGCACAAGCTTGTGTGCATGTGGGTGCATGTGTTTGTTTTCTAAAGTCTTTCCGTGCACATCATTACAGTGGCCCTGTGTCACTATTATATCGAATACAATGGTATGTCTGTCTTTCTTACTTAGTTGTAATAATTAATAAACTTTTTGAACCCATGTTCCACGATAGTACAGGCAAGTTGGTAACACTGAGCCCCGCCACAAAGTTTTTCCGAGAATTGTGCGGCTTATCTGTGATCAGTGAAAACTGCCCTTTCCGCTGCTCGTCTCCCCCTGCTCCTCCTCAAGGCAAAACTCAGTGCGACTATTCGGTCACACTTCCCGCTGCTAACAGTACTCTCTCACGACCTCCCGCTAAGTCACATTAGTATGGTGCACTTGTCGCCTCGCCTGACCCAGCAACCACCAGTGCTGTACTCTCTCAGAGGCTACTCGCATTCCTAGAGATTTCCACGCGGCACATGTCAACAGCCAGTCACTACTTGGCCACATTGACTAGTTTAAAGTAATTTTTAGTCCTCTATAATTTCATGCAGTACTAGTGCCTGAAACATGCCTAAAAGAGAGTCTCCCATCTTGGTTTGTCGACTTGCCGGGTTATAATTTATAAAGAGTTGATCGACAAGGTAAAGAAGGCGAAGGCGTGAGAGTTTATGTAAAACATTTTATAGTATGTGCTGATGAAGTCGGCGACGTCAACCTAAGGCCCGTTCTACATTGTCACGGATACGGATGCATATCACGGAAGTGGTGCACGTAACACACGCCGTTTCAATCTACAATGAGACGTACGCGGACACGGATCACGTACGGATACACGTAAGAATGCTGGACAACTCTCCCAACTCTTCCGTGTCCGTGAATACGTTTAGCCAATACGAGTATTTGGTTTGTTGATATTCGTTTTCGTGGACATTGTAGTAAAGAGTGCCACAAGTGCATGGATTTGCCGTGGCTATTATAATTTTTGTTTTAATAAACATGTGCACATGGTATGGCAGCAATATTTACGCAGTGATAAACACTGTAAAAATATACAAAAGGAGGTGTTTATATTACCTATATTTGTAATTTGCAACAGCTGAGTATTTTTGAATTCGTAGGTAGCATGACTGTATGTTTATTCGTATTGTAGAACAGTTAATAATTCATCTCAAGTCGTCCGCTCGTTCCGTTTACGTGTTCGGAATAAATTATCTTTTGCAGGAGTCACAATACCCCGACAACCACGACTCGACAACCCCGACACGACGAAATCTGTGTAGCAGCCAATGAAAAGCAAGGTCACTGTTACGTCAATCCGACCATATCACAGACCCGATAACCCAAGAAAAGTAGATTCTATTTGTACTTTCCAACGTGAACATAAAAGAATAAACATATATAAATACAAGAGAGAATAAATACATCATACATACTCATATAGAATCACATGATTATATTGTCTTCACTTCATCGCGACTTTTAAAAAGTTAATATTTGTTATTATAAGAATAACTTGCCGTTTTAGAATTTTCCAACAGCCAACTAACATACCTGTCGCGCAGAATTAGTTGGGGCATTGTAAACACTGAATAAAATTTAATATGAAATTCCGACGAGTTCTGACGTCATATCCGTCTGTCGTGTCGTGTACGTTGGGTTATTGTAACTCCAGTTGAAGCATCCGTGCAGTGTAGAACGGGCCTTATGTGGGTGCGTGGCGACGTGTTGTACTGCTCTTGCTTGAGTGAAGGCCTAGTGTGCGGCGGGCACATTGCTTCGGGATGCTCTTCCCCTCCTGTTTATATCTTAGAGACCTTCACGGAGCATGCACGTGCCATATATGACGTCATCGAGAAGGGCCTTTCTACTTTCTTGACTGTTTGAAATTGTTGCAGAGAATGCGACTGATGAAACTTACCCCCCCCCCCCCTTCGGGGGAGGGGGGGGGGAGGCGTTGAGGATGCATTACCCAAAATGTGGTTAAACAAAAAAGATAGGTATCTTTTTACGGGGATATTAGTATTGTATTTAGTATTGTATTAAATATTATTAATATAAAAATTCCCATTTTCATTTGAGGGGGATTTTGTACATAAATTTGTACAACCTATTTTATTATATTTTGTACTTTTGTCGTCCTGATGGTCAGTTTTCTGTTGTACCTAAATAATTTGTGATCTGGCTGGGGAAGTTTATAAAAGAAACAAATAGGCTTAATCATTTTCCAAAATATAGAAAGAAAAAAGTAATAACTTGTTGCAACTTCCACAAACCCTGTCATTTTAAAACATTCATAAACAGTGTACACAATATAGTGTACATAACGCACATAAATACTATTTTGGGCCGGTGCTGTACTTTACAAAGATCAATGGAATATGATCTTCTGATTCGTAAAGAAGTGTCGTTGTACAGGTCATTATTGGTTCATATTTCTATAGCAGAACACAAAGCATACAGCTCATGGGTTGTGGCAGCGGAACAAGTTTTGTGAGTACAGCATGTGTCATAAAATGTCTCATTTGCAACACCTGAGACCGTAAAAAAAGTATCTAGCCTGCAGTACACCATAAAGGAAGCCATTACATACAGTTGAAGGAAATATTTTACTGACAAATCATGTAAAACTGTTCTAATGATGATTAATACTTGTTTTTGTCCACTTATACCGGCTGCTTCATTAGTAATAATATAAGAGAAACTATCTCACTTAATGTGACCCCCTGTTTGCCTTAAGACAATAGTTGCTGCAGCTGCTGTATTATCAATTGGTATATTTGCCTATAAATACGGCCGCATATGGAGGGTTGGCAGTTTGTGTTAGCAAATTTGGCGAAGGGTGGCGAAATGATGAACTAAGTTCGGGCCACCGAGGCACCTCGAAGGAAAGATCCGGTGGCGAATGAGATACTTGTTGGACGAGTATGTAGCTTATAGTCTATTCACGGTTTCGTCACACTTTTCGAGTCTAACTTTGGAAAACCACACTATTTACGATGTGCTTGGTTGTTTACCAATATGTCATGTATCACAAGAGTTATGTATTTGTGTAAATATAAAATCACCTTCTTTAAAAATTGAAAGTTAACTTATATTTTATTTATAATTTGTATTAATTTGCTTTTAATTAATATGAATAAAAACAAGGAGAAAATAGGTATGTTGGTAATGCCTAGCAAGCAATAATTCTTATACAAAATATTATTAAACTGTGTTGTCGTGAATGCTTTGCGTTGTGTTCCTGCTGTATTTTTGTAGACTTGGTAAAGGTTTGCTTAGATGAGGTGGAGGAATATCCTGGAAGTAGAACTTAAGCAGGGCTTCAGAAATGTTTGAAGTAACCGTGAATGAACTATAAGCGGCGGCTACGAGTGAAAGTGCGCGAGTCGTGGCGCGAGCGCTGCGGAGGACGAGGCGAGGCGAAGCCAGGTATCTGGAGAGATGGTTTACTTACGGCAGGCCAGAAGCAGAGAGCTGGAAATGGCCTGCTTGTGGTTAACTTACGGGCAACTCTTGTTTTCCCAGACATTAGCCAACAGTTCATCACTAATAAGTGGCCCGCTTGTGGTTGACTTATGGGCAACTCTTGTTTTGCCAGCTATCACCCGACAGTACATCAAGAAGTGGCCCCTTGTGGTTGACTTACAGGGAACTCTGGTTTTGACAGGCATCTGCTGCCATTTAAATATCCGTATGTTGCCCACGCCTAAACATATCATATCACAGTCATTATTCATCATGTGTGCCACATGCTTATTCCGGGAGCATTCCGCTTCTTGAATGCCTGTGGATGCCGCATGTGGGCTGCTTGTTTACAATCAGATCTGTACATGTGGGCCAACTTTATTTTGCTACTTAAGTAGTTGATGTGAAGGAATGCTACAAATAGCTGTATCACAACACAGTTTTATGTGTTGTACGAGCAATGCACACATATCACTTACTGTACATTTAAAGAAAGCCTTTCTCTAAACCCCGTACTTGTCATCAACTTCCGTAAAGCGCGCATCCAAACGGGAATCAACGAAATCAGGAAAAACTTTCTAACAGACTGTATACATATAGTAACTTCAGTATTATAATCAATATATGTTACAGTGAATTGTGTAAAACTAGTTTTGGCATTGTGGCGCAATCCTTTAAAGTACCTACAAAATCATCAATGTATATTCATCTGCATATTTCAATCCAAATAAAATAAGCCTGAAATTAGTAAGCAAAATCCTGTTGTAAAACAATTCGAATTGAAAAAGAAACGGTAATGGGTTCCGATCAAGTAACTGTTCTGATCTGTAGCAATAAAGAACTCTCGCAAAAACATGTGCTGAGCAGATGACTAACCGCAAAGTAAGACATGTATCAGCTAGAATCATCAAAATTACTGGACATTCATGTTCTCCAAAAGTTATTCAGTAAAATCTGAGGATTAAAAAATGGAAATCGCACCAACAGTAATCATTCGTATCATGATTTTCACTGTTCCAAGTCTCCAGTTCCCACTTCCTTCCCGTTATTTGAAAATCAGCAGTAATATCTTGATTTAATGTCCAATAATGAGCATTTTAATGATGTCAAAATGTATGTAAAATAAGCGAATATGATTTCTTTTCTGGATTCTGAGTTAAAGCTGACTCTCCTTTCCGTGTGTAGCGTTACACAACCGCGTTGTATATATTTATGTCTCATACTTGCCTGAATTGAGAAGTGTAACCACTAACAATACATCAGATATTTTATCTAAAGAATAACATATATGTGATATGTAAACATACAGAGAGAGAGAGAGAGAGAGAGAGAGAGAGAGAGAGATAGAGACCATTTTATTAACATATATTTGTAGACTGATTGCAAACATATTTAAAACAGTAAATCTCTGCGACGGAATCAATTGATGCAAATGCCTACAAATAGAGGTGCTACTGTACCATTCTACCTACCCTCTGCTGTTTGCTGTGTTTTGAGTCTTTGTGATAAAAGTACAATGGTCGCTACATTATACAGATTGTGTCTAAATCCCCACTACACAATTAAGGGATTGTAGTGGAAACCAAGACAGTTATGTTTTGCATAGGAACTTATGTGTGGAAATGTACCGTTTCACCGCGACAAACAAAACACCACCACATCACATGTTGACATATCCCACATCCGCAACATATTGTATGTTGTTTATCTTCTGGGTCCACGTACAAGAAGGGCTCGATGTGATGACCAGCGATGTCTACACAAACATGGTACCTATGTACCATGTTCTGGTACACACGATCACCAATACCTGAAAGTCCAAGATCCCCCGCAGCCATAATCCGTGCCAGCAGGTCCTTCTCTGATTTCACAGGAGTTTCGTTAATCACACCCTTCATGTGGCTCCACAGGAAGTAGCCTAGCGGAGTCAAGTCGGGTGAACGTGCAGGCCAAGCAATTGGACCACCTCGACCGATCCACTGTTAGCCAAAACGACTCCACTAGACTACTTCCTGTGGGGCCACATGAAGGGCTTGATTTACTAGGCCTCTGTGGAATCAGAGGAAGAACTGCTGGCACGGGTTATGGCTGTGGCGGATCTTGGACGTCCAGGTGTTGGTGATCGTGTGTACCAGAACATGGTACGTAGGTACCGTGTTTGTGTAAGACGTCGCTGGTCGTCACATTGAGCCCTTCTTGTAAGTGGACCCAGAAGGAAAACAATGTACAATATGTTGCAGATGTGGGAGAGGTAAACATGTGATGTGGTGGTGTTTTGTTCGTCGCGGAGAAACTGTATGTTTCCGCACATAAGTTCCTATGCAAAACGTACCGTCTTGGTCCCCACTACAAACTCTTACAATGTGTAATGGAAATTTAGACACATCTTGCATGTAATTATGGGATCAGACTTTATGCAGCCACCATCATACAGTTCGTTCTCATATTTGTGTCCGAATGCTATACAAAGCTGGCAGGAAAAGCTATTATACGGAATTAACATAGTCTTGGCTAATATTTTATCTCTATGGGATATATAGTTATTCTTGTTTAAGAACGACGGCAAAAAGGAAGTTATCCTGGCAACTGATTGCTCGTGATACACATGGTGATGTTGACTCACGACACCACTAATTCCTTCTAAGTATGTTAACAGTTGGAGTGACAAAAGCTACCCCTATGAAATGGATGTAGTATAAACTCGATTCAATTAATTGTTCGAATAATTGTTGCATATAGTACAATTGGGATTTTTGTTACGTGGTTTTGTGAAACTCTACATGTCTTCCTAAGATAGTATTAAATTGCAAATCAATTATTTTTTGCCTCATTGGGATCACGACTGATTGTTGTAATTAATGAATTGCGAAGTCACCTTGGAAGTAAATTAGATGTTCTTTTAAATAAAGTTGAGACAATAGAAAGAGGTCAGACTAGTGGCACTAATGTCCTGAGAACTCGCACTATATTTCAGTTAGAAAATCAACTCATTAAATATATATAAGTATGCAATGTGTATGTGACTTAGTACATCATGTCTGGTGATAGTTTTGAGTTGCACAAAGTTATAAGTGTGGTGAAAGAAAAATATTTGCCGGCCAAGCGCGCAAGAATAGATCGCGACATTTTGAATGAACATTTTAATCCTGCTACGAGTATATTGGAGGCAGCAATAAGTACTTCTAGTGAGAAGACGCCTGAAATTAAATTAGAAGTGCCTTTGAAGATGTAAAAACTCGTAGTTGGTAGACTTTTTCAATCAAAACATAAATATTTTGCTTTAAAAGTTACTATACTTGCTCGCAACACAATCTTTGATATATATAAATATATATATATATATATATATATATATATATATATATATATATATATATATATATATATATATATATATAGGCGTGGAAATGTATGGTTTCTTGATGATTCTGTAATTGCTTTTTTGCCAGGAGATAAATTCAAGCAGGTGACATTGTGTTATATGCAAGTGAAGAATTGTTTGAATTATCAGTTAAGAAGTTTCCAAGCGAATAATCCGACACTGATTTGGTGCGATATAAGAAGTTTATATTACGAACGAATGTATATAGTCGTTAAGAAGAAGACCATCCCAACTTACATTTATTGAGTGATATTGTAGGCAGTGAAAATTTCAAAAACGAAGTTGGTGGAATAATTACACCTGTGTTCTGGAATAATCCCAACAATATAGTGGATCGTGTAAAATTGCTTCTCGCATCAAAGCAGGTTGAAATTACATCTCAAATGAATTAAATAGTGTCAGTAGTAGGCAAATGAGAGAGCTGGGACAGGAGCTCAGGAGCGCGGAGCCAACGGCTATCTTGAATTCCGCCATTTCGGATTTTTTCTTACAAAATCACTTGTTTTTACCCAAAAATCACTCATTTTTATCCAGAAATCTCTCCACAGATCGATTATTTTATCCAAAAATCACTTTAAAATTTCACATTTTGCCCAGTTGCAAAAAAGGATCACCCAGAAAAATCGTTCAGGGAGTTCTGGCCGTCATCTTGTATCATCTTGTATTTCCCTTTTTTCCCTCTAAATGGACTAAATTTCCCTATAAAATTTTCCATTTTCCCTAAAAATGTACTGTTTACCATAAAAATTTCTCATTTTTCCTTAAAAATGGTAGTAGAGTAGATATAAAACGCGGGTTTTGGCTCATCTCACTTAAAATCTGAAACAAAATGAATAATCAAGCAATTTAAGCCAAACATGAAGTAGTTTTCTCATTTTCAAGCCACGTTTTTTATGTTTCTAGAAACCTCATTTGACTCAATATGCTGATTCTCAAAAACAAGCAAATTTAAGTCAAATTCATATAAATTTAAGCTAAAAACAAGCAAATTCAAATTTTTTATGGAGGTGTAGGATTTTTTAGCGTTTTTAGCCAAAATCAAGGAAATTTAAGTGAAGCAAATTTAAGACAAAAATCAAATGAAATATTATGTAATTATTCTTTATAGGATATATTCTAATATCTACGAATTTTTTTAATACTTCTTCTATGTGCTCTAGATTCTCACCTATTTCTCGTAGTTCATATTTATCGTCAATGTTTTCTAAGAGCAATAATTGTAAGTTTCGTCAATTTAAATGAGGTTTGAAAATTAATTCTCTTATTTCGTCAGATGCACTAATCTAATCTATAGGAAGGGCTATTTGAAACATCACCATCTTTAAAACCTGCATGATAACACAGATATTTTCATTTTTATTTATAAAGAAAAAAATATTAAGAGAAAGAAAAAAAACTCATTTAGAATTACGAAGACGATTTTTCATTCTATAAAACAATTCAAATATACATCTAAAAATTTGTAAAAGTATTAAAAGTCTATCTAAATGCCTTAAAATTTCTAAAAGATTTAAAAGTTTAAACAATCTAACTATACATCTAAAATGTATTAAACTATCAAAATATTTGGTTGATTACTCCATTTATTAATTCTCAAAAAATTATATATCTTCAGTAATAATTTCTTTCAAATAATCATAAGTTCGATTCCTTTGGCTAAATAGAACAACATTGCAAATTGCTTTTGCTTCAATAGCTTTATTAAAATCAACTCCAAAAATATATTTGTTTTATTTTTAACTACAGATGTTTTATATAAACAATAAATAACATATAATGGTCTCGCCCCCAAAATGAATAATAGTTGATATCACCTTGAGGGTTTACAGTTAGTTTATAATAAAGTTAAATATACAGTTTGTTTATAATAAAGTTATATATATATACAGTATCTAGTTTTGATTTTGAATTTCTAGAATTATTATAAGCAAGAAACTTTTTATCACAAAGAGCACTTTCGATATCTAGATTTCAATTTTTTATTGGAAACATTTCATTTCTTCTGTTTTTACCATAAATATTGCTTCCATTAAAATGATTAAACATAGAAACGATATTTTCTATTAATTTGAAAACCTATTATTACAAAATTAGGCATGTAAAATTGTAAAATATTAAACTGATCTTTTATATGAAATTCAAAAACAGTTGATCCAAAAGGAACTACTTTTTTTAAAAATTGCCAATAATCAAAACTAATAGGCATTTTTGGGTGTTGATATGGTTTTCATTTAATTGCAATGGATGTGTTAGATTCGTACTCAACAATGGGCCACATAATGTCTAATTATTTAATAACAATTTTACCTGGATCAGCATAACTTTTCTGAACTCCACCATCTGTATTCTTTGTTTCATAAACAAATAAACAATTGTTATCAGATGAATTACGAAAAAAGTAATTTTGTAACCACCTTTCCAGTAAATTTCATTGTTATCTCGAATAAAACCAAACAAATATCTCAGTGGATAGGTAATTTCATTAGTTTTATCACTATGAACAAGTTTTACTCGATATTTATTATCAACACCAGTAAACTCTAAATAATTTTGTTAACTTCGTGATCTTAACAAATTATTCATCATTGATGATGTTATACCTGGATTATCAAGAGCTTCAATAGCATTTCCATGTTTTGAGATTTCTACTCTAGAAAATTGAAAAGGAAAAATGTTAGAACAAACATCAATATTATCTGCTTTAGCATTTTTTGCTACATTTCCTTCTATATCTTTTTTAAGTAATCTAAATTGTTCACAAACATGAGCATCATTTGGGAAAGAAAATCCATCACCGATAGGAATATCAAATTCAATTCAATTATTGTAAACATTTCAATTCCCCCTAGTTTGATCTGTTGGGGGAAAAGTTTGTCTCTCAAAAATTTCAATAATTTTATAACTTATTTATAAGAAAATATTATATATAAATGTAGGCTTTATCAAAGGACGTTTCTCGGGTTAAATTACTCATTGAAAAATACATAAATTAAAAAAGAATCCTGAAGAGGAATATGGAAAAATTAGAAATGAGTTACATTTAACTGACGAATTACGAAATATTGGTAAAAAAATTAGAACAAAAAATTAAAGGAAATTAAAAATTTAATAACAATACTAGCTCCAGTACTAGCAAAAAACAAATTTTAGATTATCCACCAACACCAGAAAAAAAACCATAATTTGAAAGAGAATAACTTTCAGAAAATCAAAATTTGGAAGAGAAAATGGGCACTATACCATTAAGAGATTTGACGCATGCCACATCTGTTTCTAATATAACACTTTCAAAAGAAATTTCTGAAAAAAATAATGTTTTTGATGAACAATAAGGTTTACATGGAAAAAAACGTAATTTTTACATTGGTGATACAAAATTAACAATAGAGAATGATATACTAAAAGTTAAAGATAAAGAATATACATTAACAGAAGGTATTTCTAATTTGTTAACAAAAAAATTTTAATCAGATCTAGAGGGTAAATGCAATAACCATCATCCTAATAATCAAGTAAATTCGAATAAAGTTTGGAAGTTAAAAAATATAATTAAACAAATGTATCATAACTATATAAAAGAATCAAGATCAGAACAAATCACACCAGAAAGAATGATTTCTCCAAAAAATTCTCGATATGGAAAAGTTATAAAAAAATACAATAATTTACCAAAAGAATACATTTTGATGGGTGATGTTAGAAAATTGATCGATAGATTGTTAATTATTCACAGCGAAGAAAATATTGGCAATAATAGTTATTCCAATGAAAAAGAAAGTATCATGAATACGTTGAAAATCTAATTTTTCTGAATTTGTTAATAATAATCAAAAAGGAATCATATCTTATAACATCATGGTCCAGGAATAATAAATTGGGCATTAAACAATTAAATTGACCTAAAATGCATTTGCCAGGCTTTAATTATTGCGGACCATTTACAAAATTAAACAAAAAATTGGAAAAAGAGAAATTAAATGAATAAGGTAAATATCATGATATTCCATATAGAGATAATAAAGATTTTGAATCTAGACACGAAGCTGATAAAATTTTCCAAAAAGCACCAAAAGAAGTTATCTATACTAATATTATAAAGAAGTAGTGTTTGTAACTTTGTGTGTTTGTGTGTTTGGATGTAGGAGGTAATCTTCGAAACTACTAATCCAATTTTAAAAATTATTTCACCAGTAGAATGCTACGTTATCACTGAGTGTCATAGGCTCTATTTTATTTTAAAAATCAATAGGGATCCCTACTAAAACTCCAATAATGTAACCCAAAGTGTAAATTAATGACCTAAAAAATTCCTTACATAGCGTGCGCTGCGAAAACTATTGATGATAGAACAAAATAATGTACTACGACTTTGCAGGACGGACAGATTCGGAAAATAAAATGTGCTGTGTGCTGCGTACAGCGCCAACCTTAGAAACTCTACTGCCATTATGGGGGGAGTTACTTTTGTGTTTGCTGGGGATTTTCGGGAGACACTCCCTGTAGTTACATAAGGGACGCTTGCAGATATCATTAAAGCATGTCTTAAATCATCTCCCTTATGGAGTTCTATTCAACATCTAAATTTGCGAACGAATATGAGAGCCTATCTTGGTGGAGACACGCATAAAGATTTCACACAACAATTGCTCAGACTTGGAGAAGGAGTTTTTCCTTCTCTAAATTTTGACACTAATTCTGCTGAAATAATTTTAAATGAGACATTAGGTCAGATAGTCCACAGTCTGCAGCATATTATAGAAGCAGTATATCCAGGCCTCGAAAATTTACTTGAAAGAGACTTTCACTGGTTGTGTTCCAGGGCAATAGTATCGCCTAGGAACGACACTGTCAATTAAATCAACAATCTCATTATACAAAGAGTTCCCGGCCAAGTCAAAGCCTATAAGTCGATTGACACAGTCACCAATGTTGACGATGTCGTCCACTTTCCTCAAGATTTTCTAAATTCGCTTAATCCTTCTAGCTTTCCACCTCACGAACTATCATTAAAAGTCGGTACTCCTATCGTGCTTTTAAGGAATATAAGCCCTCCTAACATGTGTAATGGCACAAGATTGCTCATTAAAGACTTGAAAGAAAATTTGATTTTCGCGACCATCCTCACCGGTCCAGCAGCCGGCCAGCTGGCAAACATCCCGAGGATTCCCATGATTCCCACGGATTTGCCAATATCTTTCAAACGGTTGCAATTACCCATAAAAACATCGTTCGCGATTACTATTAATAAGTCCCAGGGTCAAACATTCTCTTTGGTTGGAATCGACCTACGAAAAGAGTGTTTTTCCCATGGCCAACTATATGTTGGTTTATCACGAGTTGGAAGTCCCGAGAAACAGTACATTTTGCTACCAAACAATAACAGGACATCAAACATTGTCTACAGAGAATGTCTTAGCCAATAACATATTTAACACTTCTATCTCTGATAAATTGCATTGTAATATAATTTATATTAATACGAAAAATTATAAAAAAGCAAAAAAAATATCAAATAAAAATAGCAAAAAAACTTTAAATTATAAATTATTTAATTAATTATTAAATTATGATGTGCTTTTTTTAATGTTTTAGGGGAGTTTACCTAACCTAATTAACGCCGGGTTAAGCAGTTTTTTATCTTAATTGCACCCACACAAAGCAGGGGCGGGTCGCTAGTGTTATATATAAATACTCCAATTGGTAAAATGATTGCTTCTGCGGCTGTTGCTTCAACTATGTTTGCAAAAAGAAAAATAGGATGGGGTATTAGAATTAATTAATAGCAAATATAACTTTTGATATACCCATTGATCAATTAAGGGAATTGGGTGTAGATAAATTTTCAACAGAAGATCAACTTAAGACAAAAAATAAAAAATTGAAAGATGGAAAAAGTTTCAAATTAACTTTACCAATACTAGTAACCAAAAATATTTAACACAAAAATCTGGAAATGTTTTACATCATGGTGGTTTTTTACAAATTTTATTTGCAGCTTTAGTTGCACTTGGTGCTTTAGCAGGAGGAGCTACTGCAATTTATAATTCTGTTTAACAAACTAGATAAAATAAGAAAGAATTTGAATATCAACACACACATAATTTGGCAATGGAAAATAAATGAAGAAGTGGTTTTATTTGTAAAAAGGGGAAGAGCAAAACAAAATTGTAGTATGTCACCATTATCTAATTTTGATATTGAAAAATATGTAAAAATATTGAAAATTAAATATTTCAGAAATGTTTATATGAATAATGAATTACCAAATAGAATGCACAAAAATGACTGTGCTGTGGTTAATTTTTATTATTTCATCAAATACAAGTACTCAATGGGTTTGGTATTATAAAGAAAATACTGATGTTTACTATTTTGTTTCACTTGAAGGCAGTATTCCTACTAATTTAACTAATTACTTCAAAAATAGAAATGTTTATTATAATGATAATCTAATTCAGAATTTTAATTCAGTTATTTTGGACATCTATGTTTAATTGTATTACTATTCATTTTGAATGGTTTTAAGGTTCACAATATCATTCCTTTATTATTAAAAGACAGATATATTTGGGAAACCATTAATCAAATATTTTTTTAAAAACTTTGACAATAATGCTGAGCTTTAAAAAAAGGATGTAGATTAAACATGCAATTCTATTGTTTATTCTTTACAAAACCAACAAAGTAATGTTTTTGATTATACAAAATATTATGTTTATTAGGTCTAAGAATTGTTGAGATTGAAAAGACACAGTAATTATAAGATTTTTTAATGAAGAAATAGCTGATTATGGATTCAAAAAAAGTGTAAATCCAAAATTCAATACAATTGTTTCTGCTTATGCATTAAAAACGTATGTAGATTCAAGATTCCGTGCATTTGCTTCTGATTATGCTTTAAAAGCAGATGTAGATTCAAAATACAAAACTTTTGCTTCTACTTTACAAAAATAATTTGATTCAGAATACAAAAGTTATGTGTCTGATTATGCATTAAAAATATATATGTAAATTCGAAATACAATACTACTACTTCTGAGTATGCATTAAAAAATATGTCGAATCAAAATACAATATTATTGATTCTGATTATGCATATAAAACATATGTAGATTCAAAATACAATATTATTGATACCGCTTTACAAGATAAACTTAGTAAAGTTTTTGTTTATTCAAGATATTATGTTTCTCTTCAAAATTGTAGAATTAATAATTTGGCTGATCCTATAGATGGGAAATATGCTGTCAATAAAAGATTTTTTGATAAAGAAATAGCTGATAAATTAAAACAATTTAATCAATCAGTTTTGAATGATTGTGATATACTTTTTAAATCGAAAATTGAAAAAGGGGGGAAAAATTGTTGCTAAGAAATAGGTAATAAATTACAAAATTTAAAAAAATCTTTTGGAATTATTGTGATACACTCGTTAACTTGAGAGTTGAAAAATGTAATGAAGAAAAAGCACATGTATTTTATTTACCTGCAAAGTGGAATTAAAAAAACTGATATTTTTCTCTTAGATAAATTATTTTTCTTTACTTTTTTGATGGAATGTACTGTTTATAAAATAATTACTTATAATTCAACTGACGAAGGTCTGACTATTATAATGGATTATAAAGAAATAGCTCATTAACAGAGGTGATAAATTGTTTTTTTTAAATAAAAAATAAAATTTCAAAATATGATGATGGATTTATGACTGCAATATGAATATTTGTGAAATATAAGAATAACTATATTTTTTTATTATTAAATGGAGAATACTTGGTGCTTGAAGTGTAAGAATGTTACTAAAAATAATAATATTGAAAATACTAAAAATGGATGATTAGTTCAAAAAGTAAATGTTCGGTATGTTATTCTAATAAATCAACATTAAAAAAATTACCTAATGTAAGAGAAGGAATAACTAACTAATTATATAAATTAGCTACAAGGAATGTTCCAAGAAGAAAAGTAATGTATGGAATTGATGATTTATGCAAATTGGTCTTGTAGAAATGGATACTGGTAATTTAAAATGTATATCACATATAAATAATGAATACAAATTTACTATGGCATATATTGATGCTTTTCAAAATATTCATTTGTTATAGCTATTAAAAATAAAACAACTAAAAAATGTTGTAAATGATTTAGAATGTGTATTGATTAAAATAAAACCACATAATATAGAAAATGACAATTGGTACGGATTTTAAAATAAAATATTTAAAGAACATATGCAAAAATATAACATCAATTATTATTTTACATTCAGTGAACTAAAAACTAGTGTTGTAGAAAGATTTAATAGCACAATGAAAAATAAAACGTGGAGAAAACTTTCTTTGAATGGTAATTATAAATGGATAAATATATTAGATGAATTACTAAAAGAATTCAACAATACAAAACATGGAACTATTGGTATCCAACCATTTGAAGTTAATAAGAAAATGAAAAAAAATTATAAAAGAAGCATACATGTTTGCTGAACGAAAATATAAAGTTGACAACATCACCCATGTTAGCAACCTTTGACGAATTTTTGAAAAAGGTTATACTGCTAATTTGACAATAAAATTATTTACTATTGCTAAAGTTTTAAATTATGATGTACCCACTTGCAAATTGAAAGATATCAATGGAGAAGACATAACAGGCAGTTTTTATGAATACAAAATTATGGAAACTAAATATCCATACAAATATTTGTTTGAAAAAGTCTTTAAAAAAAGGTGATAAAGTTTATGTAAAATGGTTGACATTTGATAATTCTCACAACTCTGAATTAATAAAACTGATGTTTTGAGAATTTTACATAATATAAGTCAAAATTAGTTATATGTTATTATAATTTTTGTATTTTTTGGAATAACTGGTACTTTATTGTCCTTCCAATTAAATAATTGTTTTGTTTTCTATCGAGATTTTACGCCACTTATGCAACCTAATTCTAAAGTGTGTAATAAACCTTTATGGGATACTTATAATTTTTTTTTCGATGATAATTACAAAATTTGCCAATTTACTATTAATAAGTCCCAGGGTCAAACATTCTCTTTGGTTGGAATCGACCTACGAAAAGAGTGTTTTTCCCATGGCCAACTATATGTTGGTTTATCACGAGTTGGAAGTCCCGAGAAACAGTACATTTTGCTACCAAACAATAACAGGACATCAAACATTGTCTACAGAGAATGTCTTAGCCAATAACATATTTAACACTTCTATCTCTGATAAATTGCATTGTAATATAATTTATATTAATACGAAAAATTATAAAAAAGCAAAATGGGTCATCCTATTTTTTAAATAGCTTTGTTTTTAGAATAGATGATAATTCATCATGATTACTAAAATGTGCTTCTACTGGAATAATTGGTTTCAAAAATATATTTCTGCTAAATAATTTTTTAGTTAAATTATTGATGTAATCAAAAGGCTCATTTATGATTTTAATTGTTAATTTTACAATTTCAAGTAAAGGAGTATAATGTAAAACCAATACTTCCTTAATCTTTTTATTGCGAAAGTCAAATACTAGCTCATAAATTAATTTTCTGTTTTGTTTGCATAATAATCTTTATCGTGGAAACAAATATAAAATTTATCTTATTCATTATGTGAAGAATTACAATTAAAATTTCTGGTGATCAAATTATCTGTTTTACCAACTTTAGAATTTTTAATTGAAGTATATTGTGAAGATGTTGCAATTTATATACAAACATTCTTTGTATTTAGTTTAACTATACCTATAAAAAATTTCATATTCATATTAAAATGTTCTAGTTTTTTATTTTCTTCTTGAATTTTGAGTTTTTGTTTTTCTTCTATATTAAGTTTTTCTTGTAATTCTAAAGCAAGTCGTTCTTTTTCTTGTTGAACTTGAGTGGCAAGGTGTTCATTCTTAATTTGGTCTCCTTTAAATTGTAAGTTGAGTTTATATGCCCCATATTTACGAATAGAAAGCAAAAAATCTTCAAATTCCATGTAATAAATACTTTAGCAATTTTGCAACACAATCTAAAAATAATTTCCTATAAACCAGGTCCAGATATAAAAATGGCTTAACCATTATGACAACTAAGTTGGTATCTGTTTTGAATTCCAACTCTTTCCTAAAGGAAATTTTATGCTTTGCAGAGACTTTTTTATGAAGAGTGCTTTTTATATTTTTGTATTCTAAAATTTCAGCAATATCTTTACTACAAAGTAAAGGTTCGTTTTTCTCATCTAATACAGTATTTATTTTATAATTTAAAATTAAATTATTTAAATCAAATAATGTAGTCAATTCAGTATTATTATCTCCTAATTTTACGTTAGAATTACACAGCAATTCCCTTTTTATTTATACAGGAAGAAATTTATTAAGATAAAGAAAAACACAACATCATTCAACATTCATAACACATTCAATACCTCATTCAACAGCCATTTACACCTGCTTATATCCCTTAAATAAGAATTTATATATGTTCAATGCCTATAAAAACACAATTAGTATTTTATTTAAAGAGCCCTGAAATGGGACTGTTTGTAAAACCTTGAGAATATAATAAAATCTTTGATTTTATTTCTATACTTACCTTCTTCCGCTTTTGTACTTAAATCTAATGTTATAGAGCCATATTCTTCATCCCAACATTTTGTCCAAATATCTTTTAGAAAGTTCATAAGTCATATCACCACCAACAAAATCATTATAAATGTGTTTTGGATTAATATCATCTTGTCTAAATATACACATAAAATTTGTATTGCCTCTTTCAAGTTGTTTAGGTAATTTCGAATAAGTTTGAGCTAAATAAATACATCGATATTTTTTGTCTTCATTTAGTAAAATAAAAGAGAATTATACCATGATTGTCTAAAATAACATCATAAAATACAATCATGGAATCATTTTCACATTGATCAAAAAAAATCATTTCATCATTATTATTTAAAAAGTATGCAATTTTTTCTTTAATCTTTCTGGATAACTCATCGAAATCTTTTTGTAGCTGAATATATTTTGGTGATTTAAACTTTATTGAGCAAACATACAATTCATTAAAATTTAATCAACCTGTCTTATAAATGAAATTTATCATCAAATTAGTTGTTACATTATTACTAGATCAACTATTGTAGGTCTTATGTTATCGGGCAATAGTTCACAAGTTTTATTGTTATTTTTCTTTGGAAATTAAAATACCAACACCTCAATAAACTTTTTTCACTTAAAACAATATCTCTTTTTACTAAATTGATAATAAAATATTCAAGTTAACAAATAATTGTTCCATACTAAAGAAGAAACTTCATTATGATATCATCCATTATTATATACCAATTGCTTGGGTTAGTTTTCACACATAATTTGTAACACCAAATATACACAATAACACTAACCCTAATTGAAAACAATAAAGTTATAAATATACATATAGGGCAATAGAATATTGACTCTTTGGAAGTATTTTTTAATTCAATTGATCAATTTTCAACTAATAACAGTGGACTATAAAATCATACAGTATGGTAAAGAGAATATCGATTTAATCTATGTTTAATATTAAATTTGATGATAAATTATCTTATATTATTGGTTTGAAAGAGATATAATTATTTTGAAAGAAAGGGCTGCTATATGCATTAAATTCCATAATTTTGATCCATTTACTACAATAGATGTTCACTGTAATTTGGCATTTGGAATGTTTACAAAATATGATGTATCTAATAACTTGAAACAGACATAATTCCTAGTTTTCTGCCATAAACGATGATTGGTTTTAGAGATTCTATTAGTTATGAGCCTCCTTATCCAATTTTTTATAAAATAATAATGAACAGTTTAATCATATAGTTTTAGAAATTAGAGAGGAAAATGTTAAAATAATTGATTTTGATGGTGCTGATATTGATATTGTTTTGGAAAATAAAGAAATTTATAATATTTCAAATTTTTTTAATCCATAAAATGGATATAAAATATCATATAGAATAGAATATTATATAAGAAAAAATTAAAATTATACAATTTTATACCCTATGGTAATGTATCTATGTTATTTTCTATTATAGTCATTTTGTCTTTTCAATGACTCAATGCTATTTTATTAACTTCGACCATATAAATTTCATGCTTTTCGCTTCTTATTAAATTAATTGTTCCATATTCTGTTTTTTTTTCTTTAACAAACAATTCTCATAGTCATCTAAAGTTACTCTCTTAATAACTACACATTGATTTACACCTTTCGATCTTTTATTTCCTTTTTCACTAACCTTGTAAGCATACATTTTTGCTTCTAAACCAACGAATTCTTTCATTATTTACCCATTACATCCATTCTTCATTTTACCTCAAACTTTCTCATTTAATTGTGCTATCTAATAATATTATATTTTGGGTAATTACTTACATCAACTTTTTCTTTCATTTTCTTCATGTCACCATAAAAATCTTCTGTTTTTATGTTATAAATGTGGGAATCAATATCTTGACAGCACAATTCAATTTTATCTTCATATTTTGGTTTCATAACTTTATAATGGAAATCGTACATTAATTATTTTAATATGTTTAAGATTGGCATGCCAACATAAATAGGGTTATTAAATTTTACAAATGTTTTATTCATATGTATAGTTGCAAGATTCTCATTAAATATAGTACTTTTCTTGAAGTTGGGTTTTGCTATTAATTTATCACAAGCTGTTGCATTTGATATCAGTCATATATATCAAAATCATTGTTGTATTAGTTCTCATCGATGTATTTTAATCTATATATTATTACATCCAATAAGACTGATTAAACTTCAATATTCTATGTATTTCAGTAAGTTTTAAAACATTCTTTAGACAGTGTTTTAAATTACGATAGTGAATTATATACTTTTTTTATTATCTAAATTGTTAATAATTTTGATTGGTTTGTTTTTGGAACTGTCTTATTTTCTGGACAAAAAGGTATATCTTAATGTAAATTGTGCAGTTGTTGTGGAAACTATAAATCTACTTCTAAAATGAAACCATGATAAGAATCATCCTTAAGATTTAATATATAATTTTGCCAAAAATCTAATTTAAATTCTTGATAATCAACTTATTTAAATCCTCCCTAGGGTAAATATTGAGACATTGCCCATCCATGAAGATTATTTGCATCGATTTATGCTAAATAATTGGACTCTTAATTTGGATTAAAATCTTCTAGATGTTTATTGTTGGCTTTAATGTGTTGTTTACAACATTATGATATTCCTCCTCTAATACCTTTTCTATGATTAAAATCATATCATAATTATGTAATAAATCTAATGGTTGTTTTGGTATTTTTAATATTGTATCCCACGAGAATCCTGGTGCCATAAAATATCATGCAGGACGTAAACCATATGCATTTATACATGTTTCTCTAAAATCTTCAAATATATTTGTCAATAATAATACATCACTTTTTAAATATAAATCATGATATTCAAAAAGATTCTTAATATTAATTTGATCCTATACAAATTTTTCATGTTCATAATCATCATCAGTTTCATTTATTTTATTATAAAATTTACTCTTTGGCAGAAGTAAAGTTTCTTCAAATTTCTTCCAACTATCCATATAATTATTCGATAAACACACTTTCTTATAACTAAATATACTTTATCTTTTGGGAAATGTTTCTGAGTATGTTACATTTGTTCTTTAATTAAATTAGATGTTAATTTATCTATACTAGTTTCCATACATTTAAATGTGTCTATAAATCTCATTTTAAATTTTTTGTTTCATTATTTGCAATTAAATCTAAATTTTTGTTTTGATATCCTAATTGTGTAATAAATAAATGAACATCATAGTCAGCTAAATTATGGAAATAAATTGCACCAAAATTGAGTAATTTTAATTTTAGATTACAATTATTACATAATGGATTAATACATTTCCCAGTTATATGGTCATGATGATATACTTTTTTATTGCCCTTAGTATATTCGCATTCGCATACAGTACATTTTTTAATTTATTATATAATTGTTTTTCTTCTAATGTTAATGGGTGCATTGGCTGAATTTGTGAATATGTTTCACCAATTTCTTGTACTTCTTTTTTCATTAATTCTATAAACTTTTATGTGCATTTGGGCCACAATATACAACTGATGATTTATAATCACCATAATAGACAGAATATGATAGCAAAAACCAGAAGCTTCATATAATAGATATTTCATTGTAAATGATTCGTCATTAAATTTCAAATCAGTGGTAATTATTTGTTCAATTGTAAGATTATATCCTTCTTTAATAATCTCCTTATAAAAGCCATTATCTCTATAATCTTCTGTTAAAACTGGATATGTTTTGATTAAGTTAAATTTATTTATTTCTATTAGGTTTGGTTTAGTTGTTGATATTTCTTGAGAATTGTTTCAAAATCTGCATACATTGTAAAAGAAACCTTCATTGTATGTTTGTTATTTTCTCCTTCTGAATGTAAACTGATTTTTACTGGTTCATTTTTAGAGCAGCCATTTGCATGTTTATTTAATTTTTCTTGAGATGGAATAAATTTAAGGCACATATCACATATATGTTTTAATTTTAATGTTTTTTCTTTGTGCTGAAACTAACCTCGATAAATATTTTATCCAACAATAAAATGAGTTGTTATTTTTGAAAAATAAATAAATTTAGATGCATGTCCTTTTTGTGTTTTGCAACTTTTTATTGATAAACTGTGAACTTACCTTCAATAGAGTAGACATTTATAAATGTATAAATTTAATTTAATATTTTTGGTGTATCGTCATTTTTACAGGATATTTACATTTATTTATTATTTTATCGATATTAAGCCCAACAGTTATATATTTATTTACTCTATCGGAATTTTTGTCTGCTGGAAACAATACAGATTTTGGGTTAAATTAGCAAAAAATTCCTACACGACAATTTTTTAAAAATTAGAAATGTGCTGCTTTTTAGCATAAATTTACATGATTTTAGATTAAATTTGCTTGTTTTTGAGAATCTAAAAATGGAGTCAAATGAGGTTTATAGTAACGAAAAATTTGCTTGAAAACGATAAAATTACTTGATTTTTGCCATAAATTGCTTGTTTTTTTATTGAGTTGCAGATTATAACTCAGGTGAGCCAGAACCCAAGTTTTATATCTACATAGAAACCTCCCATGTGCAAAAACAAGTCGCGAAATCCAATTTCAGACCATTTCTGGGGCTTCTTTAATAATTTAGACTATCATTCCGTCTTGTTTTTTCATTGTCTATCATTCCACCTTATATTTTCACCAAAAAAAACTGTAACCCAAGAAATTCGAAAAAATGTATTAAAAAATTTAAATGTGTATGTATTAACTGTTATATATCACCGGATTCGTCTTTTCGGGGTGCATACGACCATGATGTAATATCGATTAAGCAACCCAATTTAAGAACTATCAATTTAAATTTAAATGTATTCCCCTACCTGCTGCCCGCACCTCTTTCCACACTGAACACAAGTCTTTGAGCATGTATCGACAAGCTCGCGAGGCACTAGGTTGGCCGGTCTTGTCAACTCAATCAATCATACATCTAGAAATCGATGCATTAAAAGGAACATTTATAACAATTTAAAAGAATTCCCTGAAAATACAAATAATCGCAAAAAAAAGTAAAAAATTTCTAAAAACTCCAAAACATATCACATTAACCTCATACTCATTCCGGCCCCCTAAACAGCAACCCCTGCTCTCACCTACCCACCTTCTAATACTACAAAACTAAGAAAAATCACAATAATTGAGAAATATATACCAAAAATCGTAACTCCAGCGTGTCTGTCATGTCACCATTACCAGCAGACACAAACAAAATATCATACCACCCATCAAACAAACCACCAGATTTTAAAAACCATTCATACAAATAAAAATGCTGATCACACCTCAGACATATGAAACAGAACAAATTTTTAAAAAAATCACAAAAAAATGTAAAAATATTTAAAAATCTAAAAATATATAACATTAACCTCACACTCATCCCAATATCCCAACATACCATACCATCTGAATATATCAACTAAACACCACAGCAGATAAATTACCAACCAAAAAAACTGCCTAAACCATGTCATTCACTCTAACCCAAGCATACCTCAGTCAGGTTATTAACAATACAGGCCATATCAACCACCATACCTCAGACTTATTGATCAACTATAACAGCCAACTATATTGATAACCATTTCAGCCCATCTAACTTTGCTAGTTACACATATAAGCAAGCTATACCAGCTAACTGTAACTCGTGCATGCCATATGCTCTACCAACCAACACCAGACGAAATATGCTCATCATTCATACCTCTTACTATAACTCAAGCATGCCTCTTCCATTCAGTCCACACTAACTTACGAAAAATTTACTTACTGCTCATACTTTCTGCTCTACTGGTTGACACCATATATATATATATAAGTAACCATACCAATCAACAATCCATTATAGCCCAAGTCATACTAGGCCAACCAGCATACCATCTATAACCAAAAATATTCAGTCATACTACTCAAGTATAACACCCAATAAAACAAGCACAATATACATCATAACTCAAGTGTACCAAGCAACTATACAGCTGAGGCCAGCCCATAACCTAACATCTATTCTAATTGTTCTACCTACTAATGCCGCTTATACCTACCAACCACACCACCCACTTTAACTCAAGCATACATCAACGTTTCGTCCACACCGACCATACGAAGTTAACATACAGCCCATACCAGTGACACAATCAACTTCTTATACTATCCACCATAGCTACATAGTTCCATAGCTCCATCGGTCCATAGCTCCATTCTCACCTCAATCACTCTCATCGGCTCTCAAGATTTCGATATTAAGAGCCTCCCAAATCTCTTCACTCACTCCAGATGAAAGGTCTTTCAAAAATGTTCGATTTACTGTGAATGGCCGATAAAAATACTGACAAACACAGCGTAGATAGATGCATACACACTTACAAAATAAAAGCTCTTGGCAACGGGGTTTGTGCAGTTAAACTGAATCCATTCGATCACTGTGCGTGTGATGTGGGAGGTAGAAAAGACATACAGTGCTCATTAATAGTTTACAAACAGCATGCAATTCTGTATGCATACTTCAGACATCTTACAGGTTTTTATTTCATGTCATTGTAAATTCTGCAAAGCTGTATGAGAAATTTTCTCATTTAGTCACCTTCGTTCCACCTTGTGTAGGAATTATAATATATTTCCATATTGTGAAAACCCAAACACTCATTCGCTTCGGAAGAAAACATGCAGGTATTAATTTATTCTATAGATAATTATGTATATACCTATCTTATATATAATTCTATACACATATATTCCTATTGTATATATATTTATATAAACCTATCTAATATATTTTATATGCATATTTAAATATATTTAAATATAAATATTCCTCTCTTAAATGCCAAATCGGAATTCTTGCATTCCCCTGTTAGAGACGAATGAGGAGAATAAGTAAGCCAGTTTATACTGACTAATGATCTTGAAGGGGCAAACGCATATGGTGTTTTGCCATTGTATGTCTCACAAGCTCACAGGAGTGAAACATACACTTATATGACACTATGTAATGGGAATGCCAGAGGTTACATCAGGAAATGGGAAGTCACGGAGGACAATGCAAGCGATCATCTGTTGATAAATTTTGTAATTTCGATTATGCTGAGGATGCGACTTACATGGATGTGGTCGAGGTGGAAACTAGATGCATTCATAAGATTGCAGACTTGGCATGATTCGTCCAAGTTTTATTGGTGAAGCTGCGGAAGAATTGGGAAGTTTGGCGCAATAGCAGCCTGGTAGAGAGAATTAAAGCACTCTCTGGTGTTATTAAGGGAGTGTTTATGAATGGGCCTCATAAAAGATAAGGCATGGGCTTGCAAACCTTTCCTGGTGTGACTTTGAGTGGGCGCAAGAAAGGAAAGAATTAAGGACGCTGAGGAGACTGCATCGCCTAAGAAGAGGAGAAAGGGAAGCATTTGCACGAACCTGTAAAATAAAGAAGCAGTGTTACAACAATAAGGTGCGGCTAAAGAAAATGATGACTTTGCTGGAGTTTGTTACCAAGGTGGGTAACGAAGACCCTTTCGGAATAGTATACAAGCTGGCTGCAAGAAAGGTGAAAAAATTGACACCTCCACCTGACATCAAGGTCAATGGAGAAACTGGCACTGACCTCTGTGACTATGGAGTTTCTGTTTCACACTCTCCTGCCGGATGAAACCCATACTGGTGTGGAGGAGAAGCACTTAAGAGGCAGACCATGAGTATATTTCCAGAAGAACAGGATCCACCTGACTTAAATATGGAAGAATTGACAGCTGTGGTGTACAACATGAAAAATGGGAAGGCTCCTGGTATTGATGGAAATAGAGCTGAGATATATAAACGAACCTTCTCGAGGATAAAATAAGTGCTCCTGAATATTCTGAATGATTGTCTCAAGGACGGATTGTTTCATTCCCCAGGGAATGAGGGTCTTGTATAAAGGAAACGGAAAATAGCACGATGATCCTAACTCTTACCGACCATTCACATTGCTTCTGGCATGGGCAAAGTTGATGAAAATCTCATGAACAGAAGATTGGTTGGAGCTTTGGAAGCTGAAGGGAAACTTAATGAAAAACAGTATTTGTTCTGCAAAGGCAAAGGAACAAATTTTGTGTTGTGTGATGTCAAGAAATACATCAGTGATAGTAATGACAAATATATATTGGGCATATTTCTTGACATCGCAGGTACCTTTGACAATGTTTGGTGGCAGGAAGTAATTCATCAGCTAAAGATAAAGGGATGTCCTGCGAACATCTATAAAGTAATCCTAGATTACTTCCAGGACAGATCAAGCCTGTACATGTGTAAGACTATATAGGCTAAGAAGAGGATAATGAAGGGATGCCTCCAGTGATCTGTCCTTGGGCCCATTCTATGGAACATCCTCTTCGATGGATTTTTGGAATTGGAGTTCCTGCCTGGCTGCACATTATTTTGCCATGCTGATGATGGACTGATTCTAATATCAGGAAGAGCCTGAAGAGAACTGGAGATAAAAGCTGCTGACATCATGGAAAAGGTTTACCAATGGGCGGAAAAAGTCAAGCTAAAGTTCTCCATTGCAAAAACAAACACCATGCTGTTGAAGGGAATATTAAGCAGGCCATATACTGTGCACTTTGGTGGGGAATCTGTGCAGCATGTGAGTAAGATGAAATATCTGAGATTCATCCCAGATAATAAGAACAGTTATATGATACAGATTGAATACGTTTCTAGAAAGACAATTGATGTGTTCCAACAATTAAAAAGCATGTGTATAACCAGTTGGATATTAAGCTTCAGCACTCTGAAGACTATCTACCGATCAGTTTTAAAGCTATTATTGCATATGGCACTGTTATGTGGTACAACAGGGCTCAACTGGAAAGGCATAAAAGAAAACTTGCCAGTACTCAGTGGGCGACCCTGCTGATGGTAACAAGGGCATAAAGGACAATATCCAATGATATGCTTCCAGTACTAACAGGAGTTTTGCCAGTTGACCTATAGGTCAAAGTATGTGGAATTATGGTGAAGAGATAATGGAATCGAAGACCAAATAAGGTAGGAAAAAAAGACCTTCTGATTGAAGTTTCTAGAGAATGGCAAGAAAGATGGCCGAGGTCGGAAAGGGGAAGAGTTACCTTTGAGTTGCCTCCAGATTTGCAAGACAGGATGAAGTCCCAGTGGATGACCATAAACCACTTTAGTGCACAGCTATTTACATGGCATGTCAACTTCAAGGCGAAGCTCCATGGATTCCGTCTGGTGCAATCTCTGTTGTATGATGTTGTATGACGGACCGCCAATCATTGTTTACATTTGAAATGGAGGTTGTAAACGAAATTGGCGAGGTTATTGGAGACAATAATGATAAAGAAAGTGTTGAAATTATCGATGCTAGTGACGAACAAACGTGAATTTAGAGGAGTAAACGTGCAAGGATTTTCATAGATAAGTACATGTTCGAAATGTTGCAAATTTTACAAACAGTAAGTTTGCGTGTGTTTTGTAAATAATGCATCAAACCGTTACTATAATTATTTAAATTAATTTCGCCTGAAAAAGCTTCACTTCCAACACTTTTGTAGTGTGTAAATAATATTTCATTATTTGCCTGTATCGTAAATTCAAAGAGTGCAAGGTTAACTTCTGTCGAAGTATGTATATTGCTGCATCTGTACTAATACGAACGACGTATGTATCGTGTTTGTTTTTAATTGAAGTTAAGATTTTCGAAATTACAATAATGTGAATGTTATTTCAATATGAGCGAAATTTGCTACTGCTCCATCAAAAAATATGTTGCTCAAAATGCCACATACTCATACGAATGCCATCTCACGAAAGACTTTAATCTGAAATCCCACACAACCCCCTCTTTGTTGTCTTTTCCCCTTCGAAATAAAATTAACGGATCCTTAACAAACTTACTTGGCAATTACAAAAATAAAACAGGTTGGTAAGCCAACCTAGCTATAATATATCCTCAGTCTTTCAGTGCCTGCCATGAGTCAGGAAACACGAGGAACATACAGACACAGAAAACCAACTAAGAATAGTTGCCAATATGTAGGCCAGCGTGAAGAACACATATAATTCTATGGAAGGAATTGAATCAGTAAGCGACAAATTAACGAAAAAGAACTAATGATGGACAACAAAAACAGAAAAACACAGTGGTCTTCTTGCAATTAAATGACTCCTTTTGCATAATTATGTTTGTTTATGTACCTGTTGACAACTATTTCTGTTTGGTTTTGTGCGCTTGTACGTTTAAGTGTTGTTTCTGCTACAACGGTGTATATCCAATACATTTTACTATTATTTGTTTCAGTAGTCACTAATGCAGACCTAGTGCATAGTCTAACCGTAGATGGTGATGATGACACTTTGTAAACATTATCATAAGCTTGTCAATATACTTACCAATGTTTTAAAATTGAGCAGGTCTACTGCGAAAGTTTTCAAATGCTACTTCCAGGAATACTGACTTCTCCATTATTTTTTTTTATTTTTTTTTTTATTTTCTGAATTTTTGTCTGTATTCCAATCTTTTAATTTGGTATGTATGCATTTATGTAGGTACAGTGCAACCTATTTCTTATATTAGACAACTTCCAGCATGTACCTACTGGTATCTAAGAAAGAAACAAGTACATAAGTATAATTATAAAATTAAATGGAGATGTGCAAAACACAGTCCCCCCCAATTCAGAAACCAGATCTATGATAAGCTGGTAGAGAATTATATTGATTGTCACAATCATTTATTTTTAATTCAACTTTGTAATTGACTTTGCCCAAATATAACTGAAGGAATATGGTGCCTCTCCACTTCTCCTGAGAGGAGGGGGGAGGAAGGGGCTTTGGTGGGTGCAGTGGTAGAGTGCTTGCTTTCCACCAAAGTGATCCATATTTGTTTCCCTGTGAGGTTACACACAGGCTTTCACATATAGGAATTTTGCTGAACAGTGCTGCTAACTGGCATGTGTTCACCAGATTTTCCTGTTTTCCCTACCCTTGCATTTCGACGCTGCTCCATCTTCGCCATATTGCGCCCTCATTGGCTCTCCAACATCACTGCTGTTACAAACCACCTATACCTCTCAGCTCCTCCCTTGCTAGGGCAATGGGGGCCATGCACCCATGATTCATCATCAATATTATAATAAGCTTATGTCCAATTAGTTACCCTCAAAATTAGAATTTCAAAAATCCTAAAGAAGGGCGAAATAACGTTTAAAGAAAATCACTTAAAGTTTTTCAATTTTACAGATGGTGTAGTTGCAGGAAAAGAGTGACTTTATCAATGTTTTATTTATTTTAACTACCTTTGGTAAATGATAAAATGTACACATTTGTCATTTAGGTACTGTAATGATTACAGCCTACTGCTAAATACATCACCATCTAAACACACAAGTAAACTTTATTTATTTCAATTAACATCTTGTCGACAGCAGGTTCATTAGAGATGGTACACCAAGAACACAATGAAGGAAATACAAGGAAGGAATTGGTCATTGCCTTTATTAATACGTCGCCCAGAAATTGTCTGGAGTGTGTTCGAAGAACCATGGAAAATGCAAATCAGGAAGGCTACATTCATTAGCTATTAAAAATAAGATACAACTCTCCTGGCTTGGGAACTAAATTGGGACTTTTTTATTCTAGGTGGTGACACGAAGCGTCACGCATCAGCGAAGCTTTGAGTTTCCCCATTAATCACTGTCATGTGTAGCCTATTTGCACTGAGAAATAATGTGAGTCTGTTTTGCAATTTAACATACTTTTTTTTAACTATTTGTAATATTACTGTAATATTCTCTCATGAAATCATTTATAATTGCAAAGGGATTGAACTGAACATTACCTAAACAGACGATTTTACCAATGCAATTTAGAAATACGATACTGGGGAGGACTATGAACTGGAAGGAAATTGAGGAGAAAAGTTTATAATAAAAATGTACATATTTTGTATTTTTTTTACCACACAATTTCCCTGATCTTCGTAGCCATCACCACTATCGTATTTCTAGCTTGTATTGGTAATATTGTCTATTAAGTTAATATTTGGTTCAGTTTTTTTTGCAATTTAATTTATTTTAATGAATAAATATCACATTATTTACATATTTTTCACCCATTTTAACCCACAATTTCCCTGGTCTTCGTAGCCCTCCCCACTATATTTTTTTCGGGGTTTCTATTGGTCAAATATTGATGCCCCTAGTAAATTCGTGTTCTGTGTAATTAATAGAGACGAATTATACTACGTTGCGAGATTTTTTTAATTCAGAAAAGCCCCTATTCTTAAGAATTACCATTGCACGCACTGCAATAGTTCATTTGCAAGCTTATATGGATAAAATAGCACTGTAAACTGTGCGATATTTATCTTTCACGTATGCATCCACTGTATATATGAATACACTAAACACTGTTACTTTCGGGAATGTGCACGTCAGGCCTCGCATGTTTACAAGCCAAATTCACATTACACAAATGCAAGAATAACATAAATTTAGAGAAAATTCTGAACTAGTGACCTCGCAAGGCTATTCAATGCAAACTAATTTCAACCTGACACAAACTTTACATAAATCAAATAACGCAACCTGTCTCTGCCAATACTCGACTTCAACAGCATTGTCGGAAAATACAAATATTTACAAACAATTAAATGGCCATAGGTATTAAGTCACAAACTTTTAGCGAAATTAAATACTTAAGGACCAATTAGAATTCACCCAGAACATCCAATTTAACACAGATCGACAGCAATTTCCAGGTAGTTACACAGAGGAATAAAATCAATGGTAAGACAATACTGTTTGGTAAAATTTCCGGGTAGCCTACCTTCTGGGTAGCTACTTGGAAGTTTTCCAAGAGAATGATAAGACCGGCCCTTAGTATATTATGTCCAAATATGTCCCATTGAATAGATTCCCCATGGTGTCTATTACATGTACTTTCAAATAATATAAATGATTAATTCCTTCAATTGAAAATAAATTAAATATGTGCAAATATTTTTTTACTTACACATATTATACCATTAAAATATATTCTGGGGGTCGATTTAATATAAGTACCTACCTGACGTTTGCACGGACGCAAGGCAACACAAATAAAACTCCTCTGCACTTGCACCCATAAACATGGGTGCAATTTTATACGCCGAGCACAAGTGGGCGGGACTCTTATGGCCACACATTTTCACTTCCACTACCCGACCTACAGTGGCCAATGACATAACTTGTTACGAGGTCTTCACGGCCACATGGTTACATAAGTTGCAAAGGAATTTACATGCACTACTGTGTTTTTAAGTGCGCCTAAAAGTTGTTGATATTCTGTAGTAGTTATAACCTAAATGACAACTGGTGGGTGTTATGTTTATACTGCGATGTTTGGACGGGGAGAGCGGCTTAGTTCACTAATTGAAGAAGTATGACGATTGGTGATTAATACGTGGACAACTATATATAGCAGACAAGAAATTAAAATTTAATCGAAGCAACCTTATATCAGATATGTTTGCGATTGTGTGTTTATGTCATTTACATTATATGCGCTAGTAAGATTTGCGACTGTCTTCAAAGTGTAACCGACCTTATATTGTGTTTACTTCTTTTTTTGTTTAGAAAACATGTTATTTTTCATTGCGTTTTTTTCCTTCAATTTATTACGAATTTCCACATGGCTGATATTTTCTCCACAAATGTAATCGGTGCAGTGCCATAGTTGAATATTTAGGTTTATGTAAGTTGTGTTTGGGGTTTGTTGCATTCACAGACATCTAACGATATTCGTGTTGCATGTTGTGTCCCAAGCATTTTTACCACCAATCATCGCCACATTCTTCGACAGTTAATGAAACAAGACTCTTTCCATAACAAATACCCCTCCAGAATATGAAGCACAAAAATGTTAAGCACTTCAATCAAAATTTATTGTTTGGACTGTTTTGATGGAAATAAAAGTATTTTATCTTATATTAAAAGTAAAGCCAGAAGCACCCTCAGAAAACACACTTTCTCCATTCTACCCACTTCAATTTGTTGTTGAAATCACTCCAATTTAGTGATTTACACAATTTGCTACATACAACAATTAACTTAAACATATTTATTAACAATAACTAAATGATAGCCATGTTGTTCCTTAGCTACATGTATCGACTGCACATGCGCAGCGAGAGCAATTGCACATGCTCCGAGGTATCTGCCTAGGCGCAGATCTCTCTCCATTTAGCATCAATACGCAACTTTTTGCACCTCTGTTTTTTTCATATTAAATTCCATTTTGGTGCAACACAAGTGCAAATTTTGCATTGCACCGATAGAAACTTTAATTTAATCGGCCCCTTGAGCTCATTTAAATAGTGTGTTTAACATGTACTGTCACCGATTTTGCACTGCATACCGCATTTACATAAATTTAAATTTCAACATAAATTTGAGTGGAAGTTGATAGTAGGTATCAATTCAAACTTCCCACCTGAGCGCTAGTAGTACCACGGGCCAGAGATAGTTCTGAAACTTTGCCTTATATAACTATCTGTGTTCTATGGTTGTAGTTATTTACCTACATTTGAGTTAAAATATAAACATAATTGTTTCTCAGCTTTGTATAATTGTTGGATTGGCATGGTTGAAATTCGCATTATACATTGTTGTTTCTTGGCGTTGACAGGTATAACTTTCTTTTTCCGATAATGAGCAATTCGCGTGTACCGAACACGACAGAATCATAGAAAGAATTGTTACCAAATAGATTTAGTAGAAAAAAGTATGAGAGTAATTGAGAACAGAGAGACTGATGCTGTGTCTTTGAAAGCCAAAAAATTTGCATGGGAAACGATTACTGCTGACTTCAATTCGCAGAACGTCGTTCATAGAACTGCAAATGAGTTACAAGATGTGTTACAATAACGTATGTGTACAGTTGTCCCAATGACACCAGGATAGCCTGCAATTTCATAAATTTTTTGCACGATAGTAAACTGTTCTCGTCTACTGGTTGACATTTTTAACATCATTAGCCAAAAGTGCAATCCGGTGTGTTACCCTGTATGCTATTCTACAGGCTGTGGATTTTTGTATACCCCTTAGATCGCTAAACAACATGAAAAACGACTCAGGGTATGATCATAACCTCCACTATAATCCCGACCATAGATAAACAACTTGAACTAAGATCATTTGCTTTGAACCATCGGATCTGGAGGTTCATATATAACGAAAAAAACGAACCTGGTTCAAGGTGTGAAATGCATTGGTGCAACGCGTCATATACACTGATCTTAGCAAACACACAATGAACCTGGGTCAGGTCGAATGGTGCAACCGGGCATGTGATATGCGACGTAACATGTACACACACATGTAAACACTACCATTTGACAACACATAACTAAAGCCCTTTGTAAAAGGAAACATAATATGCTCGATTCTGCTGCCCCCGTCACATGCTCTTGTTTCTTATCCGTTGTCAATGTCGCCGCATGATGCCATCGCTGGGAGCGACCTGTACAGACAGTCGCTAGGGTCCGACGGCCAGACACATGTGACCCCCAAACCGACTCCTCTCTTCCTTGCTACTTGCTAGAGTTGCTCATCTCTTCCCCTATGGTGCTCCTACCCACGGACTGCCTTGACACTGACGACATCATGGCAGGGGGACCCAGGTAGTCACCTGTTGCAGGTGTCTTCAGAATTACTCCTCTCTTCTCGATGCTTGGCGTCACGATGTCGCGTGTCGTGGTGTCCCCTTGCTGTTGCTCCACTTGAAGTGCCGGTGCTGTTGGTTGAGCTAATGGAGTGATGAGAGCACTCATTGCACTGCGCCATCAAACACATCCAGGCCAACCGTCGGAAGCTCCCTGCAAGACGTAGTTGCGCCGGGCAACTCCAGGCTTTCTGCCCCAGCTGATGGCTCACTTGCTGGAGGTGCTGTCGCAACTTCCACTTCACTCCCCCCCACCCCCGGGCAGACTCGCCAGGGGTGGTTTGCAGATTCCTATTAGACCAGGCGGTTCCTCTAGAGGCTCTCTCTGGAGAAGTGCCTCAACACTTAGATCCTCGCTGCCGACTTCCGGGAGCTCGACCAGAGCATTTCCGTCGTGGGTAGTCGGGACATCGGGTACGACCTTCTCGGCGACGTGGTATCCTGCTAGCTGGTCGTCCCGATGTACCAGGACTCTTCTTTTCCCATTCGGACTGTGTAGGTTGTTGGTCCGTAGCTTCTTAGGACCCAGTGCGGCACACTCCACTTTGCCGCAAACCCTGCGCAAAAGTCCTTGCAGGCAGGGGATTGTGGGTGTGCCTACACATATACTTGCTGTCCTGCACTGACAGTGATATTCGGCAGCCAATTGGTGTTGCCGGACATCTTGAAGTCATCGTCGATGTCTTCTCTGGGGTGTATCACTACTGGGGGTTTCACTGCTGCACCCGACGTGTGGGCACTGTGCCTCACTGGCAGTTCAAAAGATTATGCCCCACCAGGACATCAACTGGAATTTTTCCCATAGCAGCGTTCGCTCGACGGTGTATTGTGTACAGAGCGGCGGGCAGATGGTCTGCCCATGTGGCATGTTGTTCCCCTACTCATAGGCAAAGTTGCACTTTCAAATCTTGGTTATGCCTTCCTGTTGGCTTGGCCCTCGGGTAGTAATTTACCATTTTCAAGTGCCTCACGCCCCACTTTGCACACAACTATGCTCACTTGCATCCTGTGAACTCTGACCCATTGTCGGTCGACAATTTTTTTGGGTTCCCCCACCTGGTGAAAAAGCCATTACCCAATACTTGCGTGATGTTGCTGGTTCTTGTGCAGCTGACTGGGTAGGCCTCCATCCACCAGGAGAAACTATCTGTTACCACCCCTATAAATCACTTTACTTTGGGTGTTCTAGGGTAAGGTCCCATGAGGTTTAGGTAAACTCTTTCATACGGTTTTTGGGGGTCCTAGGATGTTGTTGTTGCCTCCCATAGGACCACCTAGCCTTGAAAATATTGCATGGAATGCAGTGCTTAATGAACTGGCTCGTGTCACATGACAGTTCCAGGCCAAAATAACCACTCGCACACATTCCTTACTGTCTGTTCACAGCCGAGATGTCCCGCCACATTGCCACTTTGTGCATAGGCTAACACTTGCTCCCTCATACCCGTGGAGACATACAACCTCCATTTTGAACTGTCAGTTGGCGAACATGTTTCAATTCGTCCATCCATAACACACCAGTTGTTTACATTTGGTTCCGCAAACTTTTCCTTCCTCTCCTGACAAAACTGACATCCTTGCTCTTCCTGTACTACTGCATGGTAAAGTTCACTAATTAAAACATTGCTATCCTCAGAATTCATTTGTTGCACCCCGATCTCTTGTACTGTTCCTTGCATTACAGAGGGAAGGAGATCATCCCATTCTGTTTTGTTCCGTACAACAGCACTTGTGCTGGGCGCTCGGGAAAGAACGTCGGCCAGCTGATTATCCTTTCCGGCACGTGCTGTACAACAAAATCGTACGCCTGCATCATCAAAGCCCATCGTGCTAGTCTACTGCCCACCTCGTGCATGGAATGGAGCCAGACCAGACATCTGTGGTCCGTACGAAGTGTGAACCTCTGATATTCTAAATATCCACGAAACTTCTTGTCAGGCCACACGACCGCTAGGCATTCTCTGCTCATTCACTTCTTAATGGTGTTCTGTCATGCCGAGCTTAGCACTGGCAAAATCGATTATCTGTCCGCTCCCCTTACCCTCGTATTGGTAAAACACAGCTCCCATTCCATCTTGACTAGCATCGATTTGTAAATACAAATGTTTACTAGCATCATACCTGACGAGTGTTGGATAAGTCTGGAATTTTTCTTTAATTTCGTAGAATACTTGTTCGGCTTCCTCTGTCCACTGAAACCGGCGCTGTGGCGACAGCAGGTCGGTCAGCGGTGCTCTTACTATCGCAAATCCCTCAACGTGCTCTCACAATCAGTTTGCAAGTCCGAAAAACTTCCTTAACTGTATCCTCATGCGTGGGGGCGGATAGTCCGTTATTAACTTGATTTATTCTGGGTTCGACTTGTTCTCTTCTTCGCTCACAACATGTCCTAGGAAGTCAAGCATAACTTATACCATGTGACATTTCTCTCGTGCACAGGTAAGTCCATTCAATTCTAAGTGTTCCAAAACAAGTGATAATTATTCTACGTGCTCCTCCCAGCTATCAGACCATACAATAATGTAATCTAAACATGCTAATATAAATTTCCCAATAAGACCGTCTAAGACACGAACCATTAAGGCCTGAAAGGTAGCGAGTGAACACTTAAGTCCGAAGGGCATAGTGCAGAACTGATATATATATATATCTGGCATAGTGAAATCTGTTTTCTCATGATCCGCAACTTTGATGGGTATCTGCTAGTAACTGCTTTTCAGATCTAGTGATGTGAACACTTTAGCTTGTCCAGGCGAGCTGAGTGCATCTCTTACATTAATTTACGGGGGTTACGATCTGCGCATAACCTGGTTGAGTGGTCGGAAGTCCACACAGAATCTCCACGAACCATCTTTTTTATGCTCCAACGTAATAGCGGAGTTGTAGGTGTCATTAATGGGCACAATTACACCACAATTAAGTATTTTCTGCACTTGTTGTATAATTATTCTGGCCTTATGCGGATAATAGCTCCGAGGTGGAGTTCGGATAGGCCTCTCTCTCTCTCTAGTGGTATTTCATGCTCCACTACCGGTTAGCTGCACTGGTTTGTTATGTATGCCCTCGGAGCATGTCCTGATAGGCATTTGCAAATGTTCTCTAGGGGTTCGTACTTGGCGAACAGATCACTGTATTTTACCTTTTGGCAGTTTCTGCAGGTCACTGCATGCTAACACTCCATCGCGAACAGGTACACAAATGTGGTTGACCGTCGCGGTTGCAAGGAGATCTTCACAGGGTCTACAGCCCTCCCATTTGCTTCTTTGTCTCATACGTGGACAATGTTTACAGCGAAGTTAGTCGTGGTTGTTGTAGCGGTCAGGCGAACACGTGCTCAGCCCTCCTGGTGTACAACGTGGACGACCGAGGATGCTTCGTGGAACAGTGGATGGAGGGAAACACATACTGTTACTATTCCTGGAATGCCAGAGGTGGCTGTCTCTTTCCTTTATATGTTCGCCAACATCGTAAAATGGTAGTTACATGCTTGGTCAAGTATGTGGCCACAGCATTTAGCCACATGTTTGGGTAAGCCGCTCGATGGCTGGCAATTGGCGTTCACAATGTAAGTTCATTATTAGCCCCATATTGGACATCACTTCAGGCCTAGCGGTAGCGACGATTGATAATATTTTATGATCGCTAACTAACTTCCGGGGAGAATCTGCTCGGGTTAACAGGAGAAAGATTTAAAAGAGAGGTTGAGGCTTCAGTGGAAGCAGCAAAATACCCAAGATGAGGTAGCGAGGTTCCTCAGGGATAACACTGACTAAAATAAGTGGATATATGAGCCAGAATCCCTGAGGGCCTCTAGGTTCACCTAGGCGATTGAGCTGCGTACTGGTCAGATTAACAAGGTCACTCTGACCAGGTACAAGGGAGGTGAGGTCCAGTGCAGAAAGTGCAGCGGCATGCTTGAGACGAGAGGACACATTTTAGGTGCCTGTCAACTTACTAAATATGCACGAATAAACAGACATAATGAAGTATGTAGGATGTTGACCGAGGAATGGACTGAGAAAAGGAAAGATGGTGTAGTAGTGGAGGAACCCATCCTCGAAGTGGCCAGGAAAACTTATAAACAAGATTTGATCTTGGCAACTAGTAGGGATGTGTATGTGGTCGAGGTAACAGTAAGGTATGAGAAGGGGATTTGTCTGGTCGATGACGATCAGGAGAAGATTGAAAAGTACAAGGTGTTGGAGGATGAGGTAGGGGAAATATTCGATGGAAAAAGGTATAGAGGTGTGATCCTGATCACTTTGGTGGTGAGGGGAGTTGTCCCTAGAAAAGTAATTAAGAGATTAGAAGAATTAGGAATAGGGTCTAAGGATGTATACAGAAAGTTAGTTTGAGTGTGTTAAGAAGTTCCTTAGAGATCTTAGCGGAATTCATGGATGGGAAAGTGAGAAACGAAGAGGATTATAGTTGAGTGTTTGCTCGATCCTTTGCAGTCAATTTTAAATGTTAGTTTTTAAGTGTTTTGTTGATGAGTTATTTTAATGATTGTAATTGTTAATTTTTAATATGTTTTAATGACGATTTTTTAAAAATGATTCTAAAGTGTTTTAACTATTTTGTATATTTTAATGGTTAATTTTAATGTCTTGTAATATTTATGAATTATTTTATAATTTGGATTATAAGGTAGTTGTTTCTCTTTTATGTTTTTGACGAATTTATTTGAAACGATTTTAATATGTTTTGTAATCCATGTAGATATTTTAATGTAAAAATGTTAATAAATTGAGTTATTTATTCTTTTATTGACTGGAGTAAGTTTTTTAATTCTTATACATATGAAATGGTTTTATCATTTTAATATGTTCAGAACATACAATATTACTTTTATTGTCCTATTGTTTTAAAGCTCAATAGTATTATTTTGAGTAATATCTCAGTTTTTTATTCAGTCTTAAGTTTATTTTAATGTTTTAGAGTTAAGGTTTAATGTGCATTTTTGGTAAAATTTTAATAACAACTTCTATTTGACAACAGACCCTCCAATATAGTGTTTTATTTGTGTATATATTGTAATTGTAACAACGTACGATACATGTCGGAATGGGACATTACTCCCCTTGTTAGCTGTGTTCCAAAAGCCCGGGCTAAAGTGACCCTGTGCTCCCTAGCATCTACTTTTGGTAGTATTGTTAGCGATGAAAATAATTAAATACATATAAGTTAACTACTCTTTGACTGGAATATTTTGGCTCCTCGGCACATATGCAGAAAAACACTTGACATCGTAAATATACAAACGAAAACACTGTAAGCATGCGTGCTGCAACATGTGGTGATAATAAAAAAAGAATGCTGACATTAAATTAGTAAGGATATCGCAAGCTAGAATAAAGTAAATAATTAAATACATATAAGTTAACTACTCTTTGACTGGAATATTTTGGCTCCTCGGCACGTATGCAGAAAAACACTTGACATCGTAAATATACAAACGAAAACACTGTAAGCATGCGTGCTGCAACATGTGGTGATAATAAAAAAAGAATGCTGGCATTAAATTAGTAAGGATATCGCAAGCTAGAATAAAGTACACAAAGTCAATTCAGTTCAAAGAAATCACTGATTATTCAAGAAAATCGAGTGAGATGTTGCATGATTGCATTAACGTTAAGCAGGCATGTGGGATGAAGCCCAGCACGGGCTGAAACTGCTAAGTGCTGTAAGTGTGTAAATTAATAAAATGGTAAATAAAACCATAGGTGCAGTGACTCTGCTCTGGAGGGTGGTTTGCTCGAGAGGTGCACAAAAGAAATAAAAAGTGTTACAGATAATTAAGTTATTGCAGTTACACTTTCTACATGATATGTACAATGTTGCTTCGCCTCCGAGTCACATCGTAGCGACTTGCCCTGATGCCCATTGAACCAAGATTAAATATGGTGGTGTAGCATCGGTGACGCCTTGTAACCGACGCTGTACCAGTACAAAAATTGTTTGTGGGAAAAATTAAAATGACTGATGTGAAACATAGAACTGCATGAGACACATATCAAATTCCACCTTAATCCTAACACTTGTACACAAAAATAACAAAGGCTGTAAAATTACTGGCAGCAATTTTTAGAAAAAAATATTAATATAGCCAAGTAATGATGAGCATTTTAAAAAAAGTTTGAGGACATGAATACACTTTATTTTATATCAGAAATATTCAGTGTTAATTGTAGGCATGTTTAATTATCATTAACGTTTAATTAGAATAGTAAAGTAATTTTGATCTGTGCTGTTCAAGCATGCCGCATCACACCAACAGGGCCAGCCTATGAATATAAGGAATCTGCACTTTCGTGTTACCAAATTAGCTCAGTTATGGCTTTTAAATATTTTTATATTATGATCACGATGTTCTAGTCCGTTTAGAGAAATATGCCAGGATGTCGGAGTTCTGAGTGTCCACATGTGTCGCCCTTGGCGCACGTATTAATATTTTGTGTTATGGGGGATTCTTTCACATTCATTTACAGGCTGCTACAGTTATGTGGGGCTAGTTTTAAACACAATACTCTGTTTGGAAAGGCTTTAATTTAAGAAACATTCCTTGCACTATTAAATGTTGCTGCACTGAATCACGTACTGAAGTTGGAGGCGATGGCCTCCGCCAGTGCACTGTAAGGCCAGCGCTCTACTCCACCATGTTGCTTACCTCGTTCAGAGATGGCGCGCAGGCCGACAAGTGCTATTCGTTGCAAGAGCCATGGACTGCATCATAAGTAATTTTTATAATTGTGAAACAGCATGATAAGAGGTGTTGCTTACGTGTAACATTGTCTAGGTTTTTTTTTATGTAAATATCACTTGTGACTTATTATAGTTATTCATAAATTTCAGGGAAAATGGTACTTGTTTACTGTGTGAAATGGCTTCTACTTCAGGAGAAAAACTACAAGCAAGTTATTCTATGATGGCTACATGCCACATCACAGAACTTGAAATACCATAATTGTTTGAACAATGGCAATAGTGCTTAAAATTAATTTTTAGGGGAGCGATGATGTAGACAGAATGTCTGCCTTATGATGAATAATTTTTAACCATATAGTAGCTTTGTGTGTGAAGCATGAGAAAGAAGTATGTGGTGAGTGATCGATAACACAACTATAAACTTATCAAGGCCAGCACATACAGTCTGTGCCTATTGAACTTGATGAAGTGTGGGCACGATCTGGCTCCTGGCTGATGGTTCTGTTATTCATATCACATACATATTTGCCTATTATCATATTCTTTCTGCTAAAAAACAGCCAGTACATTTACTTGTCTCATTTCTGATAGAAAATGTGCAAGTGGGACAATGGTAAATATGGAATTTGTAGAATGTTCACGTTCACGACAGTGGGTATGGAGGGCATGCCACTGTTTATATTTACAGATTATCAAAACCCAAGAAAGTGATAAAAACATAAAGAAACATCTCAGTGTATATTAATGTCCTCGATTTTTCATAAAAACTACTCAGCCGTGTCTCATAAAATGTCAACTGCAATAGTTCGTGCTGCTCCTTTCTCTTGGACAGCTAGTGGTCGTTCATAAATTACCCGAAATAATTGATGCCTATTTTCTTCCCTGGCTTTACAGTGAGCAGCTAAAATATTTAAACTGTAAACGTTCTTGGTAAATTGCCATTTAGCAGATTTTATGGCTTACCAGACTACGCCTACCTCCAATTAATATGTTAAACAGATGCTTTACTGTATTTAAATTACTTGAATTTAGTGCTGGACTAATACCATTTTTTGCTGATACCAGCAATACCGATACTGTAGTGTCGATGACATAGATACTCTATACTGATACCAGTGATACTAATAACTAATGTTAATTTTATAATTATGTTATTACTCTATATAAAAGGAAATTCTTGGTCTCATCAGTTAGATGGAATTTCAAATGTATTCAAAGTTATACTGTTATATTTACAGTTCATTACTTTAGACACAAAATCACTGAGAGGTTTACACTTCAATTATAATACTTAACAAATTACACATAACCTTATCAAAATACACTTAACTTCTATAAATTAAATTCACTTGCAAGATAATATTTTGTTCATTAGGTTTTAATAATCTTATATATTGGAAGTGTTAAGTTATTGCATCACAGCAATTCATATATTTTTTGTGTTCACTCTTCAAATTACAAAAATTATTATTTTGAAATAATGGAGCAGCTTTACTCGATCGAATGTCTTCTTGAGCACACCAAGCTAGTTGAACTAAAAAGTAATTCCGATGAAACAGCCAGCCAGTGATGAAAAATACTTGCGTACAATGATGTGAAGCCTGAAGTGTGGTGTAGACTGCCAATATATAAGGAGTTCAGAATGGAGGTGGGCAAGTGGCTCTGCTAGGTATATTTCCACTCCATCCTCTGCTGATGGTGCATGTGTGTTCTATAAATTGCTGCCATGCATCATTCTTTTGATGCTATGTTCTGTTTCACTGCATGAAGGCACAGTGTCTGGTGCACTTGCAACAGACACTGGATAGTCTTATTTTATTTTATGAATAGCAGAATTACATGTCAGGTGAAGACAAAGAGAACACTTTTTTTAACCTAGCGTCAAATAACAGTGCGATAGCCAAAGGTTTGTTTCCATGTTTCTAAAACTAGTCATAAGTGAATGGATTAAGTGTCTCTCTGGATATATTTTAGTCCTGACTGCTGCTATTATATCAGACAGGTAAGATGAAATTTTATCCACTTATTGAAGGCATAATTTCAAACACTGCAGATGTTTAGTGTTGCTATGTGAAACATTTTCACAGTATATAGAGTTTGCTCAACTAGAGTCCACTCGTTTGCTGACAGTTCAGTATGCAAGCTCAACTCTTGAATGAGCCAAATGATTACTCATTTCTGCTTTATGAAGAACTCCAATATTAAATATATACCTACTAGATGTGTGATGCACAGGTATACTATTTCTTTTCCCTGCAATTACGTTATCATCATGTGCACGTCATGTGTCCTTGAAGTGATACAAACCCTGAATGGCAGCTACCCAAGCTCGCATTCTGTCTCCATAGATAAGGTTGATGCCTAGGAGAGTGGAATACACCTCAATAAGAGAATATAATGAGTCGCTACCACCTAAACGAAACCCAGTGAGAAAGGAAACCATTAGACCATGTCACCTAATCTGTCCCTAAACTTATGCAGCTGGTACCACCCGCACACCAGGAAGGCCTGCTTCCAGCCGCCCCTGAGAGATGGCAGTAAGTACAGTTCCACCTATGAGAGAGGAGCAACCCATGCCGAATCTACCCCGAAGAAGCCCTAGAAAACCCTAACCAAGGAGGATATGTGGCCTTTGCACTACCACAGAACAGCAGTTGATGCCAGCAGCTCGCCTTAGAACAAGTAGCGCTACAGCTCTCTGCTATGTCTGTTCTCTTCTGCCCCATGAAGAAACACCCAGTTATCACCAGTGACGAACACCAGACTTCAAGGATGTGCTGCAGGCCCAAAGACTCCCCCCACCCCCCAAAAAAATTTGTCACAATTCCTACCAACCCATCACTCCATACTCCTGCCCAAAATTCCCTTCAGGACTTTATAGTTTCAGTTAGGGTTTAGATGTTCTGATGGCTACCTGATAAATTGCTCTTGCTCTTCTAGCACACTCTTCATGCAAGTCTCTTCAAGCTGACAGGTCCCTTCTACTTTATTTACTTTTAACTTCTGTAAGTTAATCAGTGCCGTGATAACAGCAGGAGAGTACAGGACATAGCATTATATCCTGGACAGAGTAAAACATGTTACTAGTTTAACTGTCGTCTGTTCCTTCTTGTGTCAACTGTGCTTAGTCATCCATGGTAAGCATCACACAGCAAAGGAGAGGTATGTAACAGCCATTTTGGAACGGGTTTGTCGAATATTGAGTAGGACTGCAGCCTGTCACCTAAAAAGGATTAGACACAAGTCTTCAAAACACAACTCATTAGATGGCCACCGATACTGTGGATCACGCGCACAGAAGTTCCTGGTGTGCACATATCATAAAGCCATGACCACTAGCCAGAGACATGACGAATAGGCTAAATCACACTCGTCAGTTAACACACTCCATCCACTGCATATAATTCTGCCAGAAGGAATGCCAAGTCTGACAAGGCAGTAACTACCCATTTTTGGGCTACGCTCTAGCTAGGAATAAGGTTACCTGCCACGCTGTTGCAGGTGTGGACTGTTGCACCTCATCCCTGGTAAATGGTGAAAGTGGAGTGACAGGAAGGCAGCTGCTATCCTCGCCGAGAAACAATAACTGCCTAACCAACCTGTTCCAGCCTTCAACTACTTGTCCCCTCGGGAACGAGCTCATGCCGCCCACCAACTCTCGAGGTCTCACTTCGCAGTCCCCCACCCCACTCCCTGTAACTTGTTTGGCCTCTTAGTTAAAACCCTCAGAGCTGCGCATCCCATCATTGAGTACTTCTGCCTAGGCCTGCCTCTGGTTCTAGGCGTCGAGCCAGCCTGCCACGTCAAGCCAGATATCAACAGCAGACCGGACGCCTGCTTGCCACTGACGAGCCAGCCTCTCACCAGAGCCAACCAGCAGATGTCATTGCAGTTAGCCCACTGGGTCGTAAGAACCAACACCAGATCTACACCGACAAGAGCTCGACACATGGCAATGAGGAGTAAATCATCGCCTCCGCCATCATCATGCACCCGCAAGCCTAACCTACCCCAGCTAGACTTTGTGCTAGGCCAGTGGCCTGCCCTCCCAACTCTGATCAAAGGAACCATCAAGGCCAAGCGCCAGATTCTGCAGACCCTGCTTCAGTAAGGTCTGCAGTCCCATGCCTGTGTGACTTATTTAATACAATCTTTAAATAAAATGATTAAGATGCTGATGCGATCTTGCACTTAAGGTCATCACCCATCAGTAGTAGAGTAATAGCATTTTTAAGTGGTGCCCAACATGGGACCACAGGTTTATTATTAACCCAAGTTAATTTGACAAAATCAGATCCGCATGACACTGAGATAACAATAAGTGGCCGGGAGAAAACCCCAGCAATACCGGACTTCGGGGAGTTAAGAAAACCCAATGGTGACTAATCCAGTCAGCCGGGAACATGTCCAAAGTGGGAGATAATGTAGCCACCGCTCGCAAAACCGCTACGACTGCTATGAACTCCAGTAACCCCGAAATGAGATGCCGCACTGTCTCGTGCAATGGGGTGGGACAATTTTTAATTGAATATGTGCATTACCAAGGCCATTTCCACTACTGCTGCCTATGGTGGAATGACGAACACTGATACACAAAAGGCTTGGAATTTTATCATGGACTGTGTCATCATCAGTAAGCCGCCCAATTCGACTGGATCGCATGTCCAGTTCTTGGTATAAACACAGTGAGGTGCATAACCTGCAACAAGACTTTTCACCACGACTGTATAGGGTGACCTGACAAAAGGTTTACCCACCCTAGACTTGTATACCATTGTGTTATGTGTAAACAAGCCGAACAATACAGACCAGGTAACTCAGGTACCCATAGTGCCACATCGACCTGTAATCCAGACAGTCCGCAATCACCAGAGTTGGCCAGCCGACCCCAGGAAGACCCCCTTGCTTTTATGCAAGAGCGTGAACGTGAGTTTAGGGCGAATCATGTGCCACCTAAACAATGAGTCACCCGAGCCTGTAAGAAGATGAGTGAGAAAGCCCAAGAATGGTGGGCCAGGTATGGCGAATTCATCACTAAATGGACACAGTTATGCAATAACTTAGAAACCCAGTTCTCCAACGAAGAGGTTCTAGCCTGCCTGACCATCGAGTTCCACAGCCATATTCAGGGGATAGGTGATGAATCTGAAATTTTTATACGCAGAAAAGGCCAGATATGTAAGCTTATAATTCCCGAATGAAATTAGGAGAGCTGTGTGAGAGCTATTACATGCATGCTCTAACCCAACCTCCATAATCTACTACAAATCCCATGCCCACAAACCATTGATAAGCTTGTGGCGAGAGAAAGGGAAAGCGAAAGGGTTCCCAGGGAGACAAGGCGAAGGAGGAAGCGAGGACGAGCGAAGGTTGAGTGCAATACTCTGCTGTGACACGTTCTCCCCATACTCCGGTGCTCCGTAAGTGCTAATTCTGCCCAGGCCAGCACTTCAATAGAGACTGCCCGACCAAGAGAGAGACAGACAGAGTGCTCAGCGCCCAGGGAAGGGGGAACACCTAACCGGCCATGCAACAATAGCGGCCCAACACCCAACAATGTGGAGAAGGTGTCCAGCAAAAACAATCTGTTGGCAAAGTGTCGGCAAATTATCGGCCCCATACCTGTACTGTCGGCAATTAACCGGTGTATTATTTAGGATAAGACATGGATATCACCGAAAATATGTCGGCGTGATATCTCACAGCCAACCTGTTGCCAATATCTCAAATAATATTCTGGACCAATTCCGATGAAGCATCTTTGTCTTTTCGGTAAGCTGGCCATCATCTTATTTATTCCGGCCCAGTAACATTTTCTAGGCAAAGCTCTTTATCACAATAAAGATATAAATATGATGTAATTTTGCTGACTACCTTTTCGAAATTGTTTTGAATAGGCAAGGTATTAGATAACTGTTAACTGCATTATATATTTTTTGAGACCATGTGTTAACAGTTAGCATGTTTTTTGTGATTATATATGTGTCCCGTGGTAGCCCATGGCATTTGTTTACTTAGGTTTCTTTTCATTTGCACAACCATCCGACAGATATATAAAAAAATTAACAAAAACTATTTTCTTTGCAAACCTCAGAAGAAATATTTTTTAAATAATCGGTGTTTTAAAATTATTTGTTATAGTGTAATTGAATTTATACAATTCTTTGTAATAATTTGTGTCGTGATATATTTGAAATTACTGGAATGTATCAGTCACTTACCCTGTGGAGTATAGGTTTGCATGCTGGACAGTCAACTTAAGGGTCTTAAGTTCAAATCCTGCATTTGGCAAGCAAAACATTTTCATATCATGTAATGTGTTGAGAAATAAACGATATGAATATATGTAAAGAAGAAATAACAATTACTAACATTTAAATAGAAAAGTTAAGGTCTTTATAATTTTATACTGCTAATTTTTGGACATTATGCTGCTGCAGGCCCAGCATCGTAATAACAATGTCAATTCGTCACAGCCTTGGCATCATAACAACAACCAGCCATCTCAGGTCCGGCATCGTAACAACATCCAGCCATCGCAGGCCCAGCATTGTAACGACATCCAGTCTTGCAAGCCCCACATCGTAGCGACATCCAGCCTACGCAGGCCCCGCATCGTAATGACATCCAGCTGTCGCAGGCCCGGCATCGTAATGACATCCAGCCCTCGCAGGCCTGGCATCGTAGTGACATTCAGTCGCAGGCCCGGCATCGTAACAATACCAACCATCGTAGGCCCGGCATCATAGCGACATCCAGCCATCGCAGGCCCGGCATCGTAACAACATCCAGTCTTCGCAGGCTGTCGGTTAGCCACCTGTCCATATTTGCATCGGGCCAATATCTGCTGGCCAGAGTTTTTCGGCTAACTTTAACTGGCCCAATTCTGGCCCGTACTTTTTGTGTAAGTTGGGTCGGAATACATTTTGTATTTTGCTGGTAGCAGTACAGTGTATTTCTGACACTGTCGGCAAATAGTCAGCCGCCAGTCTATATTTCCATCGGCCGATTCCAGAATATGACATTGGACCAGTATTGGCTGGCAGTAGTTTGTCGGTTAGCTTTTACCGGCCCGATTCTGGTCTGTACTTTTCGTGTATGTTGGGCTGGAATTCATTTTGTATATTTTTGGTAACAGTACAGTGTAATTTTTACACTGTTTGCAAACAGTCAGCCACCAGTCCATATTTACATCAGACTGGTATCGGATGGCCAGAGTTTGTCGGCTAGCTTTTACTGGCCTGACTCTGGCCCATATTTTCCATGTTTACTGGGAAGAGAGGCAGTCGGAAAATGAAAGAACAGTGGTGCGAAGCAGGCCACCACCTCTAGTCATGACTGGCCCGAAGAAACGATAAAAATGTTAACAAATGAACCATACCCCTCTGAGGCCCCACACATTGAGGTTGAAGTAAATAGAAGAAGAGCTTCTGCTCTACTAGTGTCTGCCGCCACTAGCAATTTTATCAGAAGTGACTTCCTTACAAACAGCCAAAATGCTCACCTACAGTTGGGATTAAACTAGTATGCATGACCCACCCCGACCAAATTCTGCAAATAAAGGGATCAATAACCCTAGAAATTTGCGTAAGTAATAATGTTACTAGAGCAGAATTTTAGTATCCCCGCACAAAGGAGAAGACATCATTTTGGGGCAACCATGGCTATGCCAACAAGAGTGTATCATAGACTGTGGGCAATGCAGGATATACATAGGCGACAAGGAGCATATGATGGTAAATTGGGACAGGAACCCAGAGGAACAAATTCCTTTACTCATAGACCCAGAGGCGATAAATCACCAGCAGGAAGAACTGGAGTTCCCGACAGCTTTAAGAAATACTAACCATATTCCTGTGCCTTCAGAAATAGAGGTCCCCTACATGAGACCGGGAACATCCAACACAAGATATGGCTTACCCAAGAGCAGAAAATTTATTGCCGCCCCTACAGGATGTCTGTGAAGAGAAATTATCATGATCCAGGTCCAGGCCATGAAGGATGGGGGAATGGCAGAGCATTCAGATTCACACTACAGTTCGAGAGTATTACTCGTACCCAAGAAATATGGAAAATTACAATTCTGCATTAATTACCAAGCCCTGAACGATATCACTCGCCCTATCGCCCCAGTAGATATCACCCTTACCCACAAGCTGAGGGAGATAGGGGAAGCCTGAATTTCCTAACCTCTTGAACTGCAGACAGGGTATTGGGAAAGCTCCATGCATGCATCCAGACAGCCAAAAATACACCATGTTCGCCCTGCCCGAGGGGGAAATGCTGCAGTTCAAAGTAATGCCCTTCAGCCTGAAGAATGCCCCAGCTACTTTTCAACTGCTAATGTTGGCAGAGGTACTCATTGTCTATATCGGCCAGTTCTGTTTAGCATACCTCGATGATGTAATCATCTATTCAAACTTGTGGGAGGAGCATCGTACTCACCTGCAAAGAGTACTGAAATGCCTCGAGATCCATGGCCTAACCTGCAAGTTGTCAAAATTCCATTTTTGCAAATCCAACATTGACTACCTTGGACACATCACCCATGAAGGAAACTACCCGCAAACACTAAGTATACGAGCCATACTGAAGGCCGAAGGACCCACCACGAAGAAGCAGTTAAGGAGATTTCTGGGGTAATATAACTGTCTACAGAAATTTTTACTGGACGTGGCAAAGTTAATGGCTCTGGTAAACCCCGTATTGGAGAACGAAGCTTGGTGAAAGTAGGGCGCCAAACACCATATGGACTTCCAAAACCTCAAAGACAGCTTCCAAAACATCCCTGTTTACATCAGCCACAAGGCAAACCCTTAATACTCCAGACCGATACCTGCCGGAAGGGGCTAGGAGCCGCCCTGTTCCAGAATGAAGAAGGAAAATCACAAGTAATTGCAAGTGCTAAAACTCCCTCAATGAAACAGAGCAAAGATATAACAGTAACAAGCAAGAGTGGCTCACCATCATATGGGCCATGTGGAAATACCGCTATTATTTATATGGCAGACTATTTATACTGAGGCCCTACAATAAAGTCCTCACCTGATTAGATGCATCCAAGGACATGAAAGCCAAACTTGACCATTCGGTCATGTTTCTGACCGAGTTTGACTTCAAGGTGGAACACTGCCCGAGATACCTGAACGACATACTAAGACATCCTCTCCTGCCAACCCGACAGCCAGGAAAGAATAAAGGAGGAGGGACACTGGAAACAAATAACCCCTGCATCTCCCCTGCACAGCCCGGAAGAATGTATATGCTTCCAGAAACTCCAGGTCAGCCGTCACTGTTTGGGTACAAACTATCAAAAGGACCCCGACTTCCAACGACTACTGCAGGAGACCCCACAGAGGTAGTAACTAGGAGGTGAAAAGTGTGGGTGAGAAACAGGAACCCAAGAGTAACATGGAAGATATATGTGCAGGCCATACTATGTGTAATATCTACCAGTATCAACATGACCACCCCCAGGCTGGCCACCCGGGTATTAAGGAAACCCTATGTAACTTCGGGGAACGTTATATCTGGGATGGAATTAACTGAGACGTCTGGCAGTACATCACAGGCTGTGAAATGTGCTGCCGCCATAAAGCCTACCCAGTACCGAAGCAAATCGGACGACCACAACACCCCGTGGATAAATCTAGCTGTAGACTTAATGGAGTTGTACCCCAGGAGCACCAAGGGCAATCGATACCTCCTGGTGGTAACATACCAATTCTCGAGGTGGATGGAAGCCTTTTCTCTACCCAGCCAGGAAGCAATCCAGTCGATTTTGATGGAGAAATGGAACTCAATTCACAGGCAAACTGTGGCAGAAGGCACGCAGCCAATTAGGATTAGATATCTGAACCACTCTGCAGTACTAACCCCAGGCCAATCTCGCGAAGAAGCATAACCAGGAATTGAAGAAAAGTCCCAGGCTCAGAGTGGGAGAAGACAGCACACACTGGGATACCCACATCCCCGAAATCCTGTTCTCCCTCCAGTACAGAAATAAAGAGGTTAAAGACACCTCATCCAGCCAACTTATCTTGGGCAGACAATAAGGCACGAACCAACCACTCTCCCACAGCCCAAGACCATCCGACTGGACGTTTTAGCCCACCAATGGCGAGTCCAGGAGGCCCAAGAGAAATACATTGAACAGAACTACGAGAAGCCCAAAATGCGGGTACGAACCTTTGAAGTGTGAAACAAGGTCCTCCTGAAGAATTATCCCCTCAGACGTGGCTGTAATAAGTTTTGTGCCAGGCTTACACAGAAGTGGGATGGCTCATACGCCATTATGGATAGACAGGAGAATATATACTGGGCAGAAGAGGAGAGAGGCCAGGGAAGAAAAGTAACTAGGGGACAGCCGAGCTTGACTTCCTGGAAGTGAAATACCTGCCGAAAAATCACCTGGTACATGGTCGGATGAAGAGGAAGAGGATGAGCCTCAGACGGAATGCAAGCCGATCCTCTTCTGGGAACCTGAATCCAGACCACCAAGAACCAGAAGCAGTCCTGAACCCCGAACTCAACACCCGATGCCTGAGGAAGAGGAGGTGGCACAGCAGACACAAGCGAGCACCATGCCTTTAAGGACATACCCCTTTTTACACTGTATGGTTCTTATCGATCACTATTTTCCACCCTTCTGGGTACAATCCGTAAAGAAGCGCCCCAGGGCGATGTAAATCCAGGGCCAGTGGTACCTAGTTATCCTGGTGGTTCTCAGAGGACCGGGAATACTTTGGTACATCCCCAAGACCACTTCCGATAGTGGAGAGGCTGGCCGAAGAAGGCGAGGACCATCTTCTTTGTTGCCTCCCCAAGAATTAACCCAGAAGAATGAGACCAGCTGTGATGGTGTGCTGGATGGCCGGATGGCGTGATGCAGCAGGCAGAGTTCGAATCCAGAACAAATTAGTCCACACCCAGAGTCAAGGCAGGGGTCGCCTCCGAACCTCTGTCCTAGACTCCAAATACCCAGCAGGACCAGCCCAGTTGCGACGGTGTGCCGAATGGCGACATAGTGCAGCAGGCGGAATCCGAACCCAGAATGGACGAGTCCACACACAGTCGAGGCAGTTGTTGCCTCTGAACCCCTATCCCCAACTCCCAGTGCCCAGGAGGATGAGCCCAGCTGTGATGGTGAGACGGACTGCAACATCAGGCAGCGAGGCCCGAACCCTGGACATAAGATTCCGCTTGCACGGAGAGTGATGCCAAACCCCTGCACCCTGCTGAGCCAACCCACAGATGATAGCTGCCGCAGCTCGCCTGCAGAGCCTTCCAGTCTAGTCGACCAGGTACCGCAAAACCACATGGTGACCCGCCTGGAGCTCTGTGTGGCCGTACTCATGGCACACAGAGTTACGCCACCACGAAGTAGGGGCCGACCCAAACCAATAAACAGTGAAAGAAGTGGAGGGGTGGGGGGAGAAAGCAGTAAGAGCCTTATCAGTGCCAATGATATTTGAGCAATGTCAGTTAAGTGCCATGACAATTGTGCATATGGACAGCGTAAGTACAGTGCATAGGCAGAGACCCCACTAAAAAGGATATAAATAAACAAGTGATAGACAGTTAGCCGCAAGAACTCCAAGAAGCAACAGTGACCAAATAAATACGTCACCCCGATGTTAGCAGAATAAGTATCAATGCCATGATAACAGAGACATCTCAGTTAAGTGAAGAAAGGTGGCCGTTAAGCAAACCCAGCAGACAGTGACCCTCCTTACGCAATTAAGTGTGGAACAGCAAGCCCAGTACTCATGTAAAATATGCCTACCCACTGTACAGTAAAACCAGAACCCATAGTGTATCTCCGAACTCTTCCCAAGGGGAAAGGAAGCACAAACTGCATAGTGAAGGCAGAAATAACTAGGAACTGGTCGAAGATTGCCTATCAAACAAACTGTCTAAAATTAAATAATTGTGTTTGTAAATAATTTGAGAGTGAAACTGTGTGTATTTTAGGTGAAATGTTTTTTCCCTTAATTGTATATGACCTGTACACATTTTTAGTTAGCTAAGGGCCACTTTCATAAGTTCGCATTAAACTGCTCGAAACTTAATCTCCACATTAAGACGACGACATCTTTAACTAGAACTTCCATTTTACAATCACTTTTCGTGCTCTTCGTTAAATTACGAAAGGTTGTTTTCCTCTTTATTGTAGCTGTTAACTAGACTTTATATTGGTTGCAGGGGGTTGCTATGTCCTATACCATGCAGTGTTAACAAGTGAAGCCAGTTTATAGCTAGGAGTTAGATGGTTGTTTTCCGGTAAAAAAAAGTCACGTGATCATCAGTAGCCAAAAAACATTATATCCGCCATCTTTCACATGTATTTTGATGAGTATTAAAATCGACATATATTAACATAAAACCGTTTTTGATCTAAACATTAATATACATAAAGTGTGAATGTGTTCATCTCAGATAACTAGATATAAACTTTGTTGTTAAATATGTAAAGTTATGAATTATTTGCAATTAAATGGAAGTGTTGTATATGGTGTTTTGGTTGATTTGCTTCCCATTCCCTATATATTTGCTTTGGAGGTATTCCAGGAAATAATTTTATGACGACTATAGGAGATTTCAAAAGTTTGGATTAAACTTTAACCATACTAAAATCGAATATAATACGCTATTGAAGTCGTCTGCGAGTGTGTTACATGTGAAGCAGTCATGCGGGAAAGAGACAACTTTTGTTGCAAGTGCTATATGAACTCACTAGTTGTTCTGAATTTTCTCTAAATTTGTGTTATTATTGCGTTAGTGAAATGTGGATTTGGCATGTAAACACGCCTTAAAACTATAATCTATTTTTAATTTATTCGGCGATCAACGAAAACTAACATTAATGTATGAAAATGTGTACGAGTCGGGCAATGCGAGTCCAGTATTTAGTGTATTCGTATATACCATGGATACATTCGTGAAAGATATCGCACAATTATTGTGTGTATAGGGATGTGTTATATGCGTAAGTGTTTAAATTATCAATTGCAGTGTGTTTAGTTTTTGCATGTGCGGTTGTGATTACTAACGTGCCGTGATTTTAAGGTCTAACCTGTAAGTTGCGGACTCGTTAGAGGTACAAGGAACTTTTATAAAACTGCAGATACATATTTTTCTAAATGCCGATTTGCTATTTCAGTGTAGGAATTCATGGAATTCATTTGTTATCAATGGCAAATCACCTCGTAAACCAATACAAGGCTACACCTTATAAAACTCCACTCTTACAATTTGTTTTCTCCCCAAGTCAGCAGAGTTGCAATGACAAACTAGAAATAAGCTGTTTATAAATACAAGAATATACGCCTAGAAACAAATCAGTTCTCATATTTTTAATAGCTACTGAATGAAGCCTTCATGATTTGCAATTTCCATGGTTTCTGGAACTCATTCCATGCAATTTCTGGGGTGACTCAATAAAGAAAATTTGACCAATTCCTTCCTTGTATTCCCTTCATTGTGTTCTTGGTTTACAATTCTCTAATGAACCTGCTGTCAACCAGATGTTAAGTTAAATAAATAAAGTTTACTTGTGTGTTTAGATGGTGATGTATTTAACGGTAGGCTGGATTCATTACAAAAATAACTACTTACATTTTATTGTTTTCCAAAGGTAGTCAAAATAAAGAAAACTTAGATAAAGCTAATATTTTCCTATAACTACACCATCTGCAAAATAGAAAAACATTGTGTGATTTTCTTTAAACGTTATTTCACCCTTCTTTAGGAATTTTGAAATTCTAATTTTGAGGGTAACTAATTGGACATAAGCTTATTTTAATATTGATGACGAATCATGGGTATTTGGATGAATGTGTTAAAATATTTTTGAAAGTTTACTTGTAAATTAAAATGGGATGACGTTTATACATTAACTAAATAAAAAATTGCCTGGAAAAGTTTTATTAGTTCATTTTTTTGTCATTTTCATCATGCCTTTCCACTCAAAACGGTAAAATGTAGCAGTAGCTCGAAAACAAAATGAATTAGTAAAGGTCTAACAGTCTCAGGCCAGAGGCTTGACATGTGCCCATGTGACCCCTTCTCCCTTAGCCCGTTTGCCTGCCGCACTTTGTTTCGTAACACAGTGTGTATGCGCGCTCTACGAGCGCAAGTGCAGTGCAGTTTGGCAAGGAACGACGCAGGTGCAAAGCAGAGGGAGCGCGACCACGTGTGCGTGGTGCAGGAATCCGAAAATAGACCCTGTGAAATTCCTGTTATTTAATTTGTCTTATAAAAGGGCAACTAAGTTCACACAAGGAGATACAACTGATAAAGATGCCTGCCATCGCAGACTAAAAGCCCTCAGTGTTATCGAAGTGTCTTTTTGTAATTTTCTGTAATGTTCATTCACGTGTCTTTCATCTCCACATCATCCACGCAGTACAATGTTTTGGTATGATGAATACTATTTACAGGGTTAATTTTAGGAACAATATGTAACAACCGGCACGCAGGGCATGTGTCTGGTTTGCAAATGTTATGTGCAAGGAAGTAGTGCAGCGTGGGGTGCCAGCCTGCCAAGCCGGCCGGCACGCCGTGCAGAGAAAGTCAGTAGTCGTTCGTCTTTGGAGGGGTGTGCTGCATCACGTTGGTGCTCGTGTTTCGCGTGCTCGGTTAGCCATCACCATGTTGGACTTATCATTTCACAGCAATAGTTACTTTAGCATACCTGAAACTTTTTCATATTTCAGCTGCCCGAGATTCCACCACCCCTCTCACCTACCCAGTGTTTGCATCGCCTGGGGTAGGCTTAAATTGTACTTAAATTATTTCATATTTCATTTGCACAGTATTACCCGAGCTGACGGGTTCGTAAGCATCACCCAATGTAAGCTTTTCCCAACGTGAATGTAATCATGTACGGAATGAATCGCAGCATTGACGAGTTACCACGTGTGGTTTATTTCTAGATGCAGCAAGGCATTTAAGTTATGGGCCTTTTCCCGCCAATATTCACAAAGTGTAACTTATTGCGCAAGCAGTGGCAAAGCACAATGGAAGCTTTAGAAGCGGCACTTCCCTCATATAATGCGGAACCAAATAAAATATTATATTTTAATATAATCTGGAAAATGTAACCTTAGCTACAAAAACCACCATGATATGTTATTTTTTCGGCATGAAGTCGACAACAGCCTTCGACAGTGCGGAATCGTGTTGTACGAAATTAAATAAATAGCGAGCAGCACGCCCAGGCCCGCCCGCGCCCATACAAAGCCACTGAATCGACTGGAAGCTGCTACCTGGGGGTGGAAACATCATAGGCCTAACCCGAACCACTCGTTTTAGTTGGGGAAAGAGACACCTAGTGCTACTGTCGCGATTTGACGTCACGAGCCAAGTGTGTTTCTTTCCCGTTTGTTTACTTTCTGGCAAGTCGAAAATGGTGGTAAACTAACCATATCATGTCTCATACAAATTATTTATTTTCATAATGCCACGAAAAAGACAAATGTTGTGTGGATTGTAAATATATACCTGGGACTGTCCGGAATACTTTTCCTGTGTATCAAGAAGAGGATTTTAACGATGGATTAGATTATATTGCCGTTTATAAAAATGTTCTTGTATGTGATGAACATTTTAGTGTCCACTGCAAGAGTGCTGGTACTGAAAAATTGAAAAAGATCTCTCTTCCAACTCTGAATTTACCAGGTAAGTGAAATTGTGATATGAAGAGTAATGTTTACCATGTTTGTTTTGAAGTGTTATTGTGAATGTAGCCCACCTTTACACTTTTATTAAATTGAAATAACCATTTATTTACAATGGGGCTTGTTACAACCATGTATAAAAATGCCTAATACCATTGCCAATGCACAAAAGCATAGCACGTTGACAAACTTAACTTTGTAAATATATCTTGGGTTTTTTAAATGTTGATTGCAATTACTACACTTGCATGCATTGGCTTATTAATGGTGTTTTTTGTTCATTGTTAATTCAGCTGCATCCATTATAACATTTGATGTTATTTATTTCCCGTTATGCTTCCTCATTCTGGTCCCTGTTGCAATGGAAATTGTATACTAAAATCTGTGCAGCTTGCATTACCTTACCTCCATAGTGAGTGGTAATGACTATGAGTAATTTTCTTGTATTTACATGAATGGTATATTAGTGGAATTCACAAGCTTACTCATGGACGTATAATGGATGCTATTAAAAGTTAAACAAAGTACAGTACCATACTAACAGATTACATGATTTTTATTTGGATTAGATATTGTTTATAGATGAATAAATTATACAGAGAATCCTCAATTAAAATTTATATTAGTGTAACTATTTGTGAGCTTTGCGAGTATATGGGTGTTTTCTATATCACATAACTTCGCTTTTGTTGCACAGCTGTAGTATTTAAAGTATTATGAATTTGGAAGTAAGAATTTTTATGTGTTGAACATTGTGTTTCTCATACTTTTAAACTGGTGAGCATTTTGTTGTAGTTGTCATACTATATATTATGAAAATTGTTTTTTTTTTTCTTTTTTTCGATTTTGTTGACTGTGACATTATTTAAATATTCTACTTTTATGACATTTTCTTCGGCAGTTGTAGACCAACATGTAAATTCTGTAATGCTTGTGTGGTACTTACATTTTTTTTTCACTTGTACAGGAAGTGTACACGAATTCTGTCAAGCCACTATGCTAAAACACCCCGATTAACTGCATTATATCATTTTCCTTAAATAGTAGTTCAAATGCCACCATCTTAAAAGATAATATTTGAAGTACTATATGTAACATCTGTCCTTATGTGGTGTGAATAGGCCTTATATCTAACTGTGAGAATTGGAGATTTTTGATATCTAATGTGATCTTCACTCAATATTATATAGCAGTTTCTTATATTAACAACAGTAAAATAATTTACTGAAAATTCTTTGTGTTGTGCAAATACTGTTACACTCTGTCTCATGATGAACAAGTGTACTTTTTTGACAGTTGTGAAGGTAGTCATGTACACAGCTGTTTAAATAATTACAGTGTTGTCTCCCGCTGTCGCATATGGTGTTTACAAAACACTCTTGGTTGACTGTTAACCTGGTCAGTATGACAGTAGAAAATATTGTGCGATGGAAATAACTATCCACATGACTACTGTTAGAACTGTCAAAAAAGTGCACTCGTTTGTGAGACAGAGTACATGCTTCACCTTAAGATGCACTGAGCATGAACGTACGTATATATTGTTTTGGTGCAATGTTTTTTATTACAGATTCAATACCAGAAAGTTTTTTAGACCCAACAGCTGAAGACACTGCAGATTTCCTTCTCTTCATGGATAATTTATTCGACAGTGTCAATGGGAGTAGCCCAGTACCAGTAGCAGGAAATAATCTCCAATGTGCGGCAACTAGAACTTCGCAACGCCAAGGGTTTTGGGCAAAAGCGTTGAATCTATTACGATCCATGAATTTCCAGTGTCCCAAAACAAAGAGCAGATCAGTGCCGCCAAACATCAAACATTGGATCACAACAGTCCAAGGTTTGAGAAATTTGTCAAAAATGCTTTTGGGTTCGTTTCACTTCGCAACTTCAATCAAGACCCCTAGAGAACTTTTTTGGAAATGTAAGAAACCATGGTGTGCGCAATGTTAACCCAACATCAGTCGGTTTCATTTCTCCATTCAAGTCATTGATTGTATCAAACTTTATGTCTTCCCTCTCAGTCAGTTCAGACCGTGAAGTTTATGTATTTCGAGTCAGTCGGTTCAAACTGTGAAGAAGATGAGACAGTATGAGTTCTGGACACACTAAGCGATTTTGTACAGGCAGAGGTAATTCCCCAAGATGAAGAGCATGTAGTTCAAGTCATGGCACCATGTGTAATAGATGTTCCACAAACCAGAATTGCTATTGGGACATCTACTTACATAAGTGGCTTTGTTGCAAAGTAAGTGTTTGCACTGACAAAAAATGGTTTGGTTTGCAAAGAAAACCTCATGACATGCGTGGAAATACCACAGCATGAATTCATCATTGCTAGGCGATACTCTCCAAAAGCTTTGTGTCTCTCGCAAACAAACTTTGTGTTCATGTGCAACACAATTAGTGCTACTGTTCTCAACAAGCTTCCTGAAGTTTCTTATAAGCCAGGTGTTGCAAGAATCCTGTTTGATATTGTTGCTGAAAATGATTTTCCCTCTTTGAGCTGCAGTGCTCATGATATGAAATCACTTACCATTAAAGTTGTTATTAAGTTGATGATTGATGCATGGGTTACCAACGTGAAGTGAGTGTTTAAAGGGAAAATGTCAGTTCCAGCCACTTGTTCAGATCCGATAAAGCAGCAGGCTCAAAGATTACATAACAAAAGTTCTGGATGGAAGAAGAAATATGTTTGTTGTTGCAATACTTGCATAACATTTAATGTAGATAATTAAATTTTGATTGGGCTTACAGAGGCTTCTGAATTCATTTATGATTTATTCACCGATTGCATGAATGATATGCTTGTGGTAAGATTTAATTGTGGTAACCTGCCAAGGCATTTTGACGTCGCCTTCACTCTGCTCGCTCGTGGGCAGACCGATACGGCTCGCTGCATGTCAGCCGCACCAGGTGCATGGGCGCACTTGATGTGCGAACTGTCGTTCGTGCGCGAACACGTCTGGTGACCTGTTTATTGTCGTTAAAGACACATCCACCTAGAGTAAATTCAGTGCTATGAGTTTACCTGTGCCAAGTGATACGTACCCCAAAAAGCAGATACACTGCATGCAGGGAAATGTTATCTATTCCTTGCTTTCCTGTAAGTGCTGTGTTTTTGCATAAAGAGTGCTCGCCCACGGGGCATACATGTGATCACGTAACAATAAACCGAGATGATCATAGTTCATTAAATATTTTTCCAAGTAGTGTCCTGTGTTTTTGTTTCTTGAAGGGTATTTTGTGTTTCTTGTTTTAATTAAAATTACTAAATGATCGTGGTGTTTCTGGCTAACGTTTTGCCAATTGAGTCGCACTACATTTAAAACATCTTGCTCATTAATTTTTACTAAATTAATTTGTATGTTTTAAAAGGGTTCTGAGTTATGTATTGTAAGTAATATTTTTACTTGGGTTTTTATGTGTTATGTACCCCTGAATAATCATGTGCTTAAAACTAAATTTTACGATAAGCGCTTAGCAACAGACGGTATAGACTTTTCCAAAGAGCAGATTTTATTCAGTATATTTTCTTTTTAATATTTTTTGTGTTTTGTCGAGTTTGTTGGATTCTGTATGTGTATTTTCTGTATATATGCTTTTCAACAAATTCCCTCTCGATGCTGACGGGAAGATGCCCATTGCTAATGGTATCTCCGCCCTACCATCTTTAGTCGGGAATATTATCGGTGAACCTTTTGATAATATAAAGTTTTGTTTCCCTGACTTATGTCTTCTTTATGTATTTAATTAACATAACTTCCACCCCAGGATCTGGCCTGCTCCAGTAAGTGTAACCACGTGGTCAACAACCACTTTAATGAACTGTGTCAAATGCTCGACTAAGACTTTCATTTCACGTCTCAAAATGCCATCCCCTGTATACTCCTAACTCCATGATTGGTTGGTAGATAATGTTATCTATGTCATACTTCAAAAAAAGTTTGTAGTTATTTCGCCAAAAAAAAAACCTTAAAGGGGTAAATATTTATATAATGTGGTTCATAAATATTTGGCTCATGGCTACGAAGACAGATAGTTATTGTTTTTACAATCTACAAAGTGAAAAGGGAAAGCAGTGATAATTTCTCTGCCACTAAAGAGAGCCTATTATAATTTGAATTGCAGATGTCAAATATGTGATTAAAAATAAGAGAAAAAGAAGGCATGGACCAACCTGACAGTTCGTTCAACAACCAAAGTGGTAGTGTGTGTATGGATGTAGAAAGCCCAAAATTAAAATGTGGTAGTCCAAAAAGAAAAGCCGTTCAAGTTGCGGCTTACAATAGAAGTAAAACCTTAAAGCATTATAAAGATACTTTAGTCTGGTGTGTTTGTTTATATTAGAGGCAGTACATTGTAATTATACCACTAGTTTCTTGTGCATGTAAATGTTTACTAAACACTCCCTACAGTCAGTTAAACACACGTTTTTATCTCGGTACATATGTAACTGTTCAAGAATAAATAACACCATTAAAATACTCAATACTGCACATAAAAATTTCATCGAATGTTATCAATGAAATAACTAACCTCATAGCATAGTTAATGTGCTGGAAATCCTAGTCCTCATTTAAATGTAATGAAGCAGTTTGACAGCATACATATACACTGTCATTAACATTTTCTCTCATAATAAAAGTACACTGTGAAGATGATGGTAAACTACAATACACGGGTGCAACCTGAATAGATTTATGTGTGGATGTATTCTGTTAAAATTTGTAGTAATATAATACAGTAACTGAGTTTTAATTATGAGACGTAGTTTCCAAATGTGGTACTGCAATACCGGCCATTTGCATGTATGAAGTATGTGAATTATTACTTAAAAGACTAATTTCGGTGGACATTTTTACTAGCTTTACAATATGTTTACAATGGGGAGAATGTGAAACTTTGGTGAACCTTCCATTGTAATCACTAGTGCAAACATAAGCAAAATTTATGTATTTACTTATGCTCTCAGAAGAGCAGGGTGTATATATAAGCCAGTGTTTACTGATTATATAATGAATGTATAGTTAACAAATTTGTAATGTTTACAACAATAGTTATCACTTCTTTGCTTTTAATTTACCGGCTTCTGAACACTGATGAAAACATTCCAGTGACCACAAACAACCTAGTCACTGGATTTTTACCTTATTTGTCTTTAAAATTAAGTAGTATTTTGGCTGTTTTGAGTTTTTAACACTTTTTCTAGAACGATACTAACCTCGATGTGTAAAAATGTCTGTCAATGGTGCAATAAATTCTGAATCATTGAATGTAAACTCATACATATTTTTGATTTCATAAACCTTAACTTGTATTTAGAATATAAATTGTCAGTGTCCTTTAAGTTTCATCTAAAATCAATTTGACGCAAAACGTTAAATGCTATAAGTCACTATAGGAAAACTCCTGCATGTCTACAATCGACGTTAAAAGATATAGAAATAAAATTAATGCAGGTGTTTACACACAAATATCTTAATTTGTGTGTTTTTTTTTTAAACTGTACGTCTTGGATTTGGATTGGCTGGCGTTAAACTTTAAATGCAAACTTGAATGTTGGCCAACTTTTAACACATTACATTTGACGTTTAGCATCTTGGCAACATTTAACTTTGATTGTAGCCAGTGCCATAATACTCCATTGATTCATTAGTTATTATAATGTGTCATTGCAGTGTCAATGCAATTGTAGCCAAGCCTTTACTCAGCTGTTTCCAGTTTCATATATTAAAATAATTCTTTGTGTGTGTATGGCTAGGCCTACAAAATAGTGTATACATGTATTTTATTATTGAATTCATAATATCATAAAATAAAAATTATGCTTAATTTTTTACAAAACATGGATGTTCAGCGAGGTTCTGAAATTACTGCAAAATAATTGTCCTGTAATTTGTAACTACATGAATGTACTTAGTGGTAAATATGTGTTTTGTTAGATATGGCAATTTAACTTATGTACTGTTCTAAATTTTTTATATTGATTTATATGCACCATTTTGAATAATATTTAGTTATAATACTGTTTGTGGGGGTTTAATTTTCCAACCTCTGGTTAAGTCATGAATACAAGAGATATTATGATGAGGCATGAAACTTCACAAGCATCGATGAATGATTAGGCGTATGTCATTACCATTTCCTGTTGGTTTTCAATGCTTGACCGTTTGCGTGCATTATTTGGAACTATGTTCAGCTGCAGTTTGCTTGGTGCTGCCAAAAAACCTATTTGCAAAACTGTGCAACTCTGCTAATCTTTTGTGTTTTATTGTGTTTTATGATGGTGAGTTCTACGAATGTGGCAAGGGTGAGATGGATATATGATCTGTCGAAGGAGGAGCTCATCTGCCATCTTGAAGACCTTGAGGTACCCATCGAGGAGGGTACTACAGTTGTGCAGCTCCGGCATCGCATGGTTCAAGCCCTGCACGCTCAGGATGTGTCTGCGACGTCGCAGACAGCCCAGTAGTCCGTCCTGGTGATGAGGCAGCCATCATTTTGTTCATCAAACAAGCTTCTTTGTGTCTCTTTAGATGATGTCCCGGCCCTTTCCTCCCTTAAACCAGCTACTATCCTACTTTTCTTCATTTCCACATCTAAAATAGATGATTTGCACTTGTGTTCCGAGGAGGAACTGCTCAATGCTATCGCAGTAAAATTAGAGGGCTTCATCCTCCAGCTTTTGAATGAGGAATTGGCATGTCGTCCAGATTGTACCTTTGTCGGTTTCAAGCTCAGAATACTTCAGGCTCTTTTTCCGGCTCGCGTTCGCAGGTATTGCGAGCTCAAATTTGTTTATAGATTTCAACATCCGAATGAGTTAGTGGGGGAATTTATGAGTCAGTGTGCATGTACCATGAGGCTTTGTGTTTAAATTTGAATGAACAGGATTTAGTCAATATCATCGTGGAAAATTTTGCGCCAGTGGTGAAGATGCATTCCATGATGTTTTATGCTCCACGCAATCTGACGGAGTTATGCCAAATTGCTTCGGGAATACAGGGATGTTTAACTGTGTCAATGCAGTACCAGGCTTTGTATCCTCCTTCCACTATGGGAATTTTGAATATGCCTAAGAGCAATAAAGAGAGTAATACTTTTCCCGCTGTCAACATCGATCAGCGAGACCATGGGGTTCGTTGCATCAACTGTGCTCGTGCTGGGTATGTGGCTGCTGCTTTTCAATTAGATAGGGTTAGTCTGGCAGAGTATCTTTGTTTCTGCTGTGGTCGTGCTGGACATATGTGTCAGGCCTGTAAGGCGGGAAACGATTCGTGACTGCTAGGAGGCGTGGCCCTACCAGTCAGGACTTTAAATCTAGTCAATGCCCTATCCATCAATGTCAGGTTAGAGTCACCTGTGGGGGGTTGAATGTCCCAGCATTAGTCGATACCGGTGCGATGCATTGTTTAATAGATGAAAGTTTTCTTAATCAACTTCTCGAAAGGAAGATAGTGTCTAAGGGGCACTAAGTGTCATGCTCGAGAAATGTTTGTGTATTGCCAATGGTGATGTTAGATCTAATATGATTGTTGATTTGCATATCAATATAGGTAAATTCTTGTGGGCCTTTCCCTATTGGGTTCTCCCTAGTCTTGCTCAGAACTTAATATTGGGCTTGGAATTTCTGGGGAGGTATAGAGCTGTTGTTAACTTGGATGAGGGCTACCTGTACTTTGGTTTTGCTCCTAACATTAGAGTGGGTCTTCACATGTAGGAAAGTCAGGCTGTTTTTACCTCGGTTTTGGGTGATTCTGTCAATCATGATGAGTTTCAGACCCGATTAACCGGGTTGTGCGAGGAAGTTAGCGATGCGATTTCCCCCAAAATCAGGAGGTGTGACGTCCTACCCTATAGGTTGTCGTTAACTGATGACATCCCAGTTCGTGATAGACACTTCAAGTGCCCACCACCCTAGCTCTGGGCCTTCCGTGAGATAATAGATAAACTTTTGGGTGCTGGCGTTATTGTTCCCTGTAATTCGGATTATTGTTCGCCCAGGTTTCTTGTGAGGAAGAGGGATAGCGACCAATACCGTCTTGGAGTCAATGGTTATTTAGTGAATAAGAAGATACATAAAGATCCCTTCACTCTTCCCACAATTGATTGTGCTTTACAACATTTGGGAAAGGCACGAGTAAATTTTCATGCTAGATTTGAACAATAGTTTCCCCCAGTGTCTCTTAGATCTGTCGTGTAGGAAATATACCGCTTTCAGCACTCCTTGGAGTCAGTTTGAGTTTACAAGAATTCCCATGGGCTCTAACTTCAGTAGCTAGGCTTTGTTTCGTGTTCTGGATCATGTTTTGTCGGATTTCAAATACAATTTTGTTTTTAATTATATATACGATATTATTGTCTACAGTAATGATCGGGACTCACATCTGGTGAACAAAAGGCAGGTTTTGACACATATGTGTGAGGTAGGGCTCACAGTGAACCCAGAGAAGGTTATCTTAGGATCAAATAAGTTAAAATTTTTGGGATATTTGCTCAGTGAAGGCCAACTTATGATCGGTCCCGACAGTGTCGCTCCCATTTTGGGTTTTCCAAGGCCTAAGATGCTTAAAGGAGTTTAGACATTTCTGGGCATTATGTGTTACTATGCCCGATTCATCGATCTGAATTCGAGCTGGGAGGGTCCCTCAATAAGTTGAAGAAAAAAGAGGCGGAGTTTCATTGAGGTCCTGAACAAAAGACTGCCTTTATTAATCCTAAGCAGAGGTTGTCGTCACCTCCTGCCTTGCACCTCCCTGATTTTTCTAAAAGGTTCGTTCGCCAGGTTGATGCTTCATTAGTGTCATTGAGTGCCATTCTGAGCCAACATGTTGTGGGTGGGTTAGCGCCGATTATCTTTGCCAGCCGTACTTTGACAGAGGCAGAGAGAAATTTGGGAATTTACGAAAAAGAAACACTGGCTTGTTTATTCGGCGTGGAGAAGTTTGCTCAACACATTGAACACTGTGAATGTGACATTTACACATATAACCAGGCTTTATTGTGTGTCCTGAACCATCCGCAGCAATTGGGGAAGCTGGGTCGCTGGGTGCTCGGGCTCTCTAGGTTTAGATTTAAGATACATCACGTCCGGGATTCGGACAATCAGATCGCAGATTCCTTGTCATGAATTTTCGACACTGATGATTTTGAGTTGGAAGTTGATAATCAACCAGTAGCCAGTGTTGGGCTGATCCAGGGCTTCCCTGAATTTTTTTTTTAAATTGCGTCAGTCCCAGAAAGATGATTCATTTTGTTCTCAGATCAGGCAACATTTAAATTCGGGTGTCAATCTTCCCTATGTAGTGGAAAGTGATGTCTTGTATTTTTCCGGCAATAAAAACCATGCTAGAAAAATTGTGGTTCCTGTGTCCTTGCAGTCGATGGTGTTGACTTACTACCATGACTCAGCTTTCGGGGGACATCGGGGGTAAGCCGAACCTTCAATATTATTGCTACTTATTTCGCTTGGCCAACTTTGCGTAAGGAGGTATCGGAATTTGTTAAGTCCTGCGATGCTTGCCAAAAATGCAAGCAGACCCACTCAACTAATATAGGTCAAAATGTTGTTCAACTTCCTCAAGTGCCATGGGAAACCGTGCATATGGATCGCTTTGGGCCTCTTATTAGATCTAATAGAGGGAATATTTGTGTATTGATTCTTTTAGATACATTTTCCAAATTTGTAATTTTATTGCCTTTGAGGAATATGAAGTCGTCGACAATTGTTAAAGCCTTAAGTGATCAAGTGATCCTGCAGAAATACTTACGGATAATGCTAGATATTTCACTTCAACAGTTTCTCAGAATATGTGTTTCAGGTGGTCAATCAAGCATTTCACTTCTAGTCCATTCTTCCCCTAAGGAAACCAGGTTGAACATTTTAAGAAGGATCTTAAAGCCTGTTTGACGATTTTTTTATAACCATGATCATTCTCTTTAGGATCAGGATCTTGACCTGATCAATGTAAGGTTTAACAGCGCTCTCCATGATTCAATAGGGGTCCCTTCCTATCTCCCCTTTTTGGGCCATTCCCTGAGCCATCCTTTACTGAACATCTGGGGTATTCCTCCGTTTCCTTCTCGTCTTTCTGGAGCTGACCGGGATGGACTGCTCGAGAGGGTGCAGGTCAAATAAGGTCAGGTTAAAGGTGCAGTTAACACTTGTTTAAATAAGGTTAGGGCTCCTTCCCAATTCAAACCCGGTGATCTGGTTGTGTGCTGGAGTCTCTCCTTGGCAGACCTGAGTAACCAGCTTACCAGAAAATTGTTGCCCAAATTTATTGGCCTCTTCAGGGTGGATTTGTTTTTTGTTTTGTTTTATTGCATCCGTAAGATCTTTTTTCAATACATAGCAGTACAAAGATATTGGGCAAGTCAAATTACAGTATACAAAGTTTATACACTGGACATAGTAAACACACACATATATATGTATGTCAGACTACATGTACACGCATCACATCTTTTACTCATAATTTGGCCAATCCTCCTGCGACATACTGTAGGGCATCGTTGTTTTGCTGAATCAGAATAAAACGTACATGAGGAAAACTGGAACAAGAAATGCATACAAGATATGTTATGCTATAATGTCCTAATTTTTGTTGTTTAGATATTCATCTACACTATAAATTAATAGTTTAGAAAAAATTCTTTCAGCAGTTTTTTAAAGAGTTTTTGGTTGGAGAAGCAAATCTCTTGAAGGTGTTATGGTAACTTATTGAAAAGTTGGCTACCAAGGTAGGATGACTTTTTCTGGACAAGTTTGAAGTTAACTGAATCCATGTATAAGTGTCATGCTTATGAAAGGACTAATTTTTCTGAAATAAATGGCTGTTTTTAGACATGAATATAAATACTGAGATCATTTACTCTCATGCAAATGTAAAAATCTATGAGCTCTTGAAAAGAGGTGTACATGAGTCTGACTTTATTTTGCCATTGATTATTCTTACAGCTCTCTTTTGCATGTGAAACACTTTTTTACTGTCAGTGGAATTACCCCAAAAAGTTATACCATAACACATGATGGAATGAAAATATGCAAAATATACCATTTTTGCTATATTTTTGTTCAAAACCTCTGCAACACTCCGCAGGGCGAAACATGCTGGACTTAGTTTACGTAAAATATACAGAATGTGAGATTTCCAGTTAAGTAAATTGTCTACTTTTAAGATGAGAAACTTAATCACTGCAATTTCACCGAATTTGTCTCTGTTACTGCTAACATGTGAATTAATGTTTTTTTTTCTGTTCTTTGTGAAGAAATTCATAATATATGATTTATCAAGGTTGATATTTGATTCATTTGCAGTAAACCATGCATTTAGCTCTGTAAATGTTGTGTCTGTTTTTTGTGTAAGATCATTTACTGAGTCTCCGGAAACTAAAATGGTAGTATCATCTGCAAATAAAATTGGAGTAGTTTCTGGGGTTAAGGCACGTGGAAGGTCGTTTATATAAACTAGGAAGAGTAGTGGGCTTAATATGGATTCTTGTGGGACCCCAAGCTTGATATTTCCTGGTTCAGAGTAGAATTAAGTAGTTTTTCCATTGATCCACACTTGTTGTTGTCTGTTTGAAAGGTACGAGCTTACTAGTTTATTTGGTGTACCTGAGCCTCCATAAAACTTTAATTTTTATAAGTATGTTGTGATTTACACAGTCAAATGTTTTAGTGAGGTCGCAAATATTCCATTAGATTGCATCTTTTTATCAAGTGCATTAAGAATGTTATTTGTTAGTTTTAAAATTGTATCATTTGTTGACGTGTTTTTCCAAAAGCCAAACTGGAAATTTGATAAGATTTTGTGATTCTCAAAATGTTGCAGCAACCTCCTGTAAATTAGTTTTTCAATTACGTTTGAAAAGGATGTAAGAAGTGAGACGGGTATATAATTGTTTACTTCTGTCTTGTCTCCTTTCTTGAACAATGGTGTTACCATAGCCCATATGAGTCTGTCTGGAAACAATCCTGTATTGAAGATTTGAAGATGTCATTACAAATATGGCTTATTAGAACACTAAATTCAAAAGCGCATTGCTTTAATAACCTACAGCTAATGCCATCATAGCCGCTAGATATTTTTGGTTGCAAAGAATTGATTGTTTTCTCCACTTCTTTTGGAGTTGTGTTTGTAAAAGATAAAACAGGGTATTCTGTAATCTGTAGTGTAGGAATATGGTTTATATCTTGTTTAATGTTTTTTTTTCAATCATGTTTTCTACGACATTTAAGTAGTGTGAATTAAATGTATCTGCAACTAATTTAGGGTCTGAGGATATGCAGTCATTTAACTTATGGTCTACAACTGGACATTGCTCTGTTGTGTTTATTGTTGTGTTTTTTTTACAATATTCCATGTAGTTTTTATTTTGTTTTGAGATTTCTTAATGAGGTTACAGAAAAAATTTCTTTTTTGCAGATTTTATGACCTTACTCAAAATTTTGCAGTATTTCCTGTAGTGATTCATAGTGTCAAGGTTGCTGCTGGTTCTGGTGGCTTTGTATAGTTTCCTTTTGTTTTCGCAGGAAATTTTTATTTCTTTAGTGAGCCATAAATTTTCTCTTGATTTGTATTATTTTGGGTCAGTCGGGATGGGAAACATTTTTCAAAACAATGGAGAACTTGGTTAAGAAAAGTCTTTAATTTTTCATTTGCTTTGGCACAAGAATTCAATGTTGACCATTGCTCCCTGCTGAGCTCACTTTTGAATTGTAAGACATTTTCCAGCGAAAAATTTCGCATTTTCTTATAAGAAATGCTTTGGAGGACATTTTTATGGAGGGAATAACTAATATTTATGCATCATGATCTGATGGGCCATTTATAATTGGGATACAGTGGCACTCTGCAATTGCATTACTATCAATGAAAATGTTATCAATTGCTGTAGGACTGATTCCTTCTATTCTGGTAGAAAAGTTTACTACGGATTTCAGGTTGAAGGTACTGAGTAGACTGTCGAGTTCAGTTATTTGATTGCTTTCTTTTAAATAATCAATGTTAAAGTCTCCACAGAGAATAATTTCTAGAATGGCTCTGTAAATGGCTTTAAGATTTGCTTCAAGAAATTTTAAGATGTTACTAAAGTTAGCAGAAGGGTCTCCATATATAGTGAGGACCCCCACTTTTTTTAATTTGTCAGTTATTACTTCCACATAACTTCACTCAAACATGTTTTCTTCGCACAACAAATGTGAGTCATTTTTAAACATTAAATTATTTTTGATGAAAATACAGGTACCACCCTTAGTCATGCTATTTCTACAATAAGTGAAACATAGGGAATAACCAGGAATTTTCATTTGCTTAGCAGAGGATTCAGTTAATTGTGTTTCTGTTAGACATAATATTTGTACATCCAAATTGCGTTCTGCAGATAAGTTTTCCAAGCACACAGAAAGCTCATCAATTTTGCTTGTTAACCTCTAATATTGTGATGGACTAAATACAAATTATTTTCACTAATTATTGTATATTTTTTAATTTTTTGGGCACAATTATTGAATGTTTCTGGTATTGAGTATAAAAGTAAAACTTCTTTGTTACATGAATTAGGCCTTATGGACACGAGTTTCTTTAGCCTAAAAAATGTCCATGGCTTCCAACGATTACCTGGATATTTTTAATAGAACCATGGTCTGTAAGAATTCTACTAGCAATGAGGTCAGCAAGTTTCCCCTCGCCAGCACGACTCAGATGCAGACCATGTCTCGTGTGGTCAGCCCTAGTTATTTCCTCTAGACTAATCACACCAACATGGCTCAGTGTGCCAGACCTTGTACAGCGCTGCATGACAATGTCAGTTGTCTGCACCGTCCTTTTTAAGAAAGGCTTGTCATGGGGTTACAGTGTCTCACAGACCAACACATTTGTGTGACTGGTGGCCCTGGCAATGTTGTGGATGTCTGTTCCAGCTGAATAGTTTTTGTCCCGATCAATGCTGTTGCCTATTCCTCCAACAAAAACAACCTGATCTGAATTTCAAAAGGCTTTACTTGAGCTACTTACATCTTCTGCCATACTGCCAGGGCCTGCATTAGGTTTACAAAACGTGATAATATCATTACCTTCACCCAGTTTGTCTATGATGCACTTTCCTAGGCCTCTTGCGTGACTGCTTCTGAGGATCAGCACTTTCCTCTTGGGCTTTTCTGGGTTATTGGGTGCTGGGAGGGAGATGAACTCAATATTCTTCCTGCAGATCTGCAAGGACAGCAAAGCTGTTGCTACAAGGTGTTGTTGCCTCGTGGACCTGTGAACTGACAAGTGGTGGGAATGGATCACTGTTTTTTTTTTTTCCTACACTTACTTGTAAAAACTCTGTAATCATTCCCGGCCTCTTGGGATACTGGCAATTCAGAGGATGAACAGATGTCTCGGAGTAAATCTCTATTCTCCCTTGTTACTGCTGTCAGCTTGCTGATAGTTTTTGAGTGCTCTGATTTCCAGTGTTCAATTTCATCTTTCATTCTTTCTAGTTCTCTCTCTTTCTGTTCCACTTGTTTCTGAAGCACAACAGCAAGCTGTTTTGCTTCATCCAGTTTCCTCTCAACATGACAATGAAAACACTTACAGTCACCCTCAGGAACAACATTGGCATTAACTCTGGCACGAGGATAGTGAAACCATCTGTTACAATAATCACAAGCGATTCTTTCTTCAACAACTAACCCACAATGTTTACATCCATTTATTTCTAAAAAATGCTGCAATTTCATCTGCTCTGTTTCAATATCTGCAAGCGTGTTTAAATCATGTCTGTTCCTGATGATGCGGAAAATATTTCCAGAAGCCATTGCCAGGTAAAAGGTTTGAATTAATTGTAGACCTAATTTAATATGTAGTTAAAAGTCGTTACATAAACAAGCTAGTCCTATGGGAACAAATGTAGACAAAATGTAAAACAAAACAATCACAATTACTTATTCTCCGCTAAATATTAGAAAGGCTGATAAAAACCTGAAAGGTTTCTTTATTTATGATTTCGTTCTAGGTTTGTATTTGTTTACTTGCACAAGCCAAGAGGAAAAAAAAACACTGCCAATGGCCTGTGCCTATATAGCTGCAAGCAACAAAGCTACTTTGTTTATTCGTTTCAAATTAATAATTAAAGCACAAGTAACCTATCTAAAGTTAAAAGGGTAATAAAAAATTCTTAACATGCGTAACAAAATTAAGTGCTATAATTTTTATAAGAATAAACCAAAACTTGATGCTGGAGCGATCCAACAGTCGACTACAGGCGGCGGCCATAAGTACTTAACCCCTAACACCGTAAATTTAGAAAACCTTGTCATCTGGTAAACTCTTTAGGAAATCTCATGTGTCGCATATCGAACCATATGTATTTAGAAAATGATTATTCAATTAAGAGAGTAAATTGGGTGTGTATTGTGCTTTTCCCTTCCCATGTCCATTCGTTTATTTAGGTTCTTGGTTTTTCCCATTTCTGATATCTCTTTTTTTTTCATGCCCGTCTTCCCCCGAGGCGTTTGGTCATGGCAAGGCGGCTGTTGTGCGGAGGTCCTCGTTCCCCCTGGATGGCTTGGCGCTCGACGCTTGGAGGCTGGCGGAACACACATTCCCCCGCTTCACCTGGCACTCGTGAAGACACCGGTAGTGGGAACTGGTTTCATCCTGCTCCATGATTTCCGCATCCCCGGGGATGGGACTGTCGATGCTTCAGTGTTTATGTACTGTTACTTCAAGACTTAATGTAATACCGATTCTTTGATCTCTGCCGACTATGGCATTTACTCTACTCTTCTCTACTTCTGGAACTTTGTACTTTATGGATGTATGTGTTTGTGTTCTACCAGGTGACCAGAGTGCTACGAGTTTTTGAACTTGAGGTTGGAACATATAGTGTCATCTTAGTGGCGGGGGTTGCAACGCTTGAGTGTTTGAGTGCATTAATTGGAACTATATTTGGCTGTATTTTCCTTGGCGCCGCCAAAAATCTATGTACTTTCCACATCATTTCGTTATTGTACTGGTATTAGCACCCTTTATGTAGTTTCGTCGTTTTCCCCACGTGGGCACCACCCGAGCCGACCTCTTTGTAATGCTCTCGTTCCCCTTCTCTTCTCCTTGCTTCTCCCTCCACCGCTCCCCTCCCCTCTTGCGTCACATGTTCAAACTTAGATTTCTGTAAGTGAATATTCGGCGGGCACTTCTTGTCTGTGTCTTGCCCGTGCAAGTAGCAATCAGCTGATATTCATAATGCTACTCCGATAGGCCAATATGACTCACAATTCTATGAGAGAGACAGCTTCTGCAACGAACCTACATCAGTTCAACTTATACTAAAGTAATATCTTATTTCTATTTAATATTAAGTGTAGATAATATTCTTGTAATGCCGGGTGAGGCGTAAATAATTGCAGTGAGTTGAGGGTGTACTGCTTAGTGTGGCCCTTTGTGATTTTGCACTGTAGTTATTTTTAGTAGACTGTTAGTTCGTATTAAATATTTTGGGCAGGTTACTCCTTTTGAAGCTTTGTAGATACGTTTTAATAATTCATAAGTGTGTTTAGAATGTGTGTTTGTTAACTTATGATAAATTAAATGGCTCGTTTAACATTTAGCCCCATTTGCCACGAGCCTAGTTCCTATTTGCTCTGCATCGTCAGCTCACTGCTTGAATGGATAGAAGTATTTTAATATATTGTTTGGTGTACCTATGTTACTTTCTAGGGCTTTGTTCGGCCTGATAGTATATTTTCATTTTAGTCAGGCGCCACTAGCGAGGTTGCATCAGCTACGGATTTTTAAGTTAAATTTCAATGTGTCATGCGGATTAGGCGCTTTGGTAGGGCTGCACGCTGCCGCCTTTTCCGTTTACTATAAAGATCGTGTTTTCTTTTAAGGATTTCAATTTGTTGAGTATTAGTTGGAATATTAATGCACATGAATTTTGGTGTCAGTTGTAGAATTTTGCAGTGTTTGAGCACTTAATATTTGCTGTAGTTTTTCACTATCCTTTAGGATGAATTTTTATATTGCATTTTGGCAATGTTAGTGAGCTTAGTCGATGTCTATTCTAGTCCCATACTTGGTGCTTGTGCTCCTGAGTTGAGCAATTATTTCTCGGCCGTTTGATGCGGCGTGCCCCGGTCCGTTTATGCGACTCGCAAATTAAAAGTGAACAGCAGGGTTCATACTAAAACCTCAAACTTTGGTGGAATTTGTATTTTAATTACTTTGTTAGGGCTTTATGTAGAAGCCAGTTTAACATTTGTCAGTTCAAAAGCATTTACAGTGCTTGAGATTATGGTTTTAGGCTAGCATTGCACTTTTTAAAGCTGCCATTCGTTCAGGTGTGAATGCGCATTAGCACTTTCCTCCCTCGATATTGTGGTCAAGTATAAATCAACGTTTACTTGCTTTAGGCACAGTTTTGGGTGCTATTGAATTGTAATATAGTCAAGGATTACCTGTTCCGTGTAGTATCAAAGCAATTGTAAATTTAATTGATTCGTTGGTGAGAATCAGTCCTTTTTGTACCTGAAATGTTTGACGAGCACCAGCCGTAATTTACATGCTCATTTTGGAGAACAGATGTTATTAAAGCCTGTGTTCTGTTTTTTTCAAGCAATTATTGTCAGTGGTACGATTTGAAGAATATTTTATGAAATAAAATGTGTTTCGCTGAAATTTTGTGTGCACTGTTTTTTTATTGCTATATTTGAGATCCTGCCAATATTGTTTACAATAGTGTGTTTTTGCTAATTGCACCTTATTTGGTGCAGTTTCATCTTAGTTATTTGTTGATAATTAGGGGGATTGTCACTGATTGGAAGAGATGGGAGAGAGCCAAAGTTACTTTCACAAATTGAATGCAATATTGCTTATTTATTGTGAATTAATTATGCTAGTTGTGAAACTGCATTTATGATTACAGTGTTTATCAACGCAAAATGCTTAAATTCTCTTTATCTACCCTCAATTTATTTCATTTGCTTTTATCCAGTACATTTTCAAAGAAAGTTTACAATAGACATACATGCACATTTTTAAATCATTAGGCATATATATGCCTTCAGGGTTTTAATATATACATATTTATATAGTGGGAATAGGCCGCTAGGCTACTATAGGCTGTTTACGGTAAAATGAGCACTTTTGAAACAAATGCTTAAGATCTTCTTGCATGCATGTTGTGTATTCTTACGCCTTATGTAAAAGTAACACTGACATGTATCATATAACTTTATTCATCTGTCGATCCAGTGAAACTGTGAAATTATTATAAAACTAAATATTTTACAAATCTGCTTTTTTTCACACTGTGATGCACTAAAAAGAGACAGAAAGTGAAAGAAATAATTAAGTTAACACAAATGGTTTCCAAGCACTTTTTTATTCGACGTTACGATATGGAACTACTTCCCATCCATCGTTACCAGCTTTACTGGGCGCCCGTTACAATATATGCAGGCAGGTGCAGTGACATTTCAAAAGTACTCACTTTATCGTGGACAGCCTTTGATAAATTAAAATTAAGGAGACAGAATACACAATTACTCACACGCTGGTACTCATGAATACACACATTTTCTATGTAACAGTGCACCCTCGTGGAAAATGTGTTCGACTTTTCTGTGTATGTGTGTGTATTTATGAGTGCCGACCTGTGAGTATGTATTCTATCTCCCTTTTGTAATGTAATTACAAAACACATAGAATTTTATAGCATGTTATTACTTACCACTAAATGTTATAAAGAATGTACGAAAAAAATCCTAATTTTGAAACTCTTCACCATCTTTAATATGCAGTGTTTATGAAAATGTTTCAGGTGAATAAAAAATTTACTCAGATTTATTAAAATTATTTGCTTTGTCCTACAGTAGTTACAGTACATTTGGCAGGCAGCCGTTAAGATAAAACAAATGTACACAGTTATATTTTAACATTCTAAGCTTATACATATACAACATAGTTACAATGTTAATGTGACATAGTTATTAAATGTTTGTAAACTGAAATGACACATCACCAAATTGTTAGCATGTGGTGTAAAAATAAAACATCTGAAACCTTGACAACATTTAAACAGAAACCTTATAAAAATTTACATTATTGTTAAATTTTAACTCAGTTAGCTCAATATAAAAGATTATACATTACACAAAATAATAATAGGAACGACTGGTAAGATACCGGGGGGAGTTGGTTTGGATTGTAGTGGCATATGACCATAGTGGCTAATTACGAATCTTCTACCTACACATGGAAAAGTGTAGACATTTACAAATTACAGCAAGAAATGTCGATATGAGATTCCAGCTTGAGACCAAGAGCCATCTAAGGTGCTTAGTCAGTCTTATAAGTAGGGCTCAAAGCAGCACCCTATTAATAACGGTCCCCCACCAAAACTGGCACAGCTGGATAAAGGTGAGTATGTAATTAACAATTCATTAAACACAGAACACTAAGGATGACAAAGACTTTCCTGGCTCCAAACTATGTGGATATCAGTCTGCTCCTTACCACAGACTCTTTAGCCATCAGATGTAGAACTAACACTGCTACAATTATCTCTGCACCATTACTCATCACCAGCATGGGTTTGTAAACACAGTATAATCAAAACAAGCCCCTTATTCGATCGATTAATGTCTTATTATGTTTAGGATATTTTATTCTCTTTGCAAAAGGCAAGTGTGAACAGCCCAAGTGTGTACACGCATTCATGCATATACACTAGTGTCCCTGTTCACACTTGAAGAGATTTTAGTTCCGACTCGGGCATCTATAATTCAGCAAAATCAAATAAAAAACAATGTTATGGATGATGATAAAACTACTTACAAATACATTACTATCATGTATATGAGCCTACATACTATAATACAGTGCACACTAATTGCAAACTATTACATGCATTAATAACCATATTCCTTCAAGCGTGTTTAAAAAGGCAGTCAAGTATACCAGTCTGTTCTTGAAGTCATTCATAAAATTCATAAAAATTTAAAACCAACATCACAATATGTACACTTCCTGTCAGATTAAATGAGAGACGGAAAAAGTTAAAGTCCCCTTCGGCTATCTTCGGCTTTTGACAAGACGTATCGCCTTGGCTCTTAGGCAACCAGCAAAAAACTAACTATCCGGCCAATCGTTCAGCGATTAACTGCGCCAAGAATCTCTTTAGCTTCTATTGGAGCATACTTCTAACATCAGTTTCTTCAAGTGAATAAAACGCATTTATTTGGATGAAGCAACTCGTCCTGCAATTTATTAAGTTAATGCAAAGACAGAATATCTCACATAAACTCCTCACTGGAAGTCCGTGTCTCACACGCAAAAAAAGGAACACTTAGGGGAATAAACAATCAATTATAAAGGCGAGCTGAGCTATAGTGTTGTGCAACATAGCTTGTCCCGAAATATTTTAGAGGAAATTACCTCATATGAGCTTCACACTAAACGTTCGCGAGCCATGCAAGCAGCCAGCGGAAATAAAACCAGTCGTAAATGCGTGCTAAGTGAGAGTGTTGTGCAACATAGCTTGTCCTGAAATATTTTAGTGGGATTTCCTCACATGAGCTCCACACTAAACGTTCGTGAGTCGTGCAAGCAGGCAACACAAAAAAAAAAGAGAACCAATCATAAAGGTGAGCTGAGCTACAGTGTTGTGCAATATAGTTTGTCTCGAGGCATGTAAGCAACATTCGATGCTTCAAACAATGAAACAGTAAACGTATGTGACATTACTATAGTTACAGATAACTGTAAAAGAGAAATGCATAATTCCTCTGTTAATAATAAAAATATACCCTATTCTATGAAAGACGTTAAGTAGTTATAATATTTCCTTTATTAACGATACACAGAAATGAATTTCCTGCTGTCGTACGCATTTGCGAAAATCGAATATCACACTTTAGCGGAATATATGGTTATATTAATCAGTTAATAAGGCCACCAAACATTAATTAAACAATCGGCGCATGTTGCAGATGTAATTATTGTATGCGCACATCAAGAATGTTTTTCTCGCAACTAGCTGCTGTCTGCATGAAAAGCCAAGTCCTATCTAACCGGGTCAATTTCTACCCTGCCAAATCAAATCCTTAAGTAGGTTTCGTATTATCTACTGTAGCCGGCAGACGTCTGTGCATGTCTGACCGGGCGGGGCGTGTTAAAAGGGTCACCTCGTAAAGGATGGAGGGGGGTGTGGAAGAGATGCGCATGTTGGTCTGGCCGTACTATCGGCTATTGTACTACCGGCTATTCCACAAACATCAGTTACGGTGGGCTCAGGTAGGTATATGTAAGGCAATATAGGACGAAGGACTTTCGCAGAGGTACAGGAAATTTAACCTCAGTGTTAAAATTTTCCACTTGACCATTTTATTTATACAAAACCACATATAAAAATATACAACTGGAATACTATTTAGTTTTTAACACTTGGTGCAATTCCACGTGAATTTGAACTAACTTAACAGAACGTAATATACGTTTGTCTATAATCTATGCCAGTAAATGATATTCCAAATGCAATGTTCATTAAGAGAAAATATTTTCTCGATAGTGAAACAAAGATTGTGCAAATGTGTAATCCTATTAGAAATTCATTAAAAACTAAAACATTAACTGTTTAAAATTATAAGCCAGTCAAATTATTACACAAACAGATTCGAAACTAACGATATCGTTAGGCTATATTAATAAGTAAATTAGTTAGTTGGTGTTGAATTAGTAGTAGGTTCGATTTCTAGTTGGAACGTATTTATTTAAATATATTGTAAAATATAACAATATTTCTATTATATTTAAGTTATAAATACGTATGTGTTTGAAAGAATGTAATATATTAATTTAGATTATCTATTTACAAATGTGAATGAAATAAAAGCTTGACTGTAATATTATATATATTGCAAGTCCACTTAGTAAGTTAGATAAGTTATTACCAGAAAAGGCATGTATTCTTTTAGTTACTAGTTTTCAAGGTTTTACTTGTAAAAGTAGCATAAAATCCACACACAATACCATATTTACAGTACTAATGTTTCTAATTACGTGACAACTTTTTCTCATATTTTTTCCTATTGTGACATTTCCCATGAAAGGTTGACTCCTACGGACAAGCATAAATCACACCCTTGCGCTACCCGCAATTCAAAACCGGAACTAATCACTCTCAACACTAAACCGACTGCCCCACAGTGGGCAGCCAATAGGTCAATCAGAACACTGTCAGTTGTTATAAAAACTTATTTTAAGTGAACAAAATGCAGCTTATTTCATTGGAGATAATTTCTAAGTTACAATTTAAGTAATATTTTGTTACGTGCTGCAACTGGCGCCGACTCCAGTACCCCGTGCCGTAATCGAAGACCCACCTCGCCCTCCCCTCTTACTGGAACGAGATGCGCTTGTGGCTGTTTGGTCGTCTTCTGGGAATCACGTGAATGCTGACAGCGGCGAGACTTGCTGGCGTCACAGACCTCCTCTCTCCTGCTAGAGTTTCCGATACGTTTAGCGACGATGCAAGAATGTTCTGGTGAGACTGGCTGGCATCTCAGCCCTCAGCGACGTATCACGCGAGTTTGGAAGATTCTAGGTGGCGGTCTAAGACCTATATATATTGCCGCAACCCAGCGGCCGGCAGTCTTTAACGGAGGCCGCCTGGCGAGTGTGCGCGAGTGAAGTTGAGTGTGGACGACGACTGGAGATTGCGGGACGACGGCGAGTGAGGTGTTCGTGGCTTGAATGGACGAGAAGGCGTGATACCGACAAGTGAAGCCTACTGTGTGTGAGGGCGCTTGGAGGACTCTAGAACATTACGACTGGCGGGATATGGATTGAACCGAGGTGGGACTGAATGTAAGTGTAATACTGATTTTATTGTAAATATTCGAACTGTCAAATATGGAAAGATAAATTATCAAATAATTGAATAGGTCGAGGCACTGTCTATTGAGACTGATCTTTAATTATTTAATTTCATTTATTTCTTTGTCCTAATTATAAATTTTATTAATTGGTGTCAATTGTGAACAGTAAGTGATTTCATTTTATTGTGAGAATTTGAGTTTAGAGAATTTCGATGTAGTTATTGTAAATAAAATAAGGACATTATAATTAATTCTTTTATTTGATTAAGACCTCCATCCATTAACGAACTTATAGCCCACTTAATTTCTAGAGAGAGCAAGTGTAACAATATTAATTACTTGTTCCATATTATACCTATAATTCACTGCCACATTGGTTGGTATTCGCTTGCATATATTTACGCTAAATTAAATGCAGAAACTGCAGACAAAGTTTTTATAGTTTATCTTAACCTTCATACATCACTCTTTTCTTTGGAATAAAACATTGAAAATAAAAATATATATTTATCCTTTTCTCAGTTCTATTTTGTGTTATTGTCTAGCAGTTATTGTACTAAATATTATTTTATCATTTAATATGACATTATTATAGTTAAAAATGTTTTTAATTTATTGTTAATTATTAAAATTAATTTATTCGCTGCTCCGTATTGTGATTGATGATTTCGACAAAAGGCACAATTCAAGAATTCTATGTCATCAAAAATATTGTGCCAACAACTGTGGGTATGTTACGAAATTACATTCGGCACTGACTAGATAGATGACAGCTATGTACGACATTGTGTGTTAATATTTGCATGTTTTGGATTCTTTTTAAATTAAAACTGCTATGCTGTAAAATGTGTTTAAGTTGGCTTAGTATTATTCTGTTTCAAGCCTCTCAATGTTTGCAAATTTTGTAAACAAATGTTGTCATGAGTAATACATTCCCATTGAGATATTTTGTACTCCGCGCCGTAAAACTTCAGATCAAATATTTATATCATCCACTCACCCCCATTTTAATGGTGAAAGATATGAAAATGTGGAAAAGGAATAAGTAATCTGTTGATGCAACAAACCACAGAAAGTATTCCACCTCCATTGTTGTTACTTTTATGTAACGTGATTTTAGTTCGATACTATTTAATATTTTAACAGTAAAATTGCACTCAATACCATAAAAGTAATTCTATTATATCAAACAATACACGCAGATGGTAAAGAAATCCTCCAGCTAACAGTGTCACAAGAGCACTGCTCCCTGTTGTCGCCAGCAAAAAGTCTCTGTGTCTGGTTTTGGATGTGCTGGTACTCAAGACAAAATACTGAATGTTTTTATGCCCGCGTGAATACTGCCGGGATGCAATCTTATCGCTCAGCTAGAGACTGGACCGTGCCAAGCCACAGTCTAGGGAATAAGATTGGACTCGCGTGCACAGACGTTTGCCGGTACCAGTAGATAAGTCTATATTTGTGGCCATTTTGGAAGACAGCTCTATCTCAAATATAATGCTTATATAACATTTCTCAGAAATTTTTCAACTGATTTGGCATCAGTGAAAGTAATGAGAACATTATAAAGCTGTATATAATTATATTTCTAATGTAGTAACCACTATGTACTGCATTTTGACACATATTTTCAAGTAAAGCTTTGAATGTAGTAGTATACAAACAGGCAAAATAATAGGGGCTTAGAGCTGTGGGCAAGGGAACTAGGCAACCACCATCTTTGATGATGCCATACGGGACAAATTTCCGGTTTTCCCCCAAAAAATTTTCTATTTTCCTTCATACCCATGGTGGTCATCTTGGATCCCAACCTCCAACTCTGTCAATATGATACCAAGATGTTGGGACCCTTACACCTAGTGTCCTGGCAGGTGCCGAGTCTCATGCTCTGTCATTCCTTTCAGGATCAGCAGACCTAGCACCAAAATGAGGTACCGAATAACAGCATTGGCTTACACGCTCACCAGACTTAACATATAAGCCTAGTTGACTGTAATTTTCGAACCCCATAAGATATAATTGTCAACTTCATAACACAGGCCGACAATGAGAAGGGTCGCAGGGCCAGGTATACCCCATGTCTACTTATAAGCATAGTTCACTGTAATTCCCGAACCACATAAGATTTAGTTGCTAAATTGATAACATAGACATCACCCATGGCTATGAGGAGGTTCGCAGGGTCAAGTATATGCTATAATCTACTTATAATCATAGGCAGATGTAATATCCGAACCATATAAGTTATAGATGCCAAATTCATAACATAGGCATCAAACTCCAACAGAACTGTTCACTGTTAATATTCACAACCCTAATCATGCATTTTACAGTATCTATGACCAATAAACATGCTAAGGGAAAATTACACCATACCTATCCTACTTCAGCAGCACAGTTTTGCATGCCTTAATATGCCATAAGTTTGAAAAAGATCTGGTTTCTCTATCCCCCAAGAGTACTTTGGTATCACGTGTCATTGTCAGATACACCATTATTCGCAAGGAAAAAAGTCGTAAGTGTTAAATTCGAAGGATGGGAGGAAAAATATGTTTCACCAGCTCATTAACTTATTGTCATCACCATATTGCCAGCAACACTTATCATACAGCTCGTTGCCAAAAATGGGCCTTGATGCAACGCCAGTAGAAATCATCAGCATTATGAAAACTCCTAAAGAGAAATATCTGTTAAAAAAACATCAAAGCAGGCGAATGCTTTTCCACATAGTCCATAGTGAGGGAATTGGTGCAACGAGACAAAAAGGTCACATTTTTTCAAGCTCACTGCATTTTTAACCTGTTATTGGTTTCTGTGAAAGCTGGCACATATCCCAGACCCGCGATGGCTTACCAGCAGCTAGCTGTATTTATGCAATTGAGGGAAGTTTGATAATGTTGAGCAGTTCATGCCGAATTTTTCGGTTTACACACCTACATATCCAATGTCTCAGTATCAGAATTCGATGGAAGTGAGACCAGAAATGACATACACATAAATGTTCGTGAGGCGAAATGCATACATATGTATTGTATGACCAAGGGTAACATTCCTGATTCTATGAAACACAACAAGACACTGCCATGATAAAACACCGTATGTGCATTCGGGAGGACCCAGGTTCAGTTCTCAGTCCATACATCCTGATTTGGGTTTTTTCCATGGTTTCTTGAAATCACTCCAGGAATACACTTAGATGGTTACTTAATGTAGGTCATGTTCGATTCCTTCCTCCGATACAGATTGTGTGTGCTGTCTAGTTGAAAACAAAGTGCAAAATATTTTCTCAACAAATAGCGAAGCTTGTTGGTTTCCCGCCATGGTGCTAGGCAATTTTATTGCAAACTGCTAAAACAATTTACTTAGTATGCTATTAACTATACAGTCAGACCTAAATATGTATATATACATGTGAATATTTATTATATATGTGTGTATATATACATATAAGTATACATGTGTTATATATATAAATTTAAAAAAAAATTGCTAAATAAAGAATACAAATTTCAGCTTTGGAAGAAGACTACATAACTGTACTTTAAAATAAGGGAACTTTATTTTAACTTGTGACCCACACACACCATAATCAGCACCACATGCTCCACAATCGCTCTACATACTCTACGTGCTCCACATTTTCCACAATTGCTTCGTATGCTCCACAATTGTTCCACATACTCCACAATCGCTCCACATGCGAAGAATTGATGGAAAGATTGACGCCTGCCGACTCACTCCTGCCAACGTCACTGCCGCTTCTACACGCCAGGTATAAAGTTAATATTCGAGACAGCTTCTATTTTCAAAGTGTTTTTGTTAACCCCCTAATCCTTAATTTATATCTGTTTAATTCATAAATAATTAAGTTCATACACACACACAGATATATATATATATATATATATATATATATATATATATATATATATACACACACACATGATGGCTAGAGTCTTATTGTATATTATTTAATTTCTTTAAATTATAATAAAACTGATATACTAAATATATCAAATACATGTTTTTCCAACAGTGCTTTGTAAACTTTCGTGAGCAGTACATATCTCGAGATACAATACATTTAGTTTTAAATCAAAAAACAATTATTTATACACACATCACACAATATTCTTCTTCGGCATAGGAAATAAAGTACAAGGAATTGCTATTTTTAAACGAGTTTTATCTCTGAGTCAAGGATGGCATTAAACACATAATATTTGTTAAATATAACATGGATTATCATAACTCCATTGTCGTAGGCCTTCTGAGTTGCACGGAGCACAGGAATTATTTTCATTTTAGCACGCATGACGTCTTGTGGCATACATCTCGACGAGCTGCCGAAACAGCGCTCAGCAGCACTGCTTGTTAAGGTCAAGGACATTCGTTCCGATGGCGAACAGATTGTGAATCGCCGGCTCTTGGCATATTCCAATTACATACACAAAATACTATATGATTAGGCACACCTTTAATATGTTGGGATGTTTTGATATGGAATAAGAGTTGTTTTTTTTTTCCAGGGAAAACAATAGTCTGTGCTGAATGACCGCTGATTGATCGGAACGAAGGTTTCCGAAAACACACGATTAATTAGCCAATGAGAACCAAGGGTGGTGGTGGGGGTTGAATGAAGCTAAGTAATTTGCCAATGAAAAATGTGGGTGGGGATGGAGGCAACCTTTGCCATCGCTCACCTAGCGGCATAACAGAGAACATAGCACTACCTAAACATTGAAAATAGAATACAATACGGAGGGCGCCATCGGTGCTAACTATACTTTAAAAAATAATTAATTATGGCTGCAAACCTGGTGGCTAAAACGATAATTTATACACTAGCACTGCATAGGTGATGTAAATGTAAACATATGAAAACCAATATGGTGGCTTCCAGCAATGTATAAACCAAATACAGATAAAAATCCAAGATGGCAGTCTTCAGCAATGTATAAAGAAAGACAAACGAAAAACCAAGATGACAGCATACGACAGAATGGGTATAGGTGAGGAGTCTGGGGGTGGTAGTTGGGTAGGTATTTGGCTTAACGTATCGTCGACAGCGAAGTCATTAGAGACACAGCAAATTGCACAGGAAGGATTGAGGAAGGAGTTGCCCATGGTCTTTGTTACGGAATGGTCCCAGAATTCGCCTGGAGTGATTTCGGTAAACCATGGAAAACCGAAATTAGGATGGCCAGACCGGGAATCGAATCCAGGTCCTCCCGAATGCGAGTCCAGTGCATTACTACTGCGCCACCTCGCGTGGTGAGTGGCAGTGGAGGAGGTCAGTCATCTGCTAAACATGGTGCTTGTGGACTTCTGGAAATGTGTTTCAATAGTTTTGAAGTAACATTTTTAATAATTATTTAAAAAATAAAGGTAGAAGAAATATTTAACAAGTTTATATATATATATTGAATTCTTTTAGAATGATTTATATTGTTTTAGATGTTTTTGAAATATTTTGTAATTTATGGGTTTTCAAAATCAATGTTAACCGGGTCGAGGGCAAAGGTCTTGGTCAAGGTTAATGGTCAAGGTCAAGGTCAGCTACATATAAAATGGCAGCCAGGCGACCAGAATGGCAGAGCATGAACATCTCTGATAATCAGATCCCAGTACCCCTTGTGCAAGCTTCCCCAAATAATTCTACTTACTGTAATACTACAAAGGTAATCAGTAAGTACACATAATGCTTAGTACACTGCTGGCCTTTGCAAATTCATCACGAAGGACACAACATATTGATCCGACATTGGGAGACTGCGTAGCATAGGGTAGAACAATGGCGTAATTAGTTGTTCGCTGAGTGGCACTATGCTGTGAAGCAATATACAAGTGGAGGTCGGAGAGCAACTGGAATGTAGTGGCTGTATGTAATGCTGCTGTTTGTGTGCACAAACGAATCAGAATGTAGGTTCGGAGAACACGGCGACCTCACAAACATGTTTCTGCTTTTGACTGCGGAAGGATCTTAACCTATCAAGATTGTGTATTATCCTAATGCGATATTGGTCCTCATATTGGAAGAGGTGTAACTACAGCAAAGCAGATACGAGATCATTGGTCGAGGAGTGATGGGCTGAGCAATGTGCAGGAAACCAAAATGACCCAGTCATACCAGCAAACGCCAGGGCAGACATCTGAACGCAAGACGATTATATTCCATACAGTCACATCAAGCAATCTCGCTCGGGATGTCAGGTGTCTGGTACATCAATCTGTTTTCTCACACACAGTGGTCGCCCTCTAGACCACCGATGCCTTATGACCAGGTGCACATTACTGTGGCTGCCACTGAATGCTCACATACTGTAGGTGCCTGCAGCTGCAATGGTGCGTAAAACGTCGGACATGGACAGACGAATAACTTGCCATAGTCTTCACCAGCGAGTTCCGCTTCTACTTGTAGCATGACTATGGTCGCATTAAGATCTTGTAGCACCATGGTGCACGCCTGATCAAGTCCTACATAACGCATAGTCATACCGACCTGACACCTGGAATAATGACATAGGGTGACATTGTATTCCAGTCCCACTCGTGCCTAGTCCACATCTTTGGTACGCTGACCAGCAACTGTTACATTGTGGAGGTGTTGGAACCTGTTGTCGTCCCCTTACCTCAGGGCCAACTTGGGGACATGTGCGAATAGGACAATGCGCGATCTCATGTGGCACACATCGTCCTACGGCTGCTGGATTACCAACATGTAACACTGCTTTCCTGGCCTGTGTGTTCACTGGATCTCTTGTTAATCGAAAACGTGTGGTCCATGGTCAAACAATGACTGGTTTGTGACAGGATTCCCGCCACTACATCGGATGAACTTTGGGCACACATCGAAGCCACATGGGAGTAGCGATGGTTAATTCTGTCTGAGAGGGGTGGGAAGTGGGGCACAAAGTACTGATTTCCTACAATCGATATGTAGTATCGTGCTACAAGTATAAACATGTCGCCAGTGTATGATGGCTATTCTTGTCCAATATATCAGGTTGTGATGCCTCATGATCTTCATGGTATTGCAAGTTTAGTGGCCAGTGGTGTATTAAAGCATCGAGCCCTTTAATGTTATAGCATGTTAGAGTAATAAAATCGCAGATATAGAAAATGGTATTCCATAGAAGAAAATCAGTTTAGAGATGGTTTTGGAACCAACAAGACAAGTAATATTTGTGTTGACCTCCTTGGTCACCAGATCTGAATAATATGATAGAACATTTGTAGCCATAACTGAAACGCATTATGGAAGACAATCAACATGATTCCACAATAGACTCCGCAATATATACACATGTACTATGAGAGGACATGTTTCATGAACAGGAGTAGTTGGAATGCAGTTTGAATTTCATGTTAAGAAACAGTAGTTAGAATGATATGTAGGACCGAATACACTGCACAGGAAAGAATTGTATGGATACGATTGTGTAATCCAATATTAATTTAAAGAACTGTTATAAAATTGGATGCTAATAAATATTAACAACCTTTTGATGCAACAGAGAAATTACACATCAGAATAAAATACTATTAAGTAGTAATGTTAAATGTATTACTTACTTTATGGAATTGATTTACTGGGTTTAGTCTTAGAATACTTATGCATTGGATTAATTTCACGAATAACTAAACTGCACCTTTTTAACTGGTGCAACAGTATAACATACCTAGAACATAAAACCACAATCAAGGCAACGTCCTCCTATCTGTTCAGAACATAATTGCAGTGGTACTGTAAAAAGTTTTGAAATTTAGTTACGAAATTTTAAACGCATTAAGTGAATATATGAATATTTGCTATAGTTTTATTATTATTTACGTGATGAAATTATCAGTTGTAAAACTATATTAACATCACGAAATAAATACAGTTTTAAGTAGTGGTCACTGAAAGTATCTTCATAGAATTGATCGAATTCACTAGGTAGTGACAAATTGAGAATTTCGTTGGCTACTGCCTTGACGTTTTGTCTTTTTACTTCCGAGACAAATAACTTTACACAATGCTGCGACTACGGTCCAGGAAAACTATTCTTTAACAGCTACAGTATCACCATTTATACAATGCCCACGATTAACATAGTACAATGTTGAAAGCCCTTACCACTTTCTTGTGTCTTTCGCCTCATGCAACATTGCTGTTACTATAGGTCAAGTGACTGGTATACATATGTATGTTTATCATGATATTGAGTAAGTATGTTTATCAAGCAACACTGTTAAGTTATTTGCAAAATTAACGTGTTTCTATGCTGCCACTTTTTGTTCAGTAGTAGGCTTGCAAAAATTATAGGAATCGATTTTCAGTGGCAATTGGTTTCGAACATGACTATTATAATGCGATGGTGAAACAAAGACCCATTTTGCGTGAGATGCGGCTAGCATTACAGCAGTACCTCAGTCGGTGCACATATTAAACTATATGCGGTTACGGGCACTGTCTATTTGCAAAAGCGCGCACTTTACACCAAACAACCTATAAACGAAAAACTCCACGAAACAGTAGAACTAGGAGGTAATTGTAATGTTAACAACCTTCTGCTTGCCCATTTAGACTCTACATAGTCACTAGATACCCATATTGAATGAAAACTACAAGATTGTTGAAGGTCACACACATTCCTAGCGATCGTGGTATAATTAAACTAGAAAACCTTTACAGAGTGATTTTTTAATATGTGTCAAAACTACATTCCTATAGTCATTATGTTGAAAAATGGTAGTGTTGCCGTAATATTTATTTAGGTCAGTAAAACTAAAGCAGAAATAAAATGGTTACATGTGTGTTTAATATGAAGGAATATCTGAAAATGCCTTCATAGTCGTAATAATCGCTGTAAAGTAAATTACTTTGCATATAACATATTGTGCGAACTGTCTAAATAATGAACACAGATCTGAACACAGTAACATAGTGTCTAATAAAATATTCACTATAACAAACATTTTGCCTCTGAACAAAACGCGGATTCAAGACAAGTAAATAATAAGAGTGATAATTACTTTAAAGTACTTCAAAATATCCAGTTAACACTTGAATATTTCTGTTTTATATCGCAAATGAACAACTTTTAGGCCACTGCTAACAATCACTGTGGACCGTGACCTATTAATTTTAATGATGCCATCGCTCCTGTAAACGTCCCTGTTGCCAAGTCAGATGACTCACAGAGTGTGTGCATTAGTCATTCTATGTTGCCTGTTCACGCGATTAGATCGTTTTGGGGTGAGCTCTTTTTCGCTTATTAGTATATGGGTGTAACTACAGTGAAAATATCGTCGACTGTGGTATACATAGTCTATGGAGATCAGCTGTTGTCTTCGTAAGTGGTGTTTGTATTGGGATAAGGTGTAATCGAGAAGCTACAGCGCTCGATGATGTAAGAATGCCGATAGTGTCGAGAGTTCGTCCTGTGTACTGCTGAATACTGATAATTGCCAAGAGCAGTTAAATCAATACGGCAACTTGATCATACACACCACGATAATTAAAAGGCTAGTGCAACTACTATACGTCCACTGCGAATGAGCATATGTTGTCTAAATTACATCAAGATTGGACTATGCGTCTTTCTTCTGCCAGTTCATCACAAAAACAGAGTTGGTTGCGACAATACTAAAAAAAAAAAAATTCATTTTTATTCTGCACGAAACCGACATAAATTCTCATTGTAAAATATAGTAATTTTATAAATTTAGAAAATGAAAGCCTCAAGCATATCCTAAACAGAGTAATTATTGTCATAGTTCGACAGAACATATATTTTTATGTTATGTTTGGTAAGTGCAGATTAACTTTATAAGTGTTTGAATTGTATTATTTATTTTATTTCACATGCTATTGTAATTTGAATATTAATTTTCACACATTTCTCATATGTAATGGTAACATTTTTAAATCACGTAACTTATGATTTATGTAAACCACCAGTCCACTTAATGTCTATATTCTATGATAATTTTCATGCAGTATTCTTAGTTTTGACACAGTGTTATTTCAGTATTCTAATATTATGTTTACATGTTTATTTTTGTTCTCAGTAATTTCTTTATGATTCTTAAAGCTTAATTATTTTCTTTAGTCTCTTATTAGAAGGATTTTTAATTTTGGTTTATTTTATTTTAAGGAGGTGTAGTCGGAAGTAGGCCACGAATGGCTAGTCTTGAATGGAGATGCTGGAAGGCTTGCTTCTGGGTGGGACTTTCAATATGGATGGTTAAATGTATTTCCGCTGAGATATCAATCTTAGGGAATCCCCAGCGCCAACCTAAGAATAAGTTCGTAATAAGTACCAGAAGTAGTGATTAGGTCACTGCCACAACCGATTATAGAGGAGGGTTGATGGCAGGCGTCTAGCTGACTGTATTAGTGAGTTTTGTTGGAGATGCCAGGACACCGATCTCTAGATGCCAGGCGCCATATCAGCCACGTTAGCGGCGCATCAGAATACAGGTGATGCCAAGGAGTCTGGGTTCAGACCTATGTGAAAGAATTCACTTATAATCTATTTCTACGAACTTATGGTATTTTCAGAAGAAGATTAACTTACGGAACTAGCCATTTTCTGAACTTTAACTTGTGTATAATCAGTAGTCCTGAGATCCCATATGAGAAAGTAACGCCGGAGCACATTGACATCTAAAAACTATTGAACTCAGTGTAATCTCATTGAGCAGAGTTTAACTGTTTTAGGGAAAGTGAGGAGTAATTCTTCTGAAGTAATTAAAACTTAAATTGACATTTTCAACTAAAGGTTTGGATCGTGAGAACTGTAAATGCAACTAATTACTTAGGATCTTAGTCAGTTTCTTAAAGAGATAGAAATTAATAAAAGCTACTTCTGGTTATGAACAGATTTTTATTTCTGAATTTAATTTCAAGTCAGTTGTCAGTTAATTTTGCAGCATCAATACAGTCACATTTTATTTTTCATCTTTTAATATGTTTTTATTTCCTTAGTTTATTTAGCTCTATTCTGGATGCTAGTTCTTCAATTTTGGTCATCAACATAAGTCTAATTTGATTTTTGAGTAAAACGATTTTTTTTTTACACATTTAAAGTTTAATAAACATTTCACATCTGAATTTTACATCTTGTTGAATTGCATAACACATTTGGTCTGATTTTATTTATTTTTAATTTCATTAATATATTAATTATTCAGATTTCACATGTATTTTATATGAAGTGCTGAGAATGTATGCAAGTTGCTTCTGTGCAAGTTATTTACAGTGATTCAGATATCCTCAGTTTCTTCTATGGTAAGCTAAATGTTGCAAAATTATTAAGGTGCATATAGATACGTACAATCCTACTTTTGACACCTTCTAACTCAAACTACGTCCAACCTATACTTGTGGTGCACACATGCATATTTTAACCTTCGTTTCTTTCCTACCGCACGTTCACCTAACAAATAGTGAATGTAATGGCCCTCCATACACAACTCCCCTAACTTCCAAACCTCTTTCAGAGCTTTATTTCGTACCTACTGCTCGTTTTATTGCGCTTGGTACATGTAGCAGTACTGACAGCACATTTGTGTGTCACTGATAATGCCCATTCATTTAATTTGTGTGAAATAAGTAACAATCTACAGAATGTACGATACATTCTAAGTAATGTGTCAATGCTGATCGTAGCAAAATTGTTGTGTACGAAAATGTGTACTTCAAAGTTGTTTTATCACTTAGGCAATGTGAGGAATATGAATGTGTGTACATATATCAGATAACTTTGTGATCTGACACATCCCGATGCGCATTCACCAAGGGGGTGGTCGATTTTATCTGTAGGAAACCTATAACTTCATTTACTATTTTTTGGTCTCTGCAATAGGCTGTTCATGATAAAGTGATTACTTTTTAAGACCCTCCCAACAGGCATAAACCTATAATAAATATATCATATTGCAGCCTCAGGCATTAAATTTTTAGGGTAGGGAATGTATACACTGTGTTTAATGGTCACATTGCAATGTTTATATTAAAAAGCAGCAGGAAGATGGAAATTGGATGAAAGGAAATATTTAGAAGGGCCTCAAAAAGTGCTCACTTTAGCATGAACAGCCTAAAATAATACTGTGTTTATCAGCTGTCTTGTTGGTGTCTCATATAGTACATCAAAATATAATACCAAGTAAATGTATTGACAAAAAAAAGGGTCACTCTCACACAAAATAACATATGTGTTTTACTGTTCATATTCGTGTCATTATACACCTCTATATTTGCATGGTCATGCGATGGGTTACGAAAGTAAAAATCATCAGATGATTTGACAGGCAGTTTGGGCATTTAGCATGCCCCTCCAACATCACAGAGTTTGGTCCTGATTGCCCATTCATTTGTATCCCTGAACTTCGTTGCGTGATCAGTTGAGGACCTAACTGCAGTTTCGGACATGCCTTATGGTCTCCCTTTTTAAACAGATATCATCTGACAACATACACATTTCGCACATCTTTGGTCCCCATTCGACTCTGGGCATACATACCTTCTATGTCACAGGCATATACGACCATTTTAATACACATCATTATTTAGTGATGTCTCGCTAGAACCAGGCAGTTCAAGGAAGTGAAACGTCATTCTGCAGCGATGTCTCACCACAGCCAGTCGGTTAGGGAGAGAGTCATAGGAATTGTTGAGGCAGCAGGTTTTTCTGCCGCAGAAGCAGGCCGACGTTATGGTGCTCCAGAGAGCACTGCGAGTCGATGGGTTCGACAGTTCCGGGACATGGGTGACGTGACACATCGTGGAGGAATGGGTTCATGGAGGGTGTCGACTGCAGCCGAGGACAATAGCCGGATAACCCAGGCGCAGTTGACTCCTTTCAGGAGCTCCATTCAGCTAAAACATGCTATGCACTTTCCTGGAAGCTTGAGTACAATGCTTAGGCGCTTGACGGCGGCGGGACTGAAATCCCGGCGTGCTTCAAGGAAGCAAAGGCTCACCAATGAGCATAGGATCTATCAACTCGTGTTTGCCGAGGACAACATTGACCATGACTGGTCAGATGTTGTATTCTCCGACAAGTACGTGTTATCCTCGGCAAATGAGATGCCAATGTGTGTCTTCAGACCTCATGGGACCCAGCACAATCCGGAATATGTGGCCGAGTGCTCGCGCTATGGTCATGCATCCGTTGTGTGTTGGAGATGGATGAGTGCACGTGGGATAGGCATGTTGCACAGAATCGTTGATCGAGGTCCGAATACACATGGCCTCAATGCGGGGCAGTATATACATATTCTAGAGAACATTATGATTCCCTTGATGCGACTTTTGTATTCCGATTGTGTGCCGCGCTTCCAGCAGAACTATTCTCCGATACACACTTCTCAGAGGGTTCAAGAATGGTTCGCAAGGCAAGACCAACTAGAGCTCGTAGATTGGCCACCTTACAGTGCCGACTTGAATCCAACTGGGAATGTCTGGTCGGAGACGAAGCGCACGATGGCGGAAAACTGGCCTGATACACAGCCAGCAAATAAAGATGCTCTCTGGGAGCTAGTAGCTGATGCCTGGGATGAAGTAGCTAGTAGCCAACGCTATGCTATTTCTCTGGTCGCATCTCTACCACGACGACTGCGGCAGGTGGTTGAGAATGAGGGATACTGGTCCTCTTATTGAGGTTACACCATCGGCCCTTTTCATGGCCAAATAAACACTCATGTAAAAACGTGACACAAAAAACTAATGGCACATCACATGTCATAATGACCACATTGACATACAAATCAAAGGTGCGAGGTGGTTTCGAACCCGAAACAGTGGTCGTCAGAACTATACACGCGAGATCACCTTTGTTTGTTACATGCGTTTTTTTATATGGATGCAAGCATATACTAACAAATAAAATACATTCTATGATACTGTAACATTTTATATTACAACAAAACAAAACAGCATAATCAGTAGAAATGAAATTCAAGGTCGAACTCCAGAAACCTAATGGTATTTTATTTCTAACATGAGAGTGACCACAAGCACACTGCGAAATGGATCGTCTAGAATGCATCCCATATGCCATACAACACCCAATCACTCTCACCTGACCCTAATCCTACTCAGAATCTTTTAGAGGAATCGGAGAGAAGAGTGAGAAAAAAAAAACACTTTTTCCCACAAAACACAAACAAGGCGTTTCTACCAAATTGTAATAGCATTGGGCCAGACATTACTAGAAAACTGGTTAATTTAGAGACAAATAGACTGATGGGCGTTGTTCGCAAAAAGGGAAGTTAAATAACTATGGAGTGAAAAATGATCAACACTTTGCTGATGTATGTCCAACGTTTATAAGAACTGGAGACAGATGATGTAGTCTTATGCAATGATACCGTAGTCTATGTTGTTTGTTTTGCGTGTCATATTGTACCTCACTAAGTAACATTAAATATGGCTGATGACCTATTTTCTGCATTTAGGCTAAGCTTATCTACGAATGTCACAAATTACTATTTACCACTGTCATACTTCTGCCTGTGACCGCATATACACAACATTTAAGTTGTTTTTGTTTTCAGACTGAAAACATTCTAGATGTCAGTGATAGGAAGATCTGTGTCTATTAAGTCTGATGTCAGTAGTCGCTACTGGCTTAAAAGTTGTTCAGAATGCATAAGAATTAAAGTAAGGTCAAATTGCAAATGTAACAAAATCATTCTTGTGTTTGAAGAATACCACAGAAAGCATTTTCAAATAGAACAGGCCCTAATATGTATATACAGTGACGATCACAAATATTAATACATCCTGTTCCTTTCAAGACTTCTGTGCAATAATCAATTATGTTGACACACACGTATGCGTCCAGCTGTATTTTGTATTCCATTTCATCAAATACAACAAATAAACAACATCCCTTATAAAAGAAACAAAGTAATATATTACACAAATGTAAATAAATTCACGTTTTCCGAATCAGAAATGTTCATACACCTTCGTACGAAAAACAAATGTTTTCATACATCAACATAAACAAAATAAATTCTCCATTTAATATTTAGCATGCCCTCCCTTTTGCTTCAGAAAGCTTCTCAAACGTGCTGGCATTGATTTTACTACTGTTTTTATGACACTAGGAGAGCTATTGTTCCACTCATGAAGGATTTTCTCCTTCAAGCTCTGCGTGCTTGAAATATGATGTTTTCGTAGCTTAATGTCTAAGAAACCCAAATACGTTCTATTGAATTTAAGTTTGAGGATTGGGGTGCAGTTTCTATTACACGAGGACAATTATGCAGCAGCCATATTCGTATTGCACAGGATTTACGCTTAGTACCATTATCCTGGTAAATTATGTTTAAACTGGTCAATATAGATTTATTGATCCAATAGTCAATATATAAACATCAGTTCATCTACACCACGTGCACTCATGCACTCTCACACCGTAACTGAACCCCCACCATGCTTGATGGTAGGACGAGAATTCTGGAGATTTATCTCTTTATTCGATTTTCTCCATCACTTATAACGGACTGTCATGATCGAAAAGCTTGACTTTACTCTTATCTGGAAGTATTACGTCAGTCCAGTAATAGTTTTGTAAATATACCTTCGCGAAGTTAAGTCTCTTCTTCATTTGCCTATGTACGATTACGTCTGTGGTGTTCTTGCATTATAGTCACTATTGCTGAACACTCTTCTCAATGTCATTGGTTACAGAGACTTTGAAAGTATTTCGTAGGTCTCTTGCAATAGTGCATGGACAAGTAAAATATCTCTGACGGATTTGTTTCACAGTATAACTTTCTTCCTTACGTGAAAGTACGTTTGGCCATCCACTCCTCGGTTTGTCTCAGCATGTTTGTACTTGTATATCATTTTACGGTACATTGCACAGTCGCCTGGATGGGAAGTACTACGGGAGTCATTAGAACATATGAAAATATTTGTTACTTGTAATGGTTCGTATGAATTCTTTGGGGTTTAATAATTTTTTTAAGCTGTTATTTTATGTTTTTGTATGTATGTATCGACTCAACGTGTTTCTCAAACCTACAATTTACACTTAGTTTTATTCACTTTGATTTTTCTTAGCAAACCTTTCCTGCAAAATGTTTGAGGTAAGATGCAGAACAGCGTGGTGTTTGTAAATCATTCATCGGAATTGTATGTCTTTTCTACCTCCCACATCACACGCACAGGGATAGAATACATTCAATTTAACTGCACAAACCTCCTTGCCAAGATACTTTCTTTTGTAAGTTAGCATGTACCCGTCTATGCCGTGAATGCCTGCATTTTTTTGGCCATTCATGGTAAATTGAGCACTTTTGAAAGCTCTTTCATTTGGAATAATAGTCGATAAAAATATATTACTTTAGCCTTATGATTTACCTTCAGAGTGCGGATAATGTTTACACTGTGGTTATTACTTACATGACCATATTTAATTAAAAAGGTGGTTAAAAAATTAAAAATGGCTGAAAGATAAAAGTAACTAGTGCCTCATAAGTGCTCATTTTACCGTGAACAGCCTTTAGCAGATAATGTACGTATGTCGGCATACTTGCAATAAAAAAAAACAGTACTTGAACAGATTTCCCGAATTCTTTACGACGGAAAATCGAGCCACATCAAATTCAATGTATTTTCGCCGTGGTTATGACAGATATTAACTTGATCTCTTTCTCCGCATGGCCAGGGGCAATTAAAACGCCTTGCCACTCGCCACATGCCTCGCAGCGTGAAGTAAAGGGTTGTCATTAAGTTCCTGAACATTGACTCACACTGATTTGTACACCTGGCAACCCTGCGAGGTTCTCGATCACTTTACACTCTCCCTTCTATCGTCGCATACGCTAGCCACGTTTATGGCGTCATTTCAGCTGCAGTGGCACTTTGTGTACTGTCCGTAATCATGACAATACATACTGTATGTTTTTTTACGTAGCGTGAATGATTTACGTTAGGGAATCGCATTCCTGATGTACAATCCACACAAAACTAAACAATCATAAAGTATGACGTGTAAATTCATCGTGAATATAAGCAAAAGCACGACTGGAACATGATTACATAATAAAGTATCCCCACGCCAGATATAAGTAAGTATGTGTTGTACGGTATGCAAAGCAAGAAGGTGACTTACTACTGCATGTTTTAGAGATGGCAACAAAACATTTTGCAGCGTGATTCCAGTAGAGGTTTTTGTATGTGGCGTCAACTAAATTAAATCTCAAGTGGAAGCAAACGTTCGTCCGCCAGACTTTTTATTCTCATTGTTTTCTTCTGCGTTAGTGTATGTAGCATGGAGTCAAACTGAACGCTTTTTTTAAACGGTAGCCTACCTCATTGCATCGCTGAACCAACATAATCTTAAGTGCATATCATAAAGCTATATTATTTAAGGAAAAATGGAAATAATGACATCCACAAAGGATTCTGTGAAACCACGAAAAAATGCAAGGAAACCTAACAAGGCACGCCACTAGTTGTACGAAACACTTTCTAAATACATTTAAATATTAACAATAACAAAAAGGAATAAAAAAAGGAAATTTTATACACAGCTTATAATATTTAAACCGTTAATTTATTTTTTCTTATGAGACATTTATTTACGGTCGTAAACAGTTTATTACGAAAATTAATGTTGCTGCTAACAGTTGTTTAGTAATTCGAAATAAAGTATAATCCCTCCGGAATTTCTTGATTAACTTGAAACATTCAATTCACTTTCACTTCCATGCAATGTTAATCTACATTTCTTGGAAAAATGAGCTTATATAATCATGCAAATGTTTGTCTGTGATGTACTGTATGTCTCCTCATAGTAACATTCGATACTGTGAAACATATTTCACCAAATTCGGTGCACATATGGAACTTAGTATGGATGTCTGATTTTTACAATGTACTGCAAAGCCGTTTGCTTGATTTCAAAAGGGTTATTTTAATACAGTAGGGCGCCATTTCATATCTGGGGAATTATTTTACTAGGTAAAACCAAATCGTGTATTTTCACAGTTAATCTTGTACGTCTTTAATCTAGGGAGGTACGTTCTTATTGGTTCGCTATCGTGAAAACAATAAGCTTTTAACATCATATCTCGGAAATTGCACAATAGATTCCTGCCACATTTTGCAGGCAACTAGTACCTTTTAGGCCTATAGTAGGCAATGGTACCATATACAACTAAGATTAATGTGGCACTTACTGTATTTTCACAACGGCGTCATACAAATATTTGTTTTTAATTTGGTATGCATGTATGTGTGTATATATATATATAATTTGACTACATTTGATATGAAGAAAGTATCAACTAAAGGCATTACTGTAAATATGCCAATAAATAGCCATTTTCATTCATCATTTTGTAATATAGCACACCCATGAAAAAATTAAGTCATTGTATCGTAACACGGAAAACAATCTACCCATTCCAAACAAAGTTGAGGCAAACAAGAAGTATGCTTATACGAATTTATTGGTTCAGGCATTTAGTTTTAATTGGTGGCAATATAGACATCTTGATAACTATGCTGTATCTATGAAACGGTGTGGCCAATTTCAAGCAATCTTTGTATACTGTATCTTATACTATGTATCCCATGTTAACATATGCGATTTAAATGTGTAAGAAACTTCATTTTGACATGGTGACTATGCAAATATTTTAGGTTCATTTGGTATACAGCATGTAGCATACTGTTTTTGGCCAATTTCAACCAAACTTGATGTGTTGAACGTATCACCTACAAGTACTAAACATGCTGGTACATTGTCTCTTATGTCTGCAATATTGTAAGGTACCGCTACAACAAGAAAACATATTGTGTCAATTGTCGGAAAACAATAAACCTGTTACTACCTAATTTGGCAAACAAGATTCACTACACTGACCTAATAAACTTATATGTTTTACGTGGGTCGGTCACTTATTTTTAACATGGCGACGACATGAACGTTTTGATTACTATTCTATAACCACATAATCATGTAACCAAGAAATGAAAAAAAAAAAAAAGGGTTTGGGGGGGACCCCCTCCCCCAAACTCCCTCATACACTTTTTTAAATATTGCACATGTACTAGTGAATGATATCGGGAATTTGATACAAATAACATAGCACTTTGTAAATAAACAATATAATGAAATGTGACTTTATCAGTGTTTTAAACAAAACATGTTATATATTACAAAATAACTGGAATAAATAGTTTCTGGACCAATATTGGTACGTTAAATGTGGTTTAACATAAAATAATACAGGCATTATCAAAGCAATTCAGCTTACCTTTCTTTTTATCATTGATAAATTGGGTACTCATATGTGCAAATATAGTGACTTTTAGGGTTTAATTGTGTGCATATTCTCAATCATTAAAATATCGACTCAATGAATGAAAATATTTTCTGTAGAACGTTTTATTCTCTTCATTTATGCTCTATACAATTTCCCATGTAGAAAAATACTGTTTGTTAAAAAACTAAATTAAATATTTTGACTGGCAGCCAGTTTGCAATGAAATATATTGCAAAACTAAGAGGCTCGAGGGTATTTCGCTTGTTTTCTGATAGCGTTGACAAGTTCAAGTACCAGATTTAAAAAATGTATACGCTAGTTCAATTACTCGTACAAAATGTGCATATTTTCTTCGCTTTATACGATAACTTTTACAAAGCACAGACCTCCAGGAAACTGGAGAGCGGGGGTTGAAGGAACTGTCTGTGGCCTTCTACGATACTGTAGCCCAAACATAATGATGTGAGCTGCAGGGTTAGTTTCGCTGCTGCATGCATTTCCGACCTGAAACCGCCTCCTCGCAGTTATGCTCAGGATAATTCTGTACATTTTACTACCATGACTATACTAGGCAATCCCACGGCCATTTTCACACTTTCCTGCGCTGTAAGTGAAATTAAAACATTTTTAACATGCATGTCAGCCCAAAATTCCAACCAGGTCAGCTTGCACTATATGCGTTCAAACATTTGACATAAAATGATATTACAACATTTGACAAAGAGGTATTCAAGGAAGCAAGATTATTTGCCTTTCTTGCTGACTTAACAAAGCACTGAAATACAAGTTAAATAACTTTAATATGGAGCCTCACGCTTCTCTTGTCGCTTATACAAGGATAGGAAAAGTAATTCCTCTGGGAATACCAGCTCGCCAAAAAAAGAGACGTGTATGTTTAAAGATTTTAATAGCTTGTAGGAGCTGTGGTGTTGTAACTGTCAGACTACTCGCCTCGCACCACGATAAACAGGGGTCACATTAGGATTCTCAGGTGTAGGAAACGTGGTGGGCGTTGCTGTTGGCCAGTGGGTAGTGTCGGGGTACTCTCGATACTCAGTTTTCTGTCTCTGCTCCATCTGTACCTCTCTTCGTCACTATCGGCTCTGAAGATCTTAGTTGTTAACCGCCGTTTATGTCTCTCTCATGTCAATGTTGTTAACTTAAAGCTGTGTTTCACCTGCATACATAATTTCACATCAACACTGATCGTTTAAAGAATTACATACCTTTTTCATCTCTGTTCTCAGTTAATGTTAATTTTGTGGGCAACGAATATCATATATTAATTGCAGATGCCACGTAGATATGACGTGAAATATGGGTTCTGTACGTGCCTTCAAATTTCCCTATCATGTCTCAACTTGCCGACTGAATTATGATTATGTTCAGGACCATGAGACTTTGCGGGAAACTTTTTTTCTTATGAAACTTGCAAATACTCAGCATCAGTTAATCTTGTAGTCTGCAACACAGAGGCTCCAATTCCCTTGTCAGTGTTGATACTTCCAACCCTACAGTAAAATGTTTGGCGAGCAAATAAAAACAAATAAACATGCAAAAGAGAAAACATATAACATGAGAAATTATATAGAAAATAATATTATGTATTTGCAGTGTAATACATTTAGTCAAACTTTGTTTTTGTTCATCTAATATATAAGTGTAACTAGGAATAATACATTATGAAAAACAATCTCAACATGTTTGCACCCTAACCTTGCTTTCCAAAGATATTTTTTCCCGAACAAAATATGAAGTCAATTTTACTTCGTAAGCGGTAATTTGTTTCAATAAATAAGCCAAGTAGACTTTTTTTTTAAAACCAGGCGTGCCTAGTGCCGAGACAAAACGAACAGGCAGTCAGGTGGTTTCCTCATTCAACCACTTCAGAGTCCGCCTGGCTGTGTGCGGTTGCCACTGCTTACAGCTCGCACTACTGCTCGCGCCAGACATCGTGGCCCTGTTCAGCTCCCTCGTCCTTCAGTAATGCGATGGACAAGGATGGGCGCTGCAACGGGTAGAAAATACTAACGGCACGATTATCTGTACTCGTTACTAAAAGCATTTTCAAAGGTTTCCCTGCCTCCCGCCAAGGCGAACCTGGTTCAATCCCCGGCCGGGTCACCGGATTTTCGGAAGTGGGACTCGTGTCGGATGATGTCGTTGGTCGGCGGATTTTCTCGAGGACCCCCCCGTTTCCCCTACCCGTTCATTCCGGCGCCACTCCATACTTACCTCCATCACCATCATCGGCTCTCAAGACCTCGCTGTTAAGAGCCGCCCAAGTCTCTTCACTTACTCCAAGTTTTCAATTGAATGATTTCACGCTAAGCCCTGGTTCAGTTCACATTCACACCGATCAGCCCAAACGAAGCCGTCCAAATGTAAATAGATATTCGTCATTGCCGTTTTAGTGCATGGGCGAAAGCTCAGTTTATGAATATAGGATTACGATGTAAATGCACAACAAGAATCTAAAATCTAAATATATATTTTCTTTATTGTTTGGTAATAAGTAAATGTAGCAAATATTTTATGAAATAGGCTTAATTTGAAAGATGCCTCAGAGGTACGTTTTGAAGGAAAGACTGCACACTTGTTCAATACCTTGCACATAGAGACGATGATGCATATGATACGCGTGACAGGGTCGTCCTCAGCGTCTCGCCCTTCTGGACAAAATACGCCCCCGTAGGCGGAATACTTAATGAGCGAGTGAAGAGATTTGGGCGGCTCTTAACACCGAGGTCTTGAGAGCCCTTGCGGGTAAAGCGAGATGAGTATGGAGAAGCGCTGGGATGCAAGAGTGGGGGAAATGGGAGATCAGTGAGAAAGACCACCGACCAGCGGCATCGTCCTGCACGATTCCCACATGCGAAAATCCGGAGGTGACCTAGTCGGGAATCGAACCCGGTTCTCCATGGTGGGAGGAGAGTTGTCTAACCACTACGGCCCCAGGAATGCTTAATGTTCACTATCCGATTATAGTTATGTTTTACATACGCAATGACGTCGTAACAACAAATTTGTACTAACATGCTAAAGCCAATTGTTTATATGTATGTTAATATTAGCGCTACGCTTTAAACGGTTGTGTCTGCCTAAAAGCGCTTACTTTATACAATATTTTATTAAAAGGAATAAAAACAATGTAGCTGAAGAAACCAGTTAAAAAGAATAGCCGAAAACATGACTTTGCTATGTCATGAACTGAACATAATGCAGGTAAATAATCTCTAATATTTAGGAGCGGAAAATATTTCGAAATGAGACGACACTGCACGCCCAGTTGCAGGGATATTTGTACGAGAATAACTGAAATCTTTCCAAATGACCTATAGGATTGTTTGACCTAGTTACGGAGCAGACATGTATACGCTCGCTCGACCAGGTCCGGGTCAGCGTTCAAGAAGCACGCTACTGTCTGCGCCAGACGTTGTGGCACTTGTCTGAACGTGGGTGCGAGGGTTTGTTGGGAGAGGTGGAACAACTACGTACGCGGCTCTGACTTTGTAGCATCCAACCTAGTAACATTACCCCATCACATGCAGTTTAACTGCAGATTTAGTTTTCAATGGATGTCAGTGAATATTTAGGAATATATAAAAAGGCTATTTATAGAAGAGAAAGGGAAGAAGTAAAAAAAGTATGAGTAGGTGTTATGACTGCGGGGCTAAATAGGTATGAGTGTTAAGACATACCGATCAACAAAGTAGCTGATAGGGTTGCCAACAATTCTGGCATCAGTAACAGGTTTATCCAAAGAATAATGAAGGCTTGTGGTATGGTAGTCCATATATATCGCCTTGTTCGATATCACGAGTGATACATATGAATATGGCAGCTATAAATTCACCATATAAAAAATTGAGGCAACAGTGCCTACCAGAAGACATAACGTATAATGGCCAAATCGCCTTGTTCGAGGTCACAAGATGCAGCTAAGACATAAATTTGGCAGTGATACCTTCAATGGATTGAAAACGGCATACAACTATACATACAAGAATTCTAAAGCATGTATTTTTTCTCGAATTTTTATTTTCAAGTTCATTCAAGGTTATGGGACCAAGGTCAAGGTTGTCTGTATCTAAAACGATAATAGTCGTTTGTAAAGTATTATGCTTGCTGACATTTACGGACCTTTTATCTAGTTTTTGTTTTTAAGGTCATTCAACGTGATGGGGCTACGGTTCATGTCACCTGCATCTAATAGGTGGTAGTTATTAGTAATGTAATATTTTTGTTGACTTTTATGTATTTTTATCGCGTTTTGTTTTCAAGGTCAAAGTCATAAGGTCAAGGTTAATTTCACCTACATCTAATATGGTCATAGTAGTTAGGAATGTAATACGCTTGTTGACTTTCATGTATTTCATGTCGAGATTTTGTTTTCAAGGTCATTCAATGTAATGGGGTTAATGTCGAGGTTGCCTGCATCTAATATGGTGGCCGTAGTGTGTAATGTATTATGCTTGCTGACTTTTATGTATTTTATTAAGTGTTTTTTCAAGGTCATTCAAAATAATGGGGTTAAGGTCAACATAGTCTGCATCTATTATGGTGGTAGTTGTTACTATTGTAGTGTGCTTCTAGACTTTCATTTTTTATCGAGTTTTGGTTTTCAAGGTCATTTATGGTTATGGGGTCAAAGTTAAGGTAGTCTGCACCTAATGTGACGTTAGTAGTCTATAATGTAATATGCTTGATGATTTTAATGAATTTTATTGCGAGCTTTTGTTTTCAAGATCATTCAAGGTCATGATGTCAAGGTCAAGAGAGTCTGCATCTAATATGGTGGTAATGGGTAGTATTGAAATGTGATTGCTGACTTTGATGCATTTTTCTTTAGTTTTTATTTTCAAGGTCATTTAAGATCAAGGAGTCACAATCAGGTCATTTGCATTTAATATGGTGGTAGTAGTTAGTTGTAATATGCTTGATGACTTTTATGTATATCTTTTCGAGATTTGGTTTTGAAGATCATTCAAGGTCATGATTACCTGCATCCAATATGGCGGACAGGTGATATCTACCATGATGGCGGTCGCCTACCTATATGGTGGTCTCCTACCAAGATGGTGGCTGCCTACCAAGATGGCGGTCGCCTACCAACATGGTGGCCACCTATCAAGATGGTCGCTCCTTGCACCTACCAAGATGGTGGATGTGTATGGGTGAGGGGTGACTTCTGGAAAGTTCATTTTTTAGTACATTTTTAAATGATTGTTAATAATCATTTAATTAATTTTTAATAGTAATATTTAATAGATTTTAAAATGATTTTGAGTATATTTTCATAATACATTTCTTAGTGAATTTGTTAAAGTTTTATAAATAATTTTTAATAAATTTTTGATGATACATTTTCAACCATTTTTAAAATATGTTTTAAAATATTTTTGAAATAATTTTTTAGTATTTTTAATAATATATTTTTGGGATTTAAATATATTTTTTTGAAATTTTGTCGAATTTTTTTAAACTTTTTTGGATTCTTTGGGTTAAATGTCAAAGGTCAAGGGTCCTGGCCCTGCTCTTCTGCCCCTGGGGTCTCTGATCCCGGTCACCAGGATCGTTGATCCTTGACCCTAGGTCGCTGATCCATCTCACTGCTCTACCCAGGGTCACTGATCTGCCTGGGAAAATGGGAATTATAGGGACATTTTTACTGAACATCTAAATTTTTAGGTACATTTAGTTCATTTTGAGGAAAACATGGAAATTTTGAGGGAGAAAAAGGAAATTCGAACATGATGGCGGGCGGTTCCTCTGCTCCTATCCCCCATCCCTCTGTGCCAAAATAATTTTATATAGTACTCACAACATTACAAATTAAATTGTTATGGTGAATTTATTCATTTTCTGACTTGCACTACCTAACCTAATAAACAGAGAAGAAAGGGCTAGAAAGTAGAACAGATTGGTGGTAAATGATTAAATATTTTTAAACAACCACTGCGAAATAGAACTTGAGTGGATCAGGATGGACCTCCTGTAAACATTTTGGAACTCTGGCTCAGTAACTTTTCATTAGAATGCATGTCATATTACTAATATTTAAAACGTACCTCCACTCTCCCAACCCTTTACGTCACTATAACCTCTACAATTTTGGTAGGTATCAGGTCAAAGTGCAGAGAATTCAAAGTCAGATATTGGTAGATGTATTATAAAGAAAATGCAATTCTCTATCTCTATTTGTGTACCTATTTCATACAGGCACTGAAAACGGTCTCACACAGGATAAATTTTCGGTTTTTGGTCAACCAATTTGGAATCAAACTTAGAAACTGCAATATGTTATCCTGCAAGGAAGGTAATTCTTAAAGAAGCATTAATTTAGTAAATATTTATATGCGTGAATGTTTCGTGTGTAAGACAGTCCACGATAACGCAAGTATCAAATTGGTATATATTTTGCTTATTTTGTAGTTGTGGGACTGACGATATATATATATATATATAATGTTGGCAAATCATGTTTGTGACCACAATGTGAAATATTATCAAACAAATGTTAGTTGTGTACGCCACAATGGCTAGCATTCGCATAACATGACGCGAAACACTACTGGGAGGCCAATTGCTAGAAAGCACACTTACACATGTATCCACCAATCAGTTAGGTGCCTGGTCGGTGTGGTGTCTGCCAGCCACCAAGTATTTCAAATTGGGTTACTTACCATTACAAGCACGAATCGCCAATGGATGCAGTTCGGTGAGAAACCACATCATTACAAAACACTTCGAGTTAAACTGTCGAGCTTAGACGTAATGGTACTATAGACTGTTCGCGTCAAAGTGAGCTCTTAACACTTTTTGTAATGGTGCTATAACACACATATGAAACATGCACGCAATTGTATTTATACTTCAGTTCGTGTATAAATGAAAATAAAAACTGAGTTACGACTTAATACGTAATCTTTATTGACATTTGGGTGAATACGCCCATATATAAAACGAGACAGGCATCAAGAAGTGCTCACATTAATGCGAATCGTTTCCTTCGAAATATATCTAGTAGTTCGTTGCATGTATTCTATATGTTATTATGTTTTAAAAGGTGAATATTTTGAGTATTTTTAAATAACCGTAGATCTTTCAAGGGACTATAATAACTCCCGCAGTAAACTCCTGTAGTAAATTCGTGTTATAACACTTTAATAATCAATAACTATTTACTGTAATCCAAATTTGGTTAAGACATCTCGGTGCATGTAAATAGGCCTATACTTTATGAATGGAACAAAGCAGGAATAGGAAAACTGTGTGGATTGTTTTGAGGATAAGCTAAACTTTACACACTTACAGACCTAATCTATCTTTGCTTGGATTGCAGTTAACAAGGCTCACTGAGGAATGTGAGAAGTAAATATGAAACTGGCAAGGAAAGACGTTTAGTGATCACGTGCTGTATGTTTTAGAGTAATATTGCCCACTTACTGAAGAAACGAACAGTGAATATACAGTAGTTGATTGGGTATTCATTGGATGGGTGAAGTCTAGACTACAGGCCATTCATTTCGAGACATTTCATGGTCTCTAATTATCATACATATGAAAACATTATTCCATATGATGTATTATTTAATGTTTTTAGTGATTATCACTTTATGTTTTCAAAGATCTTGTGTGTGTTGGCAAGGGGAATTATAACGTAAGACGACCTTTCATATTTGCAATTATGCATGATTTGGAAGTAATTTTTTCCAGTGGTGCAGTGTGGTATGTTCAAATTTATAATTTACTTTTTGTTTCTCAGATCTGATACAGGCTAGTTCATAATTCCGAAGGTTTCATCACTAATTTACTTTAACTGCATTACATATACTGCGTTGGAATATATTCGGACAAAACTAAGCTCACAGAACTATTATTCGAGTTTTGTATCATTTTTCCTCCAAAGCCATGTGTTGCTGCAGCTCTTAGCCACACCCACTCCACCGCACGTGCCTGTGACTTGGGAGGGGGCAGCCTGCCGAACATACCCAAAGGGAACTTACACGAGATTGCTCATTTTTTGTGCAGAGAAGTGTACAAACTAACAAATAATGAAATTTTTTAATGTTAATTTTTATAATTTTGGAAACTTATCAAAAAACAGATGAAACAAAAGATAGTGAAATGTGCACAACAATTAAATGATAAGATCAAACAATACCCTACAGAATCTTTGCATGAGGTAAAAATTATAAAAATGATATACAATGAAAAATTAGATTAAAATAAAAACAGAAATATACCATACTAACAAATTCCTATAAATTTCAATATAAATTGACTTTTTGTTCGAGGTGTAGCCTACTGTGCACACGTTGGTGACTTACCACATAAATTGACAAACCATATATGTGTGGATAAGTGTATACACACATGTATACACACACACAAGAAGGAAAATGCATTTACATTTGCCCCTATTGCATCCCTGCCAGATGCATTTTCTGGAATGTAAATCACATTTTACTTGCCCGGTGGTTGTATTTAATAATGTGTGCAATCCATCACAACAAATAGGCTACACGAGGAAAATATACAATGCAAAATTTTTTGCTGCAATTTCAGTACTCCTCGTTCCACTCCTGGAATGTTACGAACTGGTGCCTCAAGAATAAAATTGCCCTTGCAAACTTGTAAACAATGACACAAGCTGATTATTCACTCACATCAGCAAAGATGCTGACAGCTTGGTACCCAATGCATAAAAAACCTCAAGGTCACGAGAAGTTGGGTAATAGAGATTACAACACGATTCCTGTAAAAAAGACATCAAAACCATGTGTACAACTTCCAAAGTAATATTCACAAAGAATATATTTATGTAATGCATAAAAAATACTGAAATAAAAATTAACACAGTAATTAACTTTTCTCTCACATGAGTATGACTTGCATTTTCTTATGACAAAGTAGTGTTTAGCAGCAACAAAATTAACAAATGACTTCTTTGGGAATGTACGCAAAAATCTATGAATAATTTATTGCTTTTATAATGTTTTATATTTGGTAATTTTCTAATATAATAGCTCATCAGAAGAAATAATTGACCTGTTTGTGGTGTCTTTTTGTTTTGCGTGTGTTACTATTTATATAATTTGCTTTCACATTTCTGTGTATTATGTTGTTCCAGCAGAAAAAATTGAAGTTGAGTAAACATTAACCACTGAGTATGTGTGTCATGCTACGGAAAATTTTTGGCCATGTGTCGTAAATGAAACCACATAGTTAACTAGCATTAGCTGTGATGATTATTGTTTGAATTTATGGGCATATTGTTTTTGGATACCAAACTGCATGTATGCTGCATTCAATAGAGGCCCGTGTGTAACTTGATCATGTGAAGGCTTACGAATTGCGAATTGAGTGAGCAAGAAAGAGTGTTTGGCAAGTTTTGAGTCAGCTATGTGGTGGGAATTACCTGGACGAGTAACAATTTGCAGAAGTCTGGTTTTTTAGGACACACACATAGTCTACATATGCATCACTTCCTGCAAGCTGGAAGGAGCTGTATCGGTCACCAAAATAAGTAAGTAACATAAGTGCATGTCAGTTATTACAGGACAAACTACAATAATGTGTGACCAGAAACGAAGCTCCAAAAACATGATTTCACACAAAACCTGTGCAAATATCAACATTGAGTGCGAAAGGCTACCCCGATGTACCTGCTTCGTACATTCTTGGGGCATTTCTATTAAACAGGTAAAAAATTATGAAGCTGGGATATGGGCATGGGCCTTCTGCACTTGCTATTATTCATTCTGCAGTGCAGATATTTTGCATTAATTCACTTTTTGGGAAATATTTATTGTACTTATTAACTATTATTGTCTCTTATAGTACTTTTTTTGTTTGCTCTATTAGTTTTACTAATTTTACCCCACAATTTTTCTGGTATTCGTAGCCCTCCCACTATTGTGAATCTTAGATTGTAGCATTTATGTGGCCAAGTTATTATGGCATCTGTGTGCATAGCAGTGTTGAAACCTACCACTTGTTAGTATTAACTTACTGTTCTATATATAATCCCCTGTATTATACCATTGCCCTATATTCTTTACAGTTGGTAAGTCCTACATACACAGCAGAAAAAAAAATTAGGCCTATGTTACTTTCAGTGTATACTACACTTAAAACTTTTTCCTTGGAAAGCAAACACAATTATGTAGAAATTACATGTTTACTATGCCTCACGGAATAATATTGTAATTGTAAATGCAATACAGGCCAATGGGTGTTAGAAGTAGTTGTGTAGAATAGTTAGGCCTACAGTTTTAAATCTTATACTGTGGAGGGCAACCATGATTTTTATATAATTTCGTGGGAACAAATAACCAGGAAAGTGATTTGGAAAACGACATTTCCCAAATAGATGCATAAACAATGAGTGTTCAACATTTAAAAACTACCTTCGTCAACAGTACCTACTGACGAGTCATTGTGCAATACCTAGTTATAAGCCTATATTTTCATCGGAATGTAATTCATTTGAGAAAACAAAATAAGTACAATGTACTTACCTGTCAGAAATCCCAACTCATCTTCTATTAACATTTAGCATTTTGAAAACAAACTTTTGGTTAGACGAAACCTTTACATAAAAACTTCGTCACCATGCACTTAAATAAAACCGGACTCTCTTTGATTATTTTGGCTGATGTCCTCTTCTCATGTTGCACAAAAAAGTCTTTAACATTGTCATTAATTTCTATTCAATTATCAATTTTGTTTACAAAATTCTAACCTCAACATTAACACAAACAAAAATTTCAAGATGGCGACTTGTAGCTATGGCAAGCTTCTGTTAAACCAGCTAACGAGAACCCAGAGTGGCTGCTAGTTAGTTTTACAGAAAATCTGACATGAACTTCAGCGATAACAAGGAGTTGTAAAAGGCATCAACGAAAGATCACCGCTAAAGTGAACATTAAGGCTTAACGGACACTATAATGAGGAGTTGTAAAACTGGCCCTAAGTGTATGAAGAATTTTAGTGCATCTCCCGTAGCATATCTTCAGTATAAAAGTCCGGGGACATGGTTCAGAAGGCCTTATACCATGTCCCTCTATTTGAACCTGTCATGCATAAAGTGAACCTGCCCTGCGAAACATAGGAGGCTGCACAGCAAGTCACTTTTTTCACACCTTTGTCACCAGGGCAGGTAGAAATGAATGCAGCACACATCCACGTGAGTTTGGGATAGTAATCACCTTACTAGCCCCAGTGTTAAAATTATACGAGAACGCCTGTACTTTCACTTACAGGTCAAACTGGAACACATCTCTGTATATAAACACAGCACTCAGCTGTTTCTTGTGAGCGTCGCATATTTTTAGTTTCCCTGAAGGATGCGGACTCTCACCTGAAAACCCTGCTACTCCCTCTACGCAACACAACTTGCCAGACAGCCACAGCCATTAGTGGACCACCTACTAAGCCACCCGTCCGGGAGAGAAAGCAACCAGGAAAACCAGCATGTGCCAGCACCACGTGGAGAGAGCACACAGGAGCAGCAAAGATAGAAGAAAATGCAGCCCACATTATGTCTAAAATCACCCAACTACCAAAATTTGCAATGATGATTCTACATTGAAAGAAGGGAGGGGGGGGGGGGGGGGGATCGATGCATGATGCATAAATATACTATTTCTTATTGCTGCAAATATGTATCATATGCATGCCACATGCCCTAGAAGAGATGCAGAACCTGAATGGCAGCTACCCAAGCACGCATTGTGTCTCCATAGATAAGGTGGATGCCTGGAGAGTGGAATAAACCTCAAGGAAAGGAATATAAATCGCCCCCATCTAAACAAAACCCCGTGAGAAGGGAAACCAGCCGACCATGCCAGCAAAGCTGCCCCTAAGCATGCAAAGCCAATTTCACCCACGCACCAGAATGACCTGTTTCCAACCGCCCCTTGAGAGATGGTAGCAAATACGACTCCACCTACGGGTGAGGTGCCACCCCCACCGAAGCTACCCGAAGGTGCCTGAGGCAACCCTAGCCCAGGAGGATATATGGCCTTGCACCGCAGCAGAACGGCAGTTGATGCCAGCAGCTGACCTTAGAAACATTCATGCTAAGGTTCTCTGCTTGTCTGCCCTTCCGAAGAAACACCCATGGATCATCAGTGGCAAACGCCAGACTTCAAGCACGTGCTGCAGCCCCGAAGATCCACCTTCCCCCCAAACTTAATACTTCCATCAACCCCACACCCCCTTAAGTCCCCTCAGGACACCTTCAATTAGGGTTTAGTTGTTACGTTGGCTACCTAATTCATTGCTCTTGCTCCTCTAGCACACACTTCATGCAAGGCTCTTCAAGCTGATAGGTCCCTACTCCTGTCTTTGCTATTACTATAAGTTAATAACTGCCTTGATTACAGCAGGAGAGTATGTGTCATCGTGTTCTATTCTGGACAGAATAAAACCCGTTACTAGTCTAACCGCTGTCTGTCCCTTCTTGTGCGAACTGTGCTAAGCAATCCCTGGTAAGCATCACCCCGCAAAGAAGAGGCAAGGAATTGCAGTTTTAGTACTAGTTTGTGAAACATAGAGTAGGACTGTGGTCTGTCCTCTAAAAAGGACTTGACATACGTCACCAAAACACAACCTATTAGAAGGCCACCTATACTGTGGATCAGGCACGCAACGGTACCTGGTGTGCACATACCATAAAGCCATCACCACAAGCAAGAGAAAAGACGAAGAGGCTAGATCACCCTTGTCAGTTATCCCACTCCATCCACCACGTATAATCCTGCCAGAAAGAGTGCCCGGTCTGTATCCTTCTGGGCTAAACTCTAGCTAGAAATATCGTTGCCTGCCACAGTGTAGCAGATGTGAACCGCAGCACCTCATCCCTGGTAAATGGTGTTCACCCACAGAAGATGAAGTAATTGGAGCGACAGGAAGGCAGCTGCTATCCTCACAGAGAAATGAAGCACTGCTTAACCAACTTGCCACAGCCTTCAACTACTTGATCCCCCTCCCACAGAACGAGCTTATGCTGCCCGCCAACTGTCGAAGTCTCACTACGCAGTTCCCCCATAACTTGTTTGGCCTCTTAGTTGAAACCCTCGGAACTGCGCATCCCATATTTTATTACCTCAGCCTAGGTCTGCCTCTGGTACAAGGCGTCAAGCCAGTCAACGATGAAAGACCATCCCAGCCAACCACCAACAGCGGGCCGGATGCCTGCTTGCCAGCCACACCGACAAGTGCTCGACACACAGCAGTAAGAGATAAACCTGCAGCTCTGCCAACTTCACGCACCCACATACCTAACCTAGTCCAGCTAGACTTTGTGCTGAGCCAGCGGCCGTCTCAGTAATGTATGCACCCCCGAGACAGTGAGACTGATCTAGTACAATATACCAATGCCCTTCGCAATGAATTTTTATATTCCTGTAAATATTGTTATGTCGCGATTCTGTACAAGTTTATTTTGTTTACAAACTTGAGTGAAAAATTTATTGCACAAGTGATTTGTTCTTTATTTTTCATTTTTTAAATATAATGTGCATTTTATACATGCTGAAATACAGTAATTTTTGTGTTTAAAGACAGTAATAACCTTATTTCATTGTCTATAACCAATACTAATGTTTCAGCCCGATACCGATACTTTGAAAATGGGTACTTTTTATTGTATCGGAACAACTCTATTATTAAAATGGCGACGTGCTCCTGCCCCTTAACACTGCCACACATCATAATATTCCAATGAGCAGCTTCATCCTGAACCAACCTGTGAACAGACAATTTATTACTTGTTAAAAAAAATTTCAGCAATTCTGATGCAAGAATTGAATGTTTGAAATGGCCCACAATGCACTGTGCTTTATCACAGGCATCTGAAATACACTTCTAGCCAAAAAATGTTTAAGGAACAATTGAAGTGTGTGAGCAATGCATTGAATATGACAACATTTTGCTAGGTTAACACCACTGATTATGTTGGCAGCTTTATCTGTAACCACCGCATGAACTTTGGAATGCAGATCTCTCAGTTCCACTGATTCATGAAACACCACTGCAAAATACTGCCAGCGGTATTTTTACCTAATCAAAATGGCGTAACTTCATTACATACCGATCGGTGTTCTAATTTTTCATCAACAAAATGAGCAGAGATAGACAATTAATTGTCAAATGAGTGCACTGACCACAAATCTATGATTAAACTTGCGATGATGGCACCGTCGCGTGCATCGTCGGTGGTTGTGCTTCTGTCCAGCGACTTTATCCTTGGCAAGCTCGGCTCCCTTCCCTTGATTTCCCCTCATTTCCTTCCGTCAACTACCCCTACTCCACCAGGGGCATGTTTATTTAAGGTGAAGCATGCCTTACATCCTCATATTTTTTACGCCTTCATTTTGCTTGATTAACGTTGCTATACCTCAAGATGATTGTCGATGCCTGCTGATGAGAAGAAATTGAATTTGCCAATATTGGCCTAAATTGTTATTTTTGAAATTGCTGGGTGCTATGAGTCATCGCTATTAATATTTAATGTAATTGTGCGGCAAAACTGACAGAGCAACATAAATGGTAAGTCCTGGCAACATTTGAAATTCTTGGGTCAGCTTAGTTTTTATTAAATTTGTGGTGTAGTTTGTCTTTGTTTGGGGGCTTTGCAGTATGTGGTGATTTATTAAATTAATGTTTGTATATTGTTCAAAATTGAGGTTTGGCTTAACTGAACACTTACTTGCTGTAATATTCTTGTTTTAACATGTGTGTGTGTAAATTTGTCTGCTGCCCACTCCTACTTCTGTCATATAGTACCTACATGGCGGCCGACTCACGTGTAGAGTACTTCTTTTAATTTGTCATTGTCAATATAATATTTTACATTGCGTCAAGCTTTGCTTGAGTTTGCGAACCACCTCTGTCGACATACTTATTTTTTACTGTAAATTTTAATATTCTTTTAATATGGCTTTTATTGAACGGAGGCATTGATAGCAATGATTGCCGCCCTCCGTCATTTTTCTGGCTCCACTTGGTACCTGATAATCCTAATCATTGTTTTAATGCTTTGGTAACCTTTTAATCTACATTTATCCACATTTCCAAGTTGGTTTTAATGACGTTGCCTTAATAATTTTTATGCCAACAGTGTTATGCTATTGTGGAATTGACTGAGTTTTTAGGTGGTTGTAAAACACTTTAAATTGTGTTGGTTATCATTTTGGAGTAAATATTGAAATAATTTGTAAAAGTACAATTTGATATTTCGAGTGACTGAGAGTTATATAAATTAGGCCTACGCTTACTTCATGCCATTGGGTTTTATAAGTAGTTTTAAGTATCGCAAACATATTTTACATTTGTCAAATTATTAGGCCAAACAGTAACATTTTGAATTGTTTAACATATTAAGGCGGAGTACTAGTTACAGTTTTGTTGGCCGATCGCAATGAAATTTGCACACCACTTTGCTAAGCTATTTTTATTGTGTATACATGATTTAATTCTATTTTTAATTTTAGTAGAGATATTTAATAATCAATTACATTAATCTGTCACTTCATAATACAAGACCTGTTGAAAATATTTGTACGAGGTATTGATCATGTCAACATACAACCATTTCTTTGCTCTGATGAAATTTGGTTTACATAAGTAAAATATTTCTGTAATTAAATAATATTTATTTGCACCTCTGCATAAGGTCAATGTGCCGACTTCGGATGAATTATCCGATATAAATTATACTAAACTTGGATACAGATAAAACTAGGACAAGCTACTTTTAAGTCATTATGCTAGCATTGTATGGCTATAAAACACCTTTACAACATCCGAGAAAGCCAAACTAATTATATAAAATAGCGTCAAATTTTCGCTGGTGATGAGTGCAGGGTCATAGGAAATTGTTTCCCACTCCATACATACACAGTATGCCAGGGTAACAACTACGGCATCCAAAGAAGAAACAATAACCAGCATTTTTATTGCTGCCACACATCAATGCCATATCAGAAAATGCCAAACTAAGTGTATTTAGAAGCATAAAATTGGTCATTTTAAAGACAATTCTCTTCAGATTTCAGTACGTTCTAATGTCAAAGCAGTGCTGCTAGAAAAGATGGCAGTGGCGAGAATCGAAACTTCTTCCAGGAGTGGGCAGAAGATTTCAAGGGGAAGGAGGAGAGGAGGAGAGGAGGGAAAACATTTAGCCGGTATCTCGTTATCTCTCCTTCTGATCGGCTTACTGTCTGGAAGCGAATGTTTCCTATATGTTTGTGGGTTTCTGCTGCTGGGCTGGTTCGCGAGCCAGACAGATGCTGGAATCACAATAGCATGACAGATGTGATGCAAAGGGCGATTTAATGTGCACACTAGATTTTACCGCCTCGCGATCAACATAAAAAAAAATTTTTTAAATGGTTTTTTTACGATGGTCATTAATGTTTCCATTATTTCCTTATTTGGTAATCCTTCGAAAAAAATTTTTCCATATCCACTGGTACTTTGAAAATATGGCTGTAATTACATCTAGGCATTAAAATGCATTGTTTTGCTTATTAATACGGTAAATAGTATATAACGTAAAACTTCAACACCAAAAATATGCCGGGTTAGACAGATTTACAGACCTATCGTGCCTGCGACGCGAATAAATTATAAATATTTTCTATTCGGAAATATTGTCGTGCTGGTCATTTTTGTCGCGTTGACATCACAGAAGTCGCGATCCTGATTTGCTGGAAAATTATTTATCTGCATCGCGTCGCTCACGCTATTTTGATTCCATCATGATATGATGTGTTCTGTATACTAAAATGAGCAGTCTCTGTGCTCTGTTTTGCTATACCTCGATCATTTATATGGGATTGCAATACGATAGTGTACAACAAAATATTTTTTTATGAAAATGTACATTGCTCATTTCATTTGAACGAGCTTAGGTATTTTTATTTCTTTTTCAAAGTATACAAACACAAATCCGTGTATATCATCTTATTAGCATTTTTTTTTAATGGAAGCATAGATTTAGTAAAAGGACTCATGCAAGATTGAGATTTAGATTCCCTGGTTACATAAACATTAGCTAAAATTGGCAGAACGTTATGATTTTAATTATTTTAGTAAAGACCAAATCACTTGATTGCCAATTATTTTATAAAGTAATGAGTCACCCTGGTAGTGGGTTATAGATGTGAGCTAGCGTGGTCATAATGACTCCAAACAAAATTTATTAACTCAAGAGAATGGATGGAAGGAAAGTTAAAACAAATTCATCCGCAAAAATTTTTGGTTTACAAACATTTACATGTGCAATACATTTTTGTAAAATTTTATTTCAATTTCAAAACTAATTATTGTTTCGAGTCATTGTCTAGCCTGTATTGTAATCAAACTTATGTTTTGATTAAAATAATAACTGCGTGCATTGGAGATATATATTATTTATGTGGTGATTAATACAATGCACAAATATAGTCAACATTAATTATAACTCCAGAAAGCAGTGAAGAAAACATGAAGACAACACGTTATGCTACAATATTGTACAGAAATACAAAGCATATTCAGCAGAGAAGAAACTATGTGTGAAAAGTGAAATAATTTGTTAAATTATATTATTTATTTTAACGTTTGATGCTACTGGACACATTCCTACTAGAGCTATAATTACTGGCTGGAAAATTCTGCACATCCATTGTCCTACATGATAGACCCAACAAACCTCATTGCTGTTGTGTAGCTGTCTTTATAAGAAGCCTGTTTTCGGTTGCACAAAAATTAGTTTGAGATGTTATTCCTAAATCGGCATAGAATAACAGCATTATATAAAATAATTAGTAGCTCAATTGCAAAACTTACTTTAAAATGTAAATTTTAGAAGTCTAGCATGTCACCAAAAGAATTTATGAATCTTCTGAACTATATGTGCATATTTGTGCCATCACTGTACACCTGTTCAATGATTGTGAACCATAAGCTAGTTGAGGAATGGTAATGTTTTTTTTTTTACACTGAGAAAACGATTATGTTGAAGATAAGAAAATAGTTTTGTGCAGTAAAATTAGTTTTTTTTTTCTATCTGTGCAACCAACTATTTTGTTGCTGAAACATACTATGTTTTGTTCATTTTTGGCTGTCCCAAACACACAAAATTTGGTTGGTACAAATGAAGATTTCCATGGGTGTCAATGAACTACAGATTCTGTCATAAATTTAAGATCCAACAGGACATGGTTCCGAACCTATATTCATTGCTGTTGAATTCTGTGTCTTGGCAACCAAGGTCATCATAAAATTTTTTGGCAATTTACTTACTTTTATTATTATAGAAAGATCAGTGCATGGCATGTACGTAGATTTGTAGAAATGTCAAGTTACACAGATTTCTTGGTTTAAATTGTTTCATTGTGATTGTTTTTGACACTGTTAAGCATCAATGAATACACTAACAAACACTGCAATACTTCTAATAGTCAGAAAAATTACAAATTATCACTCGAGCTGTAAATTTGAAGGTCAACAAAATGACTCGATGGCACTATAGCCAACCAAATACATGTCAGTACCGCACCAAACTGATTTTGTTGTCGCAAAAACTTCTATAACAATGGACACATGATTGTTAGCTAACTGTACACTTATTACCTTTAAACAAAATATTTGATTACCATGATATTTATAGTTTTGATGGTAAAGAAACTAATTACCTAAATGTACATGTCAATTAGTTGTGTTTGTATCCATAAATGCATATAAATGATGCTGGGATAGTTAGATAATTATTCTACCCAACAAGTTATGTTTAAATGTTTTGCTCGGTTTAAGGGATTAAATTCACATGATTGGAGAAACATCGGATTGTTCGAGAGAACAAAATATGGTTCAGTGTAAAATTGTTTCAACCAAATTTATTTCAGCCTGCAGCTAAACCTTTTTATCAGCGGAAATTCGTACAGTGCAACTTTTTAAAGAGATATACATTTAATCTCGTTTGTATTTCTGTGTGTAGAAGCTTTTGTTGCAATGTTTTTTTTTGTCAGAACAGTTTATTGTCTACTGTGGTCATCATTCAATGCCACAGTTTATTTTGGTTATAAACTATACGTCTTTATTACTCCGCATGATAGCACTTATGGCAGTCACGTAATTAAAATACACCCATACTTAATAATACGTGATTCCAACAGTAACTCATATGTTCAAAAAAACATACGTACATGTCTGTGAGCATAAAGTGGTGTTTGGTTACACAATAGCTTTGCAGATAAAAAATGATGATTGAGGGTTTTGTCAAAAATATTGTATTAAATATAAATTATTTTATGGAAATATCTAGAATATTCATTAAAAATTGAGCTAAAGAACATAAATTGTTTTCTGTATTTTTTGGCATTATGTAAAAACTACAGAGCAGTTTTTCCAAAATCGCTGTGAGTGCGGTAATTCTTAAACCGTACTTAGGTATATATCATCCTATATCAAAAGGAAGATGAGAAGTAAAAATTTAATTTTTTATATGAAGTTTTGCTTCCAAGCATGTATTTTATGCACATTTTTTGTTGTATTAGCTTATTGTTAAATTGCTGTATCGTTATGTTAATGGATTAAAGGCAAAGTGTAAATAATCATGCAATGTTAGAAATGAGTTCAGCAGTGTGAGTTAGACCACTATGTTTTTGGTTAATACCAGGTTGCTGTATATAACTTGACATGGTAATCACAGTTATTCCCACGAGCGGAGACATGGTTTATTTATTAATTTATTTTTATTTCTTTATTTATTTCCATTTCTCATTTTTTTTTACTTAATTCTATTTATTTATCTATTTATTTCCATTGTGCCAAAAACAACAAAACAAACACCTGCCTGGCTTGGTTTTGGGTAAAAGCTGTATTTAATTTCAATCTACCCGATTCGTCGACAAATCCAAATTCCTAGTGGGCAATGTCGTGGGCAAGAAATTTGTTTTCTATCTTCCAAATGCCAACATCTATAGATACCTGATTTTCGCAAAAAATTCCAAGCAGCCTTGGTTTTGATGAGCTACGTGTACACCAAAATTTTCTTTGGTTACTAACCACGTGTTCTCGAGAGCATATTTTGCGGAAAGTGACTTATCCAATCTGAATTTGGTTACTCTGTTTCTAAGCATCTGTGGTTTGCCGGCACACACCCAAGACATGGGACCGATAAAACCACCCAGTGGGGAACATTGTTTGGAGCTAAAATGTTTCTATATACATGTGGAGGAAATTCTTTTCGCAAAAATAAAATGCCCTTACCAATATCAACAGCATATTCATTTTCGACGTAGGCAAAGTGGTGGACTAAGGTTTCGTTTTATTTTATTCTGCACCACACTAATGCAATGGAAATTTTTTAATTCCGAGGGTGTGAATCCGCGGTTTAACGACTGCCAATAAAATCACAATTTTTCCCATTGTTCAGACTTGTAGGTTGTAGCCTTGAAACGTAAAGAATTTTTTGTCAGTTTTCACTAGGGCCTCAATAGTAGTGAAATTTCCTTGACTGAACTTCTGCAAATACGTGGATTTACCTATTGGTATTGTACATTGGTTTGTTCCCCTTCACTGATCAAAACTATCTAAGTAGATTTTGCACCATTTACTTGATTACGATAGTTGTGCTATTTTTTGCATACTCATATATTATGATCTATGTTTACATAGTGTTTGTTTCATTCTATACATTTTTAATTAAAATGTACATAGTGGTCTTTCATGTTTGCTGTAAACTATAGATCAGTAAACATTTGAATGCATGGGTTTGATATAGGTCCCTACATACAGGATGAGTCCTTTAAAAGAGGCTCTGTGGGACATGTGTGTAATGGAGCGAGGGAATGAGGAAATAACAGTCCAGTGTGACAACAAAATACCTAGAGTAGGTGCTGGAAGTGGCCGCCTTTGACCTCAAGGCAGGTGTGCAGGCGACACCAAAAGTTGTAAAAGGCACGGGTTTCTTCATTCCCTTGTCCCACAGGCCTATTTTAAAGGACTCTGTGTGCGCGCGTGCGTGCGTGTGTGTGCGCGCGCGTGTGTGTGTGTATATATATAAAAATACTTCATAGTACTTTTGCATTGTAAAAATAATTATGAGAATTAGTTCTAATCCATGATGCAACTCTTGACAGTTGGCACAGATACAGGAATTCTGTGTTCGTTTCTTTGTAACTTGATATGCTATCATAAAAATTACAAATTATAATAGATCTCGTAGTTTGTATTATTGCAGCTCCCTATCATTAGCGAGTTCCATTAATAAAACATAGATTAATTTAAAATGAAATAAAACAACTTAATTAAATTTGGTAATTAACTTACAATACTGCATATATGGTAAATGAACAGATGAGAATTTTAGTAAACCATCACCAACTGTGCTAAGAGTTTTTGCAGAAATTTTGAACATTTAAATGCGATATACACATTCTGATAATGTACGTAAATTATGTGATCGGAGATCATATGAGTGTATGCATGGGCATATGGTCCCATCTGCACATATTTTCTCATGGCATAGAAAGTTTTCCAGATTTTTTAAAATCTGTCTCCATACAAGTAAGGAAAAAAAGTGATTGCTTTCAATAGACAGAAAAATTAGTGATTAAAGTTCGCCATTAGAATATACATATATGTGTGTATGCGCCCCCCCCACACACACACACACACACACAGAGGGAGAGAGGGGAAGGGGGAGGGGGAGAGAGGGAGGGAAGGAGAGAAGAACCCCATTTTTGCATTACCAATTTTTATATTTTCCTGCAAATTACACCATTTATTTTTGGTCCTATTTTTATCAGCATTTGATTCTATGTACATCTTTCCCACTAATTACAACACACAATATTTTCATTTCCGGCTATTTACACTTTTTCTTTAAGTTATTGACAGTGGACGAAATCCACATGACAAGAAGATAAGCATGTTGGATGCAGACCACATTATTTCTTATGCATGGAAGGAAGTTCCGCAGAAAACAATTGTGAACTGCTTCAAGAATAGTGGTTTTCCATGTTCAGTGGTTGGCAATGAAGATGAAGCCAATTGAGCCAAATGTATCATTCACTTATTTAGTCAACATTGACTCCGACATGATTATTACTGAAGAACAGTCAGTTGAAGATATTTCAAGTTCCCATGTCATGGGAAGTCAAGACCAAAAAGATGACGAAGCTTGTGAAGGAGCGGGAAAAGTTTGTATGCCCACCAAGCATGAGGCATTACAAGCTGTATAAAATGCAAGGACCTACTGCTCGGGATTCAAATGTGAGGACAGTATTTTCAATCAGCTGAATGTCCGTAACAAAAAAATTGAACATGTTAGCAGTCAGCAGCTGAAGCAGACGAAAATCTCAGACTTCTTTTCAAAGTCTAATTAAATGGAAAGTGTGAACTGTTGTAGTGCATTAGTAAATAAGCATTCAAAATTTGTATTACCTTGATTCTTATATTTAAGTGCTTTATTATGAAAATTCCAAGTTGCGACAGAAGTTTTTAAGAAAATTCTAGGCAAAGTTTGTAAATATGCCTATATTTGTCAGTTTATTTGTTCTATCTTCAATGTTTGCCAATGTCATATACTTTTTCTTGCTATGTATATTCAATTTATAAATGTACTGGATTATATTTTGGTTGAGCTTTCCATGTTCGGCAGTTTTTTTGTATAGTCTTAATGGTATGTCAACATTAATTTATTACAACTTCATTCAATTTGAAACACTTCACAGCATTTCCCTCATTTTACACTTTCCCATTTTTTACATAATTTTTCTGGATCCTTGAATGGTGTAAAAAAAAAGTGTTCTACTATATATATAAAGACAGAGTGAAGGGGAGAGAGGGAGGGAGAGAGAGACGTGCACGCAAGCGCATGCACACACAAAATACTAATTTGTTTACTTTAAACAAAACACAATCAAAGAATGTTTATTTGCTGTAAATACTGTAGTATTACCATTAACAAAAACATATAAAGAAACATTCTAACAAGAAGCCTGTATGTATCTGTAATCCTCTCTTTGAACTAAACCTCTATTGCAACACTGAAAACCAAACATCTCCAAGAAATGTTTTTCCTTTCTATAGAGAAAGCGTTGTATGGATTTTTATAGTGCATTATTTTCATACTACTCGTTTATTGACAGCACGATTATAGAAATCAGTCAATGGTAATGAATTAAATTATTTTCATATATATTGTGAAGAAAATGTTAGTAAATTACTCAGCATCGACAGCTTGCAATGGTAGGAAATTTAATAGTGGTATACATGTGGCAAGTAGATATATGTATATTTATAGTTCTCCAAATAATCATAGTTAACTACAATTCATCTATATTTAATGGGAATTTAGACACACTACTTTAAAGACATTAAAATAAACAAGATATTACAAACTTTACTGTTCAAATGCCACCAAGTCAAATCTGGCCATGCGTAACTATACTTAATTACATTCATAACTGGAGTTAGAAAGTCTTTTAAATTATTAACATATATTAATTCAGAATACAATAGTATGTATGTAAATAATACAATTGATTATTAAATATTATTTTCTTATATGTTGCCTTCACGATTAAGAAATATTCTGGAGTAGGGATTTTAGTGTATCGTAGCCCGCCAATTTATAATGTCTTTTACAGTACTGCTTTAAACTTCTTCATCACCTAAATCTTGCAAAGGCACGTTTCCTTGGGCTTAACCCGTACCGCAAGCAAAAATTCAAATTTTGAATACAACAAATATCGAAAACAACTAAAAACCTGGTTAAACATTGCAGCAAAATCGTCAAAACTTGACAAAGCCATTATTCGAAAATCCATTAAACTCGCAAAATCATCAAACAGCACAAACACAATGACATCCTAACACCAATGTTCAAAAATCACGAACCGTCATCCACAGCGGCTACTGAATAACTCTGTATGTAACTGTATGATTTAGAACCGGAAAAAAAAAAAAACACCAGGAATTACTTTATTCGTCAGCCATTATATGCTAAATAACTAACTACATTTTCAGTATGTAGTTGAAAAGTTCAATTAAATTAACATGGCAGTAATCCTTAATCCCTTTTCTAGAGTGTTTATTGAGGAAAAGGCAAATCGCTCGGCCGCTGCCTTTTCTATCACTGCCCTTGTCCACCCAGCGGTTGCATCATTTGTACTCGTTGCAGGCTAAGGGAAGTTTCCCTCCCCGCCTTCAGCACACATAGGATTGTAGTTGCGATGCCTGCACACTGCAACTGCAACAAGTAGCACGCCAAGTTGCCTCTGCGAGCTGCAGTTATCAATTTTCACCTCCGTGACCCTTCTTGCCAGGGGGGGGGGGGGATGCAGGAGTAGCAAACTCCCACCTGGTTTTGCAAATTATTATTAAGACCGGAATTTGGAATATATCAGAGCTTTTGCATTATCACTGGTCCCTGAAGGGGGCCAGTAATAAGTGGAAATTAATCTGCGAATTTTAATTATCCAAAGGAAGTTAGTAATAAGACTATTAGTATTGCTCGACTCTAAACTGTGAGGTCTGGTTGCGTGAGACAAGAGAAGGTGAAGGTAATGCATAGTTAAAATTTGATTACTTGTGATGCTGCTGTTTTGGAATTTAATAATTATATATGATCTGTCTTCTAAATTAAGTTAATAGTGTTACAATTTAAAAGTGCTAAAATAAATAGCTGTGATGCCTGGATACATACGGTTTGAATATGTGAGGGGGGGAGGCACTTGTGGGAGCAGTGAGAGCTGCAGGCAGAGTATCGCTCAGAGTCTTGCTATGCTGTCCTGTTATGTCATCCGACCACAGTCGTTAATGGCCACTACACGGTCTGAGGGGATTAGTGGAGACCAGGTAGAGAAGTCCCCCCCCCCCCCCCCCCCCATCAAAGCCCTAGTTCACATCCAGAGCATACAACCCCTGCAGACAAACTGGCGCCATAGCTGCTTCGACGCTGCTACCTGGCGGCAGATACCTGAACTACTTGCAACTATATGTGGACATTTATCAATATTGTTGACTGCTATTTAGTACTACACCTTAAGGAAGTATTATGCCTTACCATGACATGAACGAAAACATTTACGATTCTGAATTGTTTAAAGGAACTGAAGCTAGTCATTTATAGAATACAGAATGTATTAAAATTCTCAACATTTTTTGCCCAAGAAATGTATTTGGGATGTGTTTCTGAAATTCCTGTTAATTATTTTATTCATAGTGCTTATGTACATTTAAGAAAAAAAATAGACATTTATTACAGGAATTTAAAACTGAATTTATTTGTGTATGGCACAAACTCACATGCTCTGTGTAACCTTTGATACAAACCTAAGATAACATCTCTGGAGGTTGTTCGGTGTGGAATTGCATACCTTGGTTAAAAACAATGAAATTACGTCACCAAATCTATCATGCTCAACAATTATGAAGGGAGGAAGATCACTACATATAATTTCACCTGTAAGGTCAATGATTTTAACTTGTGTTGGACTGGATGTTGACAGATGCCTTTATTTCTCAAACAAGTCTACAATGTTATGAAACTTTGTTTTTTAAATTGGAATCATTGCATTAGAGGTTGCTGGAAATGAAGTTACGGAACTAGAATCACTTTTGACTTAAGAGAAGCATTATCATTACTGCTAGCTACCAATTCATTACTAGAACATGCTTGGTTCAGATTTTTTGATGTTTTATCACAGATTTTCATAGTTTTTAAGTTTATTGCAATGATGCAATCCCAAATTTCTTCTCATATTTGAAGTTGTAAATGCTCTTGATGTAACATCACATGAAATTTTCACCCACATGAAGTGCACATGGCTCGTGTTTCATTACTAGTGTCAATATTGAAGTACCATCTTACATCACTTTCTTTACCACATATTACGTAACACAAATGCGAATAAAAAATGTGTATACCTTGTATGCTAAATATGTTTTAATAAGCAAAACCAATGTTTATATCGTACCTTTCAGAAACCAGTATAAAATAATAATGGTTGTTTTGTTTTGCATGTGCACTGCAAACAGTTTTTAAGAACTAAATGTGATGCCATAAGATGTAAATGTGTACATACATGAAACAATGTCAAACTTTTGGAAACATGAATGTACGTTTATGATCATAAAGTCTGTTATAAATAGTAGAGCCCTGTTATCATATTTTTCAGGGGGCCAGTAAAATAAAATGTTATATGCAGGAAAATGTTATAAGCAGGAAACAGTAGATATTACACCTGCAGGAACACATAAAGCAAATCAAAATTATAAAGTAATAGTTTTTGTATATAAGTAGCTAGACAAGTTCTTCAAATTAATCTCAATTATTTGATGCAAAAATATCAGTGATCTGAATTTCATGGACCACAACATCATCAATCACAGTGACACACTTTCTGGATGCTTGCTTACTTATCTACACTTGGTTATATTAGTAATTTTCAGGACCAACTCCTCTAAAATCCTTAATATTTCAGGTATAAACAGTTTTCTGAATCTGTTTGCAGGCTACTGCATTGTTAAAGTCTGAAATTCCATTTGAGATACAGCAAGCAATACTGTTGTTATAGGCAAGAAAAGAATATTTGAACATTGCTGTATGCAGGAAATTAAACCATTAAACCTTACGGTGAAATGGCAGGACTATGAAATAATGGTGTTACATGCAGGAATGTTATAACAGGGTTCTACTGTAACTAAAATGGTAGTAATTTGCAGCAAAGCAAAGTCTAGTGTAAGTGTATTTGCAGATTTGTTTTTTTTTTTTTTACTATACTTAAAAAAAATTCTTTGAAAAATATTGCCCCGACTAGATTAGTTAAGTGTGCAGCAGTGTGGAGTCATGTTGTTTACAATGTGTGTGTTGTGTATATTGGTCACAATTCTGCGATTTTGAAATGAACAAAATTAATTTTCAGCATATCTCATTATGAAAATATTTCACAGAGTTTTGATTTTCTATATTTGTTGGATCATCACCAAATTTTTGGTAGTCATAAGCAACAGTATCAGTGGTGGGTACATAAAAAATATTGTTAATTTTACAGACGTCCGATACCCTTGTAACAACAGATTCTAGGTATCGATATCGATATCGGTATAGACCAAGCACTATGAGTTATAAAAAACATAAACAACATATTAATGAATACTAGACAATAGCCATTATGAAAAACACACTGAGAGCTACAAAATGTTATCTGAAGAAAGAAACACCAGAAAATAAAAAAAATTATCAAGAATTTTAATTTAACTTTGCATCGGTACATAAGGAAATATGTAATATGACCATAACTCATCAATAAATTACACACGGATGATGATTTTTTAAAAATGAATTTAATAAAAACTATCTCACTTTTACATTTAGGGTACAAAAGTGATATTAATACATTGTTTACCTTTAACACTTTCCTTACAGGCTGTTCATGGTAAATTTAGCATTTTTTTAAAACCCTGCAAAGTTTCTATTATTGCCCCATTAGGTCTGTATCCTTCCCCACACCATTTTATATATATAAATATAGCCACATAACTTTAAGCTGCTAAGTAATAATTTTAAGAAACAACATGTACATGTTACTTTTAGTAAATAATACTGGTTTGTAAATACTGTCTAAAATTAACTTTTTTTAAATTTCAATATAAATACATTTACCGTTTTACAACCATTTTATGTTGTGAAATAAGCAAAAATGTGTAACATTATTCTCCATTTAAAAAAAATGCTTACAGTTTTGAATGTGCCGGTGTTAAATACCGGTACAGAATAGCTAGAACGATCACCCATTAAATGCATCACAAGAACGATATGTACACCTTTAGATAACGTAAAGCACTTATTCTTTAATACAGAAGATGTGTCTTCAACTGTCAGCAACCTTTATTAGTAGAATCAAGTTTTGGTAGTTTACATTCTCTGAAGTGGTGTTTGTCCTTTACTTGAATATACAAAATATTACAAATCCTTTTTTTCTTTCAATAATAAGCACTATTGTCAACATAAGAGCAGATATATCAAAATTCTTACCGAAATAGTGTACAAATTATTACAAAAATACTTCAAAAAATATTTTATTTTTTTTAATATACACACACACATATGATGGACATTGCTAATACTTCACAAATTACGAAAACAGTTGTCAGTTAGCAGCTGAACCAAATTTATTTAAATTTGGAACAGCAAACTTCCTAAATAATAATGCAGAATGAGACTTCCCCAAAATGACTTGCATGTGCCAAAAATCTACTAGTTAACTGGCTTCTGGGTAGTCACATAAAGAAAATACACATTTACTGAAGTTCTCAGGATTACAACATACATGTCAATTATAGCAACATACACTTACCCACCGTACTCAGATCAGATATAACATTTTTTTTATTTAATGCTTTACTGAATTCTTTACTTTAGGAGTTATGAAATGGCACTGAAAACCACACTGGTTGTGAAACACTTTTTTTTTGACACGGGAGCACAGATAGGAAAAAGAAAACCAAAACAATGTACCATCTAATCTGAACAATACATCAGCCAAGTGATGACTTGAAATAGTAACTAACATAAATGTTTTACAATCACACCAATTTTTAATATAAAATAAAATCATCATAAATTTTAACTTTACAGCAAAAGAAGCATTAAGATTTGGAAACACTACTCATGATTCTCTACCAACTTTACTGTGAGCATTAATTTCATTGGATATGTAAAATGTATGCTTTGATTAGCACAATTTTTTTACAAGCATTGATTTACGAAGTGCTTACTTTATCGTGAACAGCCTGTAAAAATAAGGGCAATGTATTTTTAAAATTCACAAAACCTCCATCATTGAAGTCACAATTTGCAATGTATTTTAATCAATTTATGTTATGAAAAAAAAGCCCTGTCATAATTACTTCATAGAGAACCGTACAAAAAAAGTCCTACCCCATTTTGGCTGAATCGTAATGATACAAAGCTATAAAGTGAATTAAATATAAACTCCATAAAACAAGAAACACTAAATGTATTTCAGTTAATTATCGTGTTAATGAAAACACATTTATAAACTATTTAGGTAACCAAGTATGAACTCTCTATTTACAATTATGCATGCAACACTATTGACAACTTTGTACAAAAATATTAAAAACAAAGCACAAATACTTATAAGTACTTAATAGCAGTCTAGGGATTAAATCCATTCTTTGGCATCAACATACAAGGTAAATGAACACAGTGACAAGACTTGCTTTACATCAACAGGAGATAGCATTATATATTTGATCTTCACAGTACATAACTCAATTACGAAAACAAATATGCTACATAAAGTACTTTCAAATGAGTAACATTTAAAAAGTAATGAATTCAAGAATTACAGATGTCTTTAGATCATAGCAAAATAACTACTTTCAAATGACGCAAAACAAATTTCAGGGAAATTGTTTTGAATAATAGCAACATATTAATATTACCAAAACTACCATTAAGTTTACAATAAACCACATACCGTTATATGACACCCCCCCCCCCCTTTTCCCCTCTTTCACAACCGAATACACCTCATTAAACATATCATAATAAGCCAGTCTGAGTTATGATTCCCTGCTTGAAGTGTTTTAACACATTGTAAAAGCACATATCACAATGTGCAGAACACACAACATAGCATTTGAATCAGCAACACAGCAAAATTTTGCAAAAGTTATGACATTTAATTTACGAAAACTAGATGTTCTGTTTTCACCCCATTTCATAATCATTATCAAAAGGCTGATCATGACTGCTTTAATAAGTGTTTGTACTACAAAAATCAACCATGCTATGTATATTATTCCTAAAATCAAGACATAGCAAAAAGTATTTGCAAACTTAATGTTTTTCAGTAGTTTCAGAGTTGCAGAACAATAAACAATCTACATCAATATCGCAAAAGTCATTGCCATGTTTTGAATGCTTCCAGTTTAAATTATATTGATTTTTCTTGCCTTCACTGATAATTGAAGCAGCTTCTAAGATAGTGAATTGGTGAAGACTAGAACAACACAACTTGAAAAAAAATTATCATCAGTTGACAAAAATGGCAATTTGTCTTTTCATTTATTCAAATGTTGCCCAACCTGATAGGAGAACAATAACTTACTTTGCTGTCATTAAAAATTTTTCTTTTTAATCTAATATATGAAAAATGTGTAATCTTGGATGCATTTTATTCATAATGGAAAGTGAACAATAAGAAGAAGGAATAGTTAATGATTATGTGTAAAGGAAACATAATTAAAACATTTAATAGGTTACTGGCCGAGCACCACATGGTTGGAAATTAAGTTGCACGTGAAAAAAACCATAAGCTTTGAGAAAATGGAAATCAACATTGAGGAGATACTAGGTATCACGCACCATTGTTGAATGGTACAAATTACAGCAATTGAAAGTGCCAAATAGATGTGGTGCATAATGAGAAAAGTTTATTAGAAAATGCAGAATTGTCAATGGCAGAAAAATTGGCAGCATTTTCTCTTAGTACTAACAACACACCTGAATTCATAACAAGGAAGGAGGGGAATGGGCAAGAACAGAAAAGGGATGCCAAGAAATTAAAAGCCTTATACTGCAGAAAATATCAAACACACGCTTGGAATATATTAATGATAAAACAACAGCTTATAAAGTTTGGAAAGATTTCAGTGTCATTTTTGGAACGATAAATTTAGGTACACAATTACACTCAAGAGAAAATTGATTTGCATGAATATCCAACCATCCCCAAGGAAGACTGGAAACCTTCATACTGAAGTTCGATGAAGTTGTGCGGGAATTAAAAAGAAACAGGCTCAATCATTAAAATACAATGACCTCATCCATCATTGACAGCTCACGATTCCCCCCCCCCCCCCCCCTTCACACTAGTATGATGCTACTGTAACTGCAATTGAACTGTAAGGTCGAAAGAAACAAGGACAAGGAAGCAAAATTAAAGCCAGACAATCGCTTGGTTCCATATTGTGCTCAGACAAAGAAAAATATTCAGGAACACAAAAAAGGAAGCACCAAACTAATTATCAATGGCAATCAAAGGGGACAAGAAACTACAAAAGGAATGAATACGTTTGTGAAAGATAAAGATAAACCAATTTTACCATTTACCATTACATTACTTGTGGAGCTGTTAGGTACAAAAGAGCTCAATGTAAAAAGCCTCAATAACCCCTACCTAGACACATTGGTATAACACACATGGATGACTGTGGGAAGTGTCCCAAAAGATGAGCGTTCTGAAGAAAATTCAAGTTACAGTTTCTTTTCCTATCAGACAAATAAAACTGCTAAAACAGTGAGTAAAAATTACTTCATTACCTCTGCAGAAAAGGAAAGCTGGTTTTAAGACTCAAGAGCAACAGAACACTTACCATGAATTAAAAGAGCTGGCAGTGACCATTAATATTAAAAGGTACAAAAATTGCAGCATTGTGCTGGCAAACACAAAAGGAGACATGAATATCAAAATGAATGTAAAAAAAGCCGTAAAAATGTTTTAATGCATTATATTATAATTACTCTTAACCATACCATAAATATACTTTCAGTAGCAAAACTAGATATGAATGGATACAAGGTAATTTTGAAAAGGGAACAGGAAGATTTGTCATAAATATGGTGTGGTTTAGAATTAGCTATACGAAAAATAAACTTCAAGATCCCAAGCGAAATGGATGCTGGAACAGGCTGAAGATGCCTTATCCATAATTATTGTTGAATCAATGGGCTACTCAACTATGGCGTATGCATTGTTATTGTCTCACGCGCCACGTATGATTGCGTGCACTCTTTATGGCTCATCCATACTGACTGCCTGTGTCCTGATTACCCAGGTTGACCTTGGTATTGTTTACAAACACATAACCTAGCAAGCTATTTACAGCACATCTCCTCTTCTATATAAGCTGCACAAAGCACACTACACATAGGACCCCCAGCAAGCTATTTACAGCACATAACCTCCTTGCACTGGACTCTTCTTGTGGAAACCCTTGAAAGGGTGGTACTCCTGAGGATCCAGCAGGGGATGATTGTTTATAGGGTGACTGTGGTAGCAACGTTTCTGGTGCTCCATGAAAGGATCCATCTAGTCGACTTTCTTTAGTTGCAGGGATCAACTGCACCCTATTTCTTCGCACTTGGCCCTGCCATGTCTGAACTATGCATGATCTTGGAAAAGGAGCATATGCATGTATTTCCCCATAACACTTCATATCAGGGATCCACACTCTCCCCGAGCCAGTTGTCTTAGTTCTTTAGCTCCATGTCTTCTATTGAAGTTAATCTTGTTGCATTCTTTCAGTTTCTGGTCTTTCATACAGAATGCTTTGAACTCTGGCCTTTTCTCTGTTGGCTGCTGTTGTAGATTTATTACTGGCAATGTGGTTCTTAGTGCGCTCCCAAACAGAAGTTCTGCTGGCAACAGTCCACTTTCTAAAGGTGTTGCCCTGTATACAAGCAATCCTAGGTTTGGGTCTGTTGATTTAGAGAGGATATTCTTTGCTACTTTGACTGCACTCTCTGCTTTCCCGTTTGGTTGAGCAAATTTGGGACTTGATGTAGTTAGCAAAAACCCATACTTCTTTGCGAACTTCTGAAACTCTGCTGACGTGAACTGTACGCACTTCTTCAGATATGCCATGATGAGCAAATATGTTTTTAATTCTTGCTATGACGGTTGTCGATGTTGTGTTCGGTAACTGTACCACCTCAAAAAATCTTGAAAAATAGTCCTTAAGGACTATGTACTTTTGCCTAGCGATTTCAAAGATATCAAAGCCCAGTAACAGCCATGGTCCTAGTGACGAGGTCATTTTCATAGATTCTGACCTCTTTGTTCCACGCACTGACTGCAATCTTCCACCAGTTTTTTTATATCGTTGAAGATAGTGGGCTACCACACAGACTCCTTGCTCATCCACGACATTTTGAAATGCCCATGTCAGTCATGGATCCGTTGTAGCATCTCGTGTCATAAGCCACTTGGGACAAAGATTCTGGTTCCATACATAATCAGTCCTCCATAGAACGAGAGTTGGCCTCAAAATGCCCAAAACTTGTTGTTTTTGTCTCGAAAGTCCTCCTGTATGTAGCCTGTCAGTTGGCAACATTCGGCATCCTTTTGTTGTGATTTTTGTAACTCCTCAATCCTAGTGTCCGAGAACGGGGTTTCAGCTATTATCAGCTGAATGAACAGTTCTTCCTCTGCATCATCCCCATTATCCTTGCCTGGGCCTTCGAATGGGGCTCTTGACAATGCATTCGGGATGTAGAAACTCTTTCCCGGTACATGTACCACTCTATGCTCAAAATACACTGAACATATCCTGACTCATTGTAGTTTTACCAGATCAGCAAGGGGTTTGGTTTGAAGCAATGGCACCAGGCATTTGTGATCTGTAAGAATGGTTGTTTTTTATTTCAAAATGTAATTGCAAAATTTCTGACATGCCCACGTGATATCAAGAGCTTATTTTTATATCTGGGCATAGTTTTCCTCCACTACAATAAGGGAACGTGATGCATACATAACTGGTCGCCAGTCGCCCTGTTGCTGTTGTTCGAGCACCACACCCATTCCAAACAATGAGGCATCTGCTGCAATTGTTGTTGGCACATTTCTTTGGTACAGTGCAATGACTAGTTTTGGAAATCTCTTTCAATTTCTGTAGTGCCTCCTTTTGTGCTGTACCCCAGATTCACTCATTGTCTTTTTTGAGAAGTTCTCGTAATACTTTTGTTTGGGATGAATTTCCTTAGATAATTTATCATACCCAGAAATCTGCAGAGTATTTAGTGTCTAATGGCTCCGGCATTTCCCTTATAGCGCGAACTTTGTCACTCTCTGGTTGGACTCTACCATCACTTATTTGATGGCCCAAAAATGTAACACATTTCACTCCAAAGCTGCACTTCATGTGTCACACCCTCTCTCCGAGGTCTCTGTAGGGCCTCTTCTACTCTGGCATTGTGTTTTACTGGCGTCAAGATGTCATCAGCAAGGCTGACCACTCCTGGTGCTCTTTCCAGTATTTTCTGCATTTGGTATTGATAATGAGTTGATACCAAAAGGCAAGAGTTAAAAAAAAATACAGCCCAAAGAGGGTTATAAATGTTGTTAAATGTGTGCTTGTTTCAGTGAACGGCACTTGCCAAAACCCTAGTGTTGCATCTAGAACTGTGAAGAATTTTGCACCGTCCAACAATGCCAGTGATTCATCCACTGAAAGGAGCTGGAGTCTCTCTCTCTCTGAATATTTTTGTTTAGCTCCATGTAATATACACATATCCTCAATGAACCATCTTTCTTCAGTATAGCCACTATGGGAGCACATTACTGTATTATGCTGTCGATCGGAGCAACATCTGCCTGCACTATTTTGTCCAGCTCTTGTTTTACTTTTCCTCTCAGAGGCAGTGCCACTCTTCGTGATGCAGCTATGGCATATATCACTCTTTAAACTTTATTGTATATGCACAACTCATCTTTTCCAAGCCTCTAAATAAGTCGTCATACTTATAGTTAGGATCATATAGCTCATTCGTTACTTCACTCCCAATTCTAAGTTTAACTATGTCCAATGCTACAAGTGCTGGTCTACCGAATGGCATATCTTGCCCTTTAATCACAAATATGTCCTGCCTCATTTGTTTGTTGTCATACTCTATTGTCACTGCTGCTGTGCCCAACACCTTCATTGCCTGCCTCCCAGCACCATAAAGCTGCTTATGTGTTCTTATTGTTGCTAGGTTTGGCTTATCACACAGTTCTTCACCCATGACTGACACGTCTGCCTCTGTATCGATTTTGATAACACACTTATTTTTTCTCTTCACTGCTACAGTTCAAAACTTTGCACATGCCACTTCCCTTGCAACCTCTCCCATATAATTTATTCCGATTTGTTGGATTCATTCATTCATTCGTGTAGCCGCCCACCTTACAACACCTGCCAAAATGTCCCTTTTGGCCACACTTATAGCAAGATGCCTTACTTGCCGGGCACCAAAACCATGGGTGTGTGGGCGACTTCCTGCATTTGGAGCAGCTTCCTGTTTGACTATTTTGCCATCAGTGCAAGTCTTTTGGTGAGGATTCGCCCGCATCCCTACTGGGTGGCGGCTTAAGATATTTCTTAATTTTAACAGCTTCCACGCTAGTGGCATCTTCAGTCTGCCATACTATTTGTTGTTGGTTCTTCATCATTTTGGCCTGGCGGGTGTGCTGAATGGATTTCTCTGCATTGAAGTCGTGATCTAGTTGCAAAAACTCTGACAACACATCATTCGCCACCCTATTACTAAGAATGCTGTGATTAATTCTTCTTTCAAAGTGTGTAGTTCACACGTTTCAGTCAATCTATAAACATAGTTTATGAAACCATTGGCTGTCCCTCCATCTGCCTGTCACCATTTAAAGAATTTAGCCCTCTCAAAACGACGTTCCTTTTTTAAAGTAAAAAAATCTGTCAAACCTTTTCTTCACAATCTCATTACTCTTGTCGGATTTAAGGCCGAATGAGTCGAGCATGTCGTGTGGCTTTGGGCAGATGCAATACTACAGCATATTGACCTGTTCCTCTTCGGATTTTGTGTCCTACTCCGATGCACTTCTAAAATGTTAAAAACATCTGATCCACATAAGCCATTCCATTAACGTGTGAAAATTGAAATTGTTGAGCAGAACAACTTGAAATTGCGCTGCCGCCATTGTGCGCCAACTCATGTTGTATTTACTCACATGTGGTGTTTGAACAACTGAACCCTACACTAATCCAACGTGTATGTAACAAACATGACTTAATATCATGTTTTGCAAATCTGTGCCTTGTTACAGACTTCTGACACCATGTATTGTTATTCTCTCATGCGCCGCGCCGATTGTGTGCACTCTTCATGGCTCATCCATATTGACTGCCTGTGTCCCGATTACCCAGGTTGACCTTGGTTTTAAAAACACATAATCTACAAGCTATTTACAGCACAGCATAGAAGGTTGGGCCATCTCACTTATGGAAATATGAAGAACTAAGTTAGTGGATAGCATGAAAATTGGACATCATGATCAAGATCAATAAATACATACTATGCTTCTAAGTAAAGCAAACAAAATTGTCTAGCTCATAATAACCACACAGCCAACAAAACCACCCGTCCACTCCAACTCGTTAATTGTGATGTAAGGGACCTATTAATCCCACCTGTTACGTTGATTAAGTAGTATATATTAATATTTATTAATGATTTTATGCACTTAACAGCAATATACCTCAATGAAACAAATGAGGAAGTCTTCAAGTATTTCCAGATGTATGAAACCATGGCCACTGCTCATTTTAATCTAGGAATGAGTTGTTTTCATTATGACAACAGATGGGCATGAGTGTTGAACAAACTGAAAGACAATTTTGCTAAAAGATTACTTCTGTTTAAGTTATACTCCCCAACAAAACTGTATAGCAAACAGGGATAAACAGGAATAAAATGGATAAAGCAAGATGTATGCAGTATACATAATTATTGATGTCCACTAGCTGCTCCTCAAGATTCTATCCCTATGGAGAACTGGTATGAAGACAAAACCTATGAAAACTGAATAGGGTTTTTAAGTCTGACTTATACGCATGTATAATAAGAAGTAAGATGATAATACTAGACAGTTGTTTACTGGTTATTGTAATGCTTGATTACCATCCAAATGGTTACTGATTTTAGGATATCAAGAAAAACCAACTAGTGCATGGAAGGGACGTGATGTTTAATGAAAAGGGAACAATTACATCCTTGAAGAAAACGGAATAATTTTATTGAAGTCCAAGAAGAACATTAAACTGAATAGAAGCCAGTAAATGAAGTGACAAATGATCCAAAGGAAATTAACATACAGTGAAAGTCCAGGATACCGTGGCACATTATACTGTGGATTTGGTTATACAGCTGGGTTATTTATGTCCTCCGGCCTGAATAAATAAATAAGTGGAAAGCATGCAGACAGGTAGGGGTGTGGTCAGTCGGTGGGTGGTCGAGAGGCCGGGAAATTGCAGGAGGTGGCAGAGACAGGGGGTGCGCATTATACCTCCTTTTGGTGGCGAGATCTATTTTACAGATTTATTGCAGCCAATATTGTATGTTTTTCTGTATTCAGTTTCATTGACGTGGTGTGATATCTTTAACGGAAAAATCCCCAGTGGTCCTCTTTTTATGTGGCATTATTATTCCTGTTCTGCTGTTTGGTTGTAAACAGGCCAAAAGAAATGTTAGTGTAGCAACCTTTTCATCTTATCTGGGCATTGCATCAGTGTGGGGATGGCGCAAAAATATTCCAAACCATATATCATACTTGCAAGTGTCCTGCTGTCACATTTGCTGGCACTTACAAGTTATCATGAAATGTGCATGTGTTATATAGCGTAAAACCTTTAAGCAATTATAATTATTCGATACCCAAATGTTTGAATAAAGTAAGACAAAATACGCTGGAATATATTTGTAAATGGAATGCCAACTTCTGTGGCATATTCTGTATAAAACTGGCTTGTAATGCAAGGGGCTCTGGGTTCAGATTCAGGTTAAGGTAGGACTAAATAATTTACAGGCATACATATAATATTCTACAGGGTATAGTGCTACATAATCATTATAATTATGAGGTAGATACTTCGATTATAATGTGTATACAGCGGCTATACTGCCTCTCTTCCCATTTTCAAAAAAAAATTCTGAAATTTGAGGTGTACCTCAAAATTCGCGCTTCCAAGTAATTTACAGGCCTATAGATAATCTTCTACAGGATGTAACACAACATAATCATAATAATTATGATGTATACAATTTGATTATAATGTGTAGATAGCGGCTACATGGTATGTCTTCCCATTCTCGAGAAAAAAATTCCATGATACACACCTCAAAATTTGTGCTTCTAAGTCATTTACAGGCCTATAAATAATCTCCTACAAGATAAAGTGCTACTTAAACATTATAATTATGATGTAGATACTTTGATTGTAATATGTACATAGCAGCTAATAAGTCTTCCCATTTTCGGGAAAAAATTCAGAGCGGACGAGCTATTATGGACAACGCTTAGTCCAGAAAAGCGGCCTTTCTTTGCATGCAACAAATAATTTCTTTTTGTTTTATCTTTCTTTTGTGAAATGCAAATCATATGAGCAAGCGATATGTTTCACAACACATAAGGCACTGATATATCCCATCTGCAGCACAAGCGTGCATTTGACCTTTGTTTAGTTTCATTTGCAGTGAGCTTCCTTTCTTCTTCTTCTTCTTCTTCCTTTCTCCCGACCAGGGCCCCCAGCGGGTGGGGGGTTAACCATCCTCCAACCCACAGCAAACACCACCCTAGGTGGAATAAGTAAATCCCTTACCTAGAAAATGTGGTATTTTTTAGCCATTCCTACTTGAATGCACATGACCCCCTTCATCAAACCATGTCTCCCTTCTTTTGTTTCCCTTCCTTGGGTACTGTCAATTCCAGTGATGCAGATAAAAAAATAAGTAAAATTCAGATAGGAAGGGGCTTAATTTTTCAAGATTATGGCGATAAATAAAACCACTTTTGCCATGTTTTACAGACAGGCACCACACCCCATTAGAACACTTTTTTTTGCTACTGTACTCGGTCACTCTCGAAATAGCACAGAAAAGCAATAACACGGGTCTGAGTTATGTCTCCCAACAGTCACATTACATCGGGCTTTTACTACATATGTGGAAACTGCAGACTAAAGAACCAAAACAGAATAATGTGGCAGAGGAAGATGACATAAGTAATCATGTCAATACTTACATGACTATGTAAGTAATGGAAGTGCAGGTGGGAATTTTAGAGCTTATGCAGAGTGCTAAGGAAAATGTAGATGCTGCACTATAGATTGTTCATGGTAAAGCGGGCTCTTTCGAAAGCCCTATCATCTGAAATACTAGTCAATAAATACATTTTAATTTAACCTTAGACAACTTCCGAGTGAGGCGGAATCTACACACTGTGGGAAAAAAAAAAAAAAAAAAAAAAAAAAAACTAGGGCCTCGAAAATGCTCACTTTACTGTGAACAGCCGATAACAACTTTGGAAGAGCTAGACGGAAGAGAAGATGAAGTCCTGTGGAAGCAAATTGTAGAGGAAGAAAACCTACAGACAGAAAATGAGTTTTTAAGTGAAGAATGATGGAAATAGTGAGAAATCAATATACGAGGCAATTTTAGTTGCGAGGGCATGCACAAAAGAAAGTACGGACACACATACACCTCAGTTGCATGAATGTCTAATGCGAGAATCTTGTCTGTAATTAACACATTCACTCCTGGTAATGTTTATACAAACAACAAACAGCATGCAGGCATCATCTGAACCCAGTTTGGCTGGCAGTTTTTTTGCATCTAGTACCTTCTAGTGTTCAGATATTATATTGGAATTCAATTTTAATAATTACAGAACACTGACTTTGATTTTTAAATAAACGGGATTTCAGCTATAAGCTCCAGCAGCGAATATCTTCATCGCAGATATATGTTTGTACATTAAATGGATGCAAAGAATGTGTTACAGGGGAACCTTCATGAGGAAATCAATGTAAAACCAACTGCAGGTATTGTGTCAAAGAAACTAAAGTAACGCAACTAAAATCTCTGCATCAGTGAACCAAGATCCCAGAGAACTGCATTTTTGCTTTGAAGAATTCGTAATCAAACTGGGATTTGTTCAATCTCAACACCATAAATGTATATGTTTACAGTGAAGAAAATATATTGGTGTATTTGCTATTGTACATTGATAGTTTTCTCACTGCCAGTAATGATGAAAGGCCCAATTGATATAAAGAAAATTTAATGAAAGAATACAAATTGATTGGTATTAGGAAAATGAAGGTTTTCTTAGCGGTTAATATAGATAGGGATATGGGAATATATTTGCCACAGAAAAACCTATACGGTAAATGTGTTACACAGATATGGTACAATGTGTGTGTGCGTGTGTGTGTGTGTGGGGGGGGGGGGGGGGCAGCACAGTTTCCAATTGAAGAAAAATCCAGAATTGCCTGTGAAAAAGAACAAGTGACAATAAGCCATTCAAGGAATTAACTGGCTGTCCACACTCAGATTTGTCTTTGTGTGAATATAATCAGCAAATACCAAAGTAGACCTACAGAGAGCATATAGAAAGTACATACTCAAACATGTGCTCTGTTACATCAAATGGATACTAAACCACACTATTTTTCATTCCAAGGTTAGTTTAAAAATAATTGTGTCTTATGCTAATGCAGATTGGGCTGGTAACATATCAGATGGGAAGTCTACCCCTAGGAATGTAATATTTTGCATCCCAAAAGAAAATCACCTGTTGCATTGTCATCAATGGAGGCAAATTTTGTTTCTCTGAGTAATGGTGCTTATGAAACATTGTAGTCCTTGGGAATTTTGTCTGATTTATATCATAATGTATGGAAATCAGTTTGTTTGAAGACAATTAATCCTCTATTGACTTGTCAAAACACCAGTACTGTAGAATGAAATATGTTAAAATCCTATTTTGCACAACTTTGACCCAGCAAAATGCTGATGGAGCACATTTCATCAAGTTTAAATTTGATGTTGAAAAAATGAGTATGTTAACATAAATTGCACATAATCACAAACTTCAAATGTTTGTTCTTTTTAATTGTTTTACTTCTCTCCCCAAAGGAAAATGTATAAGATTCTGTATTTAGTTCTAGACTAATGTCAAATTGAAAGGAGGTCTTGAAAAAATGCAATTTATTATTTATGTTATTTTATAGTTGCTGAACCTAATGACAGTTCCTTTTTTTTGCACAACTAAGGTGATATGAAAACATATTTGTAAATAAAAGCTGCCACAATTTGTAATACTTTTTACGGAATTGTCAATGATTTTATAGAATAAACACTAATAAGGTAAATAAAGCTATTTGCATTAAACAAAAATTATACTGTTTTTATGCCTCCAAACAGAATGGATGTTCCAGAATTTGGAGGCTCATCACAAATGTGGCCATTCTGACAAGTTTGGATTAACAGGAGTTCTAAAACTGGAAAGTTTATTGAATTTATATACAAAAGAAAAAAATATAGATGGGCGGGGGTGGAAAAGACATACAAACATTCAGTTTCACCTAAGTGCATTATATATATATATTATCCGCGATAATGGAGGGGGCGATTGCCACGGATAACCCAAAATTGCGGATAACCTGCACACTAAGAGAAAAATACAGTTTTTCCAACATTAAGTTTCGTATGGTCGTAACTGAATACTGGGTGTTTCAGTGTGAAACCTAGCCTATCCTAGACATACTACTGTATTTGCCCACATATTTAATGGCCTCGCATAATTTCCGTACCCTATTATTTATTAACAAACCAAGAAATTAAAAAAATGTGTGATTTTTGCCCCCTTATTTCTAACTTACAAAACCCCGATATAAAGTGTGTAAAATATGCGGGTAATCATGGTAGTTCTCTTACGAACATTACAAGAAATGTGCAGCTACAGTTAATACAAACAACACAGCAGGATGCATGTGATGTTTATCTCTGAGTGATACTGGAATCTGAAGTTGCGTAAGAGGGAAGGCAGGCTGACATCACTCGGTTTGGTTACTAGGCATCAGGACAACCTCGCCCCCCCCCCCCCCTGGAGAGGGGAACCAAAGATGTGCAAAGCGAACTGCATGTCGCCTGTGTTACACACACCTTCCACACTGTCCAGTGCATGCGGCATACAGCCGGCTGTTTCAGCGTGTGGATAACAGTGTTTAATGTAGGAAACAAGTTTCGCCTTCCATTCCCAGTTTTTCAAAAAAATATTGGGCTTGTTTCACACACACACTAAGCCCGACACTGGCGGTCCCATGGCACATTTCTGGTAAAACCACTCCCTCATTGCCTTATCTAATTCCACGTACGTCAATAGTTTCATCGTTTTCCTATTCGCCAATCCCCTTGTCGAGTCCACACTGCTCGCAAACTCAATACGTTTGGATTTATTGTTTCGCATATCCCGAATTGTTGTTTCTCCCACTCCATATATAAATGAAAGCTGTTTTATTACACTTCCTCCTTCATGATTGTTAATAATTTCCAGCTTCTGCTGTAAATTTAAAACCACACGTTTATGTTTTGCAGACATTTTTCTGCTGAAAATGAGCAAAAACAAAACCGAATGTAACTACTGACTGGCGAGATAAAATTGACACTAACCAAGGGAATGCAATACGCGGGAGGAATGTGAAGGTCACACTGGGTTCCGGCTATACCTGGCAGGGGGGCAGTTAGGCGAGCGAGTTGTGTGGTGTTGTCAGCTCGCTGTCTTGCGATGTAACTAAGCTCATTGCGCCATCGGGAACACATTTGACGTGCATTTGCATAGATAAACAAACATTTCATTCCACAGTTATTTTCAGAGAATACCTGTTATAAATTTCATTAAGTTAAGATGGGCATTTTATTAACTAACTTTGTTCTGGCAGTGTTTGAGTTAATTTCCAAAATTTATTTTTATCTTTCTGAATATGCCGCGGCCAAGATGCAAAGCGGATAATCGAGAGTCTACCATATATATATAAAATTCAGGAATTGGTGGTCCTAAATTGAATGGGTGGTAGGTAATGCAAAAACATGCATACTGGGTTAAGAAACTAGTGCCCGGAAATGCCAACCTACAAAGGTGCAGGTGTAAACACAAGTGCGCACATTTGAATTTTGCGTGCACCTATGTGCCAACTCAGGGGGCCGCCTTCATAACAGATGTTCAAATTGCCAACATCCACCCTCAGTGCAGGTATTACAGCACCAAACAATATTGTCTCCTACTCTCGTGAACACTTGTGGTGCATCGCGCAGCTGTTCACAAGGCACCGCTATGCGTTGGTGTAATTCCACCTCCATCTCAACAGACGTCACGTAGACTTGGTTTTTAATGTGGCCCCACAGAAAGATGTCCAAAGGTATTATGTCCGGCAAACAAGGGGGCCATACGACCGGTCCACCATGCCCCACTCATCTCCAAGAAAGGTGTTGTCGAGATGCTATTGCATAGCACATGTGAAGCGGGTTGGGCACCATCACATAGAAACCACATGTTTCTTACATCTAGTGGCACATCTTTGAACAGCTCTGGGAGGATGCGTTGAAGAAAATGGATGTAGTCAGTACTATTGAGTAACAGATGAAGGAAATGTGGACTATTCAGACAGCTGTGGACAATACCCACTCACACATTTACCTGAAACTGCTGCTGGTGAGTGGTGATGCAAGTTGTGTATGAATTACCCTCACTCCATAAATGGCTGTTTCTGCTTTTTAAACAAAGTCTTGAGTAAACCTTGACTCGTTGCACGAAAACACTGTTTCACTGAAGTGATGAGTATTGATCTTATTGTGCGATACACCACTGGCAAAATGCCACTCGTCGTGGGAAGTGGGCTTCATCCTGCACCTTCCCATTTTAATGGTGGACAGCGTATAGTAACTGTTGGTGTAAAAAAACTACCACGCAGTGGTGTTACTAACACCCATGTTGTGCGTTATGACCCAAGTGCTAGTTGATGGCTGTTTGGTCACATACTCCAGGATATCTTCCTCGAAACATTACTGCCCGAGAGTTCTCCTGATTTCAGCTATCACTCTTTGTGCAATCAGGCCCCCAGAGTCACATAGTCGCTGGTAAAGATGTATGAAGGTCCTCCTATCTGGTACACATCTGTTGGTACATGCACACTGCTTCTGCTGCATTTCCTCCTGCCTCTCCGTACACCAAATGCAGAAAAACCATCTCAGCAAATGTAAATGTTGCAATGCCATTGTCGTTCATAAAATCCATAATCGCAAACCTGTACACACGAATCTGTCAACAGTGCACTAATCCTCCAAATTAAAACAAGTAAACGAACCACCACCACCTATCCACTATGTTGTGCACCAGATTGCCGGCTACTAATGCATCTGTCTAACTGCAAATATCTGCACCCCTCCACTCTGAATGCGATACTTCACTGTGCTGCAATCACCCATCCTTACAACCACTAGGTTGGCACCTACGTGCACGTGGAATTCAAATGTGCGCACTATGTTTGCACCTACCCCTTTGCAGGGTAGCACTTCCAGGGATATGTTCAATGACACAATATGCATGTTTTCGTGTTATATACCACACATTCAATTTACTGCCACCAATTCCAAAACACTCTATGTAAAAGGCGGTAAAATTGAAAAATTTATTTTATGGTACTTTTGAATCTTTCAATGTACAAGCGGGTCTGAATAACACCATTAAACTCAGCCTGCATATTTATTATGGATTATAAGAATATAATGTATATGCGACTCATAGTCAACGATGCTTCATAAAGGTGATACGCACCCTTCTACGGTGAAGCTGTAAATATGAAATAAAATATTTGAAATGTAACTATGAGATCGAGGATAACATCTAGTAGAGCGAATATCTGTAACCACTGCTAAACCAGTCACTGCCATAAAAGCATGTCTGAGAAAATAAGGATTCTATCCCTGTTTTCAAATAAATGTCTTTGATGCTGAAGATTAGTTGGCTTTCCAATGATTGATTATGAATGTACACGTTAAAATGAACAAAAAGGTCATCTTGCATTGTCTCTCTAAACTTTATAATTTACAAGGAATTCACACTTGCCTGCCAGGTGCAGCAACACAATGGTTTCAAATTTATTAGTGAAATCCTAGTAAACAATGTGGTTAAGAGTGATAAATATAAACTTTTTCATTAATTTTAACTTGCTCACTCATAATCTTCAGTGGAAAACCAACAGCAACAGAGTTCCAGCCCTTATTTTCTCAATGATGTAATTTTATGGCAATGACTGGTTTAGCAGTGGTTGCAAGATATTTGTTCAACTATACATTATCCTGTATGTCATTTATCCAATTAAAATACTTTCTGTAATATTTACAATAAACCTGTGTTCGAGCACCTTCAAAGATGTGTTCCACCCTTGTGAAGCTTCGTCAACCATGTAATGCATTTGTTTTTCAGACTTAGCCTACATATGTCCGAGTGTAAATATACAAACATGAGTGTTTAATTTAAGTGGTATCACATAGCAATTCGTGATGCCAAATTTTCACAATCATACACAAATTAGATTTTGCACCGCGAATTGCAATGTTGTAGCAGCTATGTTCAGTATATGACATTTAAGGTAGGCACACTGTTTGAATGAAACTAAGTTAACTAATCCTATACATTCCACCAAATATAGACATACACAGGAACTGAGCTGTCATTCTCAACTTGCAAACCAGTATCTTTTCCACAGCCACACTGCTTTGAAGGGCGCCCAGCCAAGGGACTGCAAAAAAAAAAAAAAAAAAAAAAAAAAAAAAAAAAAAAAAAAAAAAAAAAAAAAAAAAAAAAAAAAAACCCGGTTTTCTGCACTCCTCATTAGTCACGTCCGACCGGCTGCCAACTGCGGAGGGCGAAACAGTAAACAACATTCGAAAGTGGCATAAATTATGCAGTTTGGACTTGTCAAGTGAGTCGGTTTTGAACTAAGCTGTTTCAAGTAGTGTTGAAGCACGGTAATTATGTACAGTATTTCTGTTCAGGCCGCTGTTTGAAAGGGCACAATTATGAAACTTGATGCTGCGAAGTTAATTGAAAAACAATTTCTTCCACTCAAGTTTCTGTTTACACCACTGCACATTTCTGCTGGTATACCTATGCAGAAGGGTGGACAAGGAAGCGGAAAGGAGGGAATTGTTGAGTGAGTGGAAAGTAGTTTTTGACTTGGTTTTCATTCAGACAGGTCAGTGGTTCCCAGAGGTAAGACTTCTTTATTGTGGCACATAGGCAGACCCATCGCGATTTTCTCTGGTGTTGAGCACAAGCAACTGTGCTGCCATCTGTTGGCCACTGCGCTGCTCGCTTCGGAAGTCATGACCCCATAAAATGACTTGTGCTTCATAAGTAAAATACAAAATACAGTACACTATTGTTTATCCGTGCTTTGCTTAACCTGTTTTCGGCTTATCCATGCAGCTTATGCCTCATTGCAAATCCCTTTATATTCTTTATTGCATTGCATTCTAACTTTCAACTAACTCTGCCATCTAAAGGACGGGTCTGAGTGACTCACAAAGAGAAAGCGACACACACAACTATGCACTGCTTGTCTATTGCTCCGTGTCGCCCGTCCAACGCGTGCTCCCACCTGTCTCTGGCCCCGTGCTCTTTGTATACTAGATGTGCCGTGAATTATGCTATACTCAGTGCAACATAAATATCAGTTAAAGTATTGTTTACTTTAAATCCTGCACATACAGTGAATGATTTGTGTTTGCTTTAAAATGTTTAATATGTACTTTGTTCTATTGTGATTTTCGAAGCCAATATCACTGTTCCCTTAATAGTAAAAATGCGTAAATTAGATTATCTGGGTTTAATACAAATTTGCTTAGTGTTTTCCCCAATCCCAATTAACACTGTTAATCAGGAGTTTAGTGTATATGAATGAATTTCCAGAAAGTTATATTTTGCACAAGTTCTATATATTTTTAAAGTAACATTTTCCCACGTGCAGCAGTTCTGCTTGCTAATAATTTCGATTCGGTGTGTAATCACCAAGCATTTCTGATGGCTGACCATTTTGTTTCATGTTTCCTCTCAATTCAGCAACAAAAAGCAAAAATAAATGTTATTTATTTATTTATTTATTTAAACCACACATTTTATGATGGAACCATTTATACAGCAAAAAATATTTATGTTAATGTGATATACTGTCATCCAGGTGCACTCAGTACTGTGGATAATTTATATATAGCCTCGTTGTGTGTACAGACTGTAAATTAAAGGATCGCACCTGTTTGAGGAGATGACAACACTTTCAATTGCGAAATACTTTATTATTATGAATGAAAATGTGTTGTCTAGCAATTTCCCAGAATTCCAAATACTTCAAAGTTTTACATATAAGCTTTAATGGCCAAACTGCTACTTCATAAGAACCACATTAAATATCTTATTAAGTATGTTAAACCAAATTTGCTATCTACAACAAACGATGCTCCACAGTTTTATGTCATACTTTTAACACAACTCTACTTGTAGGAGCATTCAGCGAAATGGATGTGCGATTTGCAAATGCAATTTAAGTATTTTGATTAGAATAAAATTTCAAGTGATTGTGAAATTGAATTTAAATACAGATAATGTTTCAAATTGCCTATATTGTGACCATATGAATGGATTTTAAATAAAAATTGTGGTAATATTATGAACATATTACCCTTCCAAATCAAACTAAGACTAATGCAGTTAATTTTCCATGATCATTAAGATCTGTTGTTTCTATTTGCTAGGAAGGAAAGCTGCAATTTTCAAATAACATTTTTAAGTAAATAAACTATGGATCTTATTCAACTTATGTCCAATGCAGCGATACATTTTTTTTTCAGTGAAATCAATTATTTTCTCATTATCTATGCATGAGCAGCTTGGCAACATGGTTTGATGTAGGCAGGTAGGCTCAGCATCGCGTCTATGTAACTCTGTTTTGACAGCCAAGTGGAAACCACATGTTGGCGGAAGGATACGTAGCCTGTTTGTTTACTGGTTAATACTTCTATAAAATCTGTCAAAAAAGGAAGTAGTATATGAAATAGACTATATGTGAACTTGATGACAATGATTTAAGAGACTGAAAATCAAACTTTCAGAGACAGTTCTGTTTCTCCAAGCTACATTACTGTATCAAAATGTTAATACTGCGACTTCTATTTGTATAGTTTTTAAAGGAATTATTTAAGTTGTCGTTAGAATTTGTTTTATTACAACATCACATTTAATACACTAGTATCTACTCATCCAGAAAAAAAAAATGCACAAAATGTGTAGTAGATTTAAAAAATATGAATAAAACTAATAATTTTATTTCACTTAAATTCTTGAAATTGGTTTTCCAATGAAAAAAGGTACAAAATCTGCCTATAGTGCTATTGACTGAACATTTTGTATAGCAGTTTCCTATAGATGTGCAAAAAAAGTAAATTAAACATTGACACACATATATGTATATCAATTTTTTAAGTCCACTTTGTTTTACTGTTTCTACATCTCCGAGATTTGTTTAGGAGTGGGTATTTGACATAATTCTATTTTCTTGTTCGAGATTGCATGTACAAATACCCATATTGCCGAGTCTAACAGTTGAAGACCTTTGAATGAATGCTGTCTGGGTGAAAGCATATGAAACTATATGAGAAATAACCATTATATAAGTGTATTTAAACCAATTAATATTAGATGTAACATGTGAATGATGCAGTGTATCGGAACCAATTTAATGAGTAGACCACCTCAAAGTCAATAGAAAGAGTTCAATAGCAAGTTTGTTGCATCTCTGAAATTTAACAGGCTAAAATAATATCACCGAAGTATATGAATTTACAATTCAATTTTTAAATGCAATTTTTAAATGCTGTATGCTGACTTGATCTCCAGTCTACTATAAATTTTTTTCATCAGCTGAGGGTGCCATTACATTCTGGATTGTGCAAATTTTAATAAACACAATGACAAAGAGTAATAATATATTTCAAAACACAAAAGGCTATAGAACACATTATTATATAGAAATTTATGTGCTTTCTGGTCAAGAAAAATAAAATTATCACTTCAGAAGCCTGCAGCATTAAAAAATAATAGCCAGGAAAACACTTGTGCCATGTTTGAATTCACAAGCCAAAGGTCCTTATCAGACTTTGTATCCTTGCAACGTGCATCCCTGATGTGATGTTGAATTGTCGCTGTCCGAATTTACAGCAAAGGCACATTATCACCTTAAAGTGTCCCCTTCAGCCAAGGGCCCATGTAACTAGCCCTTTGAGGCTTACATTGTTTTCTGATGAACAACTGTTCTAAATATTTAATTTATTTATGTTTGGTTAGTGCTTACTACTCTGCATGGCCACGGAAAACACTTGCTAATGCCAGTACGACAAATGAAATTTGCATAGAGTGAAATTTGACAGAGTAATATTTGAGGTGGAAACAAACATGGGTGTCCAAATTCACTAAAAAATATTTCCCGTGGAAGTAAAATTGGTTTGTGACACAGAAAGGGATCTAGAGTAAGTGATCCTGGACACATTGCCCTGAAATTGAACACAGTATTAATGTACAAATTTACTTATTCTATGATGCTACTAAAAAGCAATACCTTACAAATTTTTTTACCCCATATAATTATTTTCAGACACAATTGACACATTTCATCTAACTTTTACTTGAGATAATCTACAATGTTTTATATATTAATTGGTCAATTCATTATTTTGGTAAATTTATTCAATTTTACATATAAAACATTTCGGATTGTGAGCACAGTTTTGCTTGAAATTTAGTAACTATTGAATGAGCCAATGCTATGTAAGTTTCATACACAACGTTTGGTGAAACATTTGAAATATGAAAATCACTTTTAAAGACAAATACATTAATGCATGACTGCACAAAAAACCTGGATTTCAGTTATTGTATACATAAACAAACTTAACACATACAACCATCACACTTTGGAATAAAGTAAGATAACCTGAGAACTGCAGATTTTATGTTACTAAAAAACTTTTATTTTACGATAGCAAACATACTATTATATATATATATATATATATATATATATATATATATATATATATATATATATATGACACACACAAACACATAAACTGTTTCTGTAGAAATTCAATAATTTTAATCAACAAAGTACAAACTCCCAACATACAAAATACTACTATGCGTTTACACTAACTATACCAGAAGAATTCAGGCTGAGCATGGCTTATTTTATTTCACACCAAATGTTCTTTTTTTTTTTTGTTGCAATTTGGTAGCAGCAAGAAGAATAAATGCAAAATTAAGGAAACATTGACAAAGAACATGTAAAAAGAAATGTTGAACAAAATGTAACGACTGCCTCCAAGTTAAAATTGGTAAAGCCCCTGTCACACTGTCAAATTTTGTTTTATAAAAAAAAAATGTTTAAAAAAATAGCTGAGAGCAGTATTTCATGCTTTGCAAATTATTTTATACACAATTGAAAAAAAGTTGCCTTTAATGTAAACTACTCTACAGAAGTATGAATGAAAAAATTAATTAGAATTCCAACAGCTTAGGAAAAGTTGCGGACAATGTGACAATATGATTATCGTTACTTGGTGTATTTTGTTTCGTGGGCACGAAATGTAACAGTTGGTAGCCTTGCATGTCACTATTTTAATAATCAGTTTAAGTAGGTGTGTTTTTAAACGGCCGGCCATATATTCTGGTTATGTTTTCCACATTAGTAATTATGTATTTGAGTGCGACGTACTTTATTTATTCTATAAAATATAATGTAACAGTTTTGATACTTTCTTTGCAATATATTTTGCATGCATTTGTCATACTTGGTGTGAAGGGTCGCTGCTGTATTGCGCCACGGGCAGGCACATGACATCACCTGACCGGGGGTGCTGGTGTTGCCTCTGGCCAGTGGGGCAGTCGGTTCACAGCAGTGCGTGAGTCGAGTCGCAGCCATGTAGTGAGTTGGCTTGCAATTGTATGGCGGTCAAGTTGCAGTCGGGGTGCCGTGTAATAGCAGTCACAGCCGAGACATGAACGGAGTTGTATGTTCAGTGTGAACCATGAACGAGAGGCAGTCTTTGCAAATGGATGTGCAAAACCAGTGGTGTGCCGGGTGGTAAAATGCAAACGTCCCCGAGAGAGACTCGAATTTGAGTCCGCTAAATGTTACATGAATCAGACTCAGTGCATATCTTGTATGCTGCTATAAGTGTGCTGTCTCACAAATGAACAGTATTGATAGCCAATCTATTTTTGATGGATGATTGCGCAAACTTACGGTCTGGACTAAAATACGCACTTATTCATGAAAAATGGAACATTTTCCTTATACGCGAGCACGTCACCTGTTGTGATTAAAGCACTTATTTGTTCCGGAGAGTAAATACGTCAACAGAATTATTACATGCTTAGAATTTGTGATTGCCATCCGTTTACTAAGGACACATTGCTTAAAATTTCATGTACGAAAGTTGGACATGATGTGCAAAACTACACAGGCGGACAGGAAATAAATTTGGTAATGAATGTGCTTAAAGCATTTAATATTAAATGTGCAAATATTCATGAGTGCGAGCATGCCCCGGCATCAATGTCCAGTGTGCAGAAGGGAGCGGCCAAGTACTGCGATGTGGAGCAGATGAGGTGTGTTTTAGGCGAACAGATGATTTCTCTCTATTCGACGGCGGCCCGGGGATCTGAGGTTGTATGCAAGTAGACTTCCTCGGCTTTCAGCGCGTAAGGCTGTTCCAGGTTTTGCTGCTACCATTTTCTACGAGCACGTTTTTGTATGCCACTGCACAGGTATGTCATTGACGCAATTTTAAGGTGGTATTCTTCTAGTACGAGACCCCACATTGGCCATATGTGGAAGTAATTTCTTGGAAAACTTTCCAAACTTGTTAATGGCTGATACCACTGTGATCCTGATTCATAAACATTTTGTGAAAATACTAGTTGGCAAGGACAGATTTTAATAATTTGCATTAAGCCAGTTTTGTGAACGATCTATTCCATTTTATGCTGTATAAACTGTGAAATGATATACGTGAAAAGTATACTGATATATTTTTAATTGTAGCGTTTTCCGAGAAAATACTAGCTTGTGATTTTGCACATATTTACTAAGGAACTCTAAATACTATTAGAGTATTTAGACGCTATCAAAGTAAATATCAAGTGTGAATGTAATGATTCTGCACTTTGCGCATTAAATACTTGAGACACGTAAACATGTCTCAGAGAGCATTTTTGTAGAACCACCTTGAAGGACATCATATGGTCATGCATAGAAAATATTCTTACGCAAATGTACTTGACAAGTAGTAGTAAAAGCAGGCGAGTATTGGGCCGCGGTAGATAGGGATTTGAGACGAGACTGCCTTTTGCCCCGCGAGGGTGCCTAGGTATTGTGAGTTGTGAAGCAAGTGAGGCAAGGTTGAGAACTCCTAACACCCCTGTAGGGTAGAGGGCATCTCAACAAGTACTTCAATCGATCATAGGTTGGGTAATCACTTTAAAGGATTGCACCATGACTGGGAATGCAAAATTATGTGCATAAAATCACCCAAAGCAACCAGATATGACTGAACCTTAGACCTAGCAACTGTATCAGAAACAACAAGGCCAAACCAATTGAAGTACTAGGAAACCGGGGCGGATCCATAAGGGAAGGGGAAGGGGGGCATAGGGGCAATGGCCACTCCTGAGACTGCTCAAAAAAAAAAATGCCAAGTAAAAATAGGAAAATTGTACTTACTTTAAATTCAGACTTTACCCAGTGCTTTAGAAAAGGTAACACACAACTCTGTTTTGTGTTGCAACATTATATTTAGCTCTGATGGTCAAGCCCACAAACCCCTCCCCTCAACCGTTATTCCCATTTCCAGCATCACACAGTTTCGCTTGTGCACCTGTTCACCCTCCTCTTTTGTCCTTAAACGTGATCCCACTTTCCCATTCCGGCATCACAAAGCTACACAATATACAGCGGGTAACTCTACTGTATTTGGTTACGCTTAGCATCTATTCAACACCTTCATCCTTCTGACCTTCATTGATATTGTTTACTACTATCCTTCAAGAGTATCAGTAACAGCGATTAGTCATTTTGAAGTGTTGGGAGCTGCAGATGCACGTGTTTGTGTTTCCATCTGCCAGTGAGCAGTGTCTACTTACTTGCAAGTTGCAACCTTTTGCTACATCACAGGACTTTATTTATGGCAGGCAACACCCTTAAATAATGGAAAGTAAAAATTAAACAATTAATATTATGGTTTAATTTATTGCCTCAATAACGTGCATGAATCATTTCACATATGCAATGAAAATTCCACTACCCAATTTGATCCACAAACTACCGCATGCCAGCTGCATATTATAACATATATGTTTTACACTTCTCAACAAACGGCAAAGGGAAACAATAATTCTTGTTCGAACTGCCACAAAATGAACCAAATATTATATATATATATGTGTGTGTGTGTGTGTGAGAAAAAAAGACAGCTGGAGGCGTCCCAACACCAAAACGATTGACACATTCTGAAAAAATCTGAAAATGTGAAGAAGGTTTCACAACAGACTGATAATGGAAGTGAAGTGGAACATCGTCAGAGCGAAAACTCAATTACTGGGGGTTAACTGGAACTGGAGGATCTGAATTCATCTGATCCTGAACGTGCAATAACCACATGGACAAGGGGGGGGGGGGGGGGACATCAACACCCTCTAGTACTGGCGGAGGAGGTACTATAATGCTACACTACTGGGTGAATGTGATATAGGAGCGTACATTGGTAACCAAGTAGACGATTACACACAATGCCAGTTATTAGACAAACCTTGGCAATCACCAGCAGGTTACATATACCCACATTCCATATATATATACATATATATATATATATATAAAAAGTGGGAAATCCATAAAAAGCTTTTTAAATAAAAGTCACATTTACAGTCGCCACTGCATACAGGGTTGATTGCAAATATTGTTCGTTGTTGACTGTTAGTGGTAAGGTAGGCCAGAATCAAGGTGTTTCATTGCAGATTGCAGAAGTTTGTGACAAAGCCTTTAATATACTTCGTGAAACTTTATGGCAAGGATGGCCATTTTGAAACACATGATAAATCTCATTAACACAAGGATAATGTCAATGCGAGTAAGGACTTTTTGAAATCTTACCATAAATAAGAAGCTGAAGTAATCAATAGGCTAAATTCGCAACATTTGAAGAAAGTGGAGGAGAACAGCGAGAAGTTAAGGCCCATTGTAAATGTATCATATTCTTGGGCTGACAAAATATGCCACTATGTAGCCACCGTGACGATGGAACATTGTTGCATAACGGCAGTGATCAACCAAGCTTAGTTAATGAGGGAAATTTAAGAGAAACTGTCAGATTTCGCATTGAATCTGGGAACAATAATCTTGAAAAGCATTTTAAATCATCTTCTTCAAGAGCTAGGTATATTAGCGAAACTACCCAAAATAATATAATAGAAACATGCTTTGAAGAGATAAAAAATCTCAAATCTTAGATAAAGTTTGCAAGACTACATTTTTAGCATGTTATTTGATGAAATATCAAATTATTCTCACACAAAACAGTTTTCCCTCAGTTTAAGATACCTTGATCAATGTGTTATTCGCAAGGATTTAGTCCTCTTTATTGATGCATTTAATGCAACTCCCGATTGCGACATTCATTGTGTTCTGACAGTTCTGATGCTGACTGTAATGAAAAGGACGATAAAGTAGAGACTATATTAACTGGTTTAGCTCTGGGAAATATTGTTGTTAATATTCTTACTGAAATATAGGATACTGTGTTGGCATTGGAACTAATGGTTATTCTACAATGGCTTCTGAGGCAGTTGGTGCGGATAGTGAAATTATGAAATTTGCACCTCATTCTGTTAGGGCCACTTGGAATAATAATGCATTAAATCTGTCAATTTCAAAATCCTCAAATGTACCAAGTATCTGAAATTCCGAGGTGCTTATTAAATCAGTAATTGCCTTCTTTAACAAGTCTCCAAAAATATAATTTGTTCTTAAGACAACTTTAGGAACTAAAATGGCTTGCAGTCTTTATGTGAAACAAAGTGAGTTCAAAGTCACTATTCCATAATTTGTTTTCTTCCTAAAGTTATCAATGTTCTTGATAAGATATCTAAGTAGAAAGATGCTAAGATATCATCAATAGAACCAACATTTGTGCATCCCCTATGTAGTAGTGATTTAATTCTCTCTCTTTCTCTTCTCCGATTGAAGTGCTTAAATATACACTCCCACTAAGCCATTTGCTCCAAACAAAATCGCTTTATATCCACTGTGCTGTTACACTATTTCTGACATTAATACTCTCAAAAGTAATTGTGAAAATCATGTAAATGATTTTAGGAAAGTATATGTGAAATATTCAACTTTAGCCTCTCAGCTCGGTTGTTCTATTCTTAAGTCCTGAACAGTCAGAACACAGACATGTGAGGAATAGTATCGGAGGTCAATTTAGACACTAATGGCGGACTATGTGGCGTCCATCTTTCAGTTAGATTTTCAGAAGCATTTACACAGTCTTTAAAATTAAAACTTCTGATGTCACGTAGTATTTTAAAACAAAATGCACCAAATGAACGCATGAAATAGAAATAAAGTCGCTTGCAAAAAAATAAAATTTCATTTTCCCACAAGGTTATGCATCAACAGTATCTGATATGCATCAACAGTATCTGATTTTATATATATATATATATATATATATATATATATATATATATATATATATATATATATATATATATATATATATATATATATATATATATATATATTTTCTCGGGGAAATTAATCTACGGGAAGTAAAATTTAGACGAGACCAAAAGACCAAGGAAATACCAGAGATAGTGCTTGAAGTATTTGATGACTGCGGCGCTGATACATTCCCTACAATTCGTGTATTACTGCAACTTTGGTGTACTATTCCGGTCAGCATTGCTACAGCCGAACGCTCTTTTCCTACTCTCCAGCGAGTCAAATCTTCGGTTAGATTAAGAATGACAGGAGCGATTGAATGGTCCTTGCCTGCTACACGAATATAGATACTTGAAAATTGACCCTGAAAAAGTTATGGATTGATTTGCTAAAGAGAAAGATTGGCACATTGAATTTGTAATGTAACTGAATTATTTGGTATTTGTCTGACGTACGTAGATACTTGAAAATTTACCCCAATGAATTTGTTTTGTAACTGAATTATTTTGCCACGTATGTATCATATATAAACAAAAAATCCTGTAACATGTAGAATACTATTGCCTTTGTCTGAAAAAGTCAGATAGATTTTCCAAAAGAGATATTCTGGTGCCTTGAATTTGTAATGTAAATTAATTATTTTGCCACATGTATCACAAATAAATTAAAATATTGTAACACATAGAATAGTAATTTTTCAAATGTGTTTTGTTTTTATAATTAATGGCCCCTCCCTGAACATCAAGCCTGGATCCGACCCTGTATACAAACACCTGAAGTGATAAAAGATTACATTTTCAAGACAATCTTTCAAAGGTGATTAAAATTTACACTTGCTTTGACATTAAAATTATGTTTATGTTCTCAGTGTTCATGTAACCTAAAACAGTAAGTTTGGGAAGTTTAAAGTAGAAATAAAACATTCCACAATGCATAATTATAAAATATAAAAATATCTGAAAACTACGCTCAATATACAGGAAAGTGTTGTAATTTTTGCACATACATTTTTTAAATAAATTTTCTCATGGACAGAAAGGAATTTGTTCCTACCTTTTGGCTATTAACAAAGCCCAGTTAAAACACATTCAAGTGACTACACTATAGTTTGAATATAGTTGAAAACACAGTAAATTTATTCCGGCAAAACATAAGTACAAATTTCACAGTACAGATAATTTGATGGTACTGGAATTTAGATTGTTCAAATGAAACAAAGAACAGCAAGTAATGTTCAGCTTATGATGAACTGGTTTAAATGCAAATATCTCTATTGCTGTTAAAATTTATTTTAAAATGTGAAAAAAAATGACAATAGGCACCAAAGAAATTGAGCATATTTTCAATTGCACAGTTTATAGTTGGAGAAACAAAAATTTCCCATAATGTTCAATAATACCAAATGGATATCAATGTTACAGTGCATTAATGTAATAAATTGTATCTACATTAGCAGAAAATGAGAATTACATAATCCTGAAAGTAAAAAGTAATAATGAAGTGTCATATGTATTTATTCAACCATTACACAATACAAGGAGTGGAAGAGGGGATGACTCAGCAAATAACAAAATGTGACAGAATCAAAGAGAAAAATTGTGTTACGACATAGAATTGCAATTAAAAAAAAAATGGCTAGGGCTTTTGTTACATTTTAAAATAGAAACACTGCTACGGAAAGCTTTACTCTGTGTAAAATCCAAATTTTGAACATATGATTTGGAACTGTGCGATTACATTAAATAGTTCTAGAAGAATCAAGGGGAAGGAATCTCAATGGACGAGCAAACAACTGATACTCAATATCAGACATTTCTTCTTTCTTATCTTGTATACAAAAAAAATTAATGGAAAATTTTTAAAGTTGAAATACCATTTTTGGCGTAATTTGCATTATACATTAAACTAATAAAAAAGCAATTCCATAAATGTAACTATGGCAATGTCACATGCAGCTTCACAGTTTTCTTTTATTACCATTACCATGTCCAGACCTACCACTCAAACTTAAAATGTTAATTAACTACTCTATAAATGACATAAATCTATTAGAAAAACACAAGCAAAGATTACTGTACAACTGGCAAACCATAGTCATGGATGGTGATAAGATGGAACAGCAGCAGTAACATACTGAAAGGAAATTTAAGATCCTCTGAGCAGACCTGTCTCACTTGAGAACTTTAGAAGCAATATAGAGGTGACCAGTAAACTGCAAACCTCAGAAATTGCCTAACCAACAGCCCGACAGCAGGAACATGACATACCATATTTACACTAGTTTAATACCCACCTTTATATAACACCCATCATAATTCTGAACTCCATAAATTAAAAATATAAAATATTCATGTATAACACCAGTGGCAAAAAAAAACAACCTCCTCTGTGAATCAATTAATGCCACCCCTCGACCAAGAAAACAAAGAATAGACTCACCCAAGTTATTTTTATGACTGTAGTGCTGTAGCCTGTAGCGGAATTGAGTTCAGTCTACTGGTATTAGCTCTAGAGCTGGTAGTGCTGAGCGACTTTTGGCTTAAAAATGGGGAAAATGTGTGCAAGTTATACAGCAAAATTTAAGTAATGCGCTATGCAGAGGAAAATTGTAAACAAGCTACAGCAACACAGTTTTCCATTAATACGCAGTGTATGCCGGATGTCTGAAAAATAAAAAAGCTGCAAAGTCTACCTACAAAATTTTTTGCATAACCAGAAGTAGAAGAAAAGCTGCCAGTGTTTGTCATGAATTTAAGAAAAGATGATTATTAGGTTTGTACCAAAATGCTGCAATTGGAAGCATGTAAAATAGTGTGCAAACTCAACATAGAGCCATCAGAATTAAAAAAAAGTGATGGATGGGTACGAAGATTCATGAAGAAGCAGCAGCTTTCCATTCGCCACATGAACTCACTGACAAAAAAAATGAAAGAAGAGTACGAAACAAAACAATGCTGATCAAAACCCTGTGTTTTGACATGCCTGAATTTAAAATCTTTCATTTGTTGGAGAAAGTTTTGTTCCTGTATAAAAAAAACCGGGTGCAGAGAAACAGCATTGCATAGTGATGTTGGCCAATACTGCAGATGACTATAAGATTCCGCTGTATGTAATCTTCAAAAACAAAAAAAATGTGCAGAAAGAATTGTTTCCACCTGGAATCATAGTAAGGGTACAGGGGTTGGACGACTGACAAACTGGTTCTGGACTGGTTAAATGTTGTGTGGAAATGTTGGCCTGGTGGTTTACTGAGAAAGTTTACCATGTTCATGTTGGGCAGTTTTTGTTGCCACCTAACAGAACAAGTGAGGAGAGGTAACGAAGACATCTATCTTATTGTTATCCCAGGTTGTATGACAAAACTCCTGCAGCCTCTAGATGTGGTGAATCGATTATTCAAAACAGTATTCCGACACCAATATAATACATGAATTGCATCACTGCAAACGGTGTGTGTGTATGTAGATCTTGGAGGCATGGATATCAATTTCCAAACATATGATTGCTAAAAGCTTTAAAGTGACGGGCATATTAAAACAAGACAGCACAAAAGATGATATGCTGCTAGATGTAAACATGTTTTCAAACATTGATTCTTGCAGCGATGGAAGTAACATATTGACCAGAGGATATATTATTTTCAGGTGTTTTTAACCAAATACAGTGGAAGCCCGGAATATCACAGATTCGGTTATACCGCGGGGCAATTTATGTCCCCCGGCCTAAATAAATAAATAAGTGGAAAGTGTGCAGTCAGTTAAGAGTATGGTCTGTCACTGGGTGGTCATCAGTCGGGGACGTTGATGGACGAGGCGGAGGGAGCGGCCGCATATTCTCCCGCCTTTCAGCACAGAGATCCATTTTCTGAGTCTTTACAGCCAATAATGTATGTTTTTCCGTATTCAATTTCGTTGGCGTGGTGTGAAGCTTTGATGTAAGAATTCCTAGTGGTCCTTTTTAATGTGACCCCTATTATACCTGTTCTGCTGTTTGGTTCTAAACAGACAAAAAAAACTATGGCAACCTTTCCATCTTATCTGGGCATTTGATCAGTATAGGGGGAATGGCATGGCCATATTCCAAACCGTATATCATACTCGCAAGTGTCCTGTTTTCACGCATTTACTGGCACTTACACTTACAAATAAACATGAAATGTGTGTGTGTGTTGTATACCATAATACGTATTCATTATAATAATGCTGTACACACTTTAATTGTAATGTGTGTATATAGCAGCTATAACAGTAGGTCTTCCCATTTTCGGAAAAAAAAAAAATTCCAAATTTAATGTGGGCCTCGAAATGCATGCTTCCAAGTCATTTACAGGCCTATAATTAATTTCCTATGGGGTACATATCTACGTTATCAATATAATTATGATGTAGACACTTGGATTACAATGTGTATATAGCGCCCATTTGGAATGTTTCCCATTTTCAAAAATAAATAAATTATAAAATTTGAGACGTGCCTCAAAATTTGTGCTAAGTCATTTACAGGCCTATTATTAATCTCCTATGGAATATAGCGCTACATAATCACTATAATTATAATATATATATATATATATATATATATACACACACACATACATACACACCGGCTATATGCTACATCCTCCCATTTGCAAAAAAAATTTCCGAGCAAACGCACTATTGTGGACAAGGCTTAGTGCAGGAAAGTGGCCTTTCATTGTATGCCACAAACCATTCCCTTTTTTATTGTTTTAGTTTTCCTTTTGAGAATGCAAATCAGACGAGCAAGCGACATGTTTCACATCATGTGAGGCACTGATAGATCCCATCTACAGTGCAAGCGTGCATTCGAGCTTTGGACGCGAGCTTCCTTTCTCATCTCACTTCCTCCCAACCAGGCCCAGCATAGACATAAACAATAATCAATAAAAAGGGGGGGGGGGGGGGTGAATCCCCTTCTCCAACCCGCGCGACAACTCGCAGCGAACACCGCCCTTGGTGGAACAAGTACATCCTTTGCCTGGAAAATGCAGTATTCTTTAGTTATTCTTGCTTGAATTCATGTGACCCCCTTCATCACAGCACGTTTCTCTTGTTCTGTTTCCCTCCCTTGGGCAATGTCAAGACCGGTGATCCAGATAAAAAAAAATATATATATACATAGTTCCCATAGCAAGGGGCTAAACGTTTCACGAGTTACTGCATTATATAACAACACTGGCCCCGTGTTTGACAGATGTGCCATGCCCCATTAGAACACTGGTTTTTTATTTTTTGCTACTGAACTAAATCACTCCCGGAACAGCACGGAAAGCTATAACGTGGGTATGAGTTATGTCCCCCAACAGCTGTGTTACATCAGGCTTTTACTGTAGGTAATGAAAGCCACAGTTATTGAAATTATTAATGTTGTAATTGTTTTTATGTTACGACTGCAACAGAGATATATAATTGCTTTGGTTTGTTTATGACAACTTAAAAGTAACATGCATGCAGCTATAATTATTTACATAACTAAATTAATTTTGTTTAAAAATAAAACTTATGTCCTTTAAATGATTTGTTTATATTACATCACTTGGAACCTAGTTATAACTTGGTGTTTTTAAGTTAAATGAAATACCGAGTAGTAATATTTTATTTAAAATTTATGATCTTAGGATTCAAATAATCTCATGTATAACACCCACCCAAGATGCAGATATATTTTCTTGACAAAAATATGGGTGTTATACTCGTGTAAATATGGTATTCCATTTATAGCCGAGTCAGGTTGTAATATTGTATTTACTTGTGTATAGTACGCCCTTTTTCCCCAAAATAAAGGAAAAAATTTCTGGGCTGCGCGCTATACACGGTTAAAAAAGAGGAAGGAGAGGTAACCATAAATTGTCCGGGGATGTTGAGGGAAGTGGAGGGACTGTCTCTGTTGTCTCACCTCTCGCTCTTGTATCACTCCTCTCCCTTCTCTCTCTTTCAGAGACCCTTCAATTATGTGTACGTTGAAACCCCCCCCCCCCCCCCCCCCCCCACCCCACCCAACCAATGGCATGCTGTCATACCACAAAACCAGTGCTGGTATGTGTTTACGGACCCTCACCCCCTTGTAATAACACCCAGATGTTGCCTTTTTTTTTAGAAGGGTAATGTCAATCTAGCATGGCAAAAAAAAAAAAAAAAAAAAAAAAAAAAAGAGTTGGTCACTGATAAAAGGAGAAAGAGAAACAAAGCTGAAAATATTGAATATTAGGAGCATGAGGTTTACGGATTTTTTTAATTTCGGCTTTTTGAACTTAGTTATTTAATTAAAGTATTTTCCAAACATATCACAATCACCACACATTAATGTAAAAAAAAAGAATAATTTTTTCCAAACTTACTAACAGGCCGTCACAAATTTTTGGTGCAATTTTTATATATATAAAAAAAAAAATTTCCCTGGAACTTGTTGCAAAAATCATGGTGGACGCTATACACAAGCGTGCACTATACGCGAGTAAATACGGTAAAAATAGAACAAGTATATGGACCTTTAAAGGCCAGGTTCTGAGGATATACGTATTTGTTTGCCACAAAATGATACTACACAAGAGTACTCAGAATAAAGCTACTGCCATTACGATTGGTCCTGAATGTACTTTTATTATGCAGTACAGACGTGTTACACCACACAGTTTATGTTACCAACGACTAGGTCGCATGAGATTGATCCTGGAACGTGTTTAAGCAATTTGCATTATTATTTATCTTCCACCTGTTGAGCACGCTTCTAATTAAACACTGATAAGTGTAATTTTCCACAGCAGTAAGCAAATGCTTTCTAATGGGAGTTGATAAAACTACGTAGTTTTACACACCCATACACTGCAGTATAAAACTGAATTACTGCATGTGTATATTCACAGTGTTCGTTATTATTTTTGCTGGAAAATGAAAATGTTCTGCTGGAATTTGCATTGAAATAAACAGTGGAACTGAACTTAGTGGCAGTGATTATATTCTGAGTGAGTGACAGGAGCAAAACAGAAGAAACTAAAGTTGAATCAAATTATAGCACGACTGGTAAAGGTGGCAACAATTGAGAGCCTGCTGAACAAAATGCTTTTGTATGGGAACCAGGTAATTTTTGCCCTACTATTTATAATTTCAATGACAGAATATCTGCAAAAACTAACTGGTATGCAAATAAGAACATTCAAAATATTTGTGAACCAGGCACTACAAAACAAAATCCACATTTTACACACACAACACACACACACACACACACACACACACACACACACACACACACACACACACCCACACACACACACACACACACACACACACACACACACACACACACACACACACACACACACACACACACACACACACACACACACACACACACACACACACACACACACACACACACACACACACACACACACACACACACACACACACACACACACACACACACACACACACACACACACACACACACACACACACACACACACACACACACACACACACACACACACACACACACACACACACACACACACACACACACACACACACACACACACACACACACACACACACACACACACACACACACACACACACACACACACACACACACACACACACACACACACACACACACACACACACACACACACACACACACACACACACACACAACACACACACACACACACACCACACAAAATTTCCATGCTTTTCACAAGTCTGAATAAAGGTCAATAAAAGGGTATTGGTCCACAAATCCTCCTGGGGCTGCTGTGATGTAGTGGTCAGACTACTGGGTTCGGATTATCACATGTGTGAATCATACCAGATGATGGCCCTAGTCAGCAGGTTTTCTTGGTGGTCTCCTATTTCCCCTGCCCTTTCACTCCGGTGCTGTTCCATACTAACCTGGCTTCACCCTCATCGGCTCCCAAGACCTCAATGTTAAGAGTAGCCCAAATCTCACCACTCCACAAATCATCTTATACATACACCAATGCACAGTGTTTTGTGACAAAATATCTGATGTGATTGCAGTCGAGAGGATTCTTGATGTACCGTAAATGTATGTACCGATAAACCATATCCACAGTTATTTTTCAGCGGTTCCAGTAAAATTCCTCTATAAATAATGACAATATTTCCTGTTTTTTTATTATTTATAAGATGTATCGCAGATCAAAATATATTTCAGTCACGTCACCTAAGATTACCTGCAAAAATATTTTTTAAGCTGGTTGTTTATGCAAACGTCTAACTGGATGTGAAATACTTTAAACGCACTGCAGTTTATCCCCACTGCGGCACGGTGCTATCCAGTTCGGCTGACGGACTGGCATGCTACCTCCCCTTACATGCCTGACGTGAGGGGAGGCATTTACCTAGCAACCAGTGCGGTGTCACATCCTCCCTCCCCCCTCTCTCAGCCAAGCACCTTTCTTCCCCTTCATATAAACCGTTGAGAGGGGAAGCCGTCGTCTAGCAAAAAAAAAACTGTATCCTCTCTATCTGCTGCGCACTTGCTTCAACAGCTTTACACACCGGCTAAAAGTGTAAATTTAATCAAGATTATTCACTGCTACAAATAGTTGCACATATTGTTACTCGTATTTCAAAGCAAAATTATTTCGCCTGAAAATGTTATGCAATACATTTTAACGAGGAATTATGAATTATTTTTTGGAAAGAAGTTTTCTTTTGTCATTAAAATGTTTTTTCTCCCTTAAATTGATGTTTAATCATATCTGGAGTAAAACCAACATGACCTTAAAACCAAATACTAATTTTAATCAACAGACTTCATCCTTGCAAATAAAATTATATGCACAGAAGTGTATACTTAACTTACCCTTGTCACCAAAAATTGTTTGAACATCGAGCGACTTGTATTACCAAGCATAAAGTTAATTTATAGTAATTTTTTGCAGGGAGATAAGAGGATTTATGTTAATTTATCTCCATACACACACATTGTTTGAATAATCTGATATCCTGTAGGGGCCTATTCGACAGCTCTTACTGTCTAACAATGCATAAGCACCACGCCTGAACACAGCGTATCTCACATCAGGTGTAAGTTTGCGGGAAAATCAGAGGTAGTTTCGAACAATTAATTATTGAAGACTATAAATAAATTTCAAATGCCTTATTAAATTCATTTCTGCCTCAAAAACACATTTTTTCAAGTGAAATATTAATTACTTTTAATCACATATTTGCTATGCGATCACAGCATCACCAGCTCGTGTTCTCCTCTTACACAGCTGGCGGGGAGGGAGCTAGTTACCAAACAACCAGCGTGACGTTGTGCGCCCTCCCTCTTGCTGCTGACTGGTTTGGAAGGAGGGGTAGATTGTTTTCCTCCTCACACCGCTGAAGCTACGCCTTCTCCTTCTTGCACATTGTAAACACATTGCCTGATCGATAACCACTCAGTATGTACTCAGATGATCTGAGGGTGCATGAGACATTTAAAATTTGGCTAGCATTCTGTCTCGTATTATTTTAATTTTCAGCAGGTTTGAAAGTTTTGGGTTGGATTGCATTCAGTGTTTGATAACAATAAATTATATTCAGTATTTTGTAACGTTATATTTTTATTTAAAAGAGTTGAGGTGAAATGTTTTTAACGTATTACCTAAAGTAATACAAATATGAAAATGTTTTTAAATTCTTGTTTTTATTGTGTTTATTAGTTAAACTTTATTCACAGATAATATACAGCTCTCTTTATTCTCCACATTAAGGCTCACGTCAGAAGTTGCATTTTATTGATGTACATGGCAGAACCCTCATCTACTGAAATCCTGCATGTATGGAAATGTATTGACAGTCTCAGGAAAAATGTACATAGGGAGTCCACTATATCCACATTTTTGTTTTAACAAACAGCTGGACATCAACTATGAAATGGAAATGGTTAGAGACAACCTTAAAATACATATGTGTGATATTTTTTACCCATTTCAGAATCAAGTCATTATTGAACAAGTACTTTTTAAATGCAGACTGTGTTTCAACAGTACATTCAAAGCAAAATACATACATTTGGCATAAAATTGTTGGTTTTTTTGTGACTGTGAAATAGATTTTATTACTTGTACTGGCCATACCACCATTAATCTTCATGACATAGTGGGTACTTTAGAGTCCGTGGTATCAACAATCACGACATCATTTTTTAAATAAAGGCCACATCCAATTTGTGGACAACTGGTATAACAACCAACAGTTCACATTTTTGCACCAAAATAGGAAGAATGCATGTAGCACTGGGCAAAAAAAAAACAGGAAAGGAATCCCTAGTAAAAATAAAAGGAGACTTTGAGGCTGGAGGCATACAGATACAATTCTGTTTGTATGCTGGCACTATGCACGAGATAGAAATGAAAGAGAGAGGAAAGAAAGATCTTGCTACTGGTGAGAATATTCTAAAAACAAGTTATATAATAAAATGCAACATGAACATAGGGAGCATTGACATGTGCAACATGTTGTATAGCTTGGTCTACTCTGTGCGGGAAAACCACAAAGGGATATAAGAAACTGCTTTTTTTTAATCTTCGCTTTGTTGAATGCACAGGCAATGCACAAAATGAAAACTGGAAAAATTGTTTACTGATCTGCAACTCAAAATAATCTCAGAACTGTTAGGAAAATATGCAACATTTGAGTTTATGAAGCGAGGCAGGCGATTACTGTGAGAGGTATCAACAAGACACTAAGGACAGCACTTTCTAGCCACAATACCACCAACTGAAAAGAAAATTCCTCCCATACAACCATTCTGAGTTCGCTCACAGGCAAGATATGGACAATAAAATCAGGAGACACGGTACCCGTGTAAAGAGCATGCCATTCCATTTTGTTAGATTCTATGTTTTATGAAATATCACACACACTCAAAATTAAAATCTAAGTCAATGAATGTGCGTATTTAGTAAATTTAATTTTCAGTTAGTAAAAAAAAAAGTTTCCAAAACAAATCAATTTTTTTTGTTTTGTTACCAAATTCAGTTGAACACAGATGATCCACTCTATAGTTCTTTCACGACTGGAACAGACTTATGAACCTTTGAAAAAACACCCTAGCCATTAGCTGCATGCATAGCTAGTAAAAAAAAGTGGCGGGTGCTGGTGCGGGTACAGCACCCGCACCAGAATCCGCCACTGTTCTGTTCCTGTTGGGAATGGACTATAGTCAGATTCAGCACTTATAGGGTTATAAGACAAATGACAAAAAAATAAATTGCTATGAAATGTGTATCTTGTAAAATGCCAGCTTTGTGCGACACTTTATTTCTCTAGATATGGGCACACTGTAACTATAATATCTATTTTATTGCATCAACTTATTTTTTTATTACATATAATTTTGAATTTGCTGTGAAATAATACTTACTTTGCTTTGGAAATGAGAAAAAAAAACATAAAATGGCGTTACAGGTAGTTATGGATGTTAATCAATATCCCTTTTATTATTTGAAAACTTGATGTATCTGTGAAAAGAACCCATATCTTTCCAGACTACATTTTTTAATGTTTTATTATTTTCCCATGTATTTGGCAGTTTCAAATATCAATTATTGGCCGAACTTTACTAGGCACGTATTTTTTGAAAAATATCCATAAATACAAGCTACTCACAGTAAAGTGAGCACTTTTAAGGCCCTCCAGCAGGCATAGTAACCAAAAAATATTTTATTGTGATCTTAAAGCTATGAAATGTACACAGTGTGTTTATTAGTCACATGCAAATCTTTGTATTAACAATTGGTGTAATGATATACAAAAAACTGAAAGGAACTTTTAAGTAATGCCTTAAAAAGTGCTCACTTTACTATGAAAAGCCTATATATGAATCTGTGGATTCTACTGATAAATTTCTTCTGCAGTTACAAAAGTAAGTTAAAAATATACCAACAATATATGGGCTAAAAGGCAGTCTGAGCATTTGAATTTTTAGTTCAAACATTAATTTAAGGCAATATTATAGACATATTTAAGATTAACTCTAAGCTCATTCTTAGTGTATAACTATACGAAGATGTTTGATCACTGCATATCTTGTTAACTTTTAAATTATTCCATGGAATTGCCTTGGGTTACTGCCTCCATCCTATGTACAGATTTCATGACATGCATTAAATTATAAAACTTTAAAACTTTAAAACGCTACATATCAAATAAAAACTTTTCTGTTTTTATTCTGTTTTCATGCCATTAGACATGCTACTACTGAACAAATTATAATGATGGGAAAAAAAAAAAAAAAAAAAAAACCTTTACCAATATACACTTGAATGAGTGTAGTCCATTTTAGGCTGGATGAAATGTCACAGCAATGCTGAGGACTCAAAAATGTTGTTAAATTGTAATAAAGGACTGTACTATAAATTAATATTACTGAAAAGTTTGGTAACCAAGAACTTGCTCATATGATGCTAAAGTAAGCTTAATTGTTAGATGTGATGTAGAGATTAATACTGCCATATAGTTAACAATATTAGTTGGGGAAAGCACATTTACTGCTTGAGTAATGTTAATCATACGTAATAAAAAAGAATTAAATTATACTAAGTTTGATTCTTGTATTGCTCCAGAAATAAAAGATATTTCATATACATTTGTTTTCAAATTGCAACAGTCTTTAAATTATTATTTTAATGTGAGTGAATCAACTATTACCATACACCATTGCTGAGCTTTGCTGTATGCCGCAGAAAAAAATTCAGAATAAATAACACACAAATGTTTCTGCAGAAGGAATTTAATTTGTAATTAAGAAAACAAAATGAAAACACAAATGAGTAAATATGAGAAAAATGAGGACACTATATACAGATGCATGCAACACTGGATGATACAACAAAGACACAGCAGACTTTTTACAATAAAAGTTGCAAAAGTTTAGGAATTGTGCTCAAAAATATGAACAGATTCTAGTTCACCAAATGCTGTGTTGATCAATTTTTGTGAACACATCTGTTTTTAGAATTGCGAAATCCTGAGGTGTTTGCATACATTTTTATAAAATCATCTCATTGTTAATTGGTTTCTATTAATCTTGTTAATGTTTCAGCTTAACTTCTTTTGTTTATTATTTACTTCATTCTTCTGTACAGTTTTCGGATGTTATTTAAATTTATTATCAAGTAACACACTTCTCAAACACCTTTAGTGGAGTGTGTTGCCCTTAGAATGTGATGCTCCAGCATTTATGCAATCATTTACGAAGTGTTGTGCATGTTGTCTCTATGTCAAGTTTTGAAAATGTATAAATTTCTTGAAAATTTTACATTTCAGGGTAGTTGATTTTGATATGCATATTAAAAATATGTCATCAAGAAAGTGATTATGCAGCACCACAAAATGTAATGTAAAGTTAATAGTAAGCATATAATTTCCATGGAATAATTTTCTAACAGAAACAGGTTTTCCAGAGGTCTTTAGCCAACCATACATTATGAAACTGTAAACAGTGTTATTACATAAATAATTTGGTAACATTTACAACAAACTAGTTGTTGAACTTTTATATTATAGGAGTCTCACAAGACTTAAGGGGGGGGGGGGGGGGGGGTGTGTGTGTGTGTGTGTGTGTGGTGTGTGTGTGTGTGTATATATATATATACATTGAAGAATCTGCAGTAAAAAATTTATTGAAGAAATCCATATTCACCTAGCATTTTATATACACATACAAGCATGAGCATGAAAAAAAATGTGTGCGCACGCACGCACGCACACATACACACACTCTCTCTCTCCCTCTCTCGTGAAAATATTAAAAGTTTTTACATTCAAATAAATATTGGCAGCACGAAAAAAAAAAGCTTAATGCCTTTGGGGAAAAGTAAAGAACAAGTTTCCACACTGCATGTTAATATAAAACATCAGTTTACTTTATACAACTGTATTCAGTAAAATATTGATTACCTATGGACAAAAATTGTTTTCACTGTGAATTAATTAACAGGATGGTCACTCCCTCATGATAAATAATTGCCAAACTCTTCTTGGATTTTGTGAAGATTATATTCATAGTCAGTAAAATAAAATATAATTTACACAAAAATGGAAAGGAAATAAAAAAATTACATGAAAATGAATATCACGTTTCCACCTGCTGTGAAAAATTCCACTGTTCATAAAGACTCAACTAAACTGCATAAGTGATGACAGGAAATATTTTGAAGCTTGCACATAATTTTACGATATTACAAATAAAGTGTAATACAATAGCGTTTCACCTTTTTGTAACTAGCCATAAAACACAATCCACTTTCTTTTTTTCACTTCTATAAGTTGGGTTCTTTTCCAGTTCTTTACTTTCTTCCCTTTGAATGTGCTATAACACCAAAAAACTATCAAAACAATATAGTAATACTATAATGAGTAAAAATGAATTAGGTAATGAATACTTTACCGCTGAACAGAATAATGTACAACAAAATAATTCCAGGTTCATGATACAATTCCCTGATTTTCCTCTTTCAAGTTTTTCATGTTGATTAATTACATAATATGTATTTTGTAACACATGTATAATTTTGAGACACTTTTCAAAATTGTTTATACACTATCAGACTTTTTACATCACTGCAAAAATGAATAAGCATTGACATATATCCTATTTACTTGGCAAATGTCATTACTTCGTATAATTTATCAATTAACATATTTTATTTAACAGAAAACAGTCCAATGACTCTATAACAGGGATACAGTGCTGCTTTAAGAAAAGGAAAAGCTACATAATATATTTTTTTAGTACCTTAGGTTTTTACATGAAATAAGAAAATATAAATAACTTTCCTGTACATTTAATACATTAAGTGATGTAAACGGGATAAAATACAGTACAGCTAACATTTTTAAACTCGCTAACCCAAATTCTAAAATTTTCGTTTGGTCCCATAAAATAAGGCCCCTTTTTTTACTCCCTTGAAGAGTGTTTATTTTAATTTGTATCAGATTCACATTTGGCAAACATATTTCTTCCTGAAAGATTAGCAAAGACTTGATGGTAGAAATGTAACATTAAGTGATTCTATAAGACAGCCAAAAAATTGGAATGTACATAAATTACAATACCTACATTCAATGCCCATTAAAAAAATTTTTAACTACCATAGGAAACAAAATCCACAAATATCTGTATCACAATGTTTACTTTTTTTGTTGCAAAACATATTTTTATATAAATGTAACCCTTTATATCATCAGTTTTCTGTGGTAAATATCTAAGACATTTACCTTCTATGTCATTTATAATAATCAGTCACCATTAAAATAAATGATGGTGAAACACGGGACAGACAGCCATTAAACACATTTGTGGAGAATTTTCTGAGCTGCACGTATCAATGGAGTTAATGTGCTAAGATCCATGCAGTTTTCTAAAAATGGATGATTCAGTAGCTGATCTGCTGATGCTCGTCGTTCAAAATCTACTTGTAGACAACTATCCAAAAAATCCTGAAAATAAAATTGAAGATAGCATTTTAGCAAAAACATATCTATAAACATGCATGTATTCCAAAAATTTAGAAATGTGTAATGATGTCACAGGGAAGTTGTACTTCAAGTTTTCTTGCACAAAATATATAACAGTTTCCTTTAAAACTTTAGGTTTACTATAAGAAAATGAAATAAAAATCAAACATCTCGAGTCGTGTTGAGGCATATTGACAGTTACGGAGTTCTTTACAACATACCAAGCAACAGGCATGCTGCCTGTTTCATTGTTAAAGACATCAAACAACAAGTTGAATGATGTCAGTAGACGTTTCATGTGAAAAAACCTGCACACTGCAAATTTCAGAGTTAATGGATTCCACTAAAATTTCCTATCTGATAAAATTGGGAAGATAATCTAAAAAAAAAAGCACTTTAAATTAACAGTTCCATTACATAGCCATTTTACATCAGATACAAAACAGAAAGAGCAAGCATCATTAAAAGTTAAAATTTCAGGTAGAATGTGTAAATTATGAAGGTGTGAATGCTAAAAATAAAAACAAATCTTATAATACACTGGAAACACAAATTGTTAATATTTGTCGAGGCTGCTTGCTCTACATGTCTGCCTTCCAATGCATTAATGCTTTAACAGAATAGTATAGTCTTCCATGTAATATACACATTCATGAGCAGCTGAATTAGAGATAAGTGCCATGGGCTCCACAAGACACTGGAAGTGGTTAGGAGCCATACTGATCCATTGCCCACATGTTTCTCTCAAAACAGCATCCCATATGTGTTCAATGAGATTGCGGTTGGTCTGTGGAGTGTTCATCCAACCACTTGGGACACAATTCGGGAGCGGTGGGGCAGTCCATTGTTTTGCTGTAGGTACAGGTTTCCTGCAGAGCGCTGTAAAAGCAAAAATAGGTGCACATGATCTGCCAGCAATTCCCTTCACCATTCACCAGTGAGGAATGATGGTATGTGAACCAGGGAACCTGTTTTATCCCAAATACACAGTCCCCATGCAAAGATAACACCACCAGCCTGAACTATACCTTGCTGACAAGAAGGATCAAATGCTTCATGTGCTTGGCAATACACTTCTACTCTATAATCGCTGTGTACCAAGGTGTACCTTGACTCATCCATCCAGGCTACCTGTTCATCAAGGGTCCAATGTCAGTGTTCCCGAACCTATGTTAATCATTGAGCCTTGCCACATGCGGTAAGTAGATGTACCCTAGTGGGTCAGCTGCTTCTGTACATCGCAGCGAGGAGACTGTATGGCTGCTCACAGGTTATGGTCCAGCATTGAATTGGCAAGTGCTCTGTTTGCTTTCACCTACCAAAGTGACTGTCATTAATATGTTGTATACCATGGCATTTGTCCTGGTGGTCCATAGATATTCCAGTGCCTGCACGTCGGAATGAGTGCTCCACATGTCTGACCTCATTCTAGTCACACTTGGCTGGTCACTTCTAATTGCCGGGGTGACCAATGCACCATTTCACAGACAGGCAGGTGTGTATAATTCAACTGCCCTGATTATATACAGTACAAACTCGCGTATTTAACCTCAGGATAACTGACTACTCTGGATAACCTACTGTCTGCCTGCAGTGCTCGTCGTAACATGAAATCAAGTCATTGCACTCATCACAGCGAAAGTAAGCAGTGAGCTATTGCAGTGAGCTACCGATTGCTGACCAGTGCACTTCAATAGTCCATTGAAGGTTTCTTCAAACTTTTTAAAACAAACTTTTGAAAAATCACCCCAAGAGTAACATGTTCACCTGCTTTTTAAATAACTCGCATACCATTGTAATAAAATTTAAAGTATACTTTTTATTTAAAAAAACTTTAACTGGTATATCTGTTATAAATTATAATTGTATTATTTATAGTATTAATGCTTAATCTCACTCCCTCTTACTACACATTTCCCTCACATACATCTTACATCGGCAACTGCCTCCTCATAAACTGTTTATGTACGGTCCACCAGGCTCATCAACCTTTACATCATCACTACATCCCCCTTTTTAAAAAACTAACATTTCTCTTTTAAAATGTTTGACATATTTAGCAGCACAAAGTATTAAGTTCATCTTGGTTGGTGGGCCGACTCAACATGTGGATCTACCCTCACACTCAATCTTACTATGTTCATACTCAAAGCCTTTGAACCCCTCTTCCTGATCATTCCCAAAACCACTGAACCTCTCTTCCAACTTGTTACCCATTCCACTACCTTCAATAGACTACTCTGGGTTCACCCTAGTAACACCACATTTGCCTAACCAATACCACTTTTTTACACTTTCATTATGTCGTGGCTCTTTGGGCTAGTGCTCCTTGCTTACCGAGGACTTCAAGTGGTATGTGTTTCTGCTCTTTATTCTTCCTTGTTTGTCTTGAATGAACACAAATTTCTAGGTTGAGCACTTTTATTATAAAATGCTTTATTATGAATGTCTTTCCATAACTGCACTTCACAGAAGTCGTTCCTGACTCTGGGTTTTAGCATTGTCTCGCATATTGGTAGCTGGGTTCGGATCATTCTGCTGAACAGAAGTTGAGCTGGGCTACAGCTCGAGCCCATTACTTGGGTGTTCCGGTATTCTAACATCATGTGTAAATCAAGCACACGCTCTTTACATTCCTTTAACATGATCTTGCATATGTTTACCGCCTGCTCAGCCAAGCTATTGCTGTGTGGATAACGTGGAGTGGAAGTTTGTATCCTGAAACCATACTTTTCACTAAACTCGCTTAGGTACAGAGAATTAAAAGGCATGTTTTTATTAATCAAAATACTAGCAGACTTGCCAACTTTTAAAGTTTTCAATAAGTAAAATAGATAAAAACTATTAATCCATGTGTAAACTGCCCACAGCAATTTCACATACACTAATTTTCTTAAAATTCACATGTAATTTCGAGTAATAAAATTTCCTTGCTTTGGGTGAAACATACATTAATTTAAGATAACTTTCATGCTGTATTAATTTTCACATTTAAAGTATTAATACACTTACCATAAAAGTATTAAAAAATCACTTTGTAATATACAAAGTCCCTATTATGCAATGATTTAAATTTAAAAATGACATTTAAAACTTATATATCAAAAATGTGCATATACTCTCATGTAATTTTTCGAACTAAGAAAGCTTACAAATTTTATTTATAAAAACAACCACTCCTTTTTTTATGGATTAAGTCAGATACAGGAAATGTGGGTATTGTTCATCGCCGGATGAAAAACATTAATAGCAATTCTACTGCTATGTGAAGTAAGATAAATTTATTATTGTTTGTTGTTTTGTGTTGGTCATTTTCACAGATTGTACACACACAAAATAAGTCAAATAAATATGAAATACTGGTTGTACACACAAATGGCACGTAAAAAATAAAAAAATGTACTTGCATTCAGAATACAGAACACAAGATCACTAAATTTTGACAGTTCTAGAAACGTAGCATGGCTGCAATGTATCCTTGTTAAAAAAACTGATCTGTCTATGAAGAAAACAATGAGTGTAAACAAATGCCATGATCAATGTAGGTTACCATTCCAACTTACCTTGTTTTTGTTATGACAAAGTCATACTGCTAGGGCTCTGTTAATTTTATTAACAGTGGATTGAATGCGGTTGGGAGAGGCTTTAGTTTAACGTCTTTCATGAGACAGTGTTTTTTTTTTGCACCTTTTCTTCCAAGACTATCATTTTTAATTACACATTGTTTTAATGGAAGTAAAAAATTGGCTCATTTTGTAAATTCGTGATTTTATTGGCATCAATTTAATGCTTCAAACGGACGTAATATTTCTACAATTGTCACTGGAATGCTATTAATAAGTTAATTTAAAAAAAATTATGCAATAGCGACTTTATATATTCCACAACTTATTCTTTTTTAAACATATAGCACAACATTTTTATAAAACATGCCTAGTGTATTTTATGTACAGTCATTTTAAAAATAATTTTATTTATACAATCGCATGTTTTAAATGTAAAAACCAACATGGCACTGATTTTGTCACTTAGTATTTTTGCTAACATCCACTAGATACAAAATAGAAAATACCAAATTACCAAATACGTCATCATTTTTGTATACGAAGTTGGGTTACGTGATCATTTTGTCAACAAAATCTGCCAATTCGGATACGGCCTCAAATTATTATAAAACTGTCAAGTTTTAACCTTACCGGAAGAAAACCGATAATCAGTAGTTAGTACAAATTTGAATATTATACACGCTTGAGACGTAAATATTTTTGGCGAAGTTAGTTTTTCATACAATAAACATGTTATTTTTACACTGCAAAACAGATCTGAAATAATGGTTTTCTACGCCACGTATATTTAAAAAATTTTAATAGTTGCTTCAAAATATGTTATTTACAATACACTAACTTACTGTTTGTAATTTCAATTTGCAACTCCCCAATATACGTTGTTGTTACAATTCTTACTACACGTTTCTATGCCAGTGATACAAATTAATTAGCTGAATCATTAAATAAATAACACATTTGACGGCTTTCTGAAACTAGTAATCTCAACTACATAACCAAAACACTCTTCGTGACAATGTGAAAAATGGCGGACCAAGCCATTCCGTGTCAATAATATAACATTTCACCCATTGAACAAATGTCGCGATACTCAATACGGACCGATATTGAGGTATCAAAGAATCGAATGTTCCGTCTAGTAAATATTCACTCTAAAATTTTTTCCAGTATCGGAATTTGGAAAAAGTCATGGCGTTTTCGTAAAATCGCAAAGAGGGTATGATTTCCGTACATTTTACAGAAAAATCGTAAAAGTTGGCAAGTCTGTACTAGGTATGCCACGAGTAGCGAAGATATTTTCTAGTGCCTTCATTATGTTAGGTGCATATTTTGAGTGTAGTGGCACTAACTGATCAACTTGGAATAGCAATCGCACAGGACTAGATAACAATGGGAGTCAATTTCTACAATGTCACACGCTACCTTATGGAACAGCAAAGTCTGTGGTTCCTGCAAGACCACTGGTTCTTTCGGGTTCCAAGCACATTTTACTATGTAATTTTCTATATCCACATTCATGTCTCGCCAACAGAAGAGAGTTTTACCTCCAGCCTTTATTTTGGTCACACCAAAATGTGACTAGTGAAGATTTTCTAACACAAATCCACTTATAAGGAAACAGGAACAATAATTCTATCCCTCAGAAACACCAGTCCATCTTCTATTGCAATGTCATTTCTCAACCTGTAATATATTTAAGCAACATCTGGCACCTTAGTTCTAGAATTTTGTCAGTCCTTCGAAAACCATTTGCTCAGCTCACTTAACAGCACATTCCTGTCTGTTTCATGTTGGAAAATACTTTTATTTCATCCAACATTCTGACTGAACTTCGTTCTCAGGGACACATCCACATCGTCCACTGCAGCCTTTGAGCAAACTCTACTCAGGGCATCAGCCACAAACAATTTTGAGACAGATATATATACTAACTTGAGTTTGTATATACCGGGCTTAAGTTTAATGCTCTGGAGCCTTTTGGATGGAATTTTGCGAATGTTTTCTTCATTATTGACAACATTGGCTGATGATCTGAATGATAACCTCATGTCCATAAATGTATTGGTGGAAATTTTTGCAAGCAAATAGAATAGCCACAAATTCTTAGTAGATTTGTCAATAATTAACTTCTGTTGGTGAAACATAATTTGACACATAACACACTGATTTATTTTGGAGAACACAGCCATGCCTTCTTTGCTACTATCAGTTTGGTTTACAATTTCTTTGGCATCTTCAAACATTTGCAGGAGTAGCTTCGTGACTAATATAGTTTTTAACTTATTGACACACACAACCATGAACACTCGGTTCCCAAACAAATTCACTATTCTTCCATAACAGGTTTCTCAGAGGGTTGGAGACCTCAGAAAAGTGTGGAATAAAATCCCTAACATAGATCGCAAACCACAGAAAACGATCCAGCTTACACTTTGGGGCATCATATTTGAGAATAGCGGTAATATTATCATCATCTGGACAGACCCCACCATCACTGAAAGTGTGGCTTACATATTTGACTTTACTTACTTTGTGCTGGAACTTTTGTGAGTAAAATTTTACATTACATTTTCTCGCTCTGTCTAACTCCTCAAACAATATTCTGTCGTGAATGGGTTCGTCTTCAGCAAAAATAAGTAGGTCGTCAACATAAATCATGACACCCTCTATATCACCAAGTTTCTCTGTGTAGTACTTTTGAAACATCTCTGCAGAGATGTTCAAGCCAAATGGTAATCTTGTGAAATGATAGCAACCAAACATATTTGAAAATGCACGGTATTTTGCATTTTGGTCATCAAGGCTAATGTGCCAGAATGAGTTCTTGAGGTCTAAGACACTTAAATATCAAGCATTGCCCAGCCTTGTAACTACATCCCTTACAGTCGGAATTTCAAAACATTCTTGGACGAAAGCTGCATTTAGGTCTACGGGTTCCAGACACAATCTCAAAGAACCATTCTGCTTTTCCACAATCGCTAATCTGTTTACCCACACATATTAGTACATATTGCTACAATACCAAGATGACATAATCTTTCTAACTCACTTTTCAGTTTGTCCCTGATTTTATTGTGAAGTCTATGAGGGGAGTTTGAAGTTGGAATATAGTCATCCTTTAGCATAATTGTGTATTCTTTTTTAGACTTACCAATGCTCAAAAACACATCCTTGTAGGTACTGACAATGTTTTTGCTTGGAAGGTACGCACACTTCACCAATCAAATGTTTCTGCAGCAAACCCAGATGGTCACAAGTTCCACTGCCTAAGATGGGTACAGAGACCTCATCAACAATCACAAACATTTTGCGTGGACTGATGTTCCTACAAGACAAACTCAAGTCTCAGCAACCTACAACTCTGATTTTAGAGTTGTACGCAGCAATGGAAATAAATTCTTGTTGTACCTTTGCACCAGTCCCCATCTGCTGCACCAAGGAAAATGTTTTTAGAGGAAGAATATTTCCACATCCACCCAAATCTAGTTTGAAGTATACACTGACAACATTTTCAACAAGAAATGTTTCTATCCAACTCACTAGAGAAACACTTCTGTTGGCACTATCATCGGTGACAAGATCGCAGTAATAATCTTCAAAGTCAAAATTACACTCAGGATTTGCATCATGTTTTACCTATGTGACCAACTGATGTGTAGGCCTGGTTTCACCGGGGTGAGCGCGGCACACTATAGCAAAATTATTTATCTGCCCAGAAGATTAACATGACTTACCTCGAGCAGGACAATTCAATGGATCTTTTATATGATGGTAGCCACACCATTTACAAACAATCTCTTCAATATTACATGATACGAGATCGCTGAGCACTGTTCTGTTTGTATTTTGCTTTGTCAATGCTGATGCAATCTGGGTTTACATGGCGGATTGCATTATCTGCTTAGCCTGGACTGATGTAATCTCTGCAGTTCAAAACTGTTGTATTGTTTCTTCTAAAGAAAAATCACCAATTTTCAGTACTCTCTCCTGGGTCAGGCGATCTTTAGTGCCATACAAAATGCTCTCTCTAAGTAGGTCATCGGTATTTGAAAACTCACAGTAACGCACAAGTGTCTTCAAGCTAGTTAAAAATGTGTCAAATGGTTCACTCTTCTTTTGACTTTGGTAGTAAAACAATAAACATGCATGTAAAATATTCTTCTTTGGATTGCAATGGGTTTGAAACTTTTTGAGAACAACTGCCAAAGTTTTGTTCTTAACCTCATCATTGGTGAATGTGAGGGTATTGTACACATCTAAAGCCTCCTCGATTACAATGTTGAAGAATATCACCATTTTTCGCGACTCAAGACTGTGATACCAAGTCCCAAGCTTCCAGGTAAAAAGTGAATGACTGGTTGAATTTCTTCCAGTTCTTGCTTAAACTGCCGCAAAGCAACAATTTTCCAGGGACACTGAACCCTCTTGCCATGTAGAATCATGAAACACTACCGGCCAACACTATTCAGAACAAATCAAAAGAAACCTTGTAAAAAAAACATTTATAGTATGCGTACAAGTACAATATTTCTCGGTATTATCATACAGCAACTGCACTGTGTATTATTAATTGTGTTACTGTTTAATCCTGCTCCCTTTTACTACACATTTCTTGCATACATATTACATCGACAACTGCCTCCTCATACACTGTTTACCATCCACCAAGCTCGCAAGCTTTACATCACCACTACAATAATATTTACTTCATATTCAATATGAATTGAAAAGGGAGAACAGGGTGTTGGCAACGGTTAGTATAAAAGAGTTCACAGTTAAAATGTTTTGTTATAATCTAGTTTTTGGTATGCTATTTGTAAATTAAAGATTTCCTATTGAAATATTTACATTTTCAGGTACCATTGGTGGAAACATATTTCACTGTTACTGCTAAATATACCAGCGCAAAATATGATGTCGTGTCTTTTTTCACATTTGAGAAAGAAACTTGATTGAAAGAATGGAGCAGGATGTGTCACTTTTTTTTTTACTCTATTATTTTCAGTGCTAGTAGCTGGAAAAATTATACATGCTTTATATTTTTTTTATCATATTTTATACTTATTTCAGCAAAAATAATGACGTTTGAATCTGTGGTTTAAAACTGAAACAAAATTTAATAATTGAATATATTTTGATGTGATGGTGGAACAGTTATGAGTGAGTGAGTAAAGAGATTTGGGCGGCTCTTAGCAGCGAGGTCTTGAGAGCGAATGAGGGTGATTGAAGTGAATATGGAACGGTGCCGGAATTCAGGGACGGGGAAAACAGGAGATCCGCAACAAAACTTGCTAACCAATGGCATCGTCCGGCACTATTCCGGAACAGTTATGAATTTGAAGCTGGCACAAGTTGTAACATGACACTGTGTGTTGCTCTTGCTTTTTATTGAACCATGTCAAATTTGCTTCCTGTGAAAGTACTTAAAAAAAAACCAATCCAAGTCTGTACACATAGTGTTTTTTCATCCTGCGTAAGCAAGTAACAAGGTTGTGATAAATATGTTTTACCACATCAGGAATACACATATTGCAATGTGTGCCATGTCAGATGTGAGTTATGATCATGAAATAAAAATGGCCATTATTGTGTAGTCTGTGTCATAGCAGTTATGCTGGGCTAATATATATGCATGTGTATGTATATGTGTGTGTGAATGTGCATGATAGCAAATATTGGATATGTGAGATTTATACATTTTAACCATAAACACATTTGATGATTAAATTTTTTATTTGGAAGTTATGTATGTTCATTATATCACAATTTTGTAACTTTACCCTCCCTAGATATTTGAAACACAATTGTGTAAAGTGTATACTCTTCTGTGAATTGAATGGTTGCTACATTCCCAACAAGTTGTTAAAGCTCAACCAGAAAATTTTAATAAATAAATAAACAAACCCTGTAAAAATTAAGTATGCAAAGAAATATGAGTAGCCTACAATATAAGGTATCGTATGCCATGTGTATGTTTGTAGTTGTATACCAAAAATAAGCTAAACTAGATCCGTGCTTGAGTTTGCTGTATTTTAATTGGACGGGATGTTTCTTCATTTTAATATTTATTCCAACTGAGAAAGGGATCCATGGTGGTGTAGTGGTTTGACTGGTCAGACAACTCATCTCCTACCTAGGCTAACTGGGTTCGATTCCTGAGGGTGATGGGGGGGGGGGGGGGGGGTGTAATTCCCAGACAATGCTGCTGGTCAGCGGGTTCTCTCAGGAATTTCCCATTTCCCCCACCCATGCATTCCAGTGTTGCTCCATCTCAAAATCTTAATGTTAAGAGCCTTTAAATGAAATTATCCAACACACATCAATGAAATACTATAGTTTTTCCCCCCACAGTTTTAATATGTTCTGAACATGTGGCACTTTTTTACTATATAATATTTTATATTTTTACAATAAATGTTTATACTATTGTATGTCCTATTGTTCTTTTCAAATGAAGTTTAATAATATGCAGCATATCCGATTGTTGCTAATCAATCTACTAAATTGGGATTGAGAATATCATGGCAATATCAAACCATGATGTAATATAATTATATTATGTAACAATACTTCGACAGATATTTTATCAGAAATGGGTGCTGCAATTGTGTTGCATATTAATGAAAATACAGTGATATGCCTTAAACTGATATGCCAGATTAATAGTTTATAGTTCATAACAAAGGGAAAGCTATCTTATGAGAGAACATGGTAATTTTACAAAACAAAGTAAAATAAATGTACCTAATTGTCAAAAACTTCATGAGAGAAAAACATTACTACCTGGAAATTTTTTGACAGTGTGTTCCAACGAGGAACTTGTGGCCTGCCTATCGCGGCAATGAGGTAGAGTGCTCGTAAGGGTGTTTCTTTCAAATATGGAGGCTCTCCCTCAATCATTTCAATGGCCATAATACCTAATGACCAAATGTCTACTTTTTTCCCATACCGTTTACGTGTGACAACCTGTAACAAAGCACAGTATTAAAATAAGCACACAGATAAAAACTTTTTTTAAGAATGCATATTGTAATGTCATATATGTTATTTTTGCACAACATACAAAACATGGTTAAACAAAAATGCAAGAAACTTACAAGCTATTTTATCAACGATAGCTAGTATTGGAAAACACTGGCAATGCACAGTAGTGTTACAGGGCAAAAAATTTTCTGTTCATGCATATGACAAGATACTTTAGCCATAATTATTTTGGGAAGAAAGAATTGTTAGAGTGTAACAAACACTGCTGACATGTTCTCACATCAGTTGTTAAACTTCACAGAGTTATCTACAGGCCAGTGTACTGGTGATCCGGTGAGGCAGTCAAGCCTGAAAACATAAAAATTAACATGAATAATTTTTTAATAAACAAAATTTAAGGCATGGCCAGTTGTCACAGATAACATGCAGCTGTATTTCAAATAAGTACAAAGAATACAATATCATTAAGATGTAAGAGGAAAGGAAAGGTAACACTGACAAAGAAATGAATCCAAGGAATGCAAAAGACCTTTATTCAAAAGTGGTATCCTAGAAGCGAGACAGAAAGGCCATGCGACAGGCAGATGGCAAGAAAAATGCAGTCCTCAATAAGGGATATGGTACTCCCAGTTGCGATGCAGGGAATGTATATTGTCTGTTCATGCTTAGTATGAGGTTTTCTGTGAGCTTATGAGGCCATAGCCCATTCCCCTTGTACTGCTGATTGCGGCTGCAGTAACATCCCTGGCAGCTGGCAATGTGCTGCCAGGCATCTTCTGACAATGTCCTAAACATTTTTGATTGGATCTAGGTCCAGGGACTCTGCAGGCCAACTCATGCTGCAAATATAGTCACACACTAACAGCTCAGCAACAGTCACTATACAATGAGATGTAGCTTTGCCATCCATGAAGAGGAACTCTGGTTTCAAAGTATCTATGAAAATAAATGTGAGGAAATAGCATCTCAGTACAATAGCAGTCATCAGTGACTGAAGCTACTTGAAAGATGAGTTACATATAGCCACCAAGCATTATGCTTCCAAAAAAAAGACTATGCTACCTGCAAACTGAAGCCTTTCCACTATGTTGGAGGGGTTATTGCATGTTCCCCGATTCTCCAGGTGTATCAGCATCCAGAGTTGCTAGTAAGACTGAAATGGCTCTTATTCTTAAAGAGCAATTAATCCCACTGCTGAGCTACACAGACCTGTGTTCCTGGCACCACTGAAAATGCAGTCTCTGATGGATAGGTATAAATGGCACACACCTCACTGGTCGCAGAGTAAACAAACCACCTGTGTGTAGTCTCTTGGTCCTGGTAAAAACTGATATTGGGCATTTAGTAGTGCACTGCATGTGTCTTGCAATTTTACCTGCTGTCTGCCATCAAACTCACCTCACCTATAGGGCAACATACAGGTTCTACACTACCATGGTTAATCATGGAAGCCCCTACTAAACCTTCACACAGCTGTTTTTGTTGTTCAAAATGACATCCATGCGTGTAATAAAATGCTGTGTGTGATCCAAACTCAACAACCCTAGCCACACTTTGACCTCCTTCCAACCTCCTAATGATTCAACCTTGGGTAAGGTCATCCAGATACTGTCTACATGGCTCTCTTTTCACAAATCAGACAACAACTCAATGTCGTGCACTGTGCAAAAGTTTCCAGTGTAATGTTGAAAATAGGTAAGCTATGCTCATCTTTGCACACACCCACAGTATGTCATGATGAATGTGCACATCCTTCTTTACTAGATACTTAGCAAACTCCTGATAGGTCTTGCATGAGCTTTGTTGTTTCTTTTGTTAACTTGGTTAACTTAATTGGGGAAAGGCACGAGATTCAAATTCTGTAAATGTGTCATAATAGATGAAAAATCAAGAGAAACATCAGTAGGCATTAATTTACTATGCCTCACTTCCACATACAATAACAGAAGTAATAGCTTAATAATACAAGGTGAGTGAAGAGATATGGGCGGCTCTTAACATTGAGGTCTTGAGAGCTGATGAGGTTGAAGTGAGGTGAATATGCAGCAATGCCAGAATGAAGGGGCGGGGGAAATAGGAGGTCCCGAGAAAACCTGCCGACCAGCGGCATCATCTGGCACAATTCCTATTTGCAAAAATCTCAAGTGAACCGGCCGGGGATCGAACCCGGTTCGCCTTGGTGGGAGGAAAGCAGTCTTAACAGCTCAGCCAATGTGGTCCCTAATACAAGGTGATACACGAGGTAGAATCCAAAGCAAGAGTCAAAGAATCCAGAACAATTTTCATACACATTTATTAAGAACAAAAAATGTACATTACAATGACATTTACAAATGTATAAATTATCTCTTGCACCAGCAGAAAATAATTTAGTACAGATATAGTTAGGCCTACACAAATGTAAAATAAAGAAAGCTTACAAGTACTGCCAGTGTACACGACAATGCATTTAATATGTTTTTTCTTGGCGACAAACTGTCTGCTTCTCTGGGATAGCGGTGGTTGCTCCCACATAAAGCTGTTACATACTACTGCCAAATCCTTCTCACAGGCTAAAAAAATTACTCTACCACAACTGTCCAGTCAGGGCATTGTGTGATTTGGTCATGGCCAACCACAACTCAACATGTTTCTGCACCTCTGCAAGCCTTTAAAAAGTAGCGTACTCCATCACATTTACCCTTCTCCTTCTACACAAATTGGACACAATTTTATACCGTAACTATTACCAGAAACTGCTTGAAAAAAACATATCTAGATACTACAACAATGGTCCTTGTCCATTCCATAAACTTTGAAGAGCAAAAATGCATGAAATAAACAAAAATACATATAATAATCCAATCAATTTACTTGAAAAATTACTACCCTTTAAATAAAAAATCAAAATTGATATAAATAAAGAAAAAAAGTAAATTATTTAGCAAAACTGAAGTACTTGAATCATTACATTACCCCCTTTGGTTTAGGAGAGATTTTGAAGAAACCTGTCCCAAATAGAAATCTACCTTACACGTAATGGTAATGTTGTAACATGGCAGTTGTCAAAAAATGACAACTGGATATCACAGTTAGGTTCACTTCAGTGGTAGAGTATGAGACAAAGGTGCCATGTTGAAACAAAAAAATTTAATTTCTGTCTCAGGATATTAACTCTGTTTTTATCTTTTAACTTCAAATATCAAATAACGTGTTAACAACACAAAAACGAAAGGTTTAACAAAGTAGACAAACATGGAACAGTATCACAGTAGTTCACTAGTTAATGTAGTCATATTAAAACTTGCAGCGTGAGGCATGGCACCTGTCATTGTGCCTCCATCATGGCTAGTTATCATTTGCTACAGGGCCTCTGGCCCTCAAAGCTCAGATAGGCACTTGCCTATCACCTCTCCTATTTCTCCTCGAGGCTATGTTACCAAAATAGAACTTGGCTGGGGCTCAAATTACCTATACGCGCTGTGTCTATCCCCACTCCTCACACGAAATATGGAAATCCTTTGCACGAACTCCTACCATTGGCTAGATCCAACTACGTCGCAGCTAACTTCTAAAACTAAAACTGCTTACATAAGGAAAACAGCATACAAAGTCAAAAAATAATCTCTAAATGTTACGCAACCTCAACTGCAACTTCAAAACTTGAAAAAGCAAACACATTACTGATAAACACTTGAATACGACCACAAACTTTAAATACTGATAAAACTTTCCTATACCATGTGGCACTAAAGAAAATAAAACATTTTCACTCACTCGCAAAGGATAAACAGAATTTAACCAAAAGTCTGATTTAAATTTATCTTAAAAACTGTTAAAAAAATACATAACCTGCAAATGTTACATTACCCCCCTTGATTTGGGAGAGATTTTGAAGAAACCTTTCCCAAATTGAAACTTACATTGTTAGCAGTTACTCTGCAAACTACTATGACCTTGTTCTTTACAACAACTTAAGTTTACAATTCAACAGATAAACTCAATTATATAATACAAAAAATATTAATTTAATATGTTAAAGCAGACTCAAGACATCTACTGGGATGCTGCTAGAAAACAATACATGTCACATATTCACATTACAATTACATCTAAACATTCATTCAGAGTTAAGGTTTTGGACAAATGTTTTTTATCTCAAACTTTTAAAAAATTGTTTACAAGTATCTGTCAAGTCAAAGAATTAAAAAACAATAAACATTTGTAAACACATTCAATTAAAAGTCATACATCCAAAATAAAAAAATTACACCATCAAACATCTCAAGAACAACAATCAACAAGATTATCCACCTCCACTTCTAACATTCCATAAAATTTCATAATATGATTTGTAGTATTCCTACATCTTGTTTAAAAATAATTTAAAAAAAATATGACTATGATTGTTTGAAACAAAAATGCTGTAATTATTTTAAAGTATATAGTTTCCAGCTCAGGTTTAGGTTGTCCATAGTATAATATTAACGAGTGCGGGAGTGTCATGCTTCATAAACACCTCTTTACTTCTTACGAACAACTGAACAAGGAAAACAGAAAAAGTAATAAACAGTAGAAAAACAAAGATAACACACTTGGCTATACAATTTGACAGACTTTAAAACAAACAAATAATGATAATATTTAACACCCTCCTTCAAGTTAAACATTGTGATAACTGAGACAATTCCAAACAATTTTAACTTGCTACAGTAAAATCATTAAGTGTCCATCAAAATGTCTCAACATTAAAAAATGTACAAACAAGAACTTCACAATATGCAACACAGAAATAATCAGTCAATTTACAATAAAATAATTTAGACGTGTGCCTAAATTAATTAAAATGTTAGTTTCAAACAGTCTCTAAAATTGACAAACTTATTCTGTCCGAAAGCCTTAGTGAAAATGTCACCGACATTGTCGCCTATACTGACATACTTGAGGATTACCAATTTCTTAACTACATCCTTCAGAACATGCATCCTTATGTCAATATGACGGGATCTCTTGCTATTTTCGAAGCTTTTTGCCATGTTTGTGGAACTCTGTGAGTATATAAAATAGGAAGCACTGTCTTGTTTTCAAGGTCTTGAAGTACACCTTGTAAATATACAAGATCTGCAGCTGTTGTTGCATATCCTATATACTCAGTTTCTGCTGTTGATAGTGCTAAAGATGACTGCTTCGTTGATGACCATACGATAGAATTATGCCCATGAAAAATTACTGCACCACTGGTACTCTTGCGGTCCGTTTTGTCTCCAGCCCAGTCTGCATCTGAGTAGCCGGACACTGTTTTGTCAGTACTTTATTCAAAAGTGAAACAGACTTCTCAAATCCTTTTAAGGTACCTGAGATTTCTCTTGTCAGCAGTCTGAAGTTGGTTTGTTTAAATGTCTGCTCAAAAATAATGTGGCAAAAGCTATGTCTGGTCTGCTAACAGTAGCCACATACATGAGTGATCCTACAAGTTCTTTGAATGGCAGATTTTTGTTCACTGGTTCACCAGAATTTACCTGAAAATTGTTCTCCATCGGAGTGTTAGCACCATTACAATCCTTCATCTGAACTTAACCAACATCTTATCAATAAGTTTATGTTGAGAAATTGTTATTTGATTTACTTCCCTTGTTACATTTGTTCCCAGAAAGTCCTTTAGTTCCCCAGATCTTTAGCATTAGACTTTGCTTGCAGTGATTGAATTAACTTGCTGCACTCCACTGATCTCCCTGTAATTAACATATCATCCCAGACAACTAACCAAAGATTCTCCTGTATGTAAAGGTATAAATCAAAATTTGATTGCTTCATACCAATAGTCTCCACAAAGGATGGAATCTTTCATTCCACTTACGTAGATCACACTTCAATTCATAAAGGCTTCTTACGAGTTTTAACACATTCCCTGGATCATTACTCACTTCTTCAGATGTTTTTATGTAGATATCAGTATCCAAAGTGCTATTCAAGAATGCTGTAGGGATGTCTAGCTGACGAATTTCCCAATTTCTTGAAAGAGCAAAGAATAAAAATAAACGTACTGTAGGCAGTCTGGCTACAGGTGCATACACATTATATGAAGACTCTTCCTGGAAATCCTTTGCTACAAGCCTTGCTTTCTTCGCATAGTCTTGCTTTGTTTTAAATACCCATTTGGTGTCAATGGCTTTTTCTCCTGGAGGTAAGGTGGCTGGTATCCATGTTTCATGTTGTTTAAGAGCAAGGATTTAATTTTTAATTGCTTCTTCCCAACCTTCACCAATTTTCATTGCCTCAACATAATCTGCTGGTTCACAAGCACATAAACAGTAGGCAGTATAAAATTCATAATCATTTAACTTGATAGATTAAGTAACTTTCCTTTTTGGTCTTGTGGGTGTCCGGTTACCTTCTTCATCAAAACCATGGACTTCTTCCTCTTCATCATCACTTGTGTTAACTATGTTTATAGGAATATTGTTTTGTTCACTTACTTCAGTGGATGGAGTAATGTTGTCTTCTATTTCCCTTACCGCTAGTTGAGGATTTCTTTCATTTGTCGTGAATAATACTTTGTTGAAAATCACATCATCTTCATCAAACACAACATCTCTTGACTGAAAGATTTTATCTTCTTCTGGATCCCATAGCCTATAGCCTATAGCTGCCTACACAATAACCCACAAGTCTCATACACCTACTTTTAGTGTACAACTTATTTGTTCTAGGTAAAGTGACCCAGGATTTAGAACCAAATACTTTCAATTTGTTCATATCCCGTTTTCCATGCCAGTAGTCTGCAGGTACTTTACCTTTAGGCAGATACATGGTGGGACATCTGTTTAGCTAATAAGTTGATGCAAATAAGGTTTCATTCCACATATGTTTTGGTAGACCTGTCTCTATGAGTTTTACTCTTGTTTTATTCAACAAGGTTTGATTCATCCTTTCAGACACTGGATTTTGTTGAGGTGTGTAGGGCATGGTGTGTTCTAACATGATACCTTTACCAATGCAATAAGTCTTAAAATGACCAGAGATTTGCTCTCTTTGTTATAAGTCCAAAATGTGTCTTTATCAACTTTATAAATTCAATAATATTCTGTGATGCCTCATCTTTAGATCTCAGCACCTTCACAATGGTAAAATGTAAATAGTCAATGTGCTTGAAAATATTTCTCCCCTTGTTTGGTTGGTGAATTAACTGGACCACATATGTCAAAATGGATAAGGTCCCCAATATTGTCAGACAATATTACATGAATTAAATTTCAATCTTTTTATTTTCCTTTCCACACAAACACTACATTTCTTTTCACTATATCATAGACCCAGGTTTTGAGCCCATTTCTGCCTAAATAACCAAGCCTTCTGTGCCACAATCACTATTTATGCTAATATTCCAATTTTTGTGTGCAAACTCAAAATTAGTCACAATAAGTTCCCTTTTGCCTTACGTTCCATTCAGAAATTGTTTGTTACTATGGTTGCACAACTCTAAGTGGAAATTACAGTATTTCCTTTGGAATTTAATTATGACACTGATAACAATTTTGAGATAATTCCTAGATAATGAGAACATCTACTGTCACAGTTCTTCCACAACATTTCAAACAAATAACACCTTTAATGTTACTAGTTAGGTGAGAACCATTTGCTACCTTAATAGTTATAGGAGACTTGAGTGGTTCAACCTGCAGCATGTGTTCTTTAAGTGATTTTTGAACTAGGTGTTCTGTGGCACCAGAATCTACAATAAAGTTTATTTTACCTGTCTCACATGAGTCAACTTCAGTAGAGAGAGCAACAAAAGAAATTTGTGATTCAATACTGGTTGCAAATGCTTGGTGTTTAAGTCCAAATTTACTGTCAGGAGGTTTACCTTGACATTGTTCTCGACTAGTATAGCTTGGCCTACCTTGACCATAACCTCTTTTGTTGAACTTGCCTCTTCCTCATCCTCTAGCTGGAGCTGAGTTCCTGCTGGGGAAATTTGGAATAAAGTGCCCTAAGCCACCACAGCCAAAACATTGCCAATTTGTATGATCTCTTGCACTGAATGAACACTCACTATCACTTTTCACAATATTTTTGTTCATTTTGAGTTCAGCATCTAGAAGCCTGCTTTTGACAAACTCTACTGTCAAAATGTCTGTAATTGTTTCAAGTGTTGTTACAATTGTATCGTATGAAGATGGCATAGTCAATAAAAGATGATATACTTTGTTACTCTCGTCCATTTTACTGCCCATTTCTTCTAAGTCTCATATTAACCTATCAAACTGTTGAAAATGTTCCTCTAAATCAGTCCCCATTTTACACTTTAAACTCAATAATTGCCTTCTAACATATAATTTTGACAAGATACTATTCCGTTCAAAAACATTCTTCAAACATATCATTTCAAAAGCCGACTTTGCATCTTTAACATACTCTATATGCCGATTTGTTATACATTGCACAATAATGAATCGCACCCTGGCATCCTTTAAAAGTAATTCCTTGTTATCTTACAGTGGTATGCCCTAGCATTTTTCCGTTACGTCAACTTCCAATACATCCTTAAATTGCTTTCCATCCTATAACCATTCCAGTCTAATATTCCAGTTGGAAAAATTCGATGGCAATAATTGCGGAAAATTGAGCTGCGATGCGGCCATCTTGTTCACTTGCTAAAGATGATTATTTTGTTTACTAAATGCTTACAAAATTCATATTTCACGAACTCCCCGCATGCATCACAACAATTAACTTATTTTCTTTTACTTTACTGTCCGGGACTGGGTCCATAACCTGTTATAATATTAACAAGTGCGAGAGTGTCATTCTCCGTAAACACCTCCTTACTTCATACGAACAACTGAACAACTGGCCAAGGACAAACAGAAACAATAATACCAACCGTAGAAAAACAAAGATACCACACTTGGTTATACAATTTGACAAACTTTAAAACAAACTAATAACGATAATATTTAACAGTCCACACTATATATGCGATATTAATTCTAGGTCTGCTCATCATTACTTTAGTTCCTTGCTTGGCTCAGAACACACCACTTTAAAAGGGGTCCAGGTCTGCAAAAAGGTTACAGAAAGTCAATGCCTTATTTACTTAAAACCTTTTAGTATCTATTAGGTAAGTGCTGACAAAAAGGTGACTCAGACCTGTGCCACCCCAAAACTTACTCTCATTGCTATGATCCAAAGACATAAAAAAAACCTGCAGCAAACTCTTCACACTTCATCTCTACAATACTACAACATTAATTAGTTGTCAACATTGAGAAAAAAAATTATGTTAAGTATAACTTTCGATTTAACATACACTGTTAAATTTAATAATTTTCACTTACTTCAAACTAACATTTCTTTTAAAAAAAATATTTATATTTTCACACTTGTACATTAAAATTCCTTAACTTTTCAAAACTTCATAAATAATTTTTAAATGAAATTCAAATAAACTTTTTAACATATGAAACCGATATAAACTTTTTAAATATTCATTGTTACTGTTCGGTATTCTGCTCAAAGTACAAGTACTATTTGGATAGTTACATACAACAATTAAAAAAAAATTACCTTTTAAAGCAAACCAAACAGCACAACTGTTCAAATTATAAAATTCTTCTATTTATCTTTCATTAAACTCCAACTTCACAATCCTAAAACTTTCTTATTATCTTCTTATATTTTAAATAATGAGAAAAAGATATGTATTAAAATGGTTTCTCATAAAATTATTTCTAAAAATTAAAAAAACAATTTTACTACTGTTAATACAGTTTTGTATTTACTTAAACATTTGCAAAAAAATAAAATTTTACAAACAAATTTACAAGTTACAATTCCTTCAGCACTGCAAAAATACAAGCACAAAAAAAACATACTGTACAATTGACAATCCCACCTTAACATAAAATTTATGTGTGTACATAATTTTCAAGTTTTGAAAACTTGTACTTACTTCACTTACTACCCAACTACTTGTCCAACGTTACATAGTCATAAACAATTCTGTGCATTAGAGAAAACAATATTGGTTCATATAGAAACACTCTAACCTTTTAACTTCTTGTTCCTAGTTATTTTCTCATATATATATATATATATATATAATATATATATATATATATATATATATATATATATATATATATATATATATATATATATATATATATATATATATATATATATATATATATATATCTTTAAAAAAATTGTTTTATACCAATAATTCTCTATAAAATAACCATGTACTGGCCAGCAAATCTGGAAAATTTCACTCACCTTAATAATTTACTACCTGATGTCTATCCCAATACTAAAAAAATGTAACAAACACAAACAAATAAAAAAAACCTAAAAACACACACATGCGCACACAAATGCACCTGCACGTGCACACATGCCCACACATTCATGCATGCACATAGCAGATATATATATATATATATATGTATATACACACACACACACACACACACACACACTTACTTTGGTAATTTTGGTACATAAACAAGGTAAATAAATTTATCTTGTACATACCCTAACCCTGCTTTCTCTTCCATCTCGTATACTTATTTTCAAAAATAATCATTACACTTAACACATTAACTTAGAATTCTTATAGTATCATTATAGAATAAATTTATTAATTAAACAGTACTAGAAAAATATAAAAAAACTAAACAAGGAAATATTAAAAAACTTAGTTATTTACTTAAACTAATTTGCAGTCTGCCTGCCTGTTTATTTAGTTTTTCCTCCATAACATTCTCACAATGTGTGTCCATTTCCATCCCTTCTTTCCCACAATCTTGCCCCCACTGTACTATACGATTTTCAGTTTCTCTACTGTTTTAAAGCTACCCCACCATTTTTTCTTTCTTTTTCCTCATTACTTGCCTGACCTTCTGTTTCCATTTTTCTTTTGTCTTACAAAACTTTTTCTGAATTATACATTACAATATTTTATTCGAGAGTACACCCCATTTTCAGAATAATCTTTTACTACTGGTACTGTATTCTCATTAAATTCGTACTGAGGCAACACTAACATCTAATTCTAACTGTATATTTAATATATTAGAAACATGTTTCACCTCCCATACATGAAGTTTCCCTTCATTTATTACATTTTTCATTGACACATTTGATTCACAACAGTTCGGTACACTACTTTCAAAATTATTCATTTCCCTCAGCAACTGATTTTCACTTACAGGAACTGAGTTACTCATAACTTTTCTACAATCATTATTACCCTCGTTATTTACATTGTCACAACTATTAATAACCTTAACCTCTGTTTACATTCTCACAAATATCATCTAACTTTTTATCATCATTACTTCATTACTTGGGGCATTTAACGTGGTTACCTTTGTATTACACTTCTTTCTAACCTCATTCCTTATGCCACTGACATTTAGTTATAATGTTAAATCTGTAAAACCCTCATTAATATTACTTATTGCATTTTGAACCTGATTAAATTTTTCTGTTAACTGTACTTTTGGTTCACAAAAATTTATTTTGTTAACTCTGCTTTTTGTTGCACCCTAAATGTCTGCAATTCATCTTTCAACTCGTTTTACAGCACTACATTAGATTCACGAGATCCTACTTTTTGTTGCAACCTAAATTCCTGAAACTCATTATTCATTAACGTTATTAAGAGGTCTATTTGATCACTTCAATCAGGCATTTATGTTATTTGAGTTCCCCTATTTACATTTCTAGCCTCTGAACCTGAACTGTTTACTTCAACATGGTCAGCCATTATGAATAATATATTTAACCTGTAAAATATTTTACTAAGGAGGGGAAGGATGAATATATGATGATGATGATGATGATGATGATGATGATGATGATGATGAGGCAAAGACGGAGCAGGAGGCAGATGAGGCGGAGGTGGAAAAGGAGGAACAAGAGGAGGAAAGGAGGGGGAGGAAGAAGAGAAGGAAGAAGAGAAGGATAAAGAAGAAGAGGATGAGGAGGAAGAGGTAGAAGAGGATGAGGAGGAAGAGGATGAGGAAGGGAGGAGACAGGAGAAAAAATGGTAATATCTCACAATACAAAACAAATTTTTCAAATGTTTACACTCGTAAAATTTTTGGCATATTTTCTAAGAGTTTCAGTTTTTGAACTGAACATAAATTATATACTAACAAACAACATAACCTATATAAACAGTACAAAAATAATGAATTGTGATTACTTGGACTGTTGGCTTCTCTGACGTAGTAAATATGTTTGTATCCTACTGCTGAAGAATTGTTGTCTTGGGAATTTTTCTAGCTCTCTGGAACACTGAAACGGAATGCTTGACCCTGGAGCACTGCTGTGTGGAAATCGTAGTTGTTTATGAGATGCACTTCAGTGCAGGGCATGTAGAAGCTCAAGCCTAAACGATGGGCGCCATAATTGTAATGTGATAAAGGATAGTTAATAGCCATATGGCAAGGCGCCATAATTGTAAGTCGCAGTTGTCAACAAATTACAACTGGACATCACAGTTAGGGTTCACTTCAGTGGTAGAGCACAAGACCAAGGTGCCATTTTGAAATTAAAAAAATAGAATTTATCTCTCAGAATATTCACTTGGTTTTTATTTTAAAAGATTCAAATAACAAATAAAATGTTCACAAAATGAACACTAACAGTTTAATGAAGTATACTAACATGGGATAGCATCACAGAAGTTCGCAAGTTAATGTCAACATTTTAAAACTTGCATCGTGAGGCACGGCACCCGCCATCGTGCCTCTGTGACAGCCAGTTATTATTTGCTACAGGGCCTCTGGCCCTCAGAGCGCAGCTGGCGCATGCCTATTTCCTTTACTACATCTCATTGAGCTACGTTACCAAAACAGAATTTGGCTGGGGCTCAAGTCCTCCTCTATGCGCTGTTTCTATTCCCACTCCTCACACCAAATATGGAAATTCTTTGCACTAACTCCTACCATTGGCTATATCCAACTACGTCACAGCTAACTTCTAGAACTAAAACTGCTTACGAAAGGAAAACTACGCACAAACTAAAAAAAAAAATTTTATCTCTAAATGTTACACAACCTCAACTGTGACTTCAAAACTTGAAAAAGCAAATACATTACTGATAAACACTTGAATACAGCTACAAACTTCAACTACCGATAAAACTTTCGTATTCCATGCGGCAATAAAGAAAATAAAATATTTACACTCACTCGCAAAAGCGAATGGGAATTTAACCGAAAATTCTATTTAAAATTATTATTAAAACTGTTTAAATAAATAACCTGCAACATTACAGTTGCAGCATTGGTCCTGCTCATAAGACCTGTCGATAACTAGCCCTGCGTAAGGGCAGCATGTTGCAGTGTAGCACCAGCTCACTATGCCACAAAGAAGTTACACTCTCCATACACTTAAGTTGGGTAGGGTTCCGGCTAGCCTCAGTCACGTCGAACACAATGTTGGTACACTTAGTTTGTTAAAATGAGAACAGAAAATATCCATGTTGGATTCAAAACAATTTATTTTTGAAGGTCAAAAACAGTTACATTCAAGTCAGTCTGACATCAGCCGATACGTCTTCCTTTTCATCCAAATGCACAGGTACAGCATCACAGTAGTATTTTATCTCAAGTTCATTAATTACATCTCAACTTGCGAGGAAAAATTAAGATGACAAGGGGGAGGAAAAAGAACACATTTTCCCTTGGCACCTATCGACCGCCCACATCCGCGGAAATGAATTTGACAGAAGTTGTTATTGAATTCCAAAAAGTTGTTGTTGAAGCTAAGATAGATTTAAGAGAAAAGAAGTAAGTTCTGGTTGGTGGCGTTTGCGGGTGTGGGCAAAGTTGGTCCGCGAGGTAGTTACCTCTACAAAGTTTGTACGAATACAAGAACGATTCCTGGGCTTGCTGCCAGTAAATCGGCACGTGCAGCTACCCCCCTCCACAAAACAAATAAAAAAATACACATTTGGCCGGAGCTCGCGACCTCCTGTAGGCTGATCATTACATCATGGTGCGCTCAAAACTACAAAAATGCTGATGGCATGGGAATCAGGAAAAAAAACTTAATCTCAAAAGTTGCATCACCTCGCTCTGATGCCTGGGAATCCAAAAGTGTCACATAGTACAGATAAATTTGTAATACAGCATAGCATTTAAACTGACAGAGTCCTTACTTCTAAACCATGGCATGAAAGGAAAAATTTAGACAGTTACACTCAGTGACAAATGAAACTGGAGAATTTAACAAAAAGTGAGCCTGAAAAACAATTATAAAAGCGAATAAAATGTGTATAAATGTAATGCTACACAGTGTGGACTACTGCAACACAGACTCTTACAAACAAATACATTGTTTCCATGGTAACATACTGAGGTATATATAATTACAGTCTATTCACAGTAAACAGGCCACATTTTAAAGTCCTTCCATTGTAAATAAATTTAACACTGCACTGGGCCTGATAACTATATTCAAGCAACAATCAAGCTGAATCTTTAAAATGTTAGGAATGTTAATATGTTACTTGTAAGCTTGCAATAAAATGTAGAGTTTTAGAACTATTTTTACTTCCTTGTTGCCAGTTTAAGTGAAAACCTGCATTCCAGTATGCATTGTAACACACATGTAGTTATGGGCAGTCCAAAAGTTGATTTTGAAAGTGATCACTACTTACCAGGAACAACCTATAAACTTCTTACAGGTAAGTAATAAGTGCAATTTTTGAGTTCCTTTACAAATTATTTGTTTATTATGTTTGATGTACAAACCAATTTAGAATTCATTACGTTTGTTGAAAATATCAGCTAATAAATGCATTACATCAATTTTTATGCAAAATTTCACATCTTATCATACACTGATTGCTTAAGGAGTGATGAGCTATTGAATCATATTGGTTTCACTTGCTGTCACTTTATACTGGAATTGGTATGAAACATAGTTAGAAAGGGGATCCAGGTATGCCCAAACTGCACAAGAGCCACTGCCCCTCATATCAGGCTAGTACTTTGAGCCAACTTCCTAGCGCCTGAGATCAGAGCCCCCCAAAATAACAGCTGAGTCAAAATCACAGAAATTAGCCCAGCTGAGAGGCCCCAATCCAAACACCAAGAAGTCACAGAGGCCAACGTGAAACGAAAAATAATCGCCAGTGCAACCTCTCAATGCAACAACCACAAGTCAGTCAAAGAAAGTCCAGCTCCCACAAAATAATAACCTCTTATCTTAGTTTATTCTCGTTTACACACTGTTGCAGGCCTTGCCCACATTAACCAGCAGATAGGGGTCAATATTGAATTTTCACATGTTTTGAATTTAATATTTTTTTGACACAAAAGAAAAAGTCAATTATAAGGCTAAAAGGAGTTATTTGAACTCAAAAACTTGATTGCATAAACGGGATGATATTGTCTCCTAGGCTAGTTAGTAAAAATAAAAGCATGACTTTAGTTTATAGGTTTATTACCAACAAAAAAAAAATTCTTTTACAATGCAAACACAAGTGCAAAGCCCGAATGCAACAACATATATAAAATATATAATTCATACAATGAGTATTATGCGTTTCAGCAATTAAATTACTATACCATTTTCTTATTTTGTTCAGTTAGATTTCAGACTTTAAAGTTAAGTGGTGCACCCATGATTTTATTTATTTATATATATATATATATATATATTACAAAGAGAAAATTCAGGGGCCACTGCCCTAAACACCATTACTGTAAAGCTTTTCAAATAACTTTTTCTTTGTTTTACTTAAATACACAAACAGTTTTTAGAAAAAGATTAAGTTCCATGGTGTAATTGTGTGGCTAAGTCCCAGTAGTAGTTATTATATTGGAACAGTTCCGAAAGAAAGCACAAAAAACATTGGGTTCCACTACATGTTGAAATTAGCGCGGCTGCATGCAAAGAAAAAAAAACCCAAAAGATATTCTGACCAAATGCTGCAAACTGTGGTCCAGAAACTCCAACACACCGTGCATGGTCTCAAATCGGCTCCCAACCCAAAAGGGCCATCGGAAAGGCAGCTACAGCCTTCAAGGATAAATTATGATGCAGGAAATGGTTGCCCATGCCGATGACCACACTAAAGTTTCATAACATGAAAAACATCACAAACAACCTGGCCATAGCCACTAACATTTGTCGGGGGACACGAACACAAAGTACAACAAATCACTCACCTTTGGCAGTCTTAGAAAGCAACCTAACTAAACATTGCGTTGAAAGTTCAAGCAAGGTGAAATTAACAAACTACATGTTGCTTGTGAAAAATGAAGGAGTCAGCAAATTCCTTCAGCTACGACCTTCCTGGAAGAGTTCCAACAGTCATGACATGATCTATCGTTACATAGTGAACGACCACGCGGGAATATAAGAGTACACGGAAAGACCACAAAAAAAAAAAAAAACAGTTTCTTTAAGAGTTAATATTGGTAAACAAATAGGTGTCTGGGTTAATTCAACAGACCTTTTTTTTAAATACAGTTAAACAACTTTGCAAAAAATCAAATGAAAGTCAGACCTTTAATTTAAGTGCGGCCCTCTATATTTATGAAATTTAACTATACAAACCAGATACCTTAGAGATTGATACAAATACATAGAATACCTAACTACTTCGCCATCTCTTGTGGCATTTAAAAGACATAAAAAAAACTGAAATACATAATCTTTTCATCAGAATATACAATATAGATTTCACATTAGAGAAACTTTTGTTTATAGACAGAAACCAAATTATATTCCAAAATGAAACCAGGAAAGATGGTAGAAAGGGGCTTTGCAAAAATAAATATTAACTGCTAGAAAAGCAATTAAAGCAAATTACGAAAAATAATGACACAGCATGGCACAACACACTGAAAAGGGACCATAGATCTATTCTAAAAAAAGAGGTTCAATCCTTGCCTATACTTCAGCTGAGTCAGGGGAAAAACGCCCTCCGTTTCTCAATCTAAGGACACCACCTGCCATCAAATTAATACACAAATGAGGTGAACACACTTCCTCAAAGCTCAATCTACCCTACAACAAAATTGTTATGACTGCATACTTATATGCAAATAATAATTTGTAATGTAGGTATAGTATTTTCAAGCAGATTTGCATTACTTCAAATTTTGCATACCTGTATTACATCTATACCAACATTAGGTGTACACGAATCCACAATAATATACAGCTTAATTAACTTCCGTTACTAGTGTACAATGATTTCCTGTTAACATCAACTAAACAAAACATTCCCTTCTGTTTTGAAAATCTTCAAGCTCAATAATCTGCATGTAACCCAAGAATTGTACTTTTACAACATAATTTCACAAGCACAAATATAATTTTATATTAACATGCTTGACATATTTTGTATAATATAAAACCAAATATGACTGAACAGTTACACACACAGTTTAACACAAACTATCAACTTTATGAAGAAAGTAACGCTCTAAGATATCTTTACTTTATATATAAACAATACATAACAAAAGGGGGTTCACGTTGAAGTGAGCACTTTTGAAAGCACTCTCATTTGGAATAATGGTCAAAAAATATTTTTTATTTTAGCCTTAGGTGTTAATTTCCAAGTTTGGTGGAATGCACACACAGTGTTTATTAGTTACTTGGTAATATTTATTTTAAAAGGTGGTTTAAGGATAAAAAAAATGGCTGGAAGAAAAAAGTAACTAGGGCCTCAAAAATGCTCACTTTACCATGAACAGCCTATAGTCACATATGTCTACAACAAATGACTAAATATGAGAAAATGTTTTATCTCACATGCACGTGCCTGTGAATGTGCATGCCTGTGAATGTGCATGCCTGTGCGCACATGCACCCGCTTGCGTGCACACACATAGGCACCCATACATACATACATACATGCACTCGCATGTGCATGCATACACACACACAAAAAATATATTAAACAACATTCTCACTTGCTTACAGTACCCTGAACATTGTAATGCACTATGCGTGATAAATATAATACCTATGTGAACTTTATTTGTAACCTTTCTCACAAAGACAAACGCAGTAACCTGTAACACTTTCTGAGCCTCTATAAAATGCTTTACTCCTCCACTTAGGATGGCTATTATCCACTACAACATATTGGTTTCCTACACATTATATAATGAGAAAGATTTACATAATTAGTAGTGAATTAATCAACTCTGCTGAAAAGTAATGTACTATTTCAAACAATATTATCGGTACAGTAAAACTCTGTTATAGGTTTTTACAGTTAATTTTTTACATTTGCCATCAAACTTTTTATAAACTGTCACTGCCCCCCCCCCCCCCAGTAATTTTTTAAATGGGCAAACTGATTGGTTTGTGCTCAATTATGCTGGTAATGGTAGAGGGAAAGTAGTTTCGTTCCATTCATTAATATTAAATTAAAAGTGTAAGGTAAACATACCATATCAGAACAGTAAAATAATTTTCCTTTCTTTCTACTTTTTTTTACTGCATTATGTAAGTGTAAGTTAGCGAATTAGTAAAATATTTACTTTTATGATAAGTTCACAGTTTTACTTGACCAACGCATAAATATAGAGATCAGGCTCATGGAAATGTTAATTTTACTTACAGTGGATGAACACATACTGTGCATATCATGGTTGTGCAACTCATTAGGAAATCCTAAAAACAGGGAAATGTCAAGGTATTTGAAAAATGTAAGGGAATTTTTAGCACAGTAGTGAAATGTCAGGGAATTCTGTGATATACAAATTTTTTTTCTTCCATTAATTATGCATACATGGAAACAGAATTTGCATCCAGAACAAAATTTAATATTTAAATAATGTATACGTTTTTCTGTGCTCATCAGGTTAAACTTTACATGGTTGTTTTCATAGAAGGACTAGCTGCTGTATTGCTCCGTTTGACTTGTGGTATTGCCATCCAGTTACATTTTTGTCAACATGAAAGCATTTTTATTGTAGAAAGATGGACTATGAAATATGTTACCAAACATGTTTCATTTACGTACTGATACAATGTGTACATTATCAGAACTGTATTAAAAACAATTTTCAAGTTTGTAGACATAATGTTCAGTTTTTATTTGCAAAATATGAAGGGAATTTGTTCAGGTGCATTGTGTTGTAATATGTGAATACTTACTTTGGTACAAAAAAGTGCTACAATATAAAGGAGTCTACTGAGATTGAAAAATATCATAAAATTAACATTGACAGCAAAATAATTATTTTTAGCTGGAAATCACGTACATGTTGAGGAATTTTCAAAAGGAGAAAAGGTGGCTATACTGACTAGTAGATTTTAAGTAGTACTTTCAGAAGTGTTCAGTTTACCATGAACAGCCGACAAAGTTTCTGAAAAAAATGGAGAAATTTCGGCTTATTAACCAGGAAAATTTCTTAAAAGGATGAAATTAATAAAATGCTTATAGACCATATACAAAATTAGGTAAACTTATTACACAAGAAAACTACTTAACAGTAGCCTAGCCCACCATATATAATAATAAAAATTATTTATTTATTTCATTTACAGTTTAAAGTGCCAGCCAACAGCATAAGCCAATAATAGGAACTCTACATAACACACAGGAACAAAACACACAAATACAGGACAAACACAACATAAAGACAAACATAAAAATAATGGACATTTGACTAAGAATAATACAAAATTAGCTGTTAATAAAGCTCCAAACAGGTAAAAGGATTTACTAAGAAATAAACACGCTACCGACTAAGTAAATGCTTAAAAAGCTCCAAAAAGGTTAATTTCTTATCTTTGAAGGGATCAAAGTCATAAAAGGATTTATTAAAATTCTTAACGCATCTATTAGCAAGATCTTTTCTGTTGTATAGCATGGAAAAAAAATGTGTAACTCTATGTTTATAGTTTGGAATTTTTAAACAAACATGAAAACATGATTAATAATGACAAAGGCATTGACTAGAAACAAAGCATAATTTATTCTTTAAGTGTTAATGTGTTTAATCTATGAAGCTCATTATTGTAGTTGAAATCCAAATTATTTGAGAATCTTTTAAAAATAAGTTTGAAAATCTATTTTTGTACATATTCTAATCTGTTCGAGTCAGAAGTTGTAATGTAATTCCATATCACAGAACAATAATATAATATAGACCTAACTAAAGAATAATAAAGACACAATAGTGATTCAGGTGAAGATGAAGAGAAAGTAATGAACTTAATTAAACCTAAAATACGACTAGTATTACATATCAAACGCTCAACATGAAAATTAAAATACAATTTAGAATCAAGGGTTGAATAACACTAGATTTATTGGATTATTACTAAAAGAATATTTGTAAATAATTGTATTTGTCTTCCTGGTAAAGGAAATACACATAATTTTATTAATATTCAATGACATTAGATTATCAGCACACCAATTTTTGATTGCACAAATGTAATTTTGTAGATGAACACAGTCCGTACTTTCTTTGATATTTTTGTATATTTTAAGGTCATTAGCATAAAGTAATGCTTGTGTTTTGCATATAACATGGATAATATCATTAACAAAGATGTTAAAAAGTAATGGCGATAAAGTACCACCTTGTGGAAAACCAGATGATACGTAATAGAAGGAAGAAAGAGAGTTTTCATTTTTAACAACAAATTTCCTATCAGAAAGATAATTACCAATCCATTTAATATATATAAGTTGTCAAGTCCAATATATTGTAGTTTTTTTTAAGTATTACTGTGTGTTGGCAGGTAAATCAAAGTAAATTGCATCAATTTGATTTTTCGAAGTAACAGCACCATTTACAAAATTGAATAGATTTGTGGACGTCGTTTTACCTAATTGAAATCCATGCTGGCAATCAGTTATAAAATTTTTAGTATGAAAATGTAAGTGTGTGTGTGTACGAGTTTCTCAAATATTTTAGAAAAATTACATAAAAGAGAGATTGGCCTAAAATTGTTCACATCATATTTGTTGCCTTTCTTAAAAATAGGAATGACAATTGCCTGTTTCCAGAGACTAGGATAAACGCTACAAGACAAATTATAGTTAAAAATGAAAGTTAATATAGGAATAAAGATATTAAAACAGCCTTTTATTATGAAATTAGGTATTTCAGCAGTTCCTGTAGCCTTGCTACTTTTAAGTTTTTTAATAGCCCATTAAGTCATTCCTTGAGTGATTGAAGGAGTTGATACAAGTTAACTATTTTCAAAACATTTACTTTGGAAATTGAAGTTCTGGGATGACTCTATACATTTCAGCGAAATGTTTACCAAATATATTAGCTACAGCTTTAGGATCTTAGAGTTTTGGTTTCATTGTATCCATTTTTCATAGTTCCAGAATCTGTTTGGGTTATGTTTCAATTCATAATTGATTTTGGATTGCCACTTACTTTTATCAACTTTTATTTTATCCTTCACTGCCTTCCTAAGGTCAGAAAAGCAAGAATAATTATAGTCAGATTTGGTTTTTTTATACAGTCTAAAGTAGTGAATGTTCCTTTTCAATAATTTTATCAAGTCATGAGAAAACCAGATAGGTTTTTCGTTTGTTATACTTTTAGGAATAAACAGGTTAATTGTAACTTAGGTTTGACTAGTTAAGAAGTCCACCATATTATTTACATCATTCATAGAATAAATAGGACTCCAATCAAGTTCATTTAATGCTTGTAAAAAGATAAGCAGTCACCTTTTTTTATAACTCCTAGTGTAGGAAGAATTGTTCACACCTATAGTAAAGTTAACCATACCTTTGCAGACTAAAGCAGGATGACAAACATCTTTTCTCAACAATTAGGTCTACCAATTTTTTAATATTAATATAAAGTTAAAATTAAAAAAACCAAGTTTAATAATTTCGAAGAAGATTTAGTAAAATTATGCTGTTCCAAATTTAATGAACTCATTAACTGTAATAGATCCTGACCTTTAAGTTTATTATAATAATAAGCAATATTCTGAGTATGAAAGTTAATCCAATCGATTCCCAGTATGTTGAAATCACTACAATAATTATTTTAACTTCAGAAATATAAAATAGTCTTTAACTTCGTTAACAGACAAATGTGGAGGAAGATATTAATTTCCAATTAAAATTTTATTGGAATTGCTACTTATGATTTCAACCCAAACAGATTCTATTCCATCTTTGAGAAACTCAAATTTTTGAACAGAATGAGGACAACACTCAGACTTGATAGCAATTAGGACCCCAACTCCTCTGTTAAGGTTAGTAATTTTGGGAACACGATCTATATGAAAAATATGGTAATTATCTGAAAAATAGTGAAGAGTGTAAACAGTTAGTGTTAAACCATGTTTCAGTTAAGCAAATTATTGGATAATCAACATTACTAAGGTTTTCCGAAAAAATCAATGATTTGGTATGAAGACCTCTTGATACTAAACACAAAAATTACTATCACTCTTAGACATAAAGTAGCAATTTAAACACCTCCAGCTGCCTCAACATAACCTATGTTTCATCATGGACGACTCCTCCAGCTGCCTCGTTTAAGTTGCTTATCGCAGCCGAAGCCAATTCTACAGTCATAGACTTTAATGCGCTAGTAGCGCTAAACAGTTGACTATCTTGCAGTCTGCTGTAAAAGGGGCTAATCAAACAGCAGGCAGGCCAAAATACAGTATTAAAAATACGGTCAAAGTCTGATTCCACAACAGAAATGTAAAAGGAAGAATAACTATCAAATCTTGTTTTTAATTTGGCAACCTTTAAATTTGAAACTTTACGTTCCTGGTTGATATATGAGACAATATTTTCTTGGATGTTGGGATCAAAACGAGACACAAATATTGCCTTCATATCGGGCTTCACAGTTTTAGGAACAGTTTTAATATTTACGTTGTTCCTAACGCCTACTTGAATTTGTTTCCTCACCATAGGTGGCCTTGTAGCAGGTGACCCACTTTCAGCTAAGGCCTTTGTTCCGCATCTGCGGACAACAACAAAACTCTCGTCATCAGCAGCCGGGTGTGCAGGAAGTTCTTGCTAATCAGTAATTTTTTTCAGACACACTAGTTGATGGCGTGGCTTTACCATATGGTAACTTGTAAGCCTCAGTATACGCAGTAGACTCTGAATTTTTACTAACAACTTCACTAAAAGATTCTTTTTAGGGAGATTACAAATTGCACCAGCAGCAGAACATACTGAACAGTCCTCTGCTGTTTCTCAAACATTTCCCGCAGTAATGTGTTGTCCTCTCTAAGTTCTTTCACTTCTTTAGCAAGTTTGTCAACCTTTGTGTAAATAGTCTCAAATAACAGTTTTACACTAGTATCCATGTTTTCAGTTAGTTTCACAGAAGAATCATCCCGACTAGCCACTTCACTATCTACAAGCGTAACTTTAAGAGCATAATTTTTAAGTCCAGTATTAGCATTAGCTTTTTCTACCTCATTATTATTTTTACTGTTATGTTTGGGTGAGAAACCAAACATATTTGTTTCATCGCTGCAGTTCACACAGATAAAGTCTTGCCCAACACTTATCGAAACACATTGCGCATGCCAATGAGTGCTGCACGAACCAGCACACTTTACTGATTTTTTTCTACCATAAAACAGTTCACCGCATTTTTTACATACGTCCATACTAAGCGGAAAATAAAAGTTCCGAAAATCGAAGGGTACCGGAGTTTCGGACACTTTAACTACTAAAAAACCACGATCTCGCACGAGCAGAGGTTAAGCACATCCTCTCCCTATGAGCACCCGGACAACAATAATAATAATTTATTTATTTATTATTTGAGTTTTGTGTGCCACCCAACAGTGAGGAACCATTAACAGGGTGAGACACACACAGACACATTTAGACATCACAGCATATAGGACATATTACAAAACCGGACTAGACAACACTCAACATAAAATCACAAATACAGAAAAAAGACAAAAAAAATATTATCATCAAAGTAACAATAGACGACAAATAATATTCATGAAAGGAGCCATATAGTTAAATTGAAATTAAAGTAGGTTTAAATCTACTGATTACAATAGTGTTTGTAGAGATCACTAAATAAGATTTTTTGCCATAAAAGGGATCAAAATTAGAAAATTTTCTATTAAAACAGAAAGTGTGAAATGTTCTATATGGGTGTACTGTGGTATTTTTAAACCTATCTATTTATTATTTGACATAAATGATAAATAATTAAGAAAGGTGTTAATTAAAAAAAAGAGCATCTAGAATGGCTTGTCGATTCGCTAGGGAGAGTTTTGTATTTTATTAATTCATTATTATAACTATATTCTACTTGGTTTGAAAATCTATTACATAATACTTTAAAAACTTTCTTTTGTATGTTTTCTATTCTATTGGCATCAGTTGCCGTAACATAGTTCCATACCACTGAACCATTTTCTAGCGTAGATCTAATTATTATATAAACATAACAAAGAATCAGGCGATGTAGCAGCAAAACTAATGAAGTTAATTAAACCTAGTGTTCAATTAATATTACTTATTAAACTATATATATATGTATATATGAAAAAACTGTTTTGTGTCTAGAATTACACCTAAGTCTCGCACATGTTCCACTCTTTTTATTAAAACATTATTATTATAGTATTTATGAAAAAAGAGGTTAGTTTTATGTGTAAAAGAAATACAAAGAGTTTTCTGTGTGTTTAGTCTCACTGCATTATTGATGTACCAGTTACTGATTGCAGTAGTATCTTTTTGTAACCTAATAAAGTCTTTGCTACTTTTAATACACTTATACATCTTTAAATCGTCGGCATAAAGAAGTGCACTGGAGTGACTTATTACGTCGAACTTAATTACAGAATATCAACCTGGCTTTGTAGTTGGCAAAACTACTGTTACAAACCTATTCCATTTTGTCAATGAATTATATTAAAAAATCACTATAAGAAAACAAATAGACTCTAATTATTTTGATTTAGTAAAAGCGTTTGACACATGTCAACATCAGATAAACATAAAAAAATTATGACACTTTGGGCTAGATCTTTCTTATCTAAATTGGTTTTCTAACTATTTTGATAATCACACTTTCGTAGTAAAAATTTAAAAAATCTTATTCGACATCACCCGCGGTTTCATCAGCTGTTCCTCAAGGAAGCATTTTAGTGCAGTTATTCTTTAATATATTTATGAATGATATCATCGGTGTAATTAAACACTCAAGTGCACTCCTTTACGTAGATGACTTAAAGATTTATAAATATATTAATGATAACAATGATTGCATAAAGTTACAAATGGACATAGTAGCTATACATAATTGGTGTACCGAAAATTTTATGCAACTTAATATAGATGTATTTCTTTCTCACGTAAAATAAACACTATTTTTTACAAATAGTATGTCAATAATATATTAATAAATAGAGTAGAACATATAAGAGATCTTGGCATAATTCTAGATACCAAACTTTATTTCCATGTACATACAGATAATTTAATAAATACTATTAGTCGTACCTTAGGTTTAATTAGATCGAAAATAGAATATTGCTCAATGATCTGGAATTAAATCATAACTGACTCAAATAGATTAGAAAGCATTCTAAAGAATGTATTTAAAGCAATATATATTAGATTTTCAACAAGTGCAGATTTGAACTATAAGAATGAACTTCATAAATTTAAAATTTTGTCATTATTAGATAGGAGAGCTAGATAGGAGAGCCTTATTTTTAATAAATTCATTTCTGAGCCATTTTTCTTGTTTGGCAATTCTAAATAAAACTGGTTTAAAAATACCATTTCACCTAGTTTTGTTTCCCCAAATTGAAATGTAGATTTAAGGTAACAGATGTATAAAGAACTTTAACAAATATTTCTCTAATTACGATCCTTTTATAGAGAAGAAATGTACTTTTAAAGAATTTTAAAATCATGATAGTAGCCTGTAAGTCATAATTTATCCTCTGTCATATAATCTGTGTATGTAAATAAGTTTAATTGCAATTTACATTATAATATAAAATATAACACATCTAGCGCATCTCTCAGCAAGTATTTGTTAATTGCATCTATTTCTGTACTTTTGTATGTCATTGTTCTTATTTGTTGTTCTTTTTCTTGTTTGTCCATGTCCTGTGTGTTTTTTTTCCTATGTATGTATTGTATTGTATTGTATTGTGCTTACCTGTAAATGGTACCACAACTGTTGGGAGGCAAACTAATCTGTCAAAATATAATAAATAAATAAATTATTTTGCTTCTGACAGAAGAGGTGGTGTGCTGCTTCTGCTCCAGTTTTATTACTGTTTTAGAAAAGTAAAAGTGTTGAAAAGTCCTGTACTTTTGGATTTTAGGGGTTTTATATGCCCCCCAGTGCGGACCTGTGTGTAAAATGTGGTAAGCCCTTTTATGGGGGGAAAAAAATGTATAAAATGTATTGGTACCTGTGGCACACGTGTTCACCTACAGTGTATTCCATAAAACAGTGAAAGTGAACAATTTAAGCATGAAGTGTGTGAACTGAACTCTTGACATGATCAGTTTTGGTTCACCAAAACATAATAAGAAGTTAGCTTATCCAACAAAAATCAGTACCAGCTATATATTAGAGATTCAGAGTGAATATATGGCTGCAGCTATGGTACACCCGATCATGACAGGCACACAATTTGATAAAGAAGAGAAAATATTATTAGCTTTAAAAACACATTGACAAACAAAACTGATTTTAATGTTCTAGGAATTGATTGGCGATTGAAACATCCACAAGACACGGCACATTATTACAGTAAATTAAAAAGTCAGTACTTACTACAAATGTGAACTGCATTAAATTACTTGCAATAAAATGATACTGTCTATAGTAAAATTTTTTTAGATATTGTCTTTTCAAACATGAATTGCATTAATGTTGATAGATGTCCTGACTTTCTGGTTAGTGAAGATGCTGTACATCCAGCTTTAGTTATTGAATTTAAAATGATATATACATCATCAAACATTAATTTTGATCATGTACAATATGGAGATTATGGTCATGGTGATCATCTTTCATTATACCAGTATTTAAATGCTACAACTTGGAAAATACTTTAAGGAAAGTCAGAAGTTGACAAAAATGTTGAAGTTTTAACTGACAGTATAAACAAGGCTATGAATAAATTTACTACATTTGTTACGAGAACCAAATCCAAATACCCACACTGGTTTTCTAAAAAATTTAATAAATTTCATTAAATGCAAAGATAACTTTTTTAGACAATATAAAAGAAATAATAATACAAATGACTATGAACAATTCTCAAATTTTCGATGCTTGGTCAAAATCACAATTAAGAAAGACAAAAGTACTTGGCTTAATAGATTAAATGACAAGGTTAAATCACATCACAAGAATTCTGGAATTATGTTCAAATAATGGAAAATGGAAATCAGCAAGATCCACAAATTTTAGAAAATAATATACTTATTAATGAAAGGGAATAATTAGCAAACTATTTTACAAGTCATTTTGCTAAAGTATACAATAAGGATAATATAACATACAAACAAGCTTATCATAATATACATGAAATCAATATACTACCACCTGTCCTCACCAATGATATAGCACACATTTTTACTTATAGTTTACAAACAATAACTTATCCTAACAAATGGAAACATGCAGTAGTAACACCAATTCATAAAAAAGGTAACAAATTTGATGTTAATAACTGTAGGCCTATTTTGTTACTTCGTAGTTTTTCAAAAAATTTTGAAAAAATTATACGTAAACACATTTCTTTTAATATTAAGTCTGTATGAAATCTTCATAACATGGTTTTGTTCAAGGGAAATCTACCACAACAAATTTATTTGGATGCGTTAATTCTATTTATAATAAAATAATCTGATGTAAACAAGTAGAGAGAATTAATTTTGATATCAGCAAAGCTTTCGACCCTTGTAGCAACATATTAATTTTGTCTAAGCTTGAAAATATATGTTTAAGTGCAAATTATGTTAATTGGTTAAGCAGTATCTTAGTAATATAAAGTTTTCTGTAAGAATTAATAATATAAATTCTCAAGAACATAATGCTCTCTCTGGTGTACCACAAAGTGAAACATTGTCTCCACTTATTTAACATTTTTATAAATGATATTTGTAAAGTTTTTCATTATTTCCATGCATATCTATATGCAGATGATTTAAAATTATATTGTATTATTAATTCAATAACTGATTGTATTTTGTTACAGAATGATGTTAATTCAGTTAATCATTGGTGCAATCAGAATGGAATGAAACTGAACGAAAATAAAACTAATAATTATATTTTCTTGTAAGACTTATATAAATTTTAAGTACTCAGTCAATAGTACATTTCTTCAAAGAACACAGTGTGTAAGAGACTTAGGCATATTACTTGATTCAGAATTATATTTTCATCATCATACTGATAATCTACTAACTAAAGCTGACAGAACTTTAGGATTTAATAAATATTTAACTTATTCTGCTTTAGATTATGATTCTTTTCTTTGTTTGTATTACACTCTAATTAGATCTAAGTTAGAATATTGTTCAGTTGTTTGGAACTCTATTACAAATACAGACTCAATGAGAATTGAGAAAATTCAATTAAAAGCTTTTTGTTTCATGTTTAATAAATTAATTTCAAACGGTAATGAGAAATTTGTATATGATATCCTCCTGGAAAAATTTAATAATATAATACTTTTCATAAGGAAAGTAATAGACAATGTTTTCTAGATGAATTATATTATTGGTGATGTAAATAGCTCAAAAATATTACATAGCATATTTCTGAAAGTCCTACAGTATCATCAAAGACTTCCCTTATTATTTATACCTACTAATAAATCTTTTGATTTAATTAAACAATGTCTTGATAATGTAAATAAATATTTAGTAAATATAGATTCTTTTACGAACAACAAAATTTCTATCAAACAAATATTACATCAGAAACCTATTAATTAATTAAATTATTAATTTTATCTCTATTACATAATTATTATGATATTTTAGTAAAATTTTTTATTTTATGTTTATGTTATGTCCTTGTCATGTCTGAGTGTTCATGTTTTTTTGGTGATGGTTTGTTTTATTTGTTCTGTAGTAGTTGCGTTTTTTATGTATAAGTGCACCCCAACAAAGGCACTCTGTTGTTCGAGGACACTTTAATTGTGTGTCAATAAATTAAATGAATGAAATGAAATGCATATACCATAGTAAATAATATTAGACCACAATGAAAAACCATGAATACCTTTATGAATAAGCAACAAAGATGATAATATCCTACTGCCCCAACACGAGTAACCACAATTCAGTACTCAGTTTATGAAAATTGTTATCAATCATATATGACAACAGACACAACAAATACAATATATTCATGAAACTTTCTAGGAATATCTCAATTTAGAAGAACATAGCTTTATGTATGAATATTATACTACATAGAAATTTACTGCACTAATGAAATAGTATATGTAAACAATATACCGGCTTATACTTATTTTTATTTTGTTCAGCTTTGCTACTCTTGACTGTCTTTCTGACGTTTTATCATCTTCCTCACTAACTTCCCAACCCTGTGTTTCCATTCTCTACTTTCTCCCCTCAGCCATTCCTGGATCAATTAAGAAAAATGAACAAATCTGCCAATTTCATATGGTCTCCTGCACTTAGTTCAGCTGAGTTGTTAGTATGTTTCCTAAAATGGAAATGATCAATTAGCTGCTCCAGTTGTTGTTTTTACCACACGGTACTGTGAGTAGTCTAAAATTACCTTTACTTTTTCCTTACCCCTGGATGTGCTCTGTTACAACCATATTAGTTTCATTTACCTTCTCCTGTTTGATATTCGGTTCACTAACCCTTTTGTTTAAATATTCATGCTCTGCGATTTCCTTGGCAATTTCCTCAACTTGACATTGTTAAACTATTCCTAAATTTATGATCCTTATTATCTTGGGTAGCTAATGTAGGTGTAATTTCCCAAACTACTTTATTTGACTCCAACCCATACCTTCTAGGATTCTAGCTTACTTTATAATGCTGTACAGTTTTTTTCTCAAGTCTGTCAACATGTTGCCTAACCATCTGTCTATATTTCCACTTCAACTCTTGTTCAGTTTCCTTTATTTCTTGTTTGAGCCCTTATTCAGTGCCCTTAACTTCCTTTTTAACATCCTGAATACTGTGTTGCAAAGATATAAGCATACTGTAAATATTAAATTTATTCCGTTATGTTTCCTGTTGAGACATAAACATTAAAAGTATCTACTTTATGCCCCTTTTAATTAAACACTGATGCTGCATCCTGGCCTAACCGTATCATTAATTTTCTGCCAGAATAAAAAGTTATTTCTACTACCTCTGACGCATTAGCAACTGCCCAGGAATAAATCAGTGTAGAGTCAGAATGGCTAGACTCAATGAAATTAATGTGCCACTAGGCAAAAGACACAAATTCTGAGGATATCATATGTACAAATAAATATATTTTGAATTTCTAACTCATTATTTTGACTTACTGACAACCTATTCATGCAAGACAGTGTCACGTGCTCACTGCTTCATACAATGGAGGTGATAGAGAAGGACAGAGTAGTGATATGATAGTGGGTGGCGAGTCATGAAGAAATGTTTCAATGGCAAGTAAATGATATCCGACACATATATCTTGTTAAGAAAAGCGTGCCGCCACAATAACCCTTTTGCAGCTTGCAAGCTCCAGACCTTTGGCGGATAGAATCTCTGTGTTTATCAGAAGAATTTTCTGGTGTTGATCATTTTTGTCTCTCTCAGCATGACTTGGGGTGTGGGAAATGTTCAAGATCTTGGCTGCTGATACTATAAAAGTGCATCGGACCTTCAAGCTGCAGGTTTATGAGAGTCTGAAGCTTGAGCGATTGTGCGACCTTAAGTGATAAGACCACCAGCCAGAAGAGGAATGAATACGAAAGTGACCAGGAGGATGAAAATCTGTGACTGTGAGCATTAATGCAGTGAAGGGTGTAACTAGCTGGCTAGACTATTGGACTGGACGCGTGAGTGAAAGACATTTCGAATGATGGCAACAGACAGACAGAATAAATGTTAATGATTAATGTGAGTTACTTGGTTGTAACTAGGGCCTAGAAATTTTCGCGAACCGCAAAATAATGCGAAATACTGAGAAATTATGTTACTTGCAAAATACTGTAATAATTTCTGTATTCATGAAACATCAACAAATTTGATCATGTAAGTGCTTCTGAAACCACAATGTGAGCTACTTTTACCATGAAACTCTTACAAATATTAAGTGTTACAATTTCCCATTTGTTATATAGCTTTATCTCCCATTCATTTCAAATACGCGTAGATAAAAAACTATTTGGTTTGTGGTTATGTTGTTGACTATAAAAAAGTAAACAAAATACATCACGAGAACAATTCATACATTGATTAGTAGCAAGGTCGAAAGATTTAGTTTCACGTACAATTTGAAATATATATAAAAATATATATCTAACCTGAATCGCTATGGTGCACATTCACGGACAGAATCACACCTATAACGTGTATTTAATTTATAAGCAAATATTTCAAACCAAAAAATGTTGGTGATGTGATGAAAGTAAATAGTACATGTACAGGATGTGGAAAAACATTGTTTCGTAAATGAGAGAAGTTTTAGAGGGCACAAAAACAAGTATTGTGAACATAGGAACCATAGGTCTGCGGTGATTCATTTTGGCGCTACATAACATTTGCTGAGGTGCTGTCCGTGTGACCATCATTCTGTCTTCCTTGTGTCTGTCCGTCTGTTGGAGGGTGCACGTACGGGTGTTTTGGACATGGGAACAGTGGGTCGGCAGTGATTGGGGTTTGGGTGCTGCTCGTGCTTACAGATGTAAGATCGGCTGCCAGCCACCCAGGCACGCGAACGTAAACATGACACACTGTTTGCATTGTGTTTACAGTGTATCTGTAGACAATGAAAACAGAGAAACGTACAGTAGCTCCGAGTAGATCTTCGAAATGACCCCCTCCAACTTGGTGGCACAGTTCACACAGACGCAACACTGAGTCACATATTCTCTGGAAAATACCCGGCGCTTCACGTATGGTATGTGCAGCCTCAACAATCTGCGTGACTAGGTCCTCCTCACTCTCAACAGGGGTTTCAATCATCAGGTCTTTCATGTGACACATCAAGTGGAGTTAAGTCGGGTGAACAAGGAGACCAAGGCACTGGACAACCTCTGCCTATCCACCTGTGGCCAAGCACTGTCGTGATGTAGCTTCGCTGTGCTGCGGCAAAGTGGGCTGGGGTGCCATCATGTTGGAACCACATAGTGCGTCGTCCAGACAATGGCACATCTTTTAATCCGGTAAAACCTCTTGCAAAAAGATTAAGTACCTCCATCCGTCTAGTCTGGGCAGAAGGATGTAAGGTCCAATTAAATTATTGCTGATTATGCCTACCCAAATTGACCACATGATGTTCCTGGGCCCTGTGTTTGAACATAGCGTGTGAATTGTCACATGCCTAAACATGATTATTGTGGGCATCGAACATACCCTATCACGTAAAAAAAGCCTTGTCTGTAAACAATACACTTCCAATCCAGGTAAAGCAGGTTGTTGATCTGTTTCTGTCAAGAAACAGTCACAAAATATGCTACTCGCAATGGGTAATTACGCAGGGAAAGTGCCTGCACCCTTTGCTTACGATACGGATGAAGTTTGTTGTCTTTTAATATGTTTCTGTCAAGCCAATGGTCCACACCCATTTGACGGGCTAACTTTGCAAGTACAATACTTGCAAACAACTTCGAAGTGACCATTTGAGCGCAATGCGATAAAAGGTAGCATACAAATTGCATTGAACGGGGTCCGTCGCCACTCACTGGAGTAAGAGTGGCGACGGACGGACACAAGGAGAACAGAAGGATGGTCGTGCTGACAGCACTGCAGCAAATAGTGTGTAGCGCTTAAACTAGTCACAGCAGACCTATAGTTCCTATGTTCACAGTACTTGTGTTAATGCTCTTCAACACATTTCTCATTTACGAAATGAAGTTTTTCCACATACTGTATACAACACAAATTAATATTTTTTTGTTGTTGAATGTAATAATTACACACTAAACATTCACACAGTACTCGTAAACACTGTAGACTTTACTCATTTTCTGCACTTTGTGGTTAGGTTCTAGAGTATTAGCAAATATGGCATTTGTAACTATTGAGTGAGGATGGTGATCATAGTCGGCTGCTTACGCCAAAAAATAGTTACTGTTTTATATTGTGCTCAGGGGTTTGAAAGTAAAGGGCTTTTGTGTTTTATAAACCACCCAAAGTGCAAATACCGTGATATAAACATTGATCGTGCATGAAAAGACACTTCCTTAAATACTGCTATGCCATATGCACAATGATTTAGTGATAGTGGAGGACATAAAAAGTAAAAGTAAAAACTGCATTGGAAGCAAATGTGTAGTTTTCATACTGCCAATTAAAAAAAATATGTTTCTGCTCCTTCTTTGTAGAACATTTTTACTAAGTAAGGAGTGTTTTCATTTTATCAGGAATAAAATAATTACGAGTATTTTGTGGTTAGGTTGAGGTGGATTTGCATTGGAGTAATGTTTAACTGAGGGGAATTTAATTAAAATATTGTGATATACAAATGAAAAACATGTGTGTGCGTAATGTAAAATTCTTGTAAAATTCAAACGTTAGCCAGTGTTCTTGGGCACTTTTAAATGTATGAACAAGATTAATCGCACAAAAATTACTGGGATGTGAAAATGTTTGTTGCATAACAAGTATGCTCTTGTAAGGATGTCCTTTCATCCTTAAATATATTTTTATGTATTCCACTTAAATATATACTGGCCAAAATTAATGAAAAACTAATTCCATTTAGTTTAGTAGAAATAGTCACAAAAACAAGAAGTTCATGTTCTAATAATATAGCATGCAAATTTTTTTTATAAAATTTACATGTGATGGCCGGCAATCTTCTTGCGTCACCTGGTCTACAAGGGAGGCTCTTTTACGGGGATTCAGGCAGAGAAACATAGGTGGCATAATGGGCTGGTTAATGTGGGTGTGCCTTAGCTTGAACGAAGCTGGTATACAGAGTCAGCCTGGTTGGGTTGCGGCAGGCTATGTAGGTGTCTAAGGTGGCATGGGTGGCAGTGGATGCTGGCTTGCCACCTGTAGACTGGTGATGTGGCTGACCACAGGCAAACAACAATGGACGACTCTGTAGGCCCTGTCCAAGGGTGGCTGGTGCACGGGTGGCTGTGATTGGTTCAGAGGCTGCTGGGCTCTGGCCAGCTGCAGCAGGTCCTGGCTTCCAATAGCTGGTGCTGGCAAGGCCCAGTCCCACACATAGTATGAGCCGCAGGCAGATGATGACGGGTTGCAGTGTGCCGGCAATCTTCTAGGGTGGCTCGAACAGGTTACTAGGGAGGACAGGGGAGTGAGGCTCCTGCAGTTGGCAGGTGGCTTGTGCCTGATTCCGAGCGATGGAAAGGCTGAAGACTGAATGGGATGGGTTACCTGGCAATTAGTTGGCTGTAGGAGACACACATGCTTTCTTATCAACCCACTTAGTGCCTCATCGGGTGAAAGGCATTAGGTTAGGTACTAAGGCCGGAATTCCAGAACATTCAGATTGGCATTACATATGTGCTACATCTCGGGTGATAGAAAAGCCATGACTAATCCTTAACTCGTGGAACGTATTTTTGAATGTGTTTTATCTTTGTCCTGAGATAGTAACAGATGTGCCACAATTTATTATTCACCGCCTCATGCGAGACTATAAACAAATGAAAGCGACACAGAGGTATTTATTTACAATACCTTTTGATACCTGCACGGTTTATTTATTACATTATCTGCAGCGCTGGCAGTTATTACAGACTTGAAATAACATTAAATAGAGCAATAAAATCTAATAATTATTAATATTGTCTGATATGATTTATTTAGTTCTTTATTGCATGATAACTTATAGAACATAATATGGTATGTTTCGTGTTTGTAATGTGTAAATTACATACGTAAATTTAAAATGGTGCACATGCATTTTAAGAAAAAAAATGGCAACTCTATATTTATATGTTTATGTTAATAAATAAATATATGACATTTTGCTGTTCTGCAAATCAGAGGTGTATTATATTCAATTGTATTGGTGAAGCAGTAGTGAAGGGATAAAATAGCATGTCGATGAAGCCCATTACCCCAATGTGAAAATACTGAACAGAAATTCCAACTTTCATTTGTGCTTAATGTAGCATGGGGACTGAATACATAACCTTATTTTAGGTCCTGGTAATAAACATTCGTTGCCCATCTCTGTGTTTAATGAGTGTGTCTGTACTGATATATGTGCAGTATTAAATATTCCCAAAATTACACATTTCAAACACTTTGCACTGCATACGTCAATTTTATTGTAGTATTATTACACAAGTTTTACTGGATAGAATTCAACATTTTTGTAAATTGTTGAGCAGTGGCAAATGTTTAAGTCACAGATAAGACAAGGCAAATTATTAATTAATTGTGTTTCAAACCTGCACAGAAAAGTTACAAAGTTGTGATGTGCACATATATACGTGACCTTTAAAACATTACTTCAGCCAAAACAGCAGTTCACAGATCTAAACATAGTTACTGCCATTTTTGCTGTCACGTATGAAAGCAAAGGCTAATCCATGGTTCAATGCAATTTCGTACGGATGCACATATATTTTGCAATTGACACGACACATGCTGTACTAAGCCTCCATTGAAATGTCGAAACTTTGGAAAAAAATATTTTTGAAACTTATGCTAAATACATTAAACACAACGTATACTATACTTATAAAGTAATTTTGAGTTTCACACAGGGTAAAAGGTACACCTAATAGCCAGCATCAACAGTCATCAAGTCATGTCGTTAGTCATGTCAACGTAACATCTTAATTAGTCGCACCATTGAGGCGTAGCTCACAAAAAGTTTGCACACATGTTATATTATTTCCTTTTGGCTTGTAAGGTCTTCAAATAAAAAGGGAGAAATGCAAAATGCCTTTTGAACGCGACTAGTGGGTTTTGTTGAATAAGTTCTCAGAGATGTAATTATTACCAATTAAAAAAGCCCCATTGTCAAATAATTTCAGTTATATTGTACTGTTAATATTCCATTGTAAAGTATTGTAAAGCTTAGCGCAGTTATTAAAATAAATAGACTTTATTCAACATAACACCTGTGAAAATATGAGATTACTAGTAAATTTTATAAACTTAAAAAAGTTTGCACTGACTCTTATTTGCAAAACAACAAAATGGTGCTGGTTTCCTAATTTTTAGAAAAATAAGAACATTGTGACGTTTAACGGTCTGGACGTGTCATGGTGTTTATGGATGTTCGTCACGCTTCCCGACTCTGGGAAAATTATATGCGTTCTGCAATGCGTATGTTTTGTTTACACCAAGGATAAATCATCACAATCGGAGCCCTTAGATTAAGGTTTTGGCAGTGGGTTAACTAAGGCCTTATCAGCCATTAGAACGTTCATGATTACTGATAAGACCTGGGTATGACTTGAGCTGTACCAAAACCTTATAAAAAATGTTCTAGAATACCAGCCTAAGGGCTGTCGCAGCAAGCAAGGAGTAGGTGACAGTAATTCCCTAGCAAGTACCTAGATGTGATAATGTCACACTTCGTCAGGCCTGGTGCTCCAACCAGCAAATTGCATGCAGTGGATGGAGAGGGTTAGCTGAATCGGCTGGTCCAGTTGCTTCCTAGTTAAGTGTACCTAGTAGGGGGCTCTACCAAAAGTGTGTGCCAAGTGCGTTTGCGCAATGGGCCCTCAGTATGGGTGGCCAGCAAATTACGTGGTGTTTTGAAACATACGGACTACCCTAGTATTGGCAATGGTTTGGCAAGACCCGGTCACCTGCCGCACCCTTGGGTGACTGCGTTTACTGGTGGGTTGAGAGGTACAAATCACCCTTGGAATTATAATGCAGAGTGTCAACTAGAACGTATTTATTTCTGAGAGAATAAATATGGTGACCCATACTAACTCCTAGGCTTTCGTAGTAACCAAGCAACTGGTGGAAGTTACGTTACAAACAGGTGAAGGGGACTTGTTAGAGCAAGAGCAAATCTAGCACAACTAATAATAAAGTAGTCGTGAGAACTACTCAAACCCTACTGTCACCTAGTGTGGTACTGAACGGACACTCCCAAGTGGAGCGTGTATCTCTGAGGTTGAAGCAAGCTTCACTGGTAGTAGATCGGTTGCAGCAGAGGGCACTAGCACTGCAGTGGTAGGGCAAGCTACGGAGTTGCCTGCCAAGGCAGAGGAAGCAAATGCGATGACAACTCAATGTCAACTGGCGATCCAGGGGCTCGTCCAGTCCTAAATAAAGACAGATGCCCTCCTTTAGCTTCCTTTGTGCATATTTGGCCGCCTAGCTCCTCCCTGAGTGATCTTAGGGGCAGGAGCACATGTCTGATGTGCAAATTTTATTGCTACTGGCAATGGTGGGTAGGTATTCATCTCTCGGGTGTAGCAGTCCTGGTTCGTCCCTTAGTGAGGGTGTCGTGGCTTCCCATGGGCTGAGTTGAAGTCGTAGATTCTTACATCATTGCAGGCTATGTGTCACATGTCAATTTGCACCCCCTTCTTTTTAACGTAAACTTGGCTCGTGGAACTTTGGGGTTGCAGTAATGTAGAACTGTCACTGGAAGTCTCTGCTCGAGGAGCTCTGAGGCTGCTGTGATGTAGAACTGTCACTGGAAGTCTCCGACATTACCTTCTGTAGCACCCGCTCTTCTGTGCGTTCTCTCGAGCTGGCACTTGGCGGCTGGGTTTTCCTGGTAGCGCTGTCTCTCTCTTCCAGGCAGCGGTCAGGTGAGGCTATTACTGGATTTGTACCAGTGTTGGGTGAATGCACGCACCCTTCTTAGTTATATAAAAATGTGGAGCTCACACAGTACAGCTAACGGCTGTGGTTACTCTACATTAGGCAATACAGTTTGTCCTGGAAAAATGCAAATATACGCATCATGTCTAGCACTAAAAAAAATGAGGAGTGTTTTCTAACCCAAACTCGCAATGGATGTGTAAAGTTCTAGCTATAGCTGCTGTGGCACTGAAGGCATGCTAGCAAAGGGCTTTGCTCTGTGGACACTCCTATAGGTCGTATGGCAGGAAGTTACATGTGACATTGGCTACCCTAGGCCGGCGCTAAACTTCCTGTCACTTAATAAGGTGTCTAATTATCCTATGCTAAATGTCAATTACTCTTGGATTAAATAAATTATTTACATACCCAGACCTGCCAACTTGAAAAGTTTGAAATCAAGAAGATTGAAGAATGTTTAAAATAGTGCATAATCGGGTCGCGGCATTTTATATAATTTTTTTTTTGTTCATCTGCTGTTACTGGTATTGTTATGAAAATGCAAAATTATTTATTTACATTTTGATAATAAATCAACATAATAAATATTTCTAGATGCATCAATACATACTTCTGAGCTTCATGTATCAACTGAGAACACAATAATATTACATGTAGCCAGAGACATATATTACATTTTTTTTTCAAATCAGATAGGCCTACTTACCAACTATTCCAACACTTTCCGCACATTGTGTGAGTTACAAAATCTAGCATATGATCACAAAAATTCTGGTAATCATTAATTTAAAAAAAAAAAAGCACTTTTAACATGATTTGTAATGTCACTTTTTCCACCATGACAAATAGTTATGTCACAGAGACACACACAATAAAAGACATACTTTTCACCTTTCTCCAACTTCTGAATTAATGGAAGCTGCTCAGAATATGCATAGCTGAATACTTGGACATATTGTTTTATGTTTTTCACACATCTTAAAGCTATTATGTATGTGCACCCGACTATTAAGACAAACTAAAGCCGACATATTTCAGGCAAATCACTATAAAAATGTTTCTTCGCACTTCAAATACTCCTAAAAGATCCTAGTTTATTCACAACTCACAAACTCCATGCCGTGTTATTTAACATGTTGGCGCGCACACTGTTGTTTTGTTACTACTGGTGCATGAATATAACAGTATAACTTCGTGCGAGTGTTCACCGATATTTTTAATTCATTGAATTACCACTGCTAACAGATACATATGACACCTAAAATACAGGAAGCTGTAATTTTCAATAAAAATTATATTATTATTTTTGCTAGACAAGCAAGCCGGTGAAACATTAAAGGAAACAGTTTACAAATACACACTGAAGAAATGTGGTACCTTGGCCATACCTAGAAATAAGATGTGAAATTGACTTACCAAAATAGTTTTTACTTTGTGTTGTATCACTTGAATGAAAGCTCACTCCCCTACATTACCGCACAAAAATTAAAAAATCAGGATATCAACACCCATCAACTTTATAATATGTTGTCTTCGCTCCAATCTGACATCATCGCAACATCTAACTCTACATGACCACAATTAGAAAACGCTTCACATCAATGGACTTTTCGTGCCACGTAATTAAAAAAAAAAAACTACAAATACTGTAACATGAACTTAAAATATTTTTTACTATTTAATACAAATTACTCGCGTGAAGAGACAATATTAATGACGATCAAACACTGAAACATAATTGTAGTTTATAAACAAACAACATTGGCATTTGTCTAGCCGCAGTCAGCATGTGCCGCATTCAGTTATATGACTGGATGCATGCTGGGTAAGATATTGATCGATGTGTTGCGCCCAGACAGGCGCACACACTTCAAGGCAACAGCAACCATTTTTTCTTTTGCGGAATGAACTTATGTACGTTTTTGACAGTTACTGATGCCAGTGTCACAATAATAATGCACCGCAGGAGCATAAAAACCACCTAAAAATTTCATTCAATTAAAAACAAGACAAAATAATACTACATAAGAGTGAATTTTAACAGCTGCTGCATGCACGTGAAAAAATCTCTCGTACGTGCATGTTCCCGACTCGCAGAAAAATTCCTGGCATTTTCAAGGTTTTACCAGAACTCGAGAAAATTCATGGCTGTTCCCCATATTTCTCGATTTCCCGGTTAAGTGGTCACACTTTGAATTATCGTGAAAATATGACATATAAGTGACATTTTCACAAAGACCAACAGTTAAGAGTGTGGCTGCCGCTATTGGATGAATTTGGAATCCGGCCAAGAGAAAAATCGTAACATATGGAAACTTTTCCGTAAACATTACTGGAAAATTGTAAGGGTTGGCAGGTCTCCATACCTATCCAAACAATGGCTTATGGGTCACCTACAGAATAGAAAACAACATGGTACTCAAAATTACACAAAAATCACAAAAATTCTGTACAATTTGAACGTCTTGGGCAGTGCTTTGTGTTTTATAGGCAGTTTCTTTCACTTGGAGTGTTCAATGAAGCTTCATGTGAGTTTGGTTTTGACTGTCTAGGTTGGTGGGGGAGGGGGGGATTTTGAGCATGTCAGTCCATACTGGCATGCGTGGTTCACAGTTTGGTTCCCCATGCACCACTTACACTTTGTTGTATCGGTAATCAATTGGTTGTTTTAGGAAGTTTGTAAACGCAGCACTTATGATTTGCGCAAGTGCTGGGCTCATCGGCTGCGGGTATGATGATCGACACCTTGGAGCCGTTAGACTCTGCAGACTGGCTAGGTCCTTCATTGGCGGAGTTGGCCGTTGGAGGCAACGGCTCTTGGGGCTACCCCACCTCGTCAGCGCTGTCGTGCACCACATACATCTGGGTGGTCAATGAAAGCGAGAGCTCTTGGGTCTCCCCTACCTTCTTGGCTCTGCTGGGCTCATCTCGTTTGGAGCCATCCAGCGCTGAGATCATACCAGGCCACATGTCCTCCGAGCTTGCCGACGTCTGCAAGGTTTCTTGGGGCTCCCCCACCTCGCCGGGTTGGTTGTGCACCGCGTGCACCTGGGTCACTGTCAGGGGCAGGGGCTCTTGGGGTTTCCCTACATTACTGTCTCTGCTGGGCTCATCCTCTTCGAGGCCGGCAGGCACTATCTTAGGGCAGTCCAGCGCCAAGGTCCTACCAGGCCACATGTCCTCCGGGGTTGCCGACATCAGCGAGGGCTCTTGGGGATCCCCCCCCCCCCTTACTTCGTGGTGGATAGAGTGGGTTAGCCGACTCAGCTGGTTGAGTTGCTTCCTCATGTAGTGTACCTAGTAAGGGGCTCTGCCGTATGTGTGCGCCAAGTGCCGGTGAATTGTGTGGTGTTTTTTGACGTGTGAACTACCCAGTTAAGGGAGCCCACAGTCCTACCCTAGTATCGGCAATGATTTGGCAAGAGCCGGTCACCTGCCGCTCCCTTAAGGGTGGTGTTTACAGGTGGGTTGAGAGGTATAAATAACCCTTGTAATTTTAATGCAGTGTGTCAACTAGAACATATTTATTCTAGGGAGAATAAACATGGTGACCCGTACTAACTCCTAAACTTTCATAGTTGCCAAGCAACCTGCAGAAGTCACGTTAAAAACAGGTCAGGGTTCGTACTCCAAGGATGAAAAAAATTCAAGCACTTTTCAAGGATGTGTCTAAAATTTTCCAGGAATCTTAACGAAGATTTTAAATTTCAGGCCCAAATATATATACCGTTATGCCGGCGTGAAGGCACCTATAATTTACATTGTCACCTGAACATGCCCGTTCACATTCAATAGTATACACGACAGCTATTTTGACAAGCGAGATGTGCATTGCCAAATTACTGTAAGCAGGAACCTCCACTACGAACCAGAAACCAGGGCAGACTGCACCACTGGGACGCCAATATCTAGGTAGGCGGAGTGGTGGCCATTGTCTTACTGGTCATGACGCTGGCCATGAAGGACCACTACAGAGACCAGCTAAGCCATTGCCATATCGTCATTTCCAACAACCTCGGAACTCTACTCAAGGTGGGACAAAACCAATAGTGTAACATGAATCTAATCAAGCCATAATAAACAGTCAATATCTCATTCACTGACCTGGTACATTTAAATTTCAATTATGTAATTGTAATGTTCATTAATTAAATATAAACCAGACTCTCACCATAGACAGTTTTACAATTAATCAACCTTTTCAACCACTAGTTACAGCCGCTATCATTAATCACAACCATAAAGCTCCTAAACTATTTAACATATAAATATGACCAAAGGGCATATTTATAATAATACATAAACCAAATCAACCCTAAAAATATGCTAATAATCAATGAAGAATAAATCATTAAATAATTCTAACAATGTGAGGAGTTCAAATATTTTGATTATATACTGTATAAGCAACCTATACCTAGTAATCCCTTGTGGAGTTATTGTTAAGGCAGACTACGATTCCAATTTTTCAGTCTTAGCAGATCACAATCACCGACATCAATTAGGACACAAAATTATTTTCAAAATGAACACAAAAATATAAACATACCTATATACAAACACCTACAATATTAAGAAGTATTTATTATTTGATATTTTAGGGGCATTCCAAAGAGGCTATTATGTTTTTTAAGTAGTCCAATTGGGCAGTTTTTTCTTTTGCTGTCCGATGAAGAGAATTTGATAAGACTATCAATATCATATATCCATGGTCCTATGCCTTCTGTGCCAATTTGTCAGCCAACTAGGTTAATGATGCAAAATTTTTTTCAATCTGATTAAATTTCTTCAAATTCTCATTTTCTTCCCCACCCTGATCATTTTTTCTCTTTACTGCAGTTTTGGCAGCCAGTTTTTGCTCTTTTAAGTAATAATTATACCTATGACATGGATTTGCAGCACAACTTCTCAACATCTTACTTATACTTAAATTATGAAGTTCTTTTACACCCTTTATGTAACCTAAAAAATCACAAATCAGTCTCTGTGCAATAAAGGATTTTTTCTTCAAGTTTTAGACTTCCATTTGCTTATTTATGCTAAAGCTTCGACCAACAGTAGCTTGCCCACGACTTAAAATTTAAAGAAGTTAAACAACACTCCACGGATTTTGATATTGCTCACAGTCACTCATGATTTCAGGAGAAAACATATAAACTTGTGAACTTTAAAGGATCAAAATTAGCAAACACTGATTGATTTTGAGGGACAAGTTCATGTACAAAACTTGAACACTGAGTCAGGACTTCTTCTACATCAAATTCAAAAATCTTCCTCAATTCCACCAAAAAGTTCATAACAGTTTAAAAATTAGTTTATACATTTCTGTTTATCTTTCCAAGTTGTCATTTCCCGAGGATCAAGCCAAGACAAACTTCTCATTGTGCTGTATGTGATAGGAGATTTCTGAAGCAACTTCTCTGCAAGTGAAACAAGCAGCCTTCTACAGGAGACCCTAACCTTCAAAATATCACCCTGCGATACAATTGCTGTTATAAAGCTTTAACTTCCTTTTCGGCTACATAACCCAAATCAATGTCTGTAATATTGCAGTGGTTTATGACATCTCTTAAATCAATTGATGTCAGATGACTTATGTAAATGTTGTCATTAAAGAACATACATTTCTAAGATGTTTTAATGCCACTTTGTAAATACAGAAAACTTATGGCCCACAACAGCGCACCCCCTTAATACAGCCACCATCTTGTCATATCTCTATATTTGTGTAGATATCTTCACTATAGGTGGCTTTCGATTAGGTATATATTGCTACTATTGATGATTGATACATTGTATTTGTTAATACACACATTACGAACAAAAAAAAATGGCCTGACAAAACTAACATTTATTTGCAAAAAAAAAAATAATTCCACAAATACGATTAAAATGAAGAGGATTTTATGCAGCCAGCAATAATTGAAAAGTAACATTTATTCCATCTTTCTGAGTTCAAAATAAATACGACTAAATTTAAATTTAAGCACTTTCAAGGCCTTGAAAATGAAAGATTTTTTTTCCATCACTTTCCAAGGATTTTCAAAAGCGTACGAACCTTGCAGGTGAAGGGGACCTGTTGAAGCAACAACAAATCTAGCACAACTAACAAAGTAGTCTGAGAACTACTCAAACCCTACTGTCACCCGGTGTGGTGCTGAAGGGACAGGGTGTAACACTTCCAAGTTGAGCATGTGTCTCTGAGGTTGAAGCAAGCTTCGCTGGTAGTAGATCGGTTGTGGCAGAGGACACTAGCACTGCAGTTGTAGGGCAAACTGTGGAGTTGCCAAGGCAGAGGAAGCAAATGCGATGACAATTCGAAGTCAACTGGCATTCTGGGGGCTTATCTGGCCCTAAATATAGACTCGTGTCTTCCTTTGGCTTCCTTCGTGCATACTTGGCTGGCTGGCTCCTCTCTGAGTGGGCGGCATCATTCTCTGCTACGCTCTCTTGGCAAGGGTTGTAAGCGGGACAGTTCGGCATTGTGGGTGCTAACCACTGTACATGCTTAGGGGCAGGCCTTCTCTGTTGATGTGGCGAGTCAGGGGCGTATGACTGACATGATTATTTTATTGCTACTGACAATGCATCATACGTCAAAATTTATTTGATGGAATGAAATTTTTTTGATGAAATGGTGAAATTTTAATGTGAAATCAGCTGAATTTATTTACTGTAAATGTGAGGACCTAACTATACCACCATACACATAGAGAAAGACTTTAATTAGAGTTGAGATATACATTAAATACTGTGCTCACTGAGAAATAAAAAAGTATTAGTGGAGATAGATAGATTACTACTATAAATAATAGCTGTGTGAATAAATTAAACTGAAATTTAGTTTTTTTATTTTTACTAAGATCTCCATTCCTCATGAACTCTGATATACTCCTCAGGCATCTTGTAACAAGACGTTCTACTGGTGTATTTTATAATTTACAAAGCAGAAAATACAGCATACAGAGCTTGCAAAATCACTTCCCTCCCCTTAATGTTATTCATATATCCACATCTTAAATGTGGAAATGCAAACCAAATCAAATTTAAAGCTGATGTCATGAAACACCAAGAGGAAATTTCCAGCATGGTGAAAGCAATTTCCTGCTAAGTTACAAGGCACAGTGTTTAAATGTCTTTTTTCTTAGCATTAACACATGGCTCTATGAATAAACAGGCACGCAGGCAGGTTATATGGGGATGGCTGGCATTTGATGACATGGTCAAGACAATGGTCACTGAGCTTACAGCGCTAGTACATCTGTGGATGTTTTTTCTTGTTGAATGAAATATGCAATACTGTGCTGAGTGTGACTGTAACAACAGTAATAGAAACACTACAAATGTCAATTTCTACATTACACATTCTCCGAAGACAATAACTTGCATAAACAGTGGGTAAATGCGTATTGAAAAATGAGTTGAGAGGTTTTGATTGGCGCCTAACATTGAGGCCTTGAGAGCCATATGTCTACGAGGGTGAAATGAAGTGAAGGTAGAGCACTGGCAGAATGCAAGGGTGGGGGAAACTGGAGTGTTGCAAGTAAACATGCTGGCCAACGTTCCACATGTACCCCACTGAGAATCAAACCTAGAGTGCCTTAGTGGGATGGTAAGAAAGAAGAGAAACAATATGTTGCAGTCTAGTTTAAAAAGTTGGTTATTTTGTACACAATTCACAGCAGCTATCATTTAAGATTCACAATTTTAAAATATGAAAGTAACCCATTTAAGATACATTGAAAAAACAAAGGTAGACAACATTACAAATACATACAAATTATATTAGTATGTTTCATATAATTCCGCTGCCTATGCAAGACCATTAGAAGTAGTGCATAATATAAATAACAGGTTGACAAGGTGATTTAGACACCACATTTTCTGAAACTAAATTACATAAGAGAAATTTTTTTGGTGTAAAACACTGTATTAACATAATTTATAATTCATTACTTTAATGTAGTGTATCCACAGAAAACATTTTCAAATATTTCATGGAACATTTTTATAATATGATTGACATTTGGCGTTGTTTGGGTGAGCCAGTGAGTCTTTTACAAGGAATTTATTTGGACAATACTATACAGCTCTGGCAGTAGGCTCAGAAATATTTTTGTGTGTACTGCGTGAGCTGAAAATATTATCCTGCTCTGTTTGAAATAATAAGAGAAATGTAACTTTCTTACTGCTGTAGGATTAATATCAGGTAATGAATATTCTGACATACATACCAGATATCACACAATTTTCACAGTGATTAGTGTGCGCCATCATGGTTATATAGCAAAATTATATTTTCATGCATAACTTCAATCAGACAGTTCATATGTTTGACAAACTGGCCATTGGCTTATGTTGTTTTTTCACTTTGAAGGATCTTGAAGATTACATATTATTCTACATAATGGAGAACTGTTTTGCCATGCTGTAACCAACACAGAACGCTTGCCAAGTGGTTGAAACCGAGTGACTTTGCTACTTCACATGCGACTGTGTACAGTAAATTTTAGTGAACACTCACTCACAACCACCTGCCAACAGACCACACACCTACCTGACCGCACACTTTCCACTTATTTAGTTATTCAGGCCCGGGGACATAAATTACCCCGCGGTATAACCGAATCCGCGGTATTCCGGGCTTCCACTGTATTTACGACAACAGAAAAATATCTTATGAGAAAACTAAATGTTTAAATGTAGCAAACCAACTAAAGAATCGTTTTTTTTTATGTTTCTATCAGTTCTGTAAGTTTTTGTATGCATAGCAAGCGCTCTTAATGTTTTGTTGATTTTCTTGGTTTCAATGAATTCTTTGAGGAAAAAGTAATAATTTTTGTTTTCCCCTCGAGAATACAGCTTAACTACAACTATCACTCTTGGTTACGTGTTCTTTATCAATGCTTGGTGTTAAGAAGTAATACAGTTGTAGTGGAGTGCAATGAAAGATTTTGTTGATTGAGCAATGCAATGATATTCCAATTAAATATAAATGTTTAATTAAATCATATACTAAATTAAAACATAAGAAGACAGTGCAAATAATAAATTATCCAAAAGAAATTTTGGTTTCATTTGGAGTCACAAAAAGAATTTAAGTTTACAAATCATCTTGCTTCCTAACCAACATGTCCAATAATTTTTTAACTGTAACATGGGAATAATTATGTTGTCATCAGGGTGAAATATTTTAGCTTTTATTCACAGTGAATTTACACGTCATATTTTACGACTGTTTAGCTTTGTGTGGAATGTACGAATTCAGTAATGCAATTTGCTCATATAGAGAGACTAAGTAAAGAAACTTGCATGCCGTCATGCTGATATGGCAGTAAACAGAGCGACCAGTGCAGAGCTCAAGGTTCGTTCCTATTGCATACACAATGGTTAGATGGTGCAATCCAAGTTGGTCATACAGTGGTAGCAGCCTGTCTGTCCATGTTGAACCCTTTCAGGCCCATTATGTCACACTGCCGTTTTTATGGCGTGGAGTACACAGACGTTCAATTATTTGCTACTGTCCCTCAGACTTGGGCTCAGTGATAAATAGCAAACTAATATTTTGCCTCCTAAAACTATTTTCCATTTCTGTTTGTCTCGAATATCTACTGTATATGAAGTATATATTGTAGTTCACAATGTCGTACCATATCAACAATATTACTCACAAATCCCACTTTTGAAAAATAGCAATTACATTCATATGCAGTGAAAGTATTTGTCTTGAGACATACAGATTTAAAATTTCATTTTGCCATGATAGATGTGGAAGAATGTATTTGAAGATCACAACAAAATATTTTGTAATTGATCATTTAAATTAAATTATTAATATGCACGTGTTTATTCTCCATGCACACTTTCACCAGGGTTCCTGAATTTTCCTGTTATTCGTTGACTGCATGATAAACAACTAATAGCAAGATGTCAGTTAAAACCGTAATGGTGAAGAAGAAATACTTTTTTTCATTTTATCAAAATTTTTTTAACTGGATAAGGAATTATCTGTCTGTTTATTTTATGTTTTATAGAATTTTCATGGTCAAAATCAATACAAGTTCACGGTCACAAAAACCAGTATGCCTGTCACTGAACCATAATGACAAAGAGAATGAATAATCATGAGCTACCACCTCAGGACCACATTCGTGAATCCTGTATTGAAGTTGGCCAAATATGAGTAAAATAAAATGGTTACACAATATATTTATGTTAGATACCTATTTCCATTACATCTGACATATACTGTGTAAATGAATAAAAAAAATTGCAGGACTTGGTATGAATAAACAAGTATTCAATACCGATAAAGTGGATCTGAAGCAAACAGAAGAAAGCTAATATCTGTTCACAAAATAGTTTTAAGACATTCTTGTTTCTCAGAATAAGAAAGTAACTGAAAACGAATAACTGAATTTCCCTTTTGGCAAAATTTTAACATAGATGGAACAATTTTGTACCTTGGAGCTACAACAGACAAGAAATGAATTGTCAAGTGGTAAATTAAAATTTGAATACAAACATGATAGTTTTCACACAGTCTACACGAAAAATAAATAGATAAGTAAAAATTTACTGAATGGCAGGACATTAACAGTAGTATACAAATGTATGTTCTGGCGCAGGGTTCAGAACGTTGAACGTGGAAGTAATAAATTGGCCAGAATCAGTGTTTAATTTTTTTTTTTTGTATAGCAAACTGCTATACAAAATTTTGAATGCATAGCATTAGAGACAGATTGTGTAACAGATTTTATGCAAAACCAACATCAAGAATTGAAGTGAAACTAAAAAAAAAATTATATTTTTTAATCCTAGGAAAACTACCAAATAGTGTTTTTGGTACTACATTTCATGCATATTTGTTTTTTGGATGCATACTACAGTATGAAATGTGATGCAATAAAACATATTCTAAAAATGTGATGCAATAAAATATATTCTAATGGCAACTTAAAAATTCCTTTAAAATATATACAACTAGAAGAAACAGCAATAACATTTATTTACAATAGTGTAGCTTGGAGAAACAGAACCATCTCTGAAAGTTTAATTTTCTGTCTCTTAAATCACTGTCATCAAGTTCACATACTCTTCTTTGATGTGCATGGTCTTGGTCAGTATGGAGTTGTATGTGGACGGCGAGGTTTTTTGTTAAAAAAAATTTCTGTAGTCTCTTGAGAAGAAAAGTTTTTTAACTCAGGACCTTCAATAAAAATTCTCATTAAGTTGCAGTTTTCAGCATGTTCCGGAAGTTGGTTTTAACTCTCTTCATGGTAGAAAAAGCCCTCTCTACCTTTGCATTTGAGACAGGAAAGAGTGATGTGAAAGTAAATGACGTGCACCAAAATTGGAAAATGGTGTTTGTAGTTTTTGCAAACCATTGTCCAAAGTTAATTTTCTGTTATGTCGTGCCTCAAGTTAGATATCCAAAATGTTTTGAAATTTATATTATTCACATACACCACCTGCTGTAATGCCTTTTACTCTTCTAACACTTCCTTGTAATATGTGCACAAAAATTGATTTCTTCATCACCATAAATTCATTGGTTCTTTTCATCAGTGGGCCACATTTTACCATGTAAAATTTCCGTTCCAAATTTTATGAGATCATTCTCATAGAGATCAGAAAATCTCTTGTGCACTAGATCATGCAGTTGGGTAAGAACGTCATTGTAACTCTCCTTAAACGTGTCAACTGAATAGCAATGTGACAAAGAAATTCCCGCTTAAGGCTTGAGAACTTCACTCGGAGCATTACCGAAATAACCATCTGTCATACTGGCAAGTGATGAATACAAATGTTTCAAAATGGTCGAAGCATACAGTATGTCAATGTCATCATACTGAAGTGTCGATGAGAGATTTGACAAATAGTTCAAAATGTCTTTAAAAAACAAGACCAAAGCAACAAATTTTGAACTTTTCATTGTTTTTATTATACCAGACAGCTTGGCAGCCTGAGAATTATTTCCTGTAACCCAATTTTTCAACTGACTCACGATAACATTGTAGTTCCTTACTAAAACATCTAAACATTTATTTTTATGTGAAACACACCTTACACCTTGTACTCTGCTGGTTGGGACTGAAGTCACATTTTTTTCACCCAAAATCATAGCTAGCTCCTGAAACTGATGAATGTGAGTAGGGCTTTTTGAATAGAACTCATGAACTTCACCTAGTATTTTAAATACATTGGCGAGATACGTTAACTGTTTGTGCCATTTTACACTTAGCTTGAGGCGATGGCTAAGGCAATGGATTGCCAACAGCCATACACATGGTATTTTAAATTCAGCAGAAACATCATGTATATGTCCAAAATTCACAGGTCAGAAAAACAATTTTTTTTTCAACACCAAATTCAGTCAGTATTTTCAAGTATTTGAACTCAACAATAGAAATATCTATGTTAATAAACATTACAAAAACAACTTCTTTGTCAGTAACACTAACATCAGTTTAGCCATCACAACAAATTGTTAAATAATCAGAATTTCTCAAGTTATACATCAATTCATTTTTCAAATTTGTTGCAATCCAAGATGCGAATTCTTTGCACTTTGGTACAGTGGCATGTGTTTCACCAAATTCAACTACATGAAGGGTTTTTTTTTTTATTCAACTTGTTACGGAAATTTATTAGAGGCTATTTATACTTGAGATAAGACATACACAATGCCCACAAGTTTTCCGATGCAATGTTTTGTTTCACCACTAACAGATGACATTGTCTTGTCAATAGATGTTTTAACAAAAAATTCTTCAATTGATGCAGGTTTGTTAAGAATGTTAAGAGCATTCTTGTGCATCTCGGATTTTAAATGTTTAAAACAGTTGTCCTTTTTTAGGGCAGAGTCTTTAATATCCTTTATAAATGCTATGCTATGTTAATTGCGCAACTCACGAAGTAAGGTTTCACTATTGCGGCATAATTCACAATTCACAGATGTCACATTTCCTGCATTTTCTTCACATTTAAGGCACGTATTCCAGGGATCCAGTTAAGTTTTCCATTTCGTAAAAGTACTATACCGTACGCCTACAGAACCACTTGCCATTTTAAACACAACAGGTCTCTATCATTGCAGATAAAGAGTTGTTTGCATTCAACACCAGGCTGTTACTGCCTACCTTTTTTCTACAACATTGCAGAATAAAAAGGTAGGCGCACACAAACGCAACGGGCCTGTCACAATAAAGAAGACTCACGTATGGCAACCACATTCCCGCCCGAATGGGAACTAAGTCAAAAACTACTTATCACATACTCGCATCATTTCCTCCTTCCCGCTTCCTCATCTGTTCTCCTGCATAGGTCTATCTTCCAGCAGAGACGTGTGGCATGGCGGTGTAATAAGAAACATAAAAGGGGAAAAAATAACTTTTTCAGTGAACTTTGTGGATTTTGTTACATATTCGTGCCCTTCGAAACAGCGACCTGAACATAAATAATGCAAATAATTACCGTGCTTCAGCACTTTTCGAAATTGCTTAGTTCAAAAATGACTCACTTGACAAGTTCAAACTGAATCACCAGTGCCAATTTTTTTGTCTTCCCCTCACTCGGTGCCCGACAAAGCAGTGTGACTGCGGAAAATTGACTTGTTTGTAAGAGGAGAATGGCAGCTCAGTTCCTGCCTATATCTACGTTTCATGGAATGCGCTGGATTAGTTAACTCAGCATTATTCAAACAACGTGGCAACCTTGCGCATCATGTGCCAAACATAGTTGCTAAAACATCACAATTCACGATGTAGAATCTAATTTGCATAGCATCATGTGAATTTTGCACCACAAATTGCTATGTGATACCACTTAAACACTGGCCAGTATTGAAACTCACTAAATCCACCTGGATCAAAGTCATGTTGAAAAGCTATAATCTTGGAAGGACCCTGTGGTCGTAATTTACAGATATTTTAAAAGCCAACGGTCATATTTGTTTTATAAGTACAGAATTTGCAAAATTGAAAATCTGTATTTACCAGATGATTAAAAAAATTTATTTTCCATCCGACAGTGTACTTAAATATAATGTATTGTCAACGCACAGATAGACTGAGCGAGTATGAATACTTGCCAACTAAATCCATGTTCAATCTCCTAAATTCTGCATCATAACTCAAAATACAGTACCAAATACAGTTATTTAGTATTTCCACCTTATTGAACTGGAAATTAGAATTGAATCCTAATTTCAGACAAAGTTGGAATAAAATAAGGAACTACGAAACACAGTTCAAAATACAGTTATTTCGTACAGTCACCTCAAAAGTTATTGAAATACATTTTAAAGGTTGGTTATAAAGAAAGCCATAGCATTTGTGATCAGAAGTAAACTATGTGTAATATATATTACCAACTCTTCTAAATGCCCCATATGACTGTTACTAAAGTATTTTCAGAAAATTTCTAGGACCGTAAAATTATCCTGATTTGTTCCTGATAGTACTGTTACATGATCAAGTTACGAATATAATATATACTTACTGGTGAAGCTTTGTCATGTTTTGAGGCGTATCACCAGTCTGAATAAAATTACTTTATGATTACTATTTCAAAGCATAGGCCATCCTAAATAATATTTACATTTAAAATACTAAATTAAAATTTTATTTAAGTCCATAGTATTATTTGCAGCAACACAAATCATATATAGAGTTATATGCTGTGACATAATGTATCACAATGTTATTTTTACGAGTTATAAAAGTACGCGAATAAAATTATTTACAGGAACACAAAAATAGTGAAAAACTTTCACTGAGTTATGTATCTTGACTTTATCATGCACAGTAATATTACTTTGTAACCATGAGCTATAGCGTTATGTGAATAACATTACTCACAGCATTATAATTTTTACATTGTTATGACCATGATGTTATAGTGCACCTTAAATTTAATACGTTACAATGAACTAAAGCGTTATGTAAATAACATTACTCACCGACATGCAAATAGAGTTATAACAATTACCGAGTTATGTACCGTGATTTCATGTGCATCGTGACATCATTTTGTAAGCATTAACTATATCGTTATGCAAGTAATGTTATTCATGGCAACAAAAATATATTAATAACTTTTACTCGCTTACTTACCATGAGATGTTATAGTTCACTTAACATTACAGAGTTAACATGTATTGAAAATGTTCCGCACTGTATTTACTAATATCATGTAACAAGCCAATTTGTTACTCCGCAAAATAACGTTACTAAATGTTTGTGACAAATTATCCACCATTGCTTTAACTATGATTTAAATTTTGCTTGGATTTGTTTGGGTTTTATTTATAGATGACCTGATTACACAGTTTCACTTAAACTAGATTTTTGTACCTTTTTTTTATTTTATTAGAATTTTTGATGATCTAAGATACATTTTGATCCACTTATTAATTATGATTATGACAATATGAGTGGAATCAAGAGGCAGGTGTTCACACTAATGCAGAAGTACTAAAGTATACAGGAAATTGATGCATGCGTACACTCCCAATCTCTGCATGGTGGCATGGTGCAGTGGACCTTATTTCCTGCTCTTAAAATTAAGACAGCTACTGTGAAGCTAGTGCGGAAGAATGGCCAAAATGTGAGAGCAATGCTGCTGATATATGCAGCCTAGAGAACATATAGAAGACTGTGCTGGAGAGTTTCTGCCAGTTCAGAGCACAAGGTGTTTTCTCAAGTTCAACAACGATTAATGCAGAATACCAACACACTCCCTGAAGTTGGGCATCAAAAACTAAGTGTTGGCAAGAGTGGCTGGGACGGTTTAACAACTGACATCTCCAGACACACTGTAGGGGGGCAAAAGTGGTTCAGTCCGCCGGGCAGTAGTGACAAGAGTGAGTGTCTGCGTAGAATGCAACAAGTGTTTTTTGTCATCACAATTCACACGTGTCCTACAGCCCCTGGACCAGGGAAGTCATCCACCAGTTAAAGCTTAAGTTCAGGGAGAAACTAGAGTGAAGCTTGGCATTGTCTTTGTATTTGGAGCAGTCACCAAGAAGTGGGATGTGTTCAGTCCATACAAGAAATGAAAGTCAGCTAGAGCAAAATTATGCACAAGACCATTGCCAACTACTTCTTCACATGCTCACTTCACAGTTGAACAAAGATACAACTCTTCCTTTGCCAACAATGTGAAACCTGCTGATGACAATGATGGACCCATGCCTGTCAATGCCACTGAGCCCTTGCCTGGTACCTCTGCCTACTTCCAGACTGGTATGTCTGTCAAGCCCTAACCAGGCACATCCTCAGAGCCCTAGCAAGTATGCTGCATCATAACTCTGCTGTGCAATTATGAAACAAATAAGAAATTGGCCCCAAGCTGCACATATCAGGAATATACATCACATTCTCTGACAGCTAAGCTGGATGGGGTGATACTTTTAGCAGACAGAATTAATCATCCTAAGAAGAAGATGAGGTGCTCAACTGGCGGGAGGTGTTTGGGTTACCTGGCTTATTTATATTTGCTTCGGCCGTCGTATGACTGCTGGCTGAAACAGGCAGTGCAGTCCACTGGCTGCAGATCGGTGATACAGTGTCTTCCAACACGGTATCGTAGATTCCAGGCTGCGGCTTCTGAGCTCCAGAACCTGGGGTTGGAAATCAAGTATCGTACCTCGGTATCGAGCTCGAAAATCAGAAAGAAAAAACTTGCGAGCCCTGCCATACACGGACTTATATAGTTCGAATGAGAGGTGCGACAGCGGGCCATGGAGGGAGGTGAGACGTCCCTCTAGCATGAGGCGGGAGTGGGGGTAGCTACCCTCTGCCTGTCTCTCAGTTTCGTGCATGTTTGGTGGTGCTCAGATGTGCCTTGAGGCGGCTGACGGCTTGTAAGCTCTCAGTGTGGGGGAGGGCGACATGCAGCTGGCTTGTGCAACCCTAGTATCCACGTGTTCGGAAGCGCCCTCCAGAGTTATGGCGGTCCGCAACATCCGTGTACAAGTTGGCGGGGTTTGACTCTTACTTGGGTGTAGTAAGTATACTGGCATCATAAGAGATGAGTCATAATTGTTTGTAATAATACAAAAGAGCGGCATGCGTCAGGTGATTCTTCTCAACATGACAGATGTCCTATTTAACAATTTCATGTTTGATGAAAATGCGAGTGCCAATATTTTGATGCTGTAAGAAGCCAGAAAAAACATAAAATCATTTCACTTAAAAATGAGCATGCATCCATTGCAGACTTCCTGTTTTTCAACACATATTTTATTTTCCTCTGCAATAGACACATCAAATTTTTACTTTACCACTATTTATTTATGAAGTGCTTTAATAATGCAGCTGCTGTGGGCTAACAGGTTACAATAATAATTATCCATAGTTCACTATAACACGTTTTTCTATCCATCCCCTTCCACCTTTCCATTTGAACCATTGAGCGATGAATGCCGCTTTTGTGCGTTTATGTTATTTAAAAAAATGATTACAGTTCACACATGTTTCTGATCATCCTTCCCCTTTATAAGCAAGAGGTTTAATAATGCCACTGCTGCGTATTTACAAGTTACTAAAGAAACAAAATGCAAAAGATATGTTAATCACCTCACACACTCTCCAAAGTGTAACTCATGATGATGATACAATGGACTAAATTAAAGGTGAAATCTTGAATATAGAAAAATGCTCAATGAATGCACTATCTTTCACCAAATTATTATTAATTTCTAACAGTTATAACCAGCAAACACTTAAATTGATATTTATTTATGAGTAGGACTGACTTGTATTTGATTAATTCTTTACATGCTGCAACATTTGAACTTTAATTGTCTGCTATTCAGCAATACCCATTAATGGTGCTTTTTGTTTTCACAGAAATACTATCCTGAACCAGTCTGAGTTTACTGCAGATGAATCAAAACACATTAACTAATTTAAAATAATGTACATTTCATTAATACAAGTCATATTTTCCTATCACAATATGTTTCAAAACACCCATTGTTTTATTCAGGATAATATAGCACTCAGTATTTCAAACGTTTTTGTGTTATCTATGAATGTACCTATACCAATTTAGTATTATTTAGAAGTTACATTTACTTGTTAAACTACTAACATTTCACTAATATAACATGCCTCACTTCACAGTTGGAAAATTACGCACAGGACTTGACATACTGTATTATACCTAAGCATTAATTTATATTTCATCAATAAAATGCCTAATTTTTCCATTACATATACTGTATATCAATATAACTTTTCATGCATTCAGCAATGAGCTTTTCTGACATTTATAACATTGTTTGGGGGGGAGAGAAAGATGCCAACTGGTTCACAATATGGTTGAATTTGTTTGTATGGACAATTTGGCCTTAAGTGTATTTAAAATTGATGTTTGAGTGTTGTTACATCTTGAAAAAGGATGCTAATCCAACACATGAGAAGGCAGGCAAACAGGGAAGCCAATTGCTTGAAATGCAAGGTAGACTTAGAAGAATGAAAGTTATAAAGGAGATGGAGTGACAATGCAATATAACATTGCAGGAAACATGAGTACTTCAAAGCCCAAAACAACATACACCATGTTTCCCCAATATACAAAATTCTGGGAATCTCACCCAAAAAAACTGTGGTGGGAGGCCAGTAAACTAACCCCTGGTCACCAGGGCCTGTATGTAGCAGAAGATATATTCTATATATGATATAAAGATCTCACAGAATATTATTTATACAAACCTCTGGGGCCATCCAGTATGGAGTTCCCACCATTGTCTGTCGTTTTTCATCACCCGTAATGTTTGCACAAAAGCCAAAGTCAGTAACTTTAACTTTCCCATCCATTCCTAAAAGCACATTGTCTGATTTTATATCACGATGAATAATCCCCTGGAAATAAGAAATACTGACAGCATAAATCAAACCACCATGCTGTTTGTAAACTCAAATGACAATAAAAATTTTCATAAAAATAGAACATTACCTTATTATGTAGGAAGTTTACAGCATTTAAAACCTCCTTGCACACTGCTGCTATCTGACCTTCCTTCATTACAGTTTCAGTAACCACGTCTGTCAATGGCCCTCCTTCCAAAAGTTCCATAATTACCTGCAATAAATATAAGGATAAATTTGAAGGAAAAAAATTAAAAGCACAGAGATATAAATAGTAACAAAATAAAAATGTTACAGAAATTATTTGTAAAACCCTGACTTTTCAAAACACACACTTGAAATGAGTAGGTTAGTCAACCAGCAGCATTGTCTGGCACAATTACCACATGCGAAAATCTGGCAGTGACCCGGCCAGGCATTGAACACAGTTCACCTTAGTAGGAGGCGACCAAGCTAACCGCTCAGCCACTCTGGCTCCAAGTCCATAAGTGGGACGTTGTCGTCAAACCACTCCTTCACACATCGTGTATATGGAAGGGTGCTATGTGATGTTGAAAGACACAATGGCCAGTCATCCCCAAACTGGTCTTAGATGGTAGATAACAAAAGTTGTTAAAATGTTAATGTAAACATGTGCCTTAATATTGCCAGGTAAAGCAACACGGTCAAGCCTCCTTCAGGAGAAATATCACCATATTGTAATCCCACTATCCTTAAATTTCACAGTTGGCATTATACAGGCTCATTCGCCAGGGATTTACCACACCCATACCCTACCATCATATTGCCACACTGTATACCATTATTCATAACACCACACAATGGTTTTACACTGTTCTATTGCCAGATTCGATGCTCCTTACACCATGCGAGGCAGTATTAGGAATTTGCCTGTGTGAATGTGTGACTCATGGGCAGCTTCTTGGCCATGGAAATCCAGATTCTGCACTTTGCGCTGAATAGTAATGGTTCTTGAAGTAGATCCTGATGCAGGTTGGAATTCCTGTGTGCTGACGGTGACGAATAATTGACGATTAAGCTTTACAACCCTCTTCCACTCTCTACTGTCTCTAGCAATAACATGGGAGGTCAGCTTGCATGCTTTTAGGTTGTGCAAGTCTCTTCATGTTTTTACTTTATTAGAACATCAGAAACTGTGGACCTAGGAATATTCAAGAGGGCGGAAATCTAGTTCACAGACTTCTTACACAAGTAGCACCTGACCAGGTTTTAAGTCTAAGAGTTCTTTTGACTGTCTTATTCTGTTGTCCCGGGCTATCTGCTGACTACTACGATCACTGACTACTGTGATCGCTATGTGTTCCATGCAGTAGATGGCTGTATTGTCTCGCCATAATCTATGTTAAACACAAATTTTCTGTGTTGTCTGGATACCTTTGATCACAGCGCATACAACAATAAAATAACTTTAAATATGTTAAGGCTGTTCTTGTTTTGCAGTTTCTTTTAACCATGTATGTTAAACAGTTTCCACTAGTAATTACAAAATCAATAAAAAAAATACACACATGCAAACATTTAGTCACTCTTCACATGACACTATATTCTATGAGATTTCACATGTTACAAGCACTGTGTGGTATGTACATGTACACAATTCCCACAAGTTATAACATTTTCTTTTGTATAAAGTAATGTTTTACTGCAAATTAAGTCACAAAAATAATACTGTTACTGCTATTCACATAATAATGTAAATATAAACAATTTTGGACATTGTAGCCAAAAATGACACTAGTTCATAAAACCTAGTGGTACTGCTCTACTAACACAGCATTGCAAAAAGCATTCCCCATTGCAAAATGTTGGCAACTGCTACAGTGTTTTGCACGGGCTGGGCACGCCCGCCATACCCTTACCTGACCTAAAACAGTCAGACTCGGGCCAGGCCTGAACGGGTACTACCTGATATGGTCGGGTCAGGAGCCAGGTGGATAATCTAAGGTGGACCAGGCTCAGGTTCGGGCCAGGCAGTAGGTGAGTCCATACCTGCATAACGCTTCGTAACCTGCAAGCTGCAGTCTTACTATGCATGTTCCTCTTAACAGTAAGGTTTTGTGAACGTGGTTATTCCAGGTAAGGTGTATTCTACCAGGTTGGGAAGCTTAATGCTTTAGTTTGGCAACTAAAATTCAGTAAGTACGCTAGTGTTGCATGTATACATGATTTTCTCCATTTCCTATGTTAAAAAGCAAAATAATTGCAATAATCATACATCAAAATATAGTTCCTACATAACTAAGTTAAATCTTTCTGTTTTATAATTCACGTAACTTAAAATTTTAATTAAAAGCTTGGAACATTATATGGATGTGAAAAAGAAACTAACAAGTCAATTGTGGAAGATCTTGAACAAGAAACAGCGTAGTTGGCACACTGCATTATGTTGGACGAGGTTTAGTGTCGTTAATGATAATGAGAAAAAGCAAGGTTTTGTGGTGTGTAAAGGTTGTGAGAAACTGTTGACGTATAACGCTAAGAATGGCACTAACCATCTTAAACGCCATGCAAAACTATATTGTACAGTTGTAAATAACGCAGGTAGCAGTGGTAAATAAACGGACCCTATGTTAACTACCTAAGTCTTGGAAGTTACGAATCATCACCATTTAAATTACAGAGACATGAAATGTTCTGTGCTGGATGAGTGCATTGATTTCTGTGCTATGGATGTATGACCCTTTGAGACTGTTACTGGAACAGGTTTTATGAGCTTAGCACAGAACCAAGTTAACTTGGTAGGATCTTATGGCAACGTGGATACTAGTAACATTCTGTCCCATCATACCACTGTTTCTCTGCATACTGCTGACAGAGCCAACATTATACGTGAGGAATACCGGCCACAGATCTTCCAAGAATTACAGTGTTGCAATTTGACATTCACTATACACACGTGTATGGATGACATGAGAAAACATGCCTATTTCAGTATAACCGTCCAGTACCTTAAAGACTGGGATCTAATCAGCAGTGTGCTTTTTACCTACGGTTTCCCACATAAAATATACGGAGAAAACATAAAAATATGAGATATTCAAATGGCTGGTGTCTATCAGTATTTCAGCTGGTGACTGTGGAAGTGCTGTTTATGTGGCTGATCAAGGGAGTAACAACGTTAAGGCATTAGGACAAAACAAGGGTTATAACTGCACCTCACATCTCCAAACACAATGTTGCAGAATACAGTTCAGTATACGTACGTGGAAGACCCCCTTCACAACATGAAGGACTATCTCTACCAGACTGCAAATATAGTGTCATATCTGAAAATATTCGGTCTTGTCAACCTACTTCCCATATTGTGAAACTTGACGTCTGATCATGATGGAACTGAAAGTTTATAATGCTGTGATCACCGCATTCCCAGCTGGAACAGGTAATCGTGTGCTAGAAAATGACAGTAAGGAACATCGTCTTGATAGACTGGAGGAAACTCTTATGGCTGAATTTATAATGTTCCTAAGATTTCTACATAGCAACAAAAAATCTCTATGCAGAGGTTGTGGCCATTCCTCTTATTGTACCATGGATTCATAACCTCGTTGAATGCTGCAACGTAAGTGAGGATGACTCCCCTGACATCAGTCATATAAAGAATCATCCCAAACAGTACATTACTGACAAGTGCACAGTTACAATGATGCACCAAATTACTACGAGTCCTACATATCATAGATTCTGCAAGCTGAGTGACAGTGACAGAGACAGAGAAGCCATGCACACACAAGTGCGTAAGCTACTATAAAATCGTAATCCAGTGAAGAAGGCTATCAAACACGCAAAACACGCAATGAACAAAGTGATACCAGCTAAAAGGAGCAAACTGCAAGACTGGGAATACTCTATGATGAAGACTAGAATCATAATGATGAGGTGACAACGTATCTGTAATTACAGAGTAATAAAACAAATTGTGAAGTTCTTGAGTGGTGGAAAGAACATGCAACCAACTACCATTAATGGCACATTCAGATTGACGAATCTACACCATTCCAGCGTACAGTAAATACAGTGATCGTGAATTCTGTATCCCTGAGTACATTGTACAGGAATTTCGAAATATACTTAAACCAGAGATAGTTCACCCTACTTCGGTGACTAAGGATGTATTGCTGCAAAGCGAAAAAAAAGCGTAGGAAGTCTAGCATTCTGTCAAAGTGGTATAGATTATTTGCCCCTTTATTAGGAACACCACATACTGCAATGTGGGACAGGTAACTGTAGTAATGTGATAATGTTTGTGCATCATGAACAGTGATGTCAATACGCATGCATAGTTTCAAGCTGATTGAGTGCACGGAATAGTAAATTGTTGGCAATTACATTTTATGCTAGAGGTTTATGGGTATGTGTCATATGCTTTTGTTACATGGATATTTAATATGATACCATGATATGAGAAAGAATGTCAATGTCCAAATGGCATGCGCTTGCCGACCATTCATATGAAGGCTAAGGCCAATGATACTCTGCTATATCGGGTCGAGCATGCCCGATAATTTCTCACTACACATATAAATTGTGCCTGGTAGAACCACGGCCCGGCCCAGCCCATAATCCTATTTATTCTCGAGCTGGGTTGTCCCGAAGAATCATGCCCTTGGCACTGAAGGGTGGGTCCATCTAAGTAGGGTTTTGCAGGGCTCTGGACTGCTACCATTATTTATGGTGCACATAGTGCTTTCTCGTGCTTATATTCATAAACAGTAGTGATGATGACAGTAACAGTTGAACGCTAATGCCACAGAAAGAGCTAGCGGTACTAAGAATCCAAACTGTAACTGTATATACATGGTAGGTTTCATGTCTATAAAAACTGTAACTGTATATACATGGTATGTTTCATGTCTATAAAAATATCCTTCATCAATAAAACAAAATTATGACTATAAAATGTAATTTTTATCATGTTACAAAATTTTTGGTAGCTAGGAAATTTTTGTTTAATGTTATCAATTTTCAAAAACAATAAATTTAAACACAAAAAAAAACAATTTTAATTGCTAACAATCAGCAATAATATTGAAGTTTGAGGAGTTCATCAGTATATTTGTTAATCTTGGAAACAAACTTTCCAATTTCCACCAGCATGTAAAAAATAATTAAAAACCAGGACATCATATACAATGATGCACAAAGTGGGCAAAGCGTAAAAAATATATGTATATCAAGGATTCGAAATTCAAAGAAATTTTAAAGGCTGCACATTTACTGATTTTATGTGAGAAAGCAAAAGCATTTGCTTTGAGACTGGGATTTCAGGATTTCAATACCTCAAATGGCTTGTTCAATAAGTTTATACAGTAAGACCATGTTGTTGTTTGTGGTGTGATGACCCTACTTTATATTAGATATGTTTCATGTATGGCATGTAACTTAATTGATCATGTTCAAGTGATTGTTGTTTGGTATAATTTTTACAGTCATCTTGACATCTGTAGGAATATTGAAATAATTTTTAACACTGTATCGCGTATTTTAATTATAAGATTCTGTCGTGTATTTAGCAAATTGCAACTCTGAAGGGAGTGGCTGGCCACTTCCTGCAGCACACATGGTGTCCAGGCAGCCAGAGAGTTTTCATCTCTCAGACCCTACTTTTCCTCCTGGCCATCTCCTGTGGAAGGGTGGATTTTACAAATCACATCCAAGGAAAATTAACCATAAAAGCCACCAGTAAGGATTAATGGGCTCTATTACAATTTTATTTAGGGTTGCCAGACATCCTCTTTCACCCAGACATGTCCTTTATTTGAGGCTTTGTAAACTGTCTCGACGGACTTAAAAAAAAATCTGAAGTCCTTTTTTCCATAAATGTGAAATTCAGCAATGCGTTTTATTTTCCCCTTAAGGAGAATATAATTCAATAGGATAAAGTAGAACAGATGGACTATTAAATAACATTCACTTATTAAGTCTAGAGGATCTTTACTTAGACTAAGTTACAATTTACACAATTTGATGTGACTAGAGAGGTTAGGGATCAAGGTAAGGTTAAAGTGAATCAAGTAAGGGAGAGCAAGGATATGAGGATCGAGGTAAGGTTAAGGTCAATTAAATAAGGGAGAACAAGGATATGAGGCTCAAGGCTTGCTCTCTAACCCTAGCGTGAAGACATTTACCCCTAAATGCCGCTCTGAGACGGCTGTTTAGGGAGGACCAGGTGACGTGAGCGGTGATGCCTAGTGCTGTTTTGTGGTTGGAGTAGAGCTATGGAGGGAGGTCGACCATTTTTAAAGAATTGTAGTAGAGTTGGGAGAGCACATTCGTAGTCGTTGGAGTCAGGTGGATCAGTATAGTCATTCCCTGCGGGCAACGCAGGGAAGAACAGACGCAGAGTCTGCAGAGTCATAGCTGACAAGCCTGGTGGACTAGACAGCATGTAGTTGGAAAGCTAAGTAATTCTTGACAATGTTGTGGTAGTTTAACTCGTAGGGGCTCCAGTAGGTGGCATCATGTTAAAATTGAGCTATAATAACTATGAGGTCTAGAAGCTAAAATTTTATAAATCCCTCGGATATTTAAAGTAACTTCAGTGAAGAGGACTAATGAGATGTTTTAGTTTGAATAGGTTATTTTATTTTTGTGTCAACGATTTGAGTTAAATCTGTAGGTCAGGACTTAATTGAGGAAATCAGTATCGAGAGAGTATCGAGAGTTTATTATTTTTATTTGTGTAAACAGACGTTTTCCTCCCATCATTAAATTTGTGTCCTAGTGTTAAGAATGTAAATGGAAAAGAAATTAAAAAGAGAAAGTCCATGCCAGATTTTTGTAAGGAGGTTACTGAAAGTGGAAAGAATTATTTTCTTTTAAGTTTACTTGATTGGTGCAAAACCTCAAAGTTTAGGTAAAATTCAGTTGGTAAAGTAATTGTTTATTTATTTATAGTCATTTGTTTTAAAATTGAGAATTTGTGTAAGATACGAGAATTATTTACTTGTGGACAAAAAAGCTAAGTGTGATTTCCGTATCTTTTACTTTTGTACTACATTTTAGGATAAGATCAAAAAAACAAAAAGGATATAATTTTTTTATCTGGTCATTTTATATTTGTCAATAATTTTATTTACTTGGTTTTGAATAAAATGTAACAATTTATTTGAACCATTTAGTCTTTTATTTCTAAATTAATAATTACACCCTTCCCCCATTTTTTAATATAAATTGGTTTAATTTTGAGTGAAATTTTTATTAATTGAAATTATTTATTTTAATTATCTAAATTTTACATAATCTCATGATTTTTATCCTGTCGGTGACTTACCTGTCTAAGATCGCGCAACACCTCTGGCATGCAGTCTAAAGTGTTTTTGCTCTAACATTTAATGATGAATTTTTGTTTGAAAGTATTGGGCTTCAAGGCTTTCCCCCAATAGGAAGAGCCTTGTAGTGGAACACACCCATAAATTTGAAACAGGTACAAATAGCACGGCAGAGGTTTTTGTGATGTTTAGGGCAGAGATGTAGGATGGTGACCTTTAATTTTTATACAGAGGATTGTTGACACTAATGTGCAGCTAAAGAGGAGCTGTGGTGTACTGGTTTATGTGGAGTTGAGAGAAAGTGCCTCAACACTTAAGATGTTTACCCTACAAAAGAGTTTAGGGGCTTAGTTATTTTAGTTGGTGAGTATTTGAGTGTTTCCCTACATCTCCCTCCATTACGAGTAGTCAACATGTTTTCAGACGTGTTTCAATTGGTTTAGTTTTTGAATGTGTTCAATGAGTTGATAATGATTGACTGATGATCCCACTATGAACCAACCCTACCCCATCGCTCAGTTCTCTCCTTATCTCTTCCCCTTCGTTTCCTTCCCACTCTTTCTTTCTTTCTTGGTCTTTTCCCCCCTGGGTCCTTCCTTTTTCTCCTACCCATTTTCCCTTTTCTTCACAATATTATTTATGTGCAAAAGAAGAGGAAATTTACCACATCGTCTTTGAAGGAGAATGCCTGCACATTGTAAACACACAGCTGCAAAGATTTATCGAGTTCTGCGGGACTCACATTCCCAGTCAAACAAGAAACATTAGGAGCCCAAACGTTGTGGACAAAACCAAACAAGAACACAAACATAAAGAATCTTAATTAAGCAGTTGAAATGAGTGATCAGAGTCGCTAACTCATCCGAAAGAATGACCATCAATGGGTGCAGCATCTGTTCCTCTAGTACAGCGGGGATAGGTACATCACTGAAGGGTTGAATGAACAGCTAGAGGACTGATCATGTTGACATGAAACAAAGCAGAACATGTGGCAAAACAAAAGTCACTGTTCCACATAAAAAACACACTCAAATAAAGGTATGAATCTGACTCAGATAACAAAAAATGTTGCATGTTCGCATTGTGGATGGTTGCGAAGACAGTTGCAACATCAGTGATTAGTTTAATAACATGATTTAATGAGAGTGAGTCAAACACTTACTGCCATGTTGGTTGCAAAGCTGATTTCTGACTGGTAGCAGGGTTGCCACTATGCTAAGGGTTAGCATGAAGGTTGCAAACCCAATGCGCCACACAGCACAAGAATTTCATATGTTGAAATGTTCGAAACACACTGTATATAAACTTCCTGCTTCCAATATTTACATGTACAAACAATTACCATCTCCAACATATACTTCATTTGAATCTCTTTTTTGCTATTTCATATTGTTCATAAATACATACATTATTCGGATAAGTAAAACCTTTGTTGAGAGGAATTTCGAATTGAATCTTAGAATTATAAACATTAAAATTTTGTTGAGTTTGGCCCATTGGTAGAAACAAGTGTCTAGAAAAACATTATATTTTATCTAATAAAATTTATTACAAACAGTTTACAGAATGTTATTAAGTGGGGGGGGGGGAGGAGGGGGAATTTAAAGGCTGGTAGATAAGGTCATTTGAAATAATTATGACCACAATTACTACTATACAAAGTCTGATGGTTTACACATAATTTCCATATAGTTGATTGTGTGCACAAAGGCGAGGTTGGAGTAAGAAAAAGTAAAGAAAACACCAGAGATATCCCTAATCACACGTAATCAGTGTGTTTCATTATCAGTCAATAGAGACTGCCACACAAGGTTACAAAGTAACATATGCCACTTCCAAAATATGAAAAAGGACCTGTCAGACAAATATCACATAGTAAAAGAAATTAAAACAAAGACAAGAAAATAATTTCAAAAAACCTGTATCATACATGCTTGTCCAATGAATGTATGTCACGCTCTGCTACATACATTACAGAACATAAACACAGTTCCCTTAATGGGTGGGTCATGCGGTCCATGCTGAGTTGCTGTTGTTGTGTTGCTAAAGGTAGACACAAACATGTTTGTAGTAAATCAAATCAGTCATCCTGTGGCCAACGTCCTGTGTTGATGTAGTGCTGTCATAGCTTCGGATGTTATATTCACATAGTGTACCATTCCACCGTATTGTGTAGCTCTGCTAGTATAGTGTGGAAACCCCTTTATGATTAGTTGAGTGATGATGTGAACTATTAGCTTGTTAGGCAGATGCATGTGATTGTTCTTGATGGCAACGTTTACAGGCCATAGGTACGCGGACATAATTTACATGTATGGACTGGCTGATGGGAATGAAACTAGAGCTTGCAAACTCTACCAGGAACTCTTCCCTAATAGAGTTCCAAGTGCACAAGTGTTCTGCAATACTTTCATTCGGCTTGGAGAACTTTTGAACTTAACCTTTTTGGAGAGCCTAGTGCACCTCACGGACGTCATGATACTGAAGTTGACAAGGCGGTACTGGAACACTTCTACTGGGATGGCACGAGTTTAAAGCAAGTTGAGACAACTCAACATCTCAACTTGGAAAGTGTGGAGCATTGTGCGCACTAATGGCATGGACCCATTCCACTACACACCTGTACAAGGACTAGAGAAGGGTGATCCGGCTTGCCACACCTTGTTTCACCACTATTTGTTAAATGAGGACATCGGAGATGCAAAATTTTCTAAACAGAGTTATTTGGACAGGCGAGATAAAATTTGATAAAGATGATATTTCAAACTTTCACAATCTACATTATTGGGAACACAAAGGTACAAGCCACACAAGAAGAGAGAGATCTCTTCACAAAGGCGCTTCAGCGTTAATGTCTAAGTAGACGTTATCAGTGACATCTTTATCGGGTTATATTACCTCCCAAACAAATTTAATGGGGAGAGCTATTTATAACTTTTACAGGCTGAACTACATAAAATCTACAAAGCCAAACGATTTACCAAAATGACAGCTGTCCAGCACATTATGCAAGGTTTGCGCAAGACTATTTAGACAGACATTTCCAACATACATGGATAGGAAGAAATGGACCCATATTGTGGCCCACCAGGTCTCCGGATCTAACGTCCCTAGATTTTTATGTGTGGAAGAGGCTCAAAGATTTTGTCTATGATGAGGAAATCATAAGTCGAGATCATCTAATAAGGAAAATTGACAGGGTGTGCTATGTTGAGAGATAAGATGCGGCTTCAATTAACCACCACGGAAGTGAGAAGCGAGTTAACAATGGACATTAGACCATTGGTTCCTTGATGAAATATGCTCCATTTGTGGAAAGAGGTCCTTTCAGAGAAGAGACCTTTCAGTTATCCCGCTTTGGACAAGAGGAAAGAGTGACAGTGTGCTTGGCATCCATACCCTTAACATTGTATTTAACCCCTGCCCCCAACGCCCCTCCACCAGAAATAAATTCTCAAAATTATTTAATTGGGTATGTGGATTAAATTTAAAGAATGATAGTACGTTTTATATATTAGGTCATAAAACTCCCGGACATAAAAATGAGACATATATAGTGAAAATACAATTTGCATCAGTTTATTGAATGATTATTTAAATATGATAAGTGTGGAAATACAGAACAAATTAAATTATTCTAACATACATGAATTTCTGGGCATTCACACGAGTAAGACAATGAATATTTATCCCAACAGTTTTGAACTTTTATCTCTTTGTAGGCAACTTCATTGGCACAATTTGTTACGCCAACAACATACAGTGTACAGCATCTTCAACTCATATCCAGTTTAAGACATGGATGTGCATAATTTTTGTCTTCTACCAACTCATGAAGCAACTGCATTAATAACAAACAATGAAAATGGTTCCTCATACATGTTAACAAAAAAATGTGATCCACTCATGAAATGATCAGTATTTACTAATTTGTTCAATTTATAACCAAATTCTCTACTGAGATGCAAAGTTAGAAAAATACAAAACATATCTTAAAAATTTTTGTTCCAACTGCAACAGGGAGTACTTACATTCTTGTCACTTGTGGGAGGAAGGGAATGCGGTTCAATGTAATACACCCTCCAGTTAACTCTGCAGTAAGTTATGGTGCCTTCACAAACTCAGTTTTCTCCAAAGCAAACACATTACATTTTAACAGTTGTTAGCATATAAAATATTCTGCCAACTAAAATTGATCTGTGGTACCTAGTACTTATATTTCACAAATATCATCACCAAAGAGCACTTTTGATCTTCAATAATTACAGTGGTCTCTATGTACCGAAAATGCATGTACCAATAAATCATATCCCCAATTAATTTTCAGTGGTCCCAGCAAAATTCCAATATAAATAATAACATTACCCACTTTTATCATTTATCGGATATGGCATTAATCAAAATATGTTTTGGCTTGTCACTTAATATTCCTCACAACAATATTTTTTAAGCGCTGGTTGTTTATGCAAATGTCTAGTAATGCAATGTGAAATATATAAAATGTGCCGCCATTTATCATCACTGCGACGCTATGCTATCCAGTTTGGCTGATGGTGTTGGCGACTCGGGCATCCACCCTCCCATTAACATTCCTGACGAGGGAAAGCGGTTACATAGCAATCAGTGTGGCATCATTGCATCCCCTCTCTATCTCTCTCCTCTTTCCATCTCTATCTCAGCCACACACCTTTCTTCCTCCTTTTATATTTCTTCAAGAGGGGAAGCAGTTATAAGGCAAAAAATGCTGCGTCCTCTTGCACTCTCTCAATCTACTGCATTTGCTTGCGTGTTATCCTAACATGCCTGGCAAGGGGGCAATAGGTGATCTCAATTTAACGACGCACAGTTATACTGTCAAACGCATCACACAACACTTAAACAATAATTTTACTGGCCAAACATTCTAGTATCGAAGTTTATACTCTATTCCTTGTTTTTAAGTTAAGGTGGCTTAGTCTTTAATAATAGCTACCTTTTTCTTGCAGTGTTTACTAGTGATAAAAATAACGTTTTTTTTTAAATTTGTTCTTTGTTTTGTTCTCACCAAGGTATACACACGGCCTGGTAGAGAATTCTCACCGCATATATCCCTTCATATAACAGTGAAGCAAAAAGTATTGTTGTTGCTTAAAGGGCAATTAAGAACCAACTGGATAAGTTTTTCACAGATAGCAAAGAATTTTTACAGTTTCTGTACATTTTGAGACTCAGCAAGTTGCCTTTCAAGAGAGGCAAGCTTTTAATACTATTTTTGGTCTCTCTCTCACACGCACGCATGCGCGTGCACACACACACACACACATATAATATGTGAACCAACCCCTTTCAGAATAGAGTGAAAGAATATAAATTTTGTTTTGTTTTTCGATTAGCCTTAATGTAAAAAGAGTTTAGGTACCACAGATGGTTCTGTATTGCCTATTGGCTAGTAAATTCATATTGGATAATTTATATCCCTAGGAGATAATACCAAAAGACATAGTCTAACTCTATTAATGGTTCACATTTGTCACTTTTATATTTTTTCTTCTCTGGTGTGAGATTTTGCAAACATTTACATATATTTATTTATTTTATTGTTATTTTATTTATGATCTAGTGAAATTGTTTACCTCTAAAGAGTTAATTTACTGTGTTATTTAACAACTATGATTTATCTGAATAAATACTCATCATTTTGTCAATCAAATTAAACATTGAGTTTTCGTTCCTACATTTTAGGTTTCGGACATGGCCTCAGTTAAACCCCCTCCTCCTCCCACTCCAAACACGTCATGCCAGTTTATCGATTGCGGCCTAGGTCATTGTTCACTTGTTTTCGAAACATCAATAAAGCGTAAAAGGACAGTTTAAACAATTGCGGAAATGTTAGAAATAATAAAACAATTTGAGCATGGTGTGTTATAAACCAAAACATCAATTCCACTTCCAAACAAAAGAAAATTTAAGTTTTTTTCAAGAAAGGCACAGTTTAATTATTCTTAAATTTTTTCATATCAAGTGTATAAACATTAACCAAAATATAGCATTGTTTGCAAACATTTTCTCCTCTGAGATAAACTTTGTGGTGCCAATGAAGGAAAAAATACTGGGACTTTAGAAGATTGCCCATCTACCATGCTGTTGTGAGGGAGTCCAGAGAGAAGTTCGCTCTACCCGGGAGCCTCTTTATAGTGCCTTTAGTCTTTGAGAGGCTAAATCTCAACAATCTTTAAGGGGAGGCATCCTTCCTGCTGTCTACTGGGTTGACAGCTCTCCACTGGTCAAGGCTCCCATGTCTCAGTGGAGGTGACATAAAAGACTACCCCTCATTGGCGTGATCCCATGACCCGGGTTGCAGTGCTGCAGAAGTTGACTTCGGTGGGGCAGACCCCCAGCAATTGCAGTCCTGGCGGATATGGCTGACTCCTGCGTGTTGCATGGCCTGTTTGAATATGGAAGAGGCACGCCATTAGTGCTGACTCCACATCAAAGAAGGACTCATTACCATTCGACTGTGTGATGAATGTAAAAAGACTTCCATTAGGCTGTGATCATCTTGATGCTGGCTAGAGACTAGACCAGCCTTGAAGAAAAGTGTAAGTGCAAAATTGTTGCCTGAACTGTTTAGGGTTACCTTTAATACTTTCGGTTAGGAAGTTCAAATAGGGCAAGTTTTGAAGAGCAGGGTGGGTTTGTAAAACAAACTGTTGTTTTTACTATTTAGGATTGCAGTGTCTTGTGTTTCACAAAAAGACGCAGCTGGCACTTCGCTCCTCGAGATTGTATATGGGACATAAGAGGTTTCGTTGATCCAAACAAACTTAAAATGGTTGTTTATAGCTATGAAAATAAATGTAATATTCAAGTATGTATTACCATGTATTGATGCTGCTCAAATGATGTTTCAGCTTAAAGTGAGGATTGAGCTGATAGAGAGAGATCAAGGCGAGCTATTCATTGTGTGGCAGCTGGCCATGATGTAAGCAGACGAGGAGAAGTTGGACACTGTAGAACTTTCCTTGCTGTTGTTCTTCCTCATCTGTGTGTTGTTTTAAAAGGATGGAAGGGGCTCTCCTGCTGCTGACTCAGGGCAGTTGAACTACATGACCAAAATTTAAAGTCAGTTTTAAAGGTTTTTATTTATTTGTATTTATTCTGTCACTTGGGAGGAGTAATAACTGAAAGACTGAGAACTGATTCACTGCGAGAAGAAAAAAAAATATACGAAAGATAACCTTAATTCCTGTAAATGAAGGGACAACTGTGAACAAAATGAGTAGAGGATGAGTACAGTATCGACTGGCCGGAATGTGTAAAAAGACCATTAAGATTTGTAGACCCTCACCAACTGTTTAGTGATCATAATAATTTAAAAAAGAAAAAACATTTTTTTTTTACTAAACATTTTATAAATTAATTGTTTATTACTTATTGTTCTTGGTTCAGTGTAAACGAAATGCTCAATGGTCATAATAAGTGTAATAAAGTTAAATAGTTAAAAAAATATAATAATAATAATAATGAAAGGAATTTTATGGTTGTTTATATATGAGTAAATTTGTGAGGGTACACAAATCAGTAGGTGATGACAGATGTATGATTAGGATAGGACAGATGTTACACCTCAAGATTTAGGGGGGGAAATTATTTTTTTAGCTTTTTGGTTTAGAGACATATTTATACTTTTATTTCTGGCATTTCATTTTATTGTCCTTTTGGTTAGGGGCATTTTTATTTTACAGTTGTATTTGTTTTGAAAGTATTACAAGTATTTGGCATCCTAATTTTTTATTATTATTATTATTGATTTTCCCTTTGGCGAGATAGTTTTAGGTTTAATACGATTTATTTTCTTAGCCCTCAGTTTTTGAGAGCTCTAGAAGCCACTAAGGCCGACTGGGTAGGCATGATTGTTTTCAGGTTGCTTCCAGGCTGTGGGGTTTCAAAACTTGTTTGTGTTGATGTCCTAATAATCTATGATTTTAAGTTTCAGCAGTTCTCTTCCTAGCCTATTTTTGAGGCAGTCTAAGAGATTTGAGAAGGTTCCAGACACTCTTTGTTGTGTGTCAGGAGTTGAGCTGTCGCAACCGAGCGTTGCATGTGTATCGGCAGCAACTCGTTTTGGTGGTTCTGCCAGGGGTGAGGGGAAGTAGTATTGTCGAATTCCGCTGATGTAACTAGGCCGCAAGGGCATGAGGTAAGCAGGGAGTCAGGATTGTAGCAAGAGCAGCACGCTCATTGGCCGAGGCCAGTGGCGTGACCGGCCATTTAAAAACCAGGTCAGGAGGTGCAGCGAGGCGGTTCCATTGTTTCCGTTGTTGAGGTGTGGCTGGCAAGATGGTAAGAAAGCTGGTGCGGCTTGGAGGAGGTTGCCACGATGTTCGAGTGATGAGACACTTAACTGTATTTTTTTTTAGGGTTGGTCGAGACTATTCTTCCTAAGTCTGGGAAGAATGGCCTCGACCAATCTTATAAATATTAGTTCGTTAATGTAGAGTTAGAGTCATTCTGGGTAGAGAGAGAGACACTTAGAGAGAGTGGTTGGTGACAGCCGTGAGATAACTGTAGTGTGGTTCAAGTGTTTAAGAGGTAAGATACATGGTAATTTCAAACCCGTTTTTCCAGAGGTGCAACAACATATATACAGAGTGGATTATAAATGGCAAATCAGCTCGTGGCCCATGGTAGCCAGGCCAAAAACTAGAAGAATGAGCATAGGAATCACCCCTTTATCAGGAAGAGTATGGGTGTAAATCCCCCATGAAAGTGAAGATGAGGAACATGTTAGGTGACAATAAAGCAAAAACTATTTGAGATGGAACATTCAACTTCTGGATTCCGTTCACTTGCATAGATATACACGCTTGATGAACAAATGGATACTGTCATCCATCTCTGTCATTGGAAAACTGTAGTTTGTCACCCTTATTATGCATGTAATTATGTAACAGTAGGAAATAAACGTATCTAGGCAGAGTAATCATCGACAATTCATAATTAACCAAAGAGGTTATCTTGTTTGAACTCGCTCAGGATAACCGTTTAAGAGCACGCAAAGTAAGAGTGCCGTGTCCATGCCTGCAGACATGCAACCCTTTCAACACGCACATCGCAACACATTTGGCTGGGGGACCACTAGTGGTCATATCTGAAACGCAGTTCACATCCTTCATACTGTATGTCTATACTGTTAACATTGCCCGTATAACGGAAAATGTTACCAAAATGTACAGTAAATACACAGAAAGGCAATCCATACATACGTAAAACCTATCTGAACCCATAAATACAAAATGCGGAATGTTTCCATATTTCCTATAGCTTCAGGTATCAGGAACGAAAAATGTAGAGTCTGAATAATGCTATCTTTGCCACTGTAACCAGAACTATTATAGTTTCTGTGGCAGTTTAGTTATCCATGCCACTTAGACCTATTCGTTCAAACATCACAAAGTAGCATCAGGTATCTGTAACATTTAGCATCACTTAAAATACACTAACTTTAATACAAACTATAAAGGTTGCTTATGTGATTGCAATAGAAATGTGAATGTTATACTGCGAGAATGTGTGTGATGGTTGTAGATGAGTGGTTGGAGTTATGAACAACTCTGTCTTCAACACGTGTTCACATCTCGCTGAGGTATAAAATAGTTTAACATAAAATAGGCTGCAAGTTTTTGCAGCCATTGTCGTCAATTTCTAGGCTTCTGGGTTTGAGCCGCATCATGGATTTCTTCACCACCATTTTGGCAGTCGTCGTAGGTGCCATCATCAGGGAACACAATACATGACAAATTGAGGACAGTCGAACAAAGAGGCTCTTATATATTCTGATTTCTGGAGGACTGTTGCCTGATTGGTTGGGCTCTTCGGCCAATCACAGACTGTCTTCCTCCTGATTGGCTGGGGTGGTTGCCCAATCCTTGAGAGGGTGTAAACTCATCAGGATTAACTGAACACCTCCGCCAGTCAGGAGGAAGAGAGACTGAAATTGGCCAGAGTCTCAGGGTAGAGATTACACCCTCTCAAGGATTTGCCAACCACCTCAGCCAATCAGGAGGAAGACAGACTGTGATTGTCTGAAAAGTCAAGCCAATCAGGAAACAGCCCTCCAGAAATCAAAATACAGTACACTCCTACTTAATCGTGCTTCACTTAACCGGTTTTCGGCTTATCCGTGTGGCGGTCAGGCGATGCTTTAAAGTGTGTCGTTTAACAAGCAGTGGTAAGTTACGTCTCTTACTGTGCTGTGTGTGCTGATGTTTATCTCTTTAAACTGTCAGCCTGTCACAGAGACCCGCACGAGATCCATTTCCGTCCATTGAAGCACGGAGTCCTACTCATCTCAGGCTGTGTCCAAAATGGCAGATTTTGTTGACGAAATGATCATGTGGCCCAATTTTGTATACGAAAATGGTGACGTTTTTGGTAATTTGATATTACGTATTTTCTATCTAGCAGCGGATAATAGCAAAAATGAAAAATTAACACATACGTGAATGTTTTATAAAACAAATAATTATTGATAAAATACATTAGGCATGTTTTAAAAAGCAGCTAACTGTTGTGCTTTGTTTATAAACTTCGCAACAACTTTTTTTTAAGTTATCGCATAAATTATTTTTTCTTATTTATCAATGTATGCGCATCATTCAAGTGATGATTGTAGAAATATTTTTCACTGTTAATGTAAAAATGTTTCACCGCGCGTGCTAAACAAGTGACTGTCGACATCTCCTGAAGTGAAACTTCCAAAATGACAAATTACAAAATAATGAATTTGCCATTTCGGTTTCGGACACGGCCTCAGTAATCCCCTCCTCCCCCCCACCCTTCCCATAAAGAAACACGTCTTGCTAGATATCGATCGCCGACCCGGGTCATTGTTAACTTGTTTACGCAACGTCAATAAAGTGTAGGACAGTTAAAACTATCATAGAAAAGTTAGAAATAATAAATCAATTTGAGCATGGTGTGTTATAAACAAAAAGACCAACTATGGTGACAAACAAAATAAAATTAAAGCATTTTTTAAGAAAGGCACGGTTTACCTTTCCTTACTTTTTTTCATATCAAGTGTTTAAATATTACTAAAAAAACTAAACATTTCATAAGATTTTAAACTTTTGTGTGTGTTTGTAAGTCAGTAAAATTTTGATTAGCTTTTGTATTGTAAGGATTAATTTTTTTTATTGGAGATCGTAGTTTATTGTTTAAATGCCAGGTTACCTCATTTAAAGTCCCATTATAGTCTAGTCTTTATTGCATCACATTCTAAACTGTCAACTAACTGCTATATAAAGAATGGGTCTGAGTGACGCACATTGAGAAAGCGACACACACACTACTATGGACTGCTTATCTATCGGCCTGGTCGTCCGCAAAACGCGCTTGCCTGGCGCCGGCAAAAGGCTGTGTATACTTGATGCACCGTGAATTAAATACACTCGGTGCAACATAAATATCAGTTCAAGTAGTGTGCACTTTAAATCCTGCACATACAGTGAGTGATATGTGTTTGATTTGAAATTTATAATATGTACTGTGTTTTATCACAATTTTCAGAGCCAATATCAGTGTTCCAGTAACAGTAAAAATGTGTAAATTCGATTATCCAGGGTTTTTAATACAAATTTGCTTATTCACGTTTTCTCTGGCCCCAATTAACACGGTTAATTGGGAGTTTACTGTATATACGAGCCTCTTCCTTGGACTATCAAATATTGGTAAGATATTGTTCCCTGGTGAAGGCAGCTGCAATGACTGCCGAAACATTGGAGAATAAATAAACGATGCAGCTCAAAACCAGAAGAAATTAATATTTTATCTTGTTTACATATTCTCTTTATACACAGTGGAACACCCAAATAACGTAAATAAATTAATTGTTTGATGGTCTTTTTTCTTTTACACTGGACGTACAGAAAACTAACAAGGTAATTAACTGAGTGGTTCCTTTAATTCATGGAAATCTCTGAACACTTTATGGAAAATCGGTTTTTGTAAATTACTGTGTCTGTACATTTTATTGGAAAGTTTACGGACACCTATAGATGCATATTTACCAGCCCTTTTCTGAAAATTGAAGGATATTGTATTAACAGTGTAATACAAAATATTGCCTTATTGCTAAAACATGGCATGGTACATGGTTATACAATCACATAGTACATAGCTATATCACTTGGTTTATTTACACATTCTATCATTTGTGTATGCATTTAATAGGAAAATGTTATTGACAGTGTAATACATGTGTACCATTTAGTTTAATGGTTTCATAGTAACAAATGTTCAAACTGACCGCCCTCCATCTCAATGCAGGTGGCACACATCGTGGAATGGCCGCCTGTACCGCATGCAAGTGATCATTGGTTACATGTACCACAGCAGCATGCAGACAAGCAATGCATTCCTCGATGCTGTCCAGAGATTCAAGGTACACTACTTTCTTGAGGAAATCCCACAAATAAAAGTCCATGGGATTGAGGTCCGGTGACCTTGGTGGCCAGGATACTGGTCCTCCCCTACTGATCCACCACTGCGGAGAGATGAGATCAAGTTCCCGGCGAGCTGATCTGCTGTAATGAGGTGGTGCCCCTTCATGTTGGTACCACATAACTCTTCGAATGACCAGTGGAATGTCTTCCAACAGCTCCGGTAGAATATCGCGGACAAACACCGCATACATCCATCCAATGAGTGTGTCTGGCAACAGATACGGTCCCATTAAGCAAGTGCCTGAAGTCCTCTGGAATGTGTTACATGTGGATTACCTTGATGCCAGTAGTAGCTGACGTGCCTATTAAATATGCCTTCGCTGGTAAACTGCGCTTTGTCCGTCCAAAGAATGTGACCCACGAAGACAAGGTCATGTTGAAGTGATGTCTGCAACCCTTGATAGTACTCAAGGTGGCGCGGTTGATCTCCTTCCATTAAATTATGTATGACACTCTTGCAATAGGGGTAGAGCCCATTGTCGTGCAAGATGGTCAGTATGCGGGAATGGCTCAAACTCAGGTGCGGTCCGGCAGTGTGCGAACTCAAGATGGAATTCCTTGCAAACATCTGAAGAACTCTTTCTTCGACCAACGGCGTGCATCAATATGGTTGCCTTCCATGAATTACAACCTGCCCATGCATAATTTTCCCTGATTCTAGTGCCCGTTGATCCAGCCTTCTGATGACATTGGCCATCATATATATATACATGTATATGTGTGTGTGTGTGTGTGTGTGTGTGTGTGTGTGTGTGTGTGTGTGTGTGTATGTATATATATATATATATATATATATATATATATATATATATATATATATATATATATATATATATATATATATATATATATATATATATATATATATATATATATATATATATATATATATATATATATATTATATATATATATATATATATATTATATATATATATACACACACATACATACATACATACACATACATATATATATACACATACATATACATGTATATATATAATTATATATGTATACACATATGTAAACAAAACTGAAATCAGGGTCATTTTTGGTATCTTTCACACACCACACACCGGTTAATTTTTCAGTGTCTACAAAAATTGAAAGACGTAACTGCTGTATGTCTTCAGATTGTGATCCATTACACCTTGTCTCCACCCTTGAAATGGCGGACAATAATTAGGATGGTTGCTTAGCAACAGGCATAGCATTCTTACATTCTCCTCTTGTGGCCAACCAAATAAGAGTGAAAGGATCCTGTGAAAGGGTTGTCGCTGCGTCTGGGCTAGAAGCATTTCCCCTCCCCTCTCACAATTCATGCATGGTGCGTTATGAAAATGTTCGCTGTAAGAGCTATCTCTGCCATGGTTTTTGATCTCTATCAAACAATAAGTGCTGAAAATTGGTGTTTCAAGAGCAACCATTCACAAAACCAGATCAAAAACATTACCTAATCGGAGTCCAGAAAGAATAAAGCATAAGTCATCAACCAACCAATATAAATCCAAAAATTGTGCACAAATCCAAATCACCATGACAAGCAACGACACCAATCAATGATCCACAAGAATTCAACAACTGATATCAAGCCAAATACAATCTTTCAGCTTGAGCTTGTCTCAAAATATTTTTCAGGGAATATCTCAAACCACTTGTATATGAGACTTCTGTGGTAGACACCTAATTTCACACAAGTAAAACCACAATTCCCGCACGACACAAACCCACCCACACAAAACACTGTACATTCTAGCTCACCATCATTTTCACAAAGTTCCGACTTTATAGGCTTCCCAGCTTACGAAGAAGTCCCGTTAGATTCCAATATATCATATTGACTGCCACCCCCACTGTGCCATATAGGCACGCGTCCATACTTTTTTTATGCGACGCTGAGAATTTTCAATATGTCCTTGTAAGTTTGGTATAGGCTACTATTGAATTTTATATGTTTTCAATGATATGAGCTAATTTTAAGCTATGTTGAAAACTTAAATTTTTAACATTTTGATCTGTTATTGCGATGGCGAATTTCATAATTACTCAGGTCACTAATAATTAATTTCATTGTTATCCAATTTGAGTGTACTACTACTCTTTTCAGCCATTAGCATGATTGAGAGGAATTTAATTAGTATTTGTCTTGTGAATTTGATTGCTATAATTAATTGCTTTATTCTTATTTGGAATTATACGAGTAATTTCATGTTTATTAAAAATAATTTATTTGGTAAATAAACTTTTATTTTCAGTTTGACATATTTGAGATTTAATTAAATTTTTCATTGAGGTCCTGTGGTCCGACATATTTTTCAGTGTTCGTGTTGATAGATACGCGCGCGCACGCGCAGGCACACACACACACACACACATACATATTTCCATATTTGCTTTTTTTGGTCATGTAACTTAACTTTTTTTTAAACATATTTGCACTAATTATGCATTTTTTACAAATTTCCCTCAGTTGTATTTCCCCTGTGATTTCTATTTTACTCAGAATTGGCACTCTGAAATATCCTTCTTAAAACATGCTAAAGCCTTTCTAAGCGGCTGTTTCATCTGCACGTTCCAGACTTCACCGGTTGGATGCTGCAGTATTGATAGTATATTTTATTTCACCTCCATTGCTGCCCCCTTCCATGCTTCAGGTTCTGCAGTCGCTGTGTTTGCAATGTCCTCTTGTGATCACGCATCCTTTGCGAGACTTCTTATAAAAAATGTCTTTCGATCATGTGAAAGTTAGCCAGTTTCGCTAATGCGTGCATTGTTTTGGAAACTTTCGTTCTCCTGATACCATCTAGCAGCAACGTTGGAACTATCTGGGCAGGCTGTTTCGATTTTGATGCACCATTTTTTCTGGCCACAACCTCACTTTCTCCCCACCTTCTCGTTACGTTGTGTCCTTGGCTTGTCGGCACCATGTTGGATGTTCCACGTGTGGTGGCCAGGATGGTGTTTTCCGGGACTTGAGGTCCAATTAGTGTCAATTCTCAAACACCATCACGTAGTGTAGTGAAGCCAAGTTTTAGAATGGTGAGCTAATTAATAAATAAATTTATTTGATTTCGGTTTTGGAGTTCTTTATCTACAACATGTAAGGATATTCTTCATTCTCCCTCCTTTATGAGTGATATTTTTAGTTTTATCTATTCCTCCCCTTTATTCGCAATTGTCATGTAGCATTTAACTTAATTTTTTTTTAACTCTTTTCTAGAAAGGGTGCACATGCACGTACAATGTACACAATGCACGGAATGTGCGTTATCCATCGTTGGACCAAATTACCATAATTCACCTTAACTACAAGTAAAGCGATGGCATAACCTGTGGGATATGTTCCTTCTTTCGTGTTGCCACGATGCCTGGCCATAACCTCTTCAAGTATTTTGCCTCGTCTGTTGACTGTTGGGGGCTTCTACATTTGTTTCATCTTGCAGCTAAGTCACTGAAGCCAGTAATATGGCATTTGTCTCTTTCCATGAATCAAGTAAAAAACTATATAAATTTTAGTGAAAATCAAGTGAACCTGTGCACATTTAATTTCTCTCTTTCTTTGTGATCATTATTTTTGGAAACACTGTTTTATTTCAAAATGGCCATATTGGCTTATTATTGTCAAGTGCAAATATTTATTTTGACTATATTATACGGCTATAATTTGGTTATGTACCATACTTAAATGTTACGTAATTCATTATAACTTTCAATTTATGATTTTAATTTAATATTCAATAATTAAGTTATGTAAAGGTACCAATTTGGTAATATGGTTTTATACTGTTAACATTTAACTGAAATTGATATATTTTACATGTTCATGCACCCAAATATATATACAAACATTGTATGACTTACTGTGGTATTGTCAAAACTATCTTTATTAATACTCTAAAAGTACTCATTTTACTAATTGTTTGTTTATGAATTTCTATTGTTTTTATAATACAAAATATAATAAATACCTAAAGATATTATTTTAGCACACCACAAAATAGAAGTCTTTATATATTTAATTTTAATTTATTTCCTCTGGGCCTTTCTATAACCATTATTTATATATGTGTATGTTCCTTTTAATTGTGAGTTAATTAAACTCCCTTTTTGTGCCGTATGTGAGCACCCAGCAAATCTAATTATTTTGCTATTGTATTGCTTCCTTGTCACTTCATTTATCGTTTGTTTGGGTAGTCCTTTTTGATTTGGGTACATAGGAGTTTTTTATACCACGTAATTTTGCTTTATTGGTGGTTTGTTTATTATTTGTGTTTGTGCCAAGGGCTGGCCCATTCTTTAAAATGAAGTGGATTCTTTAAACCAGTTAAAAGTACACAGCCCTCGCAGAAGCCATCTTCCAGGACACACGTAAAGCTGACAAAATTAAAAATACTGTAACTAAATACACCAAGAGTCACTGGGGGTACATTAAACTTTATTTCAAGTCGCAATACCAGAAACAAGATCGTGAACGCATAGCCAAGGCACTCGCAAACAAAGCTATCTTTCCTATGTACGTAATTTTTAAAATCATTACCACCTTGTATCAGAACAATATTCAAGTAATCAAACACATGTCTTAACCCTGTATTGAAATGCAAAATCATTATTGTCGACAGTTCAGATAAACTTCACTTTTTGCCAATGCACAGCACACACATACCCAAAAGTATATAAAAATTGGGGACGATTCAATCTTTCAATTAATTCCGCTTGTTGTGAATACTTCCCCTTTCATTGGCGAGTACGATAATGACCCTCATATAAAATAACTGAAACAAGCTAGACTCAATCCGGATCAAGCATATACCAAATATCGTAGGTTGAGTAGACGTTATGGTATAGCAGCGAATTGTGAAATTTTTTTAAAACTTAATATGCCACAAGGAATGTCTAAGCTTACTCTCGTCCCCAAACTCTATATCAATGAAATTATTCAGGAGCACCATGACACAATATTTGGAGGTGGTCATATTGGCATATTTAAAATACTACATAAAATCAGGCATACTTATTACTGGGATACCATGCACGCAGGTGTCAAAGAATATGAACAATCGTGCCCCACTTGCCAGAAAACTAAAGCCACTAATGATGAGCCTATAGGCCAATTAACTTCTATGCCTCCCCAACCGCTTTTATCCTCTTGGGCTTTGAATGCCAAAGGACCCCTACCCGTCACTGTGTGTAAGAACAAATATATCCTAGTTATGACTTAGTATACAACCTGATATGTTGTAGCCAAGGCAGTTTCCTCTATTGACGCTGCCATGTTGTACTTCAATTTTTATGCCCCCTACTGTTATTAACAGATACGAGAACTTGTTTCCAAAATGAACTGATCAGTACTCTCTTAAAAGACTTTAGGGATAAAGAAACTAACCACCACACCATATATAATTCTAGGTGCAATGGTCTTGTCAAGTCTTCCAATTGTATCATTGGTGAGCAAATTACAGCTTGTACTAACACCGATCAGTTTATAACATTTAATTATAATTCTAGTGACAACAACACGACCAAGTTTACCCAATTTTATTTATTACATGGTGTGGAAGCTGCCCTTCCAGCACAGGTGGTCATTGCCCAGCATTCGCCACGTGCCCACAATTTGTGTCAGAAACTTTTGCAAGGCCGTGAAACGGCCGGAGTCAATTTACTTCATGATCAGATAAGCCAGAAGAACCAGTTTTACGACACTCATAAAGAGAACATGTTATGTGTAAATGATTATGTCGGACTATGTAAAAGGGGACGTCAAAAGGCTTTAACGCACCACTACAGCGGTCCCTTTAGGGTGACTGATTTATTAGGCGACTCAACTATCTGTACTCAGACGAATAAAACTGGTACACCCAAGTATGACACAATGTGTACACGTCACATTAAGCCAGCATTTGTGTGTTAAACTAGTCTATTGTCAATTTTATTTTTCAGTGTTCTGTTGTTTAATATGTGCATTGAAAATATGTTACAGTTTATGTCATTCTATCCTGGGGAAATACACAGTGTTTAACGAGTGGGAAGTCGAATAGCTCGCCGCCTGTGCAGCCTGCTCACGTTGCAACTAGAGCGTGCTGACAACACTCTAGACTCAGCATGGTGTTCGCAGCCCAGAGCTAGCCAGCAAGAGGCATTCGCTGACTTTCCTGACTGCCGTGACATCAGGCAACCACTGAAGCGCAGAAACGAGCAGAGTGAGGATTCCACGCACGCCAACTTCACCCTCCCAGCAGCTCCACTACGGCAGCCACGAGGTGCTGCCTCGCCCGCCATCGCCATTGGCAACACTGCGCCAGTACGAGACATGCCAGGTGCATGTGCATCACCATTTCGATGGTGTCCTCAACCACAGCATGGGTTCCAGTCGCGGAGTGGGGGCACTCAACAGCTTGGCATGTGGCCAAGGTCATCGCCACACTGTCCTTGGTTCTGTCAGCTGTCTTGGTAACACCAGCCCCGTTCGCACACACGCGGGGCTCTGCTACACGTCAGTTGCTGTCGACTTTCTCTACGGGGAAACATTTCCTCTTGTATACACAATACCATTACTCCTTCCCAAAATGCTAACCACCCTCGCACAGTTACTGCACATTGCCTGTGCAATAAAAAACAGCACATCTTGCCAGAACGGGAAATTTATCCATGACTATTTAGAGGAAATTGAAACTATTATCTTGAGAGAATTCCTGGACAATGTAAATACCCAGCTCCGCCCCAAACAAAGTATACAGTTCCTTGGGGAACTGGATACTTGGTGTTGTAATATGTTAACTACTAAACACTTACACGCATTGCTAGACAATGACGCTATGCTCGATAACCAAGTAACGGCACTCTCTGATAATATCCAAAATAAAAATAATGCTCTCAACATATCTTTTAAGGTCTTTCACGAGCTAGAGCATAAAATAGAAAATAAGGTAAACAGCTTGGCTCCGACTGTCAACAGTATTTCAAATGTGTTGCAAGCACAACTTTTAACTGTCAGTAAGCTTGAAAATGTTGAAGCACTAATTGATTTGCTCTCTACAATTATGTTAGTGTTAATCGACAACTAGTTCTTGAACATCTTGTACAATCCTATATCCATGCCTGCCAGTTGAACAGATTGCCCCTCAATGCAGTAAACAAAAGTCAACTCACAGATGATCTAACGACACTAAACTTAGAAATATTAAAACTGGACCTTACCATCAGTATTGATCTTGCTAATTTTGTAAAGCATTATTCCTATGAACTAGTAAAATGCTCCCTTACACCGTCACAGATAGTCATTACATTGCAAGTCCCCATTAGAAGTGTACATTCCACATGGCAAATATACAACATCATTTCAGTCTCATCATTTTCAAAACCACTCGTGTATCATTAATACCCCTGCCACGGACATGGTAAAATCTATTTCCCGCTCTCTCGATAACCCCCTAGATGTTCTAATCATCCCTAAGGAATCAATTACCGGTACCAATACCCAATGCATAAAAGCTGCAATTTTATTAGATGATACTAATCTCTTGTTTACGTCCTGCAAATTTCAATGTTTTCCTGACACGTCTGTCTGTCTGTCAAACATATAATGCCTCACCAGTATGTCATAACAAACCCTCCTCCTGGTACTGCAGCATTGTGTTTGAATGCATCCCTCAATACCAATGATACAAACCACCATTTGGGGAGTGTAGAACTTCATGTGCCATCCGGTTGTCGTGTTGCCACCCCTGCCGTAACTATCATTGAGGCCACATGGCTATGTGACATCCGTGCTCCAACAATTACTCTACAGCAGACTGTGGTACCTGTCCATTGGCTGGTTGGAAAATTGTTCCACCTAAAACAATTATCACTGACGTCTAGCATTCAGTTTTCCAATATTACTTCTGTACTTGATACTAACTGGCATTTAAACCTTACGGACTTATCAGTGTTGCCAACTGTTGATGCCAATCACCGCCAGGTTCTGTACAGAACCCACAAACTTTTCTTCATCTTAGAGCCCAGTCACTTTGATTACGCCTCTATCACAGTTACTCTCATACTTGTTTTTGCTGTTATTACACTGTATGTGAAACTAGTACACATGTCTGTACTTTTGTCCCATATTAACGCACCCCCGTGAGCACTGCAAACATGTATTTGCTTCCCCACAATGATGATGTTATAACTGTCTTGAATATACCAAAAATGCAGAGTACGTACATTTGTTATTGGTGTTTAAATACGGTGTTTACAGGTCATTGATAAGGTATATATTTTCCATGACTACAAGTTGAATATAAAATAAACAACTTGCTACAAGCAATGCTATTTCCTGGTTATGTCAACAATAGCACTTCAATGCCTCTACATTGAATTCGGGCCTACTGGTCCCAATGTATATAATTATTTAATTACTTTTCTATTTTTTATTATTAAGAGCCAATGCCTCCTAACTTGCTTAGTTAATCCAGTTTTAATTACATTTCACTGCTTACAGTAGAATTAGTTGATTCCATTCACATGGACCTAATCAGTAAACCGCACTACAGTTCATATGAGTATTATTAAATATGGGACCTTATTTTAATATAGATTAAGGCCACAAACAACTCTCAAATAAGTATCATATTAAGGTTGTCTTATACTTGTGTTCAACATAACTCATATTTCTTAGTAAGTATATTGATATATATCTTTTTCAAATTCATGTCCTCACGAATACCTATGTTATGTTATGTCAATGTTGAAAACAATTCAGTCTTTTCAATTTAAGTATTCATGTGTGCATCTAGCACTAATAACAATTTGTGTTCTCCGAACATAATTATCCACAGACACTCTTATTATAAGTGCAAACAGTTAATCGGACTCACGGATCTGCCTGCGTGCGCGCTATTACATCGTTCAACTTTGGTGGATCCAAACAAGTGTGTCTAATAGTGAGCAGTACTAAGTGCCCTCACACACTATACGTGAAACGCATCAAGAATATGAACATTTAACTACATGCCACGGGTGTATTTATAAAGGTTATAACAACCCCATTGCAATATTTGAATACATATTACTGTCATCATTAATATCTTGCTGTATATTCAATTCCTCTTTACTCGTCATGTATTGTTTAGCTTAAGATTTTGTAACTGCTACTTATATAATTTTCTTAGCCTTCAACTTAACACGTGGCGTACGCCACTATGTCTGCATCACGTTTAGTAATCACACATGAATTGCAAAAGGGTTATTTAAAAATATGTCAAACCAAAATGTGTAAGTTGTTATAGTTCGTGAACAAACTAATGTCTGTCAGTATTGTGTGTAAGTATTTGTCCAGTGCGAAAACAAAGCACTCGATCACAGGCTATAAAACGCTTACTAAGTGTTCTTGCTCTCGCAAGTCAGACAAAAGACAGCACGACCATCCAGCACTGCCAACCTCAGGTGTGCTTCCTACCTATCACACAGGTAGAAACTTCCAATTTATATTGAAGCCCCCATGTGCAAAAAAAGAAGCCCGCAAAAGTCCAAAGGCCCTTTCCATCAAATTCAGGGGGTTTCTTTTATGGGCAGAATAGTGGTGACTGTCGGTTTTAAAGGCATAGGCTATGCCAAATCGATAAACAAGTTCCAGGTTCCAGAGTCAGAGCTGACTGTCCACCAACTTGGTTGTCAGCACTCTTGGTCCTGTCAGTTATCTTGGTTTTGTCAATTATCTTGGCCACCATATTTTATTTGGGCAACTTTAACCTCGATCCCAAAAAACAACCAAATTCTACAAATTAATTTATAGAACTTCAAAAATTATATATTTTTTTAAATTTATAAAAAACTTTTTTTAGAAATTTATTTCAAAAATTTACATTTTCGAAACTCCTCCCAGCACCACGTCCAGCAGATGACTGACTCCCCGCCAATCAATATAATTGTTTAATTAGTCAGCAGGTCTCCACCAAATACTCACCTTTGTTAGAGCCCCTCACCACCTCTCCCCTCGTCATATGCAGCCATATTATTTTTTTGTTCTCCCCATTTTTCACTTGTTTTTATTTTCAACACCTAGGTGGTGGTAGTGTATTAATTATAGATTTACTTGCCCGGTGGGCTGCCGATTTACCCACCAGGTAGCAGCCACACTACATATTGGATTTTAATTTCTATGTCAAGGTAGCACATGGTAGCCACAAGCTAGAGACAATAAAATTCCCCAACTTTTCAAGGTTTTCCAGGCAAAATGGGAATTTCTCCCTGACCAACACGACAGTATTTAATTTCACACACAATATAGCAAAAACAAATATTATGGTAATCTAGGCACATACAAGAATATGTTGCTCACCTTTTAAAGTTGGTGATCTATGTAACATGTGTACTCGTCGTTTCTAAATTAATAAAACAGCAAGAATGAAACACACGCAATAACCACTGTATTCTAAAGCAAAGCCACTGTTCACAACATCAAAATATTGTTCGCAACATGCTACGCGTAGGCTAGCTCCTATTTTATGCCTTCATTTAGTCTTGTATCAGACGACAAAATGGTTACATTCAGAACATTTCTTAGACAACTCATTATGGAAGTATGGTGCTAAACCATATAGAATTACACATCTTTGTAAATGTAGTTCTTTGTGATTGTAGTCCGCTTGCACTACTTGAATCTGGAAACATCCTCTGAAAAAGAGGAACAAGAGCACTTGCACTATGCATAAAATTATGTAATGTAACAGTCTGTAAGCACCACAGAATTTCAGCTGCAGTAACTTGCTCAACAAGTTGAAATTTATTGATCCCTTGTGGTAACTTCTGCTCCAAATTTCTGTTGCCTGCAACACTTGTATTGGTCAGATCTGAACTGGGTGAAGGTTTTACTTATATTAGTAAGTGCCATTGAAGCCTAAGGTATGCAGCAAGATGAAGAACCTAAACTTGGATCTGTAAAAGAATCACTGTAATGTGCTCATAGATTACTGGCAAAAAGTATTCAATTATTGCAAAGAACTGTTACCAATCTGTGCAGTCCTGTGTTCCATACCAAACATGTGACTCTTGACAGTTTGTTTGTCCATGTTGCTCAGACAAAATTTTGTTCGGAATAAATCACGAAATGCTCAACCTCCCTGCACTGGCTTCAACCATGAAAATTCAGAGTCCAAAAGCCAAATTTACCATACACTGCGGTCACTTAAACAATAAATAATTAATACACAAAAAAAACTTAAATAAAGAAACAAAACCTAATTTACAAATACATTGTAGGTATTGACACAATATTTTTATTTCTACATCGTCTGCCGGCTATGTTAGCTGCCAGTGGCCATCGGTTCCCCCTCGGTCCCCCCCCCCCTCCTCTTCCCCTGCCCCTCTCTCTTACCACTCACCTTCACCCTACCCCCTCGCAGAGGCAATGCTCAGGCGCCGCATTTGTCGGTTTATTACTTCTCCCGCTGCCACCTTCGCCTTCATGTCGTTGCCTGCTTATCCCGCCTGCCTCATGGAATGTCATTCGACACTGATTCAACGGGGACCTAACATCGCTCTGATAATGTGTGGCCTAGCATTATGAGTGTTTGGAGACACTCAATATCTACTGCCATTTGGTTGTCTGTGCCACAATGTATTGCAATAGTATTTGGTAAGTCAGTGTAGTTGTGGATGGAAGAAATATGAGTTCTGTAGCAAGTTGTATAGGGCAAGGTATAGTGTTTAAAGATTTGTAATATTCACCTTGGTAAAATTATGTTTTCGGCCTGCCTATTAGAAATCCATTATTGATTAAACTGGTGTTTTGCAGATTGAATTTTGCCTTCCGTTTTTTGGCGTGTTCTTGGTTGAGTTTAATGATAGTTGAATTTGTTGGTATGTACCACATCTGTAGTGGCAAGCCTATTGGAGCAATGCAAAGAGTTTTTAAAGGGGTTTTAATTATGTTATCAGTTTAGCACGCCACCTGAAATTTAGAGTAAGGTTAGGTGTTCAATCAGTCTGTGGCTACTTGAGATTGTCTGAGTCAGTGTATTTTGGTAGTGTATATTAGTTGGGTCACGGCTCTGTTCTGGCATTTAATGTCGACCACGGCCCTATTATTTTACAGTTTATGCGTGTTCTAGTCACGTAGTAGCCATTGAAGTTGCATGTATATGAATGAAATCAACCTTGGTGCTAAATGCCTCTCTGGTATATTTAAATGTTATTACATGCATGTACAATTGTGTGGCATATAGTTAACATGGATGGTTGGTGAACTGGATGTTAGTAGTGAAAGTGAAGTCATTCTGCATCAAAGTTTTAAATCAAATATAGTTTGTAATTTCCAGCATAGCACACTAATTTCACAACACAAACGTTCAGTAGACTTGGCAAATATACAGCCTTGTTTTTTTATAGTCTATGCAAAAAATTTTCATACAAACTGGCTAAAACAAATAGCTTTTTGCAGAACTTTACAAATGTGTACGGCACAAAATTGCCACAAAGAACGACAGATGACCATTTTGTTGCCGTGTATAACCATTTCATAACAAAACGTGTCAGCGAGTGCATGACACTCATAATTATTTCCACTATAAGGTCGCAAAACAAACATTTATTTCATAAGTGATTGTAAATACAGCACTAATCAAAATCAAACATTCTCATGAACATAATGAAACACTGAAGTAAACAACACAACACTACAACAAAACATTACTAACTGTGACCAGTGCCACGAAAAATTCCATCTGCATTTCTCATACAAAGTGGTAAAAATTCTTGTACAAGCACCAAAAATCTCATGTAAGGGCATAATGCCAAAACTATTGCTTTATGGATTTTTTTTAAATGTTAAAGCCATTTTTATATTACTGATGAGATCATTTCATAGATGTCCATCTATTTTCTTCTTATTGTCACACCAGAATATTCTTGCACAATGAAAATGAATCCTGCCATTCCAGGGTATATTTTACTACACATAACTTAATCTATGAAACATGTTGTGCAAAATTTCTCATACACTTGGCAAAACTACATGACCTTCAGCAAGAAAAGGATATGCATGCTGCATGTATGTTGTAATGGCGATGGATTTCTCACAAGCGAATCTTGGGCAATTAGCAGATTGCTTTGGCATCCATTTTCTTAAAGAGAGTTTAAATTCAATTCAAGCTTGCAAGTAGCAGTATGGGAATGATAAAATTCCAGGTTTCTGTACTGAATGGCGAGGAGGTATGTCATATTAATTTTTTGGTTTTATTTTCAATGTACTTTTTACTAAAAATATTTCTTATATTAAGTGGGCAGTTTTTAAAATTAATAAAACACAACATATTTGGTAATGACAAATTTTTTTTGGTAAAGTACAAATGAGAAAATGGAAATTAAAAAAAAATCATGTACATGGGTTACTTAATTACAATCTTCTGTGTTCACCACTCATACTTCAGATCGTACAATTGCTATCCTTCTGCACATACTTACATAAATTTTATCTCAAACAGACACTTGCAATCAATTGCATACATCACTGAAATAATAGGTATTTCCGAGAAGCAGAAGGGGCTGCATAAGAAAAAAAGCACACATTACTATTTATAGGTCATTTTAATTTATTTACTTATTATATATAATTTATCTTTATAATTTTTTGTACATATGATCGTTCTTGATGCCTTCTACATTCTTCACATCTCTTATCGAAGCAATCTCATTGGAGAAATATGTGGGACCATTAGGAAAATCATCATCCATCTTATCAGATACTTCATCAACACTGCCATAGTCATTAACAATGCTGTCTTCCTAATAATTTTCAGCTCCTGTTTCATTCTCAATATCAAGTTTACTTTTCTTTGTAGGAGTCGCATGGTCATCTTCAGTATTTAGAGCAGACAATAATTAATTTTGAAGTTCGTCAACTTAACACGAGCATTTTGTAGGTGTACATTCCACACAAAGACTCTACCATGCCTTGTAGGTCTCTCATTCCATCATTAGCATTAACTGTCTCGCCATAATTGACTGTGGAATCAATATCCAAAGATGCAGCAGGGGGGTACTGAAATACCTTGCTGACACTCAAAAGACAAATCTTTGCAGCTCTTGATGTGGTTCTTCAATTTATCACCTAGCATAAACCGCATGAGCGCATTCTCATGATGCTTCATCATGTGAGTTCCTTCTTTGTCTGAGAACATCATGTAGTGTATTAACAGGAGGAAACAAACTCAACACATACTCTTTCTCAGTGGGCATAAAAACACTACATTTGTCAGCCTTTACATGTTTATTTAAGTTATCATGTAGAGTGAAATGTCTGGAACATTCATTGTAGCTAAGAAATGTACGAGATGGGTTCTTTACACAATCACTTTTCTCATGTTGCCGCACAATACCACCTTTACCAAAGGACTTTGCACAGTAAAAGAGTAACAGCATTGATTTCCACGTAAATTATGGGCTGTCGTTGCACGTATGCATGTAGTCGTACATGAAATACACAATTTCATATTGTCAGTCACTTGCATCGTCATCAAGCATACATGAATTAATAAACTTACTCCCGCCAACCAACATACTCCCGCCAACCAACTCCTGCAGAGATATTACAGATTTGCTAGTTTAACAACATGAGTCATGAATATATTTATTTACAGAAAATTCTTTGCATTCATTGAATATCATGTCGGGTAACAGACATTTGTCATATGGTGCATGGTCGATGATGTTTAGCAAGCTATTGCCAGACAAATTCTCAAACTAAAGAAAACAAGTGCTGGAGAGAACTCAACATTGATACCGCTCACCCCGAGCACATCCATGACCGTTGATGTAGCGTCACATGGTCGGGACTCACACTTGCCACCATCTTTGATGTACAGAAGCAAATCGGGACAATTTCACAAAACTTTTCACGAACCATTCATCCATTGTACGAATTTTCCCTTTTGAATCACCTCACAAAACATGTTGTAAACTATCCATATAATTGGAGGAAGATTTGATATTGCTATTTTAAAGAGCTCATCTAATGCACACAGAAGGCTTTGAGTCATACATCGTAAATGTACAAAATATGAAATATGGTAGCACTCTGTGAGAAAACCCATATACTCGTTCACCCCAGAAGAAAACGTACAGATATGATCCCACACACGCCCACACACATGCGTATGCCCACATGCACATTCACATGCATGCACACACACATATTTGTGCATCGGAGGTAAAGAGCACTAGGTCACCAATATGAAGCTTGAAGGAATGCTCTTTGCATTGATACCATGATGGCACACAGTGCCCTTTCCTAATAGCTAAATCCCTAATTATTCTGCCTAGGAGATAATGCTTTGCAACCCGGAAAAGAGCATAAAATATAATCAGACAAAGTCAAAACATATGTTCTCTAAAATATACATAGTGCCCTTGTGTTGAAGTATCTGATGAGAAGAATAATGATTCTCACAACTTTCTCACACATTTTTCCAACAAGTTTCCTTCGACAAATAGTGTGAAGATGGTAGAAGAAGACATCAAGAACACTCGTTAAAATTTTCCCAAAGTTCTGATTGAACTTGTTGATTAGACTCAGACATTTAATTGACCTGCAAAAAGTGGGGATCTCTCACACATTATTGAGATATCTTCAATCATCGAGGAACTGAAAGATCAGGGTTATATCAGATAACACTGTTGGCTACTATCTGTGATCTACAAACGTCTGAGATACTTAATGAGTGAATGTGCAAAATAATTAGAAAAATAGAATGTATATGAGTAAATAAATTAATGTTATGTATACATATCAATGTGGTATTATTTTCATGAACAGTCCCTTCTGCTTCCCCCCAAAAGAATTAATAATCCAGTAGTGTATGCAATTGATTGTAAAAGTCTGTTAGAGAATATATATATATATATATATATATATATATATATATATATATATATATATATATATATATATATATATATATATATATATATATATATATATATATATATATATATATATATATATATATATAGTGTGTGTATATGCAGAAGGGCTGTGGTTCAATCTGAAGTAATATGCCTTATCGTATGTCAAGTGGTGGGGTTTCCCAGCCTGGTAAAATTCTTGGGTCATAGATGCAGACATTGAGCGGTTAACACAGGAGATTGCAATTAATGAACCTCTATATATGCATTATATTTTTTTTAAATCTGTGTTGTCTCATTGTGTACATTACAAAATAAAATTAGTTTTTCAAACATATGTTGTTTCATTTACATAAAAAAATTCCCCTGCTTTATAATACAATATTTTAAACAACAAAAAATTCCTGTCGTGTATAGGCCGCACCAAACATTTGTGATGGGAAATTAGGGATAATTAATAATTCAAGAATAGGCTACCCTGAATTTTTGTATTCCTGTAAATATTGTTAAGTCGCAATTCCGTACAAAGATAATAAATTCCAACTTAATTTCTCCCCTATAAAACATTTGACAGAAAATTGGTGCTATGTTGCAATGTTTACGAATATATATATAGTGCAATTACTACTCCACAGATGGTAACGTGACTTGAGAAAACAAAACCACAGCAACATGTAACACAAAATGGCGTCTTATCAATGTGCATTTGTAGAGCCATGGTAGGTGTGCAAACTACACAAGATATTTTTCTCTTGTACATTATAGAAATAATTTCCTCAGGTATGACATCTATGGGCGAGCTCCAACATGTTTACATTTTATATATGCGGGATGAAGGTTATTTTTTTGTTTATGAAGATGAGCGGACAAATAAGTGTACAAGTTTTTTTTATATTATTTTCCATCCCTTCCTTCTTTCCTTTAACAATTAAAACATTCAAATGTACTGTAGGTTGACAAATTTATAAACACGTTTTGTAAAAAAAATAGTTAAAAAAAATTTTTTATGCCAATATCTCGTATATAAGCCACACCCAATTTTTGTAGTCACTTTTTTTTTATAAAAATGTGTGGTCTATACACGCAAAAATATATGTTGAAAATAAAAATAATTTATATGAGTTTTACGTACTTTGTGGGTATGGACCACGTCGCCATTTGGTACAAGTTGATGGCAGACTAAGAATTCAAGAAATTTTGTGCAAACATAGACATTGGAAATATAACCCAATATGGAGGGCGCTGACAGCACCATCTATAAGTTAAAAACATAAAAAAATATGGCTGCCACTTGGAAGGTAAATCTGCAGCTCACCTGGTGGGTAACTCTGTAATTAATACACTAGTACCTCCTAGGTGTTGAAAATAAAAACAAATGACGAACAAAGAAAAACCAAGATGGTTGCATATAATGGAATTAATGTAGGAGGGGAGAGATGGTGAGGGGACCAAACGAAGGCGAGTAATCAGTAGAGGCCTGCCTTTAACCAATGTGAATGGGGGGTGGTGGTGGTGGTGGTGTTTTGGGGGCGGTGGCGATGGAGATTTAACTTTTTAAAAATGTTTTTATAAATTTTAATAAAATTAATCTTTTAAAATTGTTTTATAATTTTTAAAGTTTTTTTATAAAATATTATTATCCTATTGTTTGGAGATTATTGCAAATTTTTGTGTTAATCATCCAAGGTTATGGGGTCATGGTCAAAGGTCTCTCAAGTCCAATATGGCGGCCAAGATGGTTAACAACGAAGATGGTGGATGGTCAGCTCTGACTCCCACCCTGAACATTGTGTATCGATTTGGTATATCCTATGGCTATAAAACCAATATGGCCAACACTTTTCTGCCCTTGAAAAGAAACCTTTCAAATTGAATGGAAAGGGCATTTGGCCTTTTTTGGGGTGGGGGGAATTCTACCTTTTTAGGGAATGATGGGAAATTTGAAGGGAAAAAGGGACATTTTGAGGGAAAATGATAGTAGTACGAGAAAAACTGGAAATTTTTTTTATAAAATGGCTATTGGCCGACTGGAATAACAGAGTACAAATATCTCTGGCACTCCCGACACCATTGCGCCAAAATCAGCGAAATAATTTTACTGTTCACAATTACCTCTGGTAATTAAATAAGGAGCTGGCAGGCCCTGTTGGAAATCAAATGCAAACACGTTGAGCATTATTTTGCTTTGCCAGAGCTTTATCTGTATTCTTGGCACTGTATACATTGTTTGCATATAGGTAGTTGATATTTGTTTTGTTCACTTACTTGAAAAAGTTTGCTATCACCATCAGCAGTACTGATTTTCCGATTAAGCAAATCACTTTTGTGACATGTATCCTGATTTTATTTCTTGAAAGCAGGATTCAGTTCATGGAAATATTTGAAGTGGGGTTATTTATGGTCATTTAATCATTCTTTGTACACTTCTGTACATCCTGATGACAAATCTGAGGATAAGTATTTGCTTCCTAGACATTAGTAACTTTCACATTTTTGAAAGGGCAGAATTTGTTGCCATTCTTCAGTCATTTGTTAATATAACTTTTTAATCAAAGGCATTGATCTTATTTTGAAAGTAATACCTCCTCATACTAGTATGGCTTGAAATCTCTGTCAGAAATGCTGTCACCCGAGTCCAAGTAACATGTGAAAATACAATTTCCATTGTATGCAAACATGGATATTTTTCAATACAGCAATTATTCTAAAGTTAATATTAAATTAATATTTATAAATAGCCTTATAGAAATAATATTTATTATAAATATAAGTTACAATACTAATGTTTAGTCATTGCAGTCAACTACACTGGGAACTATAATGACATTTGAAGACACTTGATTTCAATTTTTTTTAATCTGCAGGTTTTGGCTAATTCAATAATACGATTTGCGCGGATGAATATTTTTAATAATGTCTTGATGCAAACACACTTTACACAACCAATAAACACCATAGACTGGTAGTAAACGAACATTATCTCCACAGATGTGACAAATTGTACGTAAATTCCAAACTCTCACTGTAATGGTGAGATATACTAATGTGTAGGGAACTCACGATACTGAGCATTCATGTCAGCCATATATATGTATAAGCAAGTAAATAAATATTAAGATTATGTAATTGACATTCTTAGTTATGTATATCATTGAGTTTCAACCTCTATGGAAGGGATTTGTGATGTTTTTGTTGGCAGTTATTTTGTTAATTATAAATTGATAATTTTTTTTACTAAATTTTGGGGATAATTTGAGTATCTTTGAGTTGGCTTGCAGAATGTGCACTCGGTTTGTCAGATTTATATATGATTTTGTCTCAATTATAACATGAAGAGAAAAATTGTTATCTAATCAACCTTCAGTTATATTTTGTTGTATCTGTCATGTTGACATTGTCATATTTTAAGAATAAGTGTTTTTTTTTATTAATGTGGTTAAAATATTTTATGCAGACCTGCTAACTTGTAATTTTTAGAATCAAGAAGATTGAGGAATGTTTAAAATAGTGCGTAATCGGGTTGCTGAATTTTATATAAATTTTTTCTTGTTCATCAGCTGTTAATGGTATTGTTATGAAAATGCAAAATTATTTATTTATATTTTGATAATAAATCAAAATAATAATAATTTCTAGATGCAACAATACATACTTCTGAACCTCATGTACCAACAGAGAACACAATATTACATAGGTATAGAATGACATATGTATTACATTTTTTTAAGAGAAAAATTCAGCTACTTATCAAATATTCCATCACTGTCTGCACATTATGTGAGTTACAAAATCAAGCATATGAAAGAAACAAAAATTGTGGTATTCGTTCAAAAAATTTCCAAACAAAAACATGCACTTTTAAAATGATTTGTTATGTGACTTTTTTAACCATGAGAAATAGTTATGTCTCAGCGACACACACTACAAAACACATACTTTTCAGCTTTCTCCGATTTCAGAATGAATGGAAACTGCTCAGAATATGCAGACCTGAATACGTGGACGTATTGTTTTATGTTTTTCACACATCTTACAGCTATTATGTATGTGCACCAGACTATGAAGACAAATTAAAGCCAACGTATTTCAGGCAAATCATTATAAAAAAATTTCTTCACACTTCAAATACTCCTAAAAAACCCTCGTTTACTCACAACTTGCAAGTTCCACGCTGTGATATTTAATGTATTGGCACGCAAAATTGCACACTGTTTTGTAACTACAGGAGTGCATGAATATAACAGTACAACTTTGTGTGAGTGTTTGCCGAAATTTTTAATTTATTGTATTACCACTGCTAACAGATACATATGATACCTAAAATACAGGAAGCGGTAATTTCAGATAAAAATTTGTATAATTATTTTTGCTAAGCAAGCCGGTGAAACATCAAGGCAAACAGATTACAAATACACACTGGAAAAACGTGCTGCCTTTGCCATAACTAACCTATAGAAATAAAATGTGACAAATTTACTTAATTGTTTTTACTTTGTTTTGTATCACCTGAATGAAAGCTCACTCCCATACTTTACCAAAGAAAAATTTAAAAATCATGATATCAACACCCATCAACTTTATAATACGTTGTATTCGCGCCAATCCAACATCATCGCATGAAATGCTTGACTCCCAGATCACAAAATAAATATGCGCAGTTGATGTACAAACACACCAGCAAAGTTTATATAAAACTGCTACTATCTATGTAAATTATAGCAGGTATTACATTTTTTTTCAACATCTAACTCTTCATGGCCACAAATATAATAAACTTCACATCAATGGACTTTTCGTGGCATGTAATTTAAAATAACTCACAAATACTGTAGTATGAACTTCAAATATTTTTCACTATTAAAAACCAAGTTAATTGCACAAAGAAACAATATTAATGACTTTCAAACACTGAAACGTAATTGTAGTTTATAAACACAAACAACAATGGCATTTGTCTAGCCGCAGTCAGCGTGTGCCACGTTTTGTTGTCATATGACTGGACGCATGCTGGGTAAGATATTGATTGATGTGCTGCGTCTAGACTATGGGCCAGACACACTTCAAGGCAACTATTTTGTTTTTTTTTTTTTTTGCAGAAGGAACTTAGATACGTTTTTGACAGTTACTGGCACCAGTATCACCACAATAATGCACCATAGGAATATAAAAACCACCTAAAAATTTTATTTCATTAACAACCAGTCAAAATAAGACTACAGTGAATCTTAACAGCTGCTGCATGCGCATGAAAGAAACTCTCGCAAGTCACGTTCCCGACTCGCAGAAAAATTCCTGGCATTTTAAAGGTTTTTCCAGCACTCGAGAAAATTCATGGCTTTTCCACATATTTCTCGATTTCCCAGTTAAGTGGTCACACCTTGAATTATCATGAAGATACGACATATAAGTGACACGATCATGGAGACCAACAGCCCAAAGCCGCCGCCGCCTATCGCATGAATTTTGGAATCCGGCTGAGAGAAAAATTGTAAGATATGGAGAGTTCCCGTAAAATCATAATGTGCAAACTATTCCGTAAAAATTACGGGGAAATTGTAATGGTTTGGCAGGTCTGTTGATGTTTGTTAATAATTTCATGAAATTGCATGACTAACGTTTATTTTTGTAAAATGGATTTCTAATATTTCTTCTGTTGCATTTGGTATATGTCTTTCCAACAGTTCAATATATCAAAAGGTTGTATGAAATGAACCGTCCAGTGCATGCTGTGATCTATAAATACTTGCATTTGCCATTTTATCCTTCTTAATAAGTTTTTTCTTTAAGCATGTAGCCGACCTCCCGTGGTGCAGTCGGTTGGTGCGCCACTGCTCTGGGGTGCAGGAGGCTCTGGGTTCGAATCCCAAATAAGGGATGGATGTTAATTTAAGTTAGGTTATAAGTATGTCTGTAAGCTGTCCCCTGCTAAGCTTTCTAGCATAAAACCGGGGGACGTTAAAAAACCATTTACATTACATTACATTCTTTAAGCATGTAATTGTTTTTTTCTATGATAATTTGTACATCAACTTTAATCGCAAAATTAGTAAGTTTTTCTGCCGTTTTGGGTAAATGTTTAGGCCAAGATAATTTTGTTTTGCTCTTTGGTGATTATATTTTTTCTGTTCAGGCTCCTTAATTCTTGAATTGAATATTTTTTGTAGTGGTTCTAGCTAGGGACGCATGTGGCCTTAGATTCATAACTCTCTGATGGCTTTATGAGCTGAGCTGTACACTTCTTTCTAGGAATGGCTTTCTGACTGTGGCAAGTTTTGTGATTATCCTTCCACTGTACCAAGGCATCAGGAAAGCCATTTTTTCTTCCTTATTTTCCCTGATGGACTTTGTGGCTATACTACATCACATATATGTCTGGATATCATTCTTCTGCAACCTGGGCTTTTCATTTTTGTAACAAGGAAAGACTAAATAATGTGACTAATATTTTCACTAGAATACTTGACATTTCATAAGATATTTTTAATATGCTACAAAGAGATGTTACTATAATAAACTAAATAAGAATACTCACTTTATTATACTTGTGTAATAAATAGCATGATAATAAATATTAATTTGTACAAAGACATTTCTTTGACTGCTACAAAAATTTTATTCTGGCCCAGTCGTTCATGTTAATGCTACTTAATGAACAGGATGGCCCACTTAAATCTTTCACCCCCCATGTGCGTTAAATATTCCAGATAAGCACAAAATGACATGTACAGGTTAAATTACATCAAAGGGGACATCTGATACACATAATGTATGTTTTTTAAATTACATATTTTCTAGATATGAGAGTCAACATTCTGTTTGTAAATAGGAACCAACTATGTTTTATATTGCACATTTGCGTTAGCTCGGTCTAACAACAACCAACTACTTTACTGACCATTTGAAAGTCACCAGTAAGAGTAAACACGAGCAATGCCTGACATTCATAATGTTGACATAAACTGAAGGTCTAACACGCCTATAGTACACTTGCCTTATTTCTTTAGTGCTGTATTGGACAACCGAACAATAAGACATCAGTGTTGAGGTACGTTACGCTAAATGTCACAAGTGTACTGTACAGTAATTGGTAGCAATGTTTTAAACGTGTAACCTGTCCATCATTTGTAGGCATTTGAACTTGTTTGCAAAAATGAAGAAATAGTTGAAATGTTATTAATTTATGGGAAAAATGCTACATGAGTAGAACAGTTGTAAGCCAAACGTTTCCCTGAGTGACATCATCCAACGCATCATAACTTCATCGCTGTTGTTATAAAACTTCGCAAGAATGGAGGCTTGTTGCCACGAAAACCTGTTCAACGGAAGAGAGTGACAAATGAAGCAGCAGAAGTAGCTGTTCTTGCAGCTGTTGCAAAAACCCTAATGCCAGTTCTTGTGAAATGAAAGGACAGATTAGCATCAGTTGAAGAAGAGTGCCGCACATTCTTCACAAGCATAAATGTTACCCATTCCACATCTCAATAAATCAAGAGCTTCACTGCGATGACTTTCAACATTATCTGGAATACTGCCAGTGGGTTCTGCAGCAAGGCCATGACTTAATGATTAGGGTACTATTTATCTATGAAGCACTTTTACAAATTATGGGAATGTAAATCTACACAATATGCATTCCTAGCTACCTGCTGTTAATTACCTGTGTGCATTCTGTTAATTACCAGGCTGCAGTAGAGTGATGCGGTCCTGATTATATTTAATTTTAAAAGTGTTCAGGTACTATAATTATATATGTTTTAACAGCGAACTATGTGAAACTTGGAAGTATTATGAAATTGAGGAAATCGTCAGACAGCACATTTTCATTCAAAATAATAAAGTATTTTATAATTAAGACTGGCGTCTGCTCGTCAAAAAAGAAGCATTATATAGTTTACAGTAGTTTATACATGCAGAGCTATTTATAAATCAAACGAGGCAATGAGTGTGTGTGTGGATAACAAAATATCACACTAACATAAATATTATTTGCAGCATAATGATTCCATCGCAAACAATGTGTGGTTTTAACAAATAAATCAATTAATTAATAACACATATTATCACTTTTTTTTTGCTGAAGTGGGAGGGGAGTCAAGAGAAAAATGGTGAGGCGGTCTCAGAAAGGCTTTGCGATTACAGGCCCAATCCAAATTATTAGCAAGCAGAATCACTTCATACAGAAATATATTAGGTTAAAATATATATAAAGCTCACGGAACATTTAAAACTCTTAGAATTTGTTTGCATATCTGATTGTTCACATGAAAAAGAATCATTTCATAGTGGCATGGTTACCAAAGTGAGCCATGTGCACTGGGCAACAGATGGCAGCACAGTCACCTATTTCACTACTGTGTGGCAACAGTATACCTATCACGTCCTTCTAGAAGTAAATTTTTCATCTCGTGCAGGCTCAAAACAACTCTGGTTTGAAATATATTAGATCAAATTAATGTAGAAATATTAGAAAAATACTCTGCGATAGATGTGCAACCTCTTCAATTAATATGAAACATGCACGTGGCGACAATAGAAGCAAGCACTAGCTGAAGCCTATGAAGAAGAGACAAACTAAGCCAAACTATCGCATACGGTGTTCTATTTCGTTTACACACCTACACATTATTACATAACAAAGTTTAATTTGTTACACTAATAACAACTCTTTTGTAACAATATAAAATAAAATACAGTAATCCCTTGCCAACATATCTTCAAACGCAGTTTCAGTTATGTGCAGATTTGTTTTTGTAGCCGTTTCTTCAACCGCAGTACAAATTTCTATTGACGGTTTTCATTCTTTGGAAAACTAAAGCCTTTTCTGATGTTAGTGGTTGCACATTTATCAAGCTGCCATCAAAGAATTTGACCCTTTGCCCTACCCTCCCTGTCATTTGTCACTTCTGTTATCGCTTCTCTTTTGCTGTAAAAAGACAAACCACAAAAATGACTTTGTTAGTCCAGAAATTTCACTTTTCACCAAAAATTGACCAACTGAGTTATTCACAAATGATACAGAAGTAAGTAAATGTGCCTGTGTTTTCTCGCATGTATGATTTGAATTTTATGCAAATTTGTGTAGCTTTTATTGGTTGCTTGTCTTCGCCTCTGTTGGTACAATAATTAAAATTGTATGTGTAAATAAAAACTATTCTCAGTTGAAAAAAGGGTTCATGAGAAAGGATAAGTAAATGAGAAAAACAACATTCATTCATAAAACTGTAAAAAATTTGTTATGCCACTCAATTTTTGTTTGGTGTGATTAATTATCTTCCATACCACAAGCTTTTTTTTTATTACCAGACGTGTGAATGTGTAATATGTAGTGAAATATGTAAAAAAAGTTGTAGTGTAAGTGAAGGTAAAGGTTTTGTCTAATTGTACAGATCACAATGGAATAATATATTTGGTAGTATATAATAGAAAAAATAATTTTCATTACTACTGATAATAAATCCAGTGTTAAAATGTCTCAATAGGGTTTGGGAACAAATAAACAAAAGCATGACTTGACAAAAATTATGGCACACAATTAAAAAATAAAATTAATACACAAAAAAGACTGAATGGATAAGAAAATATTTTTGAAAGTCAGCAAAGTGTCTGAAATGATTGACAAAAAGTATCCCCGACAGCAGGCAGAGACTACAACCCTCCTGCGCCGTCCCCTAGGTCATGCATCATCTGCCAAAATCCCGGAGTCAAAACATTAATAAAACAACATAAGAAACTTACCCACAAATGGTCATTTATCAGGTACGCATCCAGAAAATTCACTAAGTTTTTATGATTGAATTCTTTCATAACTTGAATTTCTGTGAGAATTAATTCTTTTCTTGGTTGCTTCGATAAATCAATGTCTTTCACAGCCACCTTCATTTTGTTTTCCAAGTCTTTTGCAATAAATACTGTCCCTGATGCACTGTAAAACACACACACAAGAAGTTAAGAGGCTGTAGCAACCTTCCTTCATGTACCTTTGTTCAACTGTGAAAATAAAACTTCTAAATACATTATTATCTCATTTCAAAGAATATAACTTTCCTAGCATAGAAACACCTATAAATCTTCTTCTCTTATTAAAAAAACTAGTAGGAATGAGACCAAGTACCTTACAAGACAGTTAAAAATGTTTAACAGTAATTCAATATCCAAGTAATGTAAAACCTGGCTATATAATAACGAAAATTTAACTAACTATATATTCCTTAATAAGCCAGGGTATAATTCTATAAAATTTTATTTTATAAACACATACTCAGTTTGTTCAGGAAATAAAAGTACTCTATCAAGCAAGCAAGAAAATTGAAACAAACCACAATTAAATGCACAATAAGCAAAAATCTAATGTTGGGTATTAGATTACATGGTATTTTCTGAACACAGCAACCCCTAGCTTTTCAAAGGAATTGAATTTTTGTTTCAACCTCACACAATATCAACTGTTTTATCAGAGATAATAAAAAAAAAAACATTATTGGATGTACTGATGTACAAAATATTTGTGTGCTTATTATTTGGGCTGGGGGAAGGGAAATGAAAAATACTGAATTAAAAATTAAATGTTAAAGTGTTAGTTTTTTATAATCTTACACTTCTTCTTTAATATTAATTTATTCTTTCCTTGTAATTGATGACCTCTCCTTTATTTTAACACAAAATATCTCAATGGAATGTAATACAATATGAAAAAACTATCCTTTAACCGCTGAACATTCACGTTTTAAAATGGTACCATGTTTTTAAACGGTACCAATTTCATTGGCAGCAGAATAACATGTGAAAACTTTTAATACTTTGGTTATGTTATTTATTTAAATATACACAGTCAAATAAAATTATGAACACCTTCTAGAAGTGCCATCTGCTCATGACGTATGGCCCATGACACAGGCTGGTAAAGTTGGTATATAATGCGATTGACAGGCTGGCTGAACGCATTGCGCTTCCTGCTGTCATGGGAAAGCAAAGCGATTTAACCGGGTTGCAAAAAGGGATGACCATTTGCTTTCGGAAACAGCGAAGTTTGAGAACTGTTCACGTGCTTCTGTTGTAAAGGCGTACCGTAAGTGGATGAATGGTACCATTGGTAATGACCATTCTGGAAAAAGAATTCCACATGTCATTGATGTCCGAAGTGAACACCGACTACGATGGTGCGTGAAGGCCAGCCGACAGGCTACAGTGGAACAGCTCACTGTCCAAATGAACCACAGGGCATTCAGACACATGTCTACCGCGACAGTTCAGTGAACCCTTTTGCGAATGGGGCACCGGAGTAGGCAGAGGGTGACTGCACCCATGCTAACACAGGTGCATGAACAAAAACGACTGGAATTTATTCCACAGTACGGCGATTGGACCGCTGCTGATTGGCAATTGGTAGCCTTCTAAGTACGATCAAGACTTCAAGGTTCTTTCCCGGCCTCCAAATAGCCCCAATCCAATTAATCATTTGCGGGACCATTTCAATTGTCGTGTGTGCAGTCTGTATCCATTGCCACACACCCCTCAAAATATGTGGGATGCACTGCAGACAGCATGGTTCCAGATACCCATGGAGACCTATCAGCACCTGACTGAATCACTGCCAGCTTGTCTAGCTGCTGTCCGTGCTGCGAAGAGTGGTTACGCTGGATACTAGCAGTGGTCATAATGTGATTCAACTATGTAGGTTTGGTTATATTATGTTACAATAAATAATGATGTAGCTATTTATCAACATTTTGCCACTCCTACTACATTTGTTTTGATTAGAAACAGTATTTATAAACTCAAAAAAAATACTTCTTCCAAACTATCTTTACCAATCAGCAATAAATAGATCTTGTAAATTGTCATATTTAAATATATTTTAATTAATAATCATCAACAAATATTATTAATGATTATTGTTTGAGAGTGTGTAATTTATTATTTAATTGCAAACATAAGTATAAATTATTTTCTTTAGCCAGCAGTGCATGAAAACCGTTCAACTTAAATAATTGCTTTATTGACAATCAAAAAACTAAGCATATACTGTTAAATAGTTAACCTTCACTTAACAAGGTAAAGTTAACCATCACTTAACAAGGTAAAGTCAACCTTCACATTGCAAGGTAAAAAATTTATTTTGCTCAGTAAGTGCCCAAATCACAATCAACGTAACTTTTTTATTCATATATGGCATCGTAATAGTGAAAATATGAAGGATGTAACTCTCCGTATAGATAATATTTTTATCAAATTTTTATTTGGAACAGTTAATCCTGCATAATTTAAGCCTAAATATGCTGAAGAATGAAGTCTTCGGTAAGTGAATTAATATTTTGACATTAGACTGACTTTAAATTTGTCTCAATAACATACAAAATATATTACCAATATTATCAGAAAATGATACATACCCAGCACCTAACTCTATGTTTCTTTCAAATCTTGTGAGTGGATCACCAGGGTGACATATTTTCTTCAATTCGTAAAATACCTCTTCATCTGTCAACTTCCCTTTGAGCCTCTCCTTCTTCCTGAGAACTAGATCGTCACTTGAAGGATCCTGCGTGTATTCAGGTACAGCATTATGTAAATCTCCCAAAGCAGCATCTAAATTCAAGTTGTGCAACGCCTCATCCAATGCAGCATTCATAGAATCAACAACCTGTGTTTTATCCTATTTATAAACAAATCATTTAAATGCAGAAATTAGTAAATTTCCCTGGAATCATACATTTATCAATATTAAATGCAAACAATACACATGTAGTAATCGCATGCTACAAGCTTTTTAGAAACTTGAATATTTTATAATTGAAATATTAAAAATATCTAATAATGCAAAATACAAAGTTCTGAAAGCACAAATTTAGGTTTGTTATGAGAATTAATGTAGGCAATATCTTATAAATGTTATGTTCTTATAAATTATGTCATTCTAATTATTTCTCTTTTGTCAATATGTGTGTGTCCCATGAACTTGACTGTTATTCTATCCTCAAAACAAGAAGTCTAGAGTTATAAAATCCCAGGGAAAAAATTATTTTTTCAACACACTGAAATCTAATGTGTGTAATACCACAAAAATGGCCTCCATGCAAAATCTTGACTTTGAAACATAGGCAACAGTTTTAGATGTGGAAACTTACAAGCAGAACATAAAACATATTTCGAGTCCATTGAGGATTGCTGCATCACTTATAAACAAATTCCATCATTTTACTTTTCTTCTGTCAACATTTTCATAAGAAATTAATCTGTTAAAGGAAAATAATGGTGGCGTTTTATGGATATCAAAAATTAAAGCAGCAGTATAAAAGGCAAAAGAAACAACTATACCATATGTAATGGGGGATAAATATGCTGCAGTAAGCTGCAATTCCAAACCTAGAGACTGCTATTTTTTTCACTTTCCTAACCAAAAGAATACCACTTATATAATTGTGTTAGCAAATTATTACACTGTTCGTATCCTAGAGTTATAATTACATGTACGATTCAGAGGTGTGATAAAAAAATTCATTACAGGATAGAATTCAAGAAAAAAAAGTTCACTAGCACCAGCAGTTATATTGCTGAAAATATAATGGTCAATATTTTTTTATATTAAAATATATTTTGACAGAGTGTAACTGAGAAGTAGTTTTGAAAACTGAGTTCACAGTGACAGCTAAACAGAACAAGTATTAAAAAAATGTATTAATATGTTTGACTATCATAACAACATTAATTATATTGTATCTAAAGGTAGCAATCATTTGTTGTGGTATAGTACATAAGTAATTTAGTGTTACATTGTCATATGTGATGCTCATTGAACTTTAACGATGTCACACTTCCTTTGACTGAATTTCTCCCATATTCACAACATAAACAGTCAAGATAGCAGAAATGAGTATTATACGCCAAACATCATTTAGATTTGTTTAAAAAAAACTGTTGGGGTCTGTAAGACATATTTCTATGTTAAATGAAATTTAAAGCTAGTCTGAGTAAATGGACAGTATTTTAATAATACAAAATATTAACAACTAACCAAAAAATATAACTTTAAAAGTACATGGCATTGTGGCATTGTTGTATATATTTAAACATTTATTTTCCACTAGGGCCCCTTAAATCTTGTTTAATGAAATAAAATAGCATGCAGTTACAAACATGTGTATGCCCACAAATTTAAAATTGCAGCCACTCCATAGTTTTGTTGTTTGTCTTTTAAATGGTTCTTAGTTCATTAAGTAACTTGTACATCTGTTAACAGTTAATTATGTCTAGCATCCATTTGTCTCAGTAAAAATGCTCAATTATTTGGACAGCTATGTCCACTGGATATCGTTTACATATAATTTTCCTTATACAAGCAATCATCAAAAATTGAAATAAACACACTATTTTGTAGAAAACTTATTTGCCATGCTACTGCAGAACAGCTTAAACATTTTTACAAACAGAGTGTGAAATTACAGTTTTCCAAAACAAAAGCTACTACAGTGAAACAAAATGTAATAAAAATAATGATAAAAATATAAACACAATAATAATATAAATTAAGAATTGACACTGGCCAAAAAGCCGGTGACCATCAGCCCATGATGGCGCTCGCCAATTAAACACATGTAGTGGCATAACGTGTTTAATAAGAGAACAGCCTCGACTTCGAGTGCAGTCATAATTAGTGTTTATAGGCTGTTCACGGTAAAGTGAGAACTTTTTACGACCCTGCTAAAAATTTCCTTTCAACCTATTTCTAACTTTCTGCCACTTTTTAATATAAACATTGCAATATGACTAATAAAAACAGTGTATATATTTCACTACTCTCAAAAGTTAACGTCTGATGCTGCAATAAAATAAAGTTATTAGGAGTTAACACATTTTTAAAGGGTCTTAAAAAGTGCTCACTTTACCATGAACAGTCTATAGTATAAATTATTTATTTTTCAAGGGTCAAGTTTCGTACAAACGTCTTTTTAATGTAAGGGTTACGCCTGTGTTTATGTTTTTAATTTGAAATGTGCGCCGAAAATTACAAGACAGTAATTCACATAAAGACACCTTTGAAAGACATTATAAAGTTAACAAAAAAATGCTAATTTAAATGGTACATGTAATATTGTTTACCATTGCTTTTGTGCCACTGCATTTAATAATTTAATATTTTATGAGGCGTGCATAGCATTTCCGCTCATGTGAACCCCGTAGGCAGCCACGTTAGGGCCGCTGGAGCTCGCCTCATTACAGTTGTCCGAGTAGTGTTATAGAGGTAAGATCCTGTACATACGGACTCACATTTTTATCGCACTGATGTAGGTTACCATAGTTTTCATAAGCATACCAATTCACCTTTGTTCACGTACATATTGTAAATTTGTCCCCAGCATAATGCTAGTCTGCATAACCTAATTATTTGCAGCCCTTGCTGGCTTTTGTTATTATAAACAACGAGAGAATGTGTGTTCCGATCACGAGGCCATATGAGACTGTATCTGATACCATCTAGCTATGTGATGAGTGAATTTATGTAACTGCAGATTTACTCTGACGTGAAATATTAAGGGCAAGATTTATTTATGGAGATTTAAAGTATTTTATTAATGTTAATATGTTTGACGCCAATTTCATGTCGAGCCACAAGGTCGTGTACTATTACGCCCATAACTTTGTAATTACCACGTTTTAAGAGCTATTTATGCTCGTCTCTGCTATGCTGTTGTTTCTCCAGTATTTTTATGGGAATATTTATGAAGAGTTCTGCATCATTTGTTTTGTTTTGACCACGCGGTCGGCCGAACACCATCCGGCCACCACGACATTTACGAATAGCTTCACACAGTTGTGTGTTTATTTACCAGTTTCGTGTCGTGCCCACTTTTCATCTCTTTCATTGTCCTAAATGTTTTGTCTCGTAATTTATATGTCCTGCACTAGCCCGCTCCGTCCCAATGAGTTGCGGTTAGCTGTGGTGGAATCTCTTCAAAGTTGTGATGTGTTATTTGTCAAGGGTATTTTGTATGGCGATTATTTATCGATACTAGTTTGCACTTTGCGTGCCTAGGAGACGGGTCCCGACAGGTGGCAATAGTTGAGGGTAAAGCCTGTATTGTAACATTGATTTGTCAGGGTTATGTATTCATTTGTTATTGTGTTGTGTCCATTTCATCCCCGTGTCCCACCTCTGGGTGAACCCTGCAGTCCATCATACTGGCTGTAAGACCCTCACCTAGAAAAGGCTATGTCTTCTGACACCACAGGGAAATCATCCTATAGGAGTAGTGTCGCTAGGTTACGTGCTGAGGGTTCACTTGCCAGAACTAGCTACAAACGCCCAAAGTAATCACTAAATAATAAAGGTACGCATTGTATGTTTGTACAATAAACCCCCTTTTACCAGTGCAAATTGTGAGTATTTATGTAACGTCAGTAACCAGCCCAGTTATAACCTCTCAGTATAGTATGATGATGTTTAGTGTTGGCAAGTGTTTGTAAGTACGCTCGGGTGAGACGGACACACAGAACCCACAGCATCCCTGAGAACCCTGAGTCTCAACAGTGCGGTGACTGGGAAACACTGCTGGCCGACGGAGTCAGAATGGTTTCATAAGTTTGATGCATGATGAAATCCGTGCTAGATAGAGTGCACTACAGAATCATGACTTTGCCCCATCCCAGATGGTTGGTTTCTCGGCAAGTCTGCTCCCAGTACTGGAGGCAAGACACTAGGAACTCCATCATGTTGGCAGAGCTTCAACACACTTCAACCCCGTGCTCCTAGCTTGTACCGCTCCCCTGCATACGCAGAAAACCTTCACGGCATTACCCTTCCCACAACATTACTAGAGTTTTAATAACTGAAAAAAAGTTTTGTATATAAACATATAACCTATATTTTTCACAGGCAATTGGCCAGATAACACCTCAGATATTGAGATTTAGTTTCAAAATGCTGAATTTCATCTGAACACTGTGTTAAGTCTGTGATTTCAAAAAAAATTATTAAGTAATTTAATTATGATATCTGCTTCACATAAAACACTTCATTTATCTACGGTACAAGTTCTATCCTCGTTTCATGTCTTCACTAGTTTCCAGCAGGCTAAATTATTAAAACATGATGACATATGCCTGACTTCCAAGATTTAAAGATGTAAAGGCTGATTACCTTTAGAACAGCGATAGTGCAGGAGCATGTTTATATTCATGGAAGTGTTTTAATGTTATAACCAATTTCAATTGTGAAACATGCAAGAAAGTAGTGGATAATGGAATATTATACAATGAATGTCATAGTTGGTCCCATTTCGAAAAGTGTAGTGATATTCAGGAAAATGAAATGCCAAACTATGACTGGTACTGCACCATGTGCTGCAAGTGGAAATGCAAGATTGTGAATGGCAATACAGGGAACACTGACACAATGGAAGAACTGCTCAGAAAAATTATAATACTGCAAAATTGAAAACCAGAATCTTATAAAATAAGGTAACTGATGAAATAATGTTATTACACAAAAATATAAAAATTCTTGCGGACGATATACTTAGACAAGAAAACAAGTGCAAGGAATATAATGTACTGTGTGGGTCTGAGCTCTCCGACCCTGGCAGGAATGCGGAAGGAGATGGCCAAAGGGGGTGGCAAGTGCCAGCACGGCTACCCTCCCCTCCCCCATTATGCTACAAACACAATGAATTAACGGTGATGCGAGAACTGACACAGAAACAAAAGCATTTACTCACCATTTCACAGTGACGCGCTAAGTCTTCTTCCGACTCAGGTTGCTCATCTGCAGAAACGGCACTGTCGGTTGATGAACTCGAACTCTTGTCAATGTCACTATCACTGCTGCTAGCTCCTAAATTAATAATATTTTTTAATTGATGATAATGTTGTTTATTGACTGACAAAATAGCCGATTCTGTAAGTTCTGCCACCATTTAGTGACCATTTAAGTGACAAGTCGCCAGTTATGTTTCTTTCAGTAAATAATCTTTTTATTTTTGCCTATGCTAATTCAACTGCATTTAGGTTGCAAATGTATGGAGGTAGTCTGAGAACAGTGTGACCATGGGATGCTAGTTCCGCATCTATTTTAAATGATTTTTGTCATGGTTTCCCCGTTTCCACAAGTTTGTATAGATCAGCTTTATGCATTGATTCGTCACAAGTGACACATTTCTTCTGCACCCATGTTAACATGTAGCGCTTCAAAGAATATTTAGCAGGCGGCTTATCTACTTGCATACAGTGATACGGTGCGATGTCCATTACTAAAATCGATTTTTCAGGCAAGTTTGGTAGCAGTTTTCCATTTACCGACTTTTCAAAGTTAATGTAGTTCATCTGACCATGGTAGTCATCACTGGCAGATCCAGCAGTGTACACTAGCTGTGCATTGGGAATAAATCCATTCCTACTGCCTGCAATTACCACAATCAGTATTTTCCCCACACTGTTGTTTGCATGCACGCCAAATTCTTTATCAACTTGAAAAAAGTTATGTTCAGTCTAGGAATACGATTTCACCACCAATTTCATGGAAGTGTCTTATTTTAACTAAATAGTCATGCCGCCATGTCACAACATCTGCTCTCGGAACTAGTATTTTACGGTTTAACTGACATTTTCTCCACTTAAAACCCATGCTTTTTAATAACCAGTTGAGTGACTTTCTTCCCCATGGAAAAATTAATTTTATTTTTGATAACAGGTAACAAACTGGCGATTGTTGGCACCTTTTCCTCGTGCACGTAGAAATCGTGAATAACATCTTGGATAACGCATTTATCAAAATCATCTACTGAAACTAGTGTGCGTAGTGGTCTTCTTGCATGTTTCTTCCCCGGCGTACATAACAGTTCGTTTGAATCTAACTCGTGACATCTTTTATTTTCCTTGCATATTGATTTAATTGTTGTTTTACTTACACCGGTGTAAAATGCTGCACGCAAAGTCGCTTGTTTTGAAAAAAGAGAAAACGAATTGTTCTTGGCTACATCATCACACTTTTTTATGACATTACTTATTATCTCACATCCTTCCCTATGAATAATTTTATTCTTCTTCGGTGGAGACATTATAACACTGCTACTTGTTAGAAATACGGAACCACATGTAACACGAACAATACACACAAGTTAGAATGTCACCGGTTACCTCACTATGCTCTGGCGCTGGTGATTCTTTCACTATGGATACTACACACCAAGTGCTGTCCAGAAACACATTAGCAGCTTCCTCTGTCTGCTGCTCCCTCCACCCTCCTTTACAACTTAAGCAGTCTGTTTCACCACCACCCCACCTCACCCATGGCCAGGGGTGGAGACCTGAGTCCCGGACACTATCAGGTATGGTGTATCCTGGTGCCACAGTGAGTTATATCGCAATATTAAATACACACAGGTAAAAGTGACCTCGCAAAGCCATAACGAGATTTTAGTTCAAATGATCATGTTGTTGTTTCAAATGACTTGGTAAACATTTTATTTAAAAAATGCCTTGCAGGCCTACTGCACACAAATGTAGTGTCTGTAAATGTTCCTAGTCCTATTGCTTTCATGACATGTAAATAAGAATGTAAATAGGCCTCATACAAAATTGCCTGTTCTTTGCAAGCACTTTGAGAATAGACAACTTATTGATATTAAGTGACATGGCAGGACAAAATTTTACCTCCATGGCCAGCACCTAAATTACACAAGAAAATTAGAACTGTGCAAGAAGAAAAAACTTATTTCAGTTGAGGCACAACTGTTAAGACCACCAGGGGTCCGGAATAAGTAGAGCACTTGGGAGAACATGTGAAGACTGTATATGAAGAGGTTATTTTTAATAGTAATTTTTTATAATGTTCATGTATCATTCATGGCCCCCGTATTCTTCACATGTTCAGCAAAATGTGAAATCAGTATAAAATTACCATCATGGTGCTAAAATTGGTGATGGTTTTTACTGGCCCACCAAGAGAGGAGGGACAAGGGAGGCAACTGCCCAGGGGCTCCATCTATTGGAGGGACCGGGGGAATGATTTAGATATATTTTTAACATATCTACAAATAAAGATAAGAAGAAGAGTTTTCAAACATCTTTATTTAAGATATTTTCTTTTAATCAAAATTTGATTTATTCCATTACATCACTATCTGGTTTGAAAAAAAGTTGCCCCAAACCAAACCACTAGACCTACGCTGCAGCACGGTGCAAGGTGTACTTGTGTTCCGAAATTCTAAACTAAGTACTTGGCATTTAAATGGGTCCGGTCACATTGCACGTGCAAGTGTTTACCGCAACGTGATACTTCTATACTTCTGTATGCCACCCGCTCACTCCGTATTCCTAATCTATTGTTGATTTTTTGTTTGTTTCTGCGAGCGTGCGCAAGCTGTAATGACTCTGCAGTCTGAATCCTGATTAATTTTACTATAGACAGTTCAGCGTGTAGTTTTTCCAAGTTAAATCTTTCTGGTATTTTATTATTTGGTATATAATTAATGAGCAAAGTAAGTGTGTGGGGGGGAAGAGAGGGGGGGGGGAGTGTGTGCGCACGCATTTTAAAGTGGTAATAAAGGCACACTGCCATTATTTGAGGGACTCGAGAAATCTAAGGCTGTCTCCGTCGAGAGTGTATCGGGAGCACTTAACAAAGATGCTGAGCCTAATGCACTTACCTCAGATTTTACATGATGAAGAAATAAATGTTGGTTCGTTTCAAATAAGTCCTAGTTTGGAAACCGCTAAATCGGAAAATAGACCTTCACAATCACTTGAAATGGTTGAAGGTACAAGTGGATTTTTGGACTTAGGCAATTTATCTGGTTGCCCAAAAGCAAATATTATTAAAAATTTTGTTAGAAAAGGCCCTTCAGTTAATCCTGAACATATTCCTAGTGATGCAAAATGAGCTTTTCCTTGGTTAGTTTTACAGACAAAAACCAAAAATTGAGAACATTATACTGTGAAGACCAGAATATTGAAAGTTTTGTCATACAAATAAATTCTCATGATAGGAACATATTGCTATTTATTATGTACAACGTACCAACAAGGAACTTTCTGAGATTTAAGATTAAATTGGATGCAATCTTGTAAAAATTATGTTCTACTAACACCAATTTAATCTCAAAGTAAATGCATGTAAAAAAATTATATTTTTTTGTCTTAAATTATTTTCATTTCGTTCATAAAGTAAATTTTCTAACATGAATATCTTCTACTACACAAACTGCAATTGAAGTCTATACTGATAGGTCAAAACAAAAACTTTGTACTCTAGTTACCATATTCAATGATTTGATGGATCATGATACCCAAGCATTGATCAAATGTGGGAATTTTAAGAAATGATAACAGTATTACTTCATTTCCATGAATGTCGCTACTAAAAAACACAAACTTAAAAAATCTGTAACGACAATCTAGATACGTAAGGGAATAACTATCCTGCAAAAACCAAAGGTTAGTGTATTTAAAATCCAAGCAGTTAGCTGTCTAACGTCTCCCTGTTTTGAATGCCGAAAGCAGTACTACGCAGCAGCCTGCTGTGCAGCCAAACCCAGCAGTGAGTCAGATACCTAATGCTCCTGTAAATAAGAAGCTTTTTTTACCCGCCACATATATGTACTCTTAACGAGGCGACATTACATATGTCGGGAAATAAAATGCCTTTACATAGTACTGAACGGTTGGAATCAGCTGTGCATATGGCGGCTAGTTGCGCTGAATAAAACCATACTCTCGCGAGCGATGATGTTTCAATTGCGGTGAGAAAGGCAGTCAGCAGTGGCATTTGGTACAATACAGATGTGATGTTTTGGCCAACCTGTGGCGTGACCTGTGTATTTACAACTTCAAGTTAATTAGATTATAGAGTTATTATACATATCGTATATGAAACCAGATAAGTACACACTACATATAATCATAAACACTCATTGTCAAAATTAAATGGAAACTAATTAAGATTACAGTCATACGTGTCACCATATGGAGAATGCTAACCTGCATTTTGGTTGTTATACAAACAAGATCATTATAATGTTATACGTAAAAATTAAGCTAAAAATTCTTAAAGTAAAATACATTTTAATGGAGTTCTGGACAAAGTGATTATTATAATCACCTTTGGCAATAAGACATTAGAATTAAATTTAAATTTGTGTGAATTTCATATTGCAGTCCACATTTTGGAAGTTCACTTGTTAATGTTCAAATGTGAGATGCACTGTAATTTTCTGGAGTGTCTGTCAACACACACGTATATTCTCATTATGAGTCTTTATCACTAACACCATACAGAGTTCTTTGAAAAAGACTGTTATAGGTCATATATTGAATTTTAGCGAGTCTTTTCGCTGTGTATTTTCTGTCTATGCAATGCAATAAAAAAAAAAAGTCTAACATTGGCTTGCTTATGGTAGCAACAACAAATCCAGTTATACTCGGGAAGAATGCTTTAGTAAAATTCAATACAATAAAAAAAATATATATATAACACTACAACTTATTTTCAATATAAATAGTACATGAAATAATGAGAATATTTGTTTGTTACTCCACACTATATATATATATATGAAGAAACTACCAAGTTTTTTCCTGTTGTATTAATATTTACCATTAAGGAATCAATAACCTCATAGATAGCACTGCAGTTTGAATCAGCATCATGATTTGCAAGATTTATTAACCATGAGAAAATATAATAAAAAAAAAAATTGTTTGTAAATGCAATGGTAATAAATTGTATCAATTTACTAATTATGTCAGGAGGCACTTTATCCAACCTACTAATATACACTTTAGCAATGTCGAAAGACCTTTAGGTCTGATAATGAATTATGTAGATCTACATTGACTTTGTAGTTAAGTCTCATTACTATATATCTGTCTCCATGCTCTGAAGGATTGGTATGTCTCAATTATGATTTAAAATTACAGTCATCACCCTTGTATCCCGAAGTTAACATATTCTTAAACTTCTTATTTCTGTTCTTGTACAGACTAAGTTTGCAGTAACCTTTTGTATACATTACTGGGCGAAAGTAAAGTTACTGGGGTGGATTTATGCATGCCAGCAAAATAGAGAGTATGATCAACTTTATGTAAAATGTGACAACTGCAAACACAAGTAAAACAATTATGCCCATCGATATGTAGTCATAATGGCTAGAATCCAAAATGGAATACAGTTCTGTTTCCCTGAACTTACCACCTAAAGAAACTGGAACTAGTTCTTGAAGTACTGGCAACTCTGTGTGATTGATGTGCCAGTCAGTGTGAAGCGCAGCAGTTATGTTATAATTGTATGCGGCTTGAAGGGAACGTTAAGGTAGATAGAATGACAGCTCTGTGAGCCAGTGAACAGGTATGACAGTTTGTTGGAGGGTAATGGTTGGTGGGTGCACATACATCAGACAGATGCGTGGCCTCTACAAGAACATGGTCAGGTGTGGCAACCTGACAGCCGCAAGGCACATGTAGTTCTACTGTTCCTATATTATGATTGGTAACATTTACGTTTAATGACTTGTTCACATACACTAATACTGTGCATGCAGGGGGGTTAGTCAAAACATATTGATGTGGAAATACACGCACAATTGAAAACGAATCATCATGGGAGCAGTGGAATTTGCATGCTGAAAACAATGAATTAAAGTCTGACAGTAGAATTGCCGCCTTTACACATTTGGAACTATCACATGTCAGTGATTCTACTGGGAACATCCTGTGGTGTTTCTGGTGAGTGAAAGATTGCCTTGACAATGTTTGCCTTACGGTTAATCCCAATGATAGGAGATGGGATTTGAATTGTGTATGATTAGTTGCCAAAACGGTAGGGTACTGGTTTTAAATTGTAGACCTTCCATGTGGCATGAACTTTTGTAACATGCACTTGTAATTTAATGACAAGTTGGGTTTGGGAAAATGAGCATTCTGTCAACACATGCAAATAATACTTAAAAATATCTGGAGCTCCAAAGCTCAATGTTAAGCTCAGTTTCAAAAGTTGGACATTTAATTTACTTAGATCATTCGACAGCTGTGACTTGATTACTGCACTTAGTGGTAATTTGTGCAACTGGCATACGTGAATAAAAGAGTGAATGAAATTTTCAATTACCAAATTATTCAGTAGCTGCAAAATAATTGTGAATAACAAGTTATATTGGGTCTCAATAATTTCAAAGTTACTCATGGCTGATTGGTGGTATTTTAAAACATAAGAAATGACATTAATTGTTTGTGAGAGGGAATTAATCTTTGCTTCCACTTTGTGCTGGATTTCGTTGATCACCTTAAAACTTATATTACGGGCTTCTTCGGTTGTGTGTATATTGCTGGCAAGCTTCTCCCGGATTATTGAAAGAAGCGGATGAACTGTGGAGCCAGATCGAATGGCTGTCAAGGCACTCATCGAATCGGAGCACACAAGGCATTTACGGTAAAACCCCCTAATGATAAAACACAGAGCCTTGAAAATAATAAGAAGCTCTGCATTTAAAATACTGCAGGAGGGACGAAGTCCAAAAAAGTACAGAGATGCACCAATCATAAAGGCGCACCCAGTTGAGAAATCAGATTTGGAACCATCTGTAAAAAAAGGAATTAAAACCACCGAACACAAAAGACACAAGATCAACAAAAAATTCCTTTGTAAACAAAAGGAGGATTGGTCAGCTTAGGAAATTCTGCTAGGTCCAGGTGCACCTCAAACTGAGTCGTCAGTCACTGCTGTTCACTGCAAGGCAGAGGTAACACACACAAAGGTAAATCATACATCATCAGGGTATGTGCAAAGCAGAAAGATGCGGGCTGAGGAGAACCTGGCTTAGCGGAGTACAATCGTTCATTGGGCGGACGGAGAAAAGCAGTGTGGTGAATGTGCGAAGAGTCCAAATGCGCCAGCATCCTGTGGAAAGCAGAAATTGGTCATGCACGTAATGAAGCGGAGGTTCACCAGCCACAGCACATAGACTGACAACTGGGCTTGTGCAAAAAGCCCCAGTTGCAATGTAAATACCAGCATGGTGAACACTAGCTAACGATTTAAGCACAGAGGGCCTAGCATAAGAATAAACGATACTGCAATAGTGGAGTTTTCTATGGAACAGGGTACAATAGAGCCAAAGACGGATGACTGTCAAAACCCCAGTCACAACCACTTGGCATTTTCAATAGATTCAAGGCCCTTACACAGCAAGACTTCAGGGACTGAATATGATTCCAAGTAAGTTTACTGTCAAATAAGAGACCTAGAAACTTGACAGTACTAGGAAAAGAGAAAAGAGAGTCATACAAAAGCACATCGGGAGAACGAAATATGCCACATCATCTACAGAAATGGACCACCTGTGTCTTGGCGGTGGAAAAGTGGAGTCCACAGCTGTCTACCAAGTCGCTAAGGTAGTGGACGGCAAACTGGACCTGAAATTCAGACATGAACAGACACGCAGCACGACAGAAGATAATGAAGTTGTCAACATACAGTGGACACTCCACAGGTGGTCGAACAACTGACACAATGCCACTGATGGCAATAGCAAACAGGGTAAAACTCAATATGCTACCCTGTGGCACACCGTTGTCTCGAACAAACTCGTGAGAATAGGAAGCACCATTGTGAACCCTGAGAATAGGAAACACCGTTGTGAACCCTGAAGGTACGGAAGTACATAAATTGTTGTATGAAACCAGGGAGATGTCCACAAAATCTCCAAGAAAACAGCTGTCTTAAGATACAATGTCGCCATGTTGTGTCATACGCCTTCTCCAGATCAAATAAAACAGCAAGGAGGTGCTGCCCTTGCAAAAAGGCAGTCTGTATGGCTTCCTCCAAGCTGACCAAATGATCCAGCGCAGAATGATTTCAGCGGAAACCACACTGAAGAAGCGATAATCGATAATAGCTGCCAGGTCTCAAGACAGTATACCAGATGTGCATTAATCATATGCTCCATGGTCTTATAGACGCAGCAAGTGAGGGAAATAGGAAGATAGCTAAACTTCCCCTTTGACTTTCCCTGGTTTGAAAATGGGCATAAGGGTGGACTTGCACCAACTCAAGGGGAAAACACCAGAGGTCCAAAAATTATTAATAATTCTTAGCAAAAACTATTTCCCATCAAGTGGGGTTCAAAATAGCATAACGGATATTGTCGGGGCCAACAGATGTATGCTTCGAGTGTGATAAAGACTGCTCCAACTCAAGAAGGGTAAAAGGCTGACTGTAGTACTCCTCACCCGAGTCACCAAAGTGGACACCTACCATCTTGCATGTCTCCTTGATGTCTTGAAATAAGGGAGTGTAATGTGCACTGCTCAAACCATCTGCAAAATTTTGGCCCAAAAAATCTGCTACATTAGTCCCCTCTGTAACCATATTGTTGTTGACCCGAAGGAAGAAAACCTGTGTGGCGAGAGATTTTTCTGCAAAACTTCCAAACATTATCCCAGATAAACTTACTGGTAGCATGTACCGTAAGCGATAAAATGAAGTCCTTCCACGATTTCTGCTGGCTGTTCTTGACAACACGTCGAGCTCGAGCCCGACAGACACGGAAGAGCTCCAGGTTAGCTTGAGTGGTGTGAGCACTAAATCGTCTGAGCGCACGCCATCTAGCACAGACAGTATCCCTGCATTCGTCACTCCACCAAGGAACATGCCTACAAACACAAGGTGAAGATTGGGGGATAGCAGCCTCCTCAGCTGACACAACATAGAGGTGAATAGTTCTACTGCTACATTCACGTCAAGAGGAACCTCAGCAGTGAAGTGGCGGGATCGCTGGAAATGTGCCCAGTCTGCTTTCTTAAGCACCCAGAAAGATGGTACGGGTGGCACTGCAAACAAAATGTGATCTAACACGATTAGATAGTGGTCATTTCCAGAGATCTGGGTATATAGACCAATCAAAGTGGGTGACCAAAGCTGGGCTACAAAAAGAAATATTGAGGTAGGACAAAGTGCCAGAATGTGTGGTGAAGTGTGTCGGAGTACCAGTGTTCAACAGGGCAATATGAGAACTGGTGAGCCACAACTCTACTACACAACCCCGACCGTCCCTGTGGTCTGGACCCCATGTCTGACTGTGAGCACTGAAGTCACCAACAATCACAAATGGAGTTGGGAGCTGAGATAAAAGGACATCAAAATCTGCTGACCTTACACAATTGTGGGGAGGTACAGATATGCTACAAACTGTGACAAACATACTGAGCAATACCCTGACCACCACTGCAGTGCAAAGAGCAACAGCTTCATGGTAAACAGAATCCTTCACCACAAGACAGACACCACCATAGGCACAGTCCATCAACCCGTTATCCAGGCGGTAGAACGTGTGACCTCGAAGGGAGGCCGTATCTGTACGACGAAAGTGCGTTTCCTGAACGCAAATGACTGTAGGGGTGAGGGACACTAGGAACTGTTTCAGTTCATCATGATTATTGAAATATCCTCAGCATTTCCACTGTACGAGGGTCATAAGTTATGGAAATAAAATGTGCAGAAACAACCACTTCAATTTCCCTCTATGTCTGTTTATCACTACCTTAAAACCCTCTGAGCCTTCACCAGTGTTGAGAGAAACAACATCAACTTCCATCCTGGACTCTGTTCCAAGGAGACAGAATGGCGAGTGGACGAGTTGATGTGATCCCGCAAACCACAGTCACTCACAGGAAGGGATACAAGAGATGGAGTTTTTGATTGGTCTATTCTTTTCACTGCAGCCCACTGATGAGATTTGCTAACAACAGAAGGTTTGCACAGTTTTATCTCCGCTGGCCTACACAGCGTACCAACAGACACAGTCTGGGTCATCTGGACTACCTGTGGCTTCGGTGTACTCACAAACAATTCAGTCTGAGTAGCTACATCCAGTGTCTGTGTACACGCATCCTTAACTGCTGGGCGAGCACTGGCCACAACATTGTAAGACACAGAAGGCCTTGGGCCCTGGAGAGCATGGAAACGTTTCCATGCCTCAACAAATGAAACCTTGTCTGTGGATCGGATCTGTTGAACAGCCTGCTCCACCTGGTACACAGACCAGATGTCCTTTGCCGCAGTTCACACACTTCTGCGGCTTGCTGCACTCAGGAGTACCTGGATGTGGTGGGTCAGCACACTTCGGACAAGGTGGTGAAAACTGAAATTTTGCAGAAGAATGACCAAACTGTTGACAGTTGTAGCAACGGAGAGGAGCAGCAATGAACTGCTTAACATACACATTCAAGTACCCTACTTTGATAATGGAGGGAAGATCACGCACACCAAAAGTCAAGACGAGAGTAGCAGTAGGTGACTTGACACCATCACGAGTCTTCAACACACTGTTAACACCTGTGACATACTGAGTTTGGAGCTCACGTAAGATGTCTTGTTTCGGGATGTCTTATCAAGTCAGGACACCAGATGATGCCCTTGCTGGAGTTGAGGTACACATGGGTCTTGACGTCAACAGGGAACTTTGCAGTTGCCCCACTGAAAGTCTTCATCGCCAAGAGCCATGGCATCTGGGTGGCATTCAACTTCTTTACCAATAGCTCGTTGCTTTCACTGATCTTCTTGCAGTCAGCAACAAGACCACCAGCTGCTCCATTGATAACTTTTTGTAGTTCGAAGGTCGGCACCTTTTCAAATGTGTTCCCTTCTAGTCCGCGGATAATCAAAAAACGTGGCATAGGTAACTTCACCGGAGTAGACACATGCAAAACCGAACTGCAATCCAAATCACTAGTCATCGCGGTGCCGTTTCAAGTGGTGCCGTTCAGTGCGGGGAGGGGGGAGGGAGAGAAACGAAGCCACAAAATATAAACCTCACAGGCTATGCCATTAGGAAGGGGACCAATCTCCCACAGACCTAAGCAGTACATAGGAATAGCTACCCTGCACCGCTATTCACTGCAAATTACTGTCCCAGTAGCACACTGAAGTGTATACCAGGGTAAACCAGAGGCAAACTGTACATCCTTAGCGAGGCAAGTTTTATTCCCCTGCCTGGGAAAACATCCCAAGCTCCCCACTATAGAGGAAACCCTTGGGTGCCAGGGCAGTGGACTTGTTGATTTCACCGGCCTCCTCCATACAGCGGTAACACGTCTTTCTGGCAGGTTTGGGAACATGGGCTAGTCGGCCATGACACCCCTCCTGCCAAGAAGGCACCAATTGGTGCTACGTGGGTGTACATGTATGTGGATACGGGCTCCGCACCTAGAATTGCCTGCTGGGCCAGTGAGAAAGGTTCGCTAGACCATCACTAACAAAGGCACCACATATGGTCACACAATTTGGAGGCAGCACTTATTTGTGAGGACGGGACCTGGTGAGATGGAAAGAAAAAGGATATCAAAAGAGAAGAAGTTGTAGAAAGAAGCACAAGATGATGGTCCGAACAAATTTCAGATCGCGACCACGTCCTGATTATTCACCTCTTACAACAAGCACGGGGTGGCTGTTGTGGTATTCTAAAACCCACCACCACATGGAGGAGGGAGAGGAGGAATGGGGAGAGGGAGAATGGAGAAAGGGAGAAGAGGGAGTTGAGGGAGGAGAAGGGAATGAAGAGGGGAGAGGGAGGGCAGGAGAGGAAGAGGGAGAGAGGAGAGAGAAAGTGTGTGATGAAACAAAGAGGAAGGTAGAGGGGAAAGAAAGCTGCCAGCAACATGATAATTAAAAATACTTATTCAAAATGTGACAGTAAATGCAGTAACGAAACAGGACAATACAAATGTAAAAAGAAATATAGTTATGGAAAATAAATACATGTCCCAAAATTTATTTACACAAAGCAATGAGGATCCCCAGATGCAAAAAATTAAACTATGTCCAAAGCTAAATTTTTTTGTTCCCAGACAAGATATGGCCTGACTTACAAGACTCATTCAATGTGACAACAGACTGTTAAGAGACAACGATGCTCCCCAGTTATTTTACAGCTTGCTTCAGCAACAAGGAACATGAATGTTTGAACATATTGTGTACAGTTGCACGGCCCTGTGAACTAGCTGTGGTTCATTTTGTAATTTTACATATTATTAATATTAAAATGTGTAACCGATCATAATGTGAAAGGTAAAGAGAGAGGTATTAACAAACCAAAGTTGAGCAAACATTAAAATTCACATTTACAGCACGTACCTACATATCACACAAAATTAAATACAACTCATTACAATTGAATCTTCTGCTTTAATTCTTCAACATATAAGCTATCTGCTGAATACAAAACTCGCATAAGCAGCCAAATTTCGGTATTATACAACAATGATGACAAGCACGCACAGTCTTTACATAAATGTCTGCAGTATATAACTAGGCCAGCTGTAGTGCGAAGAAGACAGGCAATCCTACATCACCTCTTCCCTCCCTAAAGCAATAAACCAACCCATGTCACCCTTGTCCTTCACAGTCCTCCATGGATATCCTTTAATTATTTCCTTCTTTCTCTCTTTGATGCAATTATTAATATTGCACTGTAGTATTCTGACTTTAAAAGCATGAGCAGATTCTTTACCATTATGGTCCCTTGGTGAAAATTTTTTAAAGTTCTAATGCAGATTACATAATGCAAAAAAAATTTCTTCCCACTGTTCAGAAAATTTCCAGTATATTTTCTGGATATTTCCTCCATCATTTCATATCCCGTACATTTCCCGCTGTTCCCACATTTCCTGATTTCTGGACATCCTATGCCATCATACAGGCATAAAAACTTATTGATTGTATTGTTGTTAATATTTGGGTGTATAGAAAAAATCAAGGTTTCCCTTGAACAATTCAAAATTCCTAGGCTTTCCCAATTTCTTCCAGTTTTATAAACCTGTAGCAAAACTTATTTGCACGATGAAACTACTATACCACAGAATTTACATAATTCAAAATTACATCTCTAGAATATGCCATACTTAAGATATCATGGATAAGTGGACCTGCAAAAATATTTTACATTCAAACCTTATAAATAAACAATGGATACACACCTTTGATAGCTGCCTATTCTTTTTTGGTGGAACAGGTGGAACCTTCTTTTCCAGAACATATCCAAATGTATTGCAACTCTGAACACTTGGTTCAGGTTCACTTTTGGTTAATGTTTCATCTAGAAGTTCTACACTGTTGCTACCTATTATGTAAAAGATTGGTAATGAATGGATTAGTTATATGTTAATAATAAAAAAAATAACAGTATTTTTTCACTTTTCACAAATACACATTTTTTTTCTAATACAGGATTAAATGTTTTCCTGAAGGGCAAATGTTTTAACATTTATTGAATCAACACTTGTACAAACATTTCTTTGGCTATATGTATTACTATTTACTTTAACAAAATCTTTGAAAAATTGGTAAGGAACAAACAAATAGTTAAGACTCGTATTTTTTGTTTTGTAATCAGATGAGATCATATCTTCATAAGCCCAATTTCCATGCATTGACATGCAGAAGAACTATGTTGCAGAAATGCATGCCCAGCTCACACTATGTGTGCATGATCAACACCAAAAATTGGGCATTTCTATCAATGTTGCAATTTAATGTAATATAAAATCTGACCAGTGACATGCCTGACCAACACTAAAATAGTTAATTTTTATCTATGAAGAAATTTAATATAATATTACCTCTTTAGAGCCTGTGAGGAAAGATTATGATATATCAGAGTCGTGTATCTAAATTTGTGAAATTTTCTTGTCACTGGTTGTTATTTTAGTCCATACCCAGTTACATGCACTTTCATTTTTTCTGTGTACCACACTTTAAAAAGCACTTGTTAAATTAACTGCTTACCATGGCAGCTACGTGTAATTTACTCACTCTATTTTTTTAGAAATAATTTTGTGCATGTGCATATATTTTTGCAATAAATAATTTTGTTCACAAATGCAAACGTATCCTGTAAAAGTCACTCAATATGAATTATTTATTTTTCATATTTAAATGTTTTGTTTGTGTTTATAACATTCTGGAGTCTGCATAATTAATGTACTACCTTGTTTGCTGTGACACTGTCCGCAAGAATAGTTCTGCTTAAACCACAGTGAAGACCAGATGCACACATCTCACACAAATAATTCATGATTTGTTCTCATCTGATAAGGTAACAATGTAATGCTTTATATCATCACTTTCTTTTCATCTTACCATGTGCATTGTACACTTTGGCCAGTCTCATGCCTAACATTACAGTTTCTAATTTCACTTCAATGCCACGTTGTGGCCATGGAGCTAACTTCTTACGGTACCCAACTGACTGGACCCAAATTGGCATAGCCGGCAATTACGACATTCCCTTGTGCTAATAATGCAGCAGTGTATCAGTGTACACTGAATGGAACCTTATTTGTTTCTTTACAACAATCATTTTAATCATGACTGCATCCAGAATATCTGGTTCATAGATTTAGGGAAAACTTGGTTTCACTGCGCCTGCAACATAACTATAGTTATTTAAGTGTCTCTGTTCCTATCCATTGTAAACGACATTCAACATTACATGCCTAGCTTCATCATCTACATGTCACTAGTAAGATAGATGCCACAGAAACACACTATACAACCTTAACAGGATCCTATGCTTGCCAGGTTAACAGTGAGTAGGCACCAGATTTCCTCCCAGCAACCAATGAACACCACCCCCCCTTTTATTCCCGCCCTAAATGAGAGAGGGGTTTAAAACAAAAACAATATATAACCATTCATTCCGCATTAAAATATAATACTATAATAGACAAAAATATCTCGATTTCCCTACATGATGGCACACTAAGGTAGTGATTTTTGCGAAACAAACACCAAGAATTCTGTATGAGCAAAAACATGCAAGTTGTTTAATGATCATTGAAATAAAAATTTAAGGCAATGCTTACTGCTAAGCAAAAACCTTGGTTAATTGTATAAAATAATGATAAAAAAGACACTGGTCCAATTCTGCTACACTCTTGCAAGAAAATTATGGGTTTTCCTTGACACTCCAAAATTTTCACTGCAAAAATAGGATGACAAAGTTGTGTCTTTGAAAATCCAGCCTTTCCAATTTCTAAAATTTGTTTCCACGCAGTAAATATCCTGACAGTTACACCTATGGAAGGCAGCTTTTACAGTCTTGGTGATGGATGTCTTTGCACACAAAATCTTGAGAAAAAAAAACCCCACTGGACAAATATCCCTTAATGGCCACTACATGAGTGACCTAACCATAATAGGCACATATTATAGTTGAAGCTGCAGTGGCTGAGCAGTTAGCCTGTTCAACTCCCATCAAGGCAAAGCGGGTTCAATCCCTGGCTGGGTAATTGCCGGATTTTCGCATGTGGGAATCGTGCTGGACAATGCCACTGGTCGGCTGGTTTTCACGGGGTTCACTCGTTTCCCCCCGTCCTTTCATTCTGGTACTACTACATACTCACCTCAATCACCCTCATCTGCTCTCAAGATCTCGGTGTTAAGAGCCACCAAATCTCTTCACCCACTCATCAATTGTAGTTTATCAATTCAATATTAGATAGTCCTTTGCCAACTGATTTTTTAGAGGTAGTCTTAGTAGAACCACCATTCCTGTAGCAAAAATGTTACATTTTATAAACTAATGCAAATAGTGATAAGTATTAAGTATAGACATTATCAAATCTTTTTCCATGTTTATATGGCAAGGTCCAATGCCACTAAGCCTATTTGTGCATGTTTTAAACATACCTTGAAGAGGTACAACTTCATCCCAACATTTTAGTATTACATTGCAGTCAGCAACCATCATTGACACATCTTATCCTATTACATTTCAACTTAGTTAATTTCTCAAAGACAACAGCACCTTCATTTAGACAGATGGATGTGTTTCAATACTCAATGTTTTATGTGCATCATAATTTCATATGCTTTCATACAGAGAGGTCAAAGAAGAGACTGAATTTTGTACACTTTTACTACTGGTGATCAGACATAGGCGAGCAGCATACTCCTATTTTTTTAAGTGGCCTATCTTCTTTATTTGTGATATTTATGTTTGTTTTATCTGTGCTTCGACATATTTTCTGATTTACTGAATCCTATACAATTTTTAAGAACTTGTTTAACCAGTTACATTGCAGTTACTTTTATTTTTGGTCTACAATGCTCATGCTGTCAAGTACAAAAAAAGAATTATAGTGTTATGCGGTCGCTGCTATTCATCACTGGCCTTGACCCATCCGGTGCGAGCGAAGGAATGTGTGAAGATCATGCCATAATTTGAGGAACAAAGGCATGCCACTACACATTAAGCCTAATCTCGCGTACTCATAACCTTCAGCAGATTGAATTTCTGCAACTCACTGAAAGAATTTGCTCGTTCATCATCCTTGCTCTTCTCAGCAAGACTCAGGGTGCGGGGAATGTTCCAGATCTTGGCGGCCAAGATTATTTAAGCCACGATAGCCTCGAAGCTGGCAGTTTGAGAGTAGAGTGTTTGGAGGATAGTGCGACCTTTAGCAACAAGACAACGAATCATTAAGCCAGCAAAGTGTCAAGTGGTGATGAAAGTTACCAGCTGAAGTGAAGTCTGTGGACAGCGAACATTGATGCAGTGGAGAGAGACAGGCAGACAGGGCTACTGAACTGAATGTGCGAGTGTAAGATATTTCAGATTATTGAAACAGCAGTGAACATGTATTAATAATGAGTGTCAAATGACTATAACCAATAGAGAATCATTGAGAAGGACTTTAATAAGAGGTGAGACAGAAATTCCAAATCCATCAGTTATTTTACAATTTCTGGTTCAGGGCAGTTATCACAGGTTTTTATGATACACTTTTCTTATCGAACATTACAAACCATTGTTAAGTACATCTTTGTAGCCTATATTCAGCCTTGATCCATCCAACATTAATTTAACATTTTGGTGAGTGAGACAATCACACCATTTCGTATGAAGATTACTAAATTTTGAAAATCCTATCTTTAAAGTTGGATATTCAGCACATAAACTCTGGTACAGTTCTTTAATATTACAAAGAACTAAACTTTTCTGTCTGTACTTTTTTTTTTCACCAGTATTATTAATAACTGAAACAAAACCTTTGTTGCATGGGCACATTCTATTTAAATAATTTTCATAAAATTCTTCTACCATTTACTTAGTTTCTGTTGCAAGTTTCTTGCAATTCTTCTGTTAAATGTTTGGAAGTACATCAAAATTTATAACTAACTGCCTAAGTACTGCCTAGACACAAAATCAGCAGAAGTTTTTGCAATTAGACCATGAGTGTGGTGCTAAACTGAGAATTTTAACTTTTTCTGCTACACTTTTATTTTCCCTATGGTAAATATTTTCCTGGTCCTCAGTATCCTCTTGGAGGTTAATATCAAAGGAAGACCTCAGTAAATTTTATAGTAGAGGCTACCTTGTGTACTATTTTCTGTGAGGCCTATTGTCTTTTTTCCTTACTTAACTTCTGAATTTTTACATGGGCTTCACAAGCAACATTGTCATTATGTTCTATTTCATCAGCTAGCGTGTATGTCTCATCTTGGATATTGTGTCTACTTGTGTCATGGTCAGGTATTTTTAAAACAAGTAATATATAAGCCTTTCCCAGTATTCAACCCTAAATGTGGATAAGCTTTATCAAACTTGAATGTAATTTTTTTTTAAGTCTCTTGGTTATCACTTTCTGTGTGAATTTTTAACGGATCACAGGAATTTTGTCCAAAGAGACTAAAGTACTTATGTAGATACTTTTTCTCCTGGTACTCTGAGATTGTTCGAACATTACCTTAATCAAAGACTCATTATTGTAATCACTAAACCATTTTGAAGTTACAGACACAGCCCCATAACTTTCCATGTGACAGTCTCCTTTAGCAAAAACACCAACAGAGCACTGCATTGTTGTACTTGACAACAATGACTGCAAATAAAGTCTGTGCTTGCCCAACTGATACACGAGCCACAATGTCCTACAAGTTGGCTGATTCAGAATGAGACCTGACAAAGCATCTTGTTTAGAAATGCTGCATTGTCATTTGTTATTTCAATGGTTGTGGATAACACAGACTTAGTTGTACATGCAGTAGAAATTCTGTCAATTGGCCTCACTGCCTTCCCTATTCCATACTACACGCATTCTACAATACCCTTATGAAAAATATTTAATTCAATTAAGCATTCTTCAGCAGTAATAATTTTAATCCTAACTGTCACACACTGCAATCAAGTATTTTTCATCTTAAATCCATTCCTAAAACAGCCTTTACATCTGTTACAGCATAAAAACATATCTCCAAATGTCCACCCTCTTTTCCGAATTGCCCTTTCAATATTTATTACATCTTCATAAGGTACAGCTTAACCAATAATCAAAAATAAAGAATAATTTTAACAGCTATGTCAATAAACTCCACATGTTAAATATACATGAATTTTTCCTCAACTTTTGGCCAAAATATTTTAACTATTTTGCAGATCACCTTCATCAAATTTATATGATGATGTGCTCCAGAGGCACTTTGTATAGTGCAAATGTTTTTTTTTTCTGTTTCCCCATGGATGTTGAATTTCACAAATTTCAGAAATTTCCCATTTTTTAAAGCTTATAAATCAAAATGGGGGAATAAAAACCTTAATTTTTTTCGTATCAACACACATACCTGTTACTAGAGTTACTGTAAACAAGATATGGTTTAGGTGTTATGTCACCTTCTTGGTGAAAAATGACCTCGATGTCAGAAAAAATTACATTTAGAGTCTCAAATTTGTACTATACAAACTTGACAACGAAATACACCATGAACGGACATCATGAACCATCATTTACAAGCACTTTGTTATGAGCAAAATGGTTCTTGTTTCATTCAATTTGAACGAAATTCACAGGAGGTAGAGCATTTGGCTTGAATGCCTAAAAACACTAAAATCACTGTGCATCATACACTGAAAATAGCTGTGACAGATAAAGTAACATTTGAAATTTATTTCTATGACTGGTTTTTGACTCTCAAAAGGTGTATCAAATATAAAAAATAAAAATGAAAACAAAAGTTATGGAGCAGCCACTGTTATTTTAAATGGCATGGAATGACCCAAATATAAGGGTGTCTCTATAAGATGTCCGAAATATATGGGATGCCTGTGAGATTAAGACCTAACAAAAAATCTTTCACATCAAATAGTATCAAAATAAAAGTTGAATTAGCATGATTAGCAAAGTCCTTAAAATTAAAATTAAAACTATATTCTAGATTCAGAAAAGATTGCTTAAATAACTATTATTAAATTCATATGAAACAAAGAAAATAATGATATTGAAATGTTAAGAACAAAATGTACACGGAATGATATGGTTCCTCATTCCTCAATCCTCATTTCTCAGTTTGGATGTTTGTCACACTGAAGTCAGCTGACTTAAACAACCCGAGAGAGACCTAATACTTCCAACTGAACTATAATCCCCCTCGCTCACATTCTCATGCATTTTTCTGTTTACCTAAAATAGATCCTTATATTCAATGTTATATACCTCTGAAATAATTACTGTTTCAGAAAAGCAGTAGGGTAGGGTTCACTAAATTAAAACCACATAAATGTATTATACTACTTTTTTCCATACACGCAGTCTTATAGTTCTCGGGTGTTTGCAGATAATACTTAATTTGTTTCATTCAATGTAGCCCCGTTCTTTAAGTACACCAATGATTGCATATTGCATATATCTCGTTACTATGCAAACCGATTAAATGCCTAAGCCTAACAACAAGTTCATTGGGTTTTTTAGGACATACGTAGTGCACGTTCTTTTGCATTAATAACAACACCTTTTTTTTTTTTTTAGCAAAACCGGTACACAAATGTATAAAATAATCAGCTTCAACACTATTACTGCAATCATCAATGTTGACTTCACTTCCTGCTTCATCATAAATATTAAGTTTACTTTCCTTTGAAGAAGTCGTAACGTTACCATCATTAGTCTTCGCAACTATTAATGGTAAATTATTTTTTCGAAGATCATGTGCCAGTTTAAAAAGTGTATTTTTTATACAATCCAATTGTATTGCACTCTCTTTGTTGCTTGTAATGATCATAGTTCCCTCACCTTCTGTGATCATATTATGCAGTGAAGTCTTCACAAGTTGTTTCTTGGTAGGAATACTATATTTACAGGCCTTGGCATGTCTATTCAAGTTATCACCTAGTGTGAAGTGCCTCAAACAGTTTTTTGCAGCTAAATATCACACGAGATGAATTCTTTGAACATTCACACTTCTCATGACGTTGTGCAATGTACTTGATCGTATATACTTTGTCGCAATATCTGGCGTTTCGTTGATGAACCTGTCTCCATTTTCATCAATGCTGGTCGTTTGAATAATCTTCGGTAGAATATTTACTTTACAGTGTTATATTATATAATTTCTGTATAAATGTAATTCTTTTTAACAGTAAAGTGTCTAGTTAATGTCAACAAAAGGACTTCTGCCATAATATATTTATATGTGAGAAAACCTACATACTTGTCCTGCCACCCATGATATGTATTAAGTTGGTAAATAATCAGAATGCAATGTGATGGGTTAGCTCTTACAATCAATGTAATTGACATTTTACTAATAGGTTTTACGTTCTACCTATCTTATTTATACTCAAAAACTTTCAACATAATGTCCACAATTTAATGTATTTGGTAATTGTTCTGTTCCATAATTGTACTTTATTTGAGTGTTCTTTAAATAGTTACGTATTTAATTGAAGGATATAAATCACGTGATGAGTCGTAATCGTATTTAATAGTCGTATAAGCGGCACGCAACAATTCGCACACCCTTCATTGTGATGAAGACTCATCGTGAAGGTTTGGTGGAGAAAGGTGTAGGCCCCCTCATCGGAAAGTTCTAAGTAGGAGTAGCGAAAAAAAAAAAATATCAGTCAGGTAGGCGGGACACTTAGTGTTGGGCTGCTTGACCACTGTATATTTGCTCACTCTGTGCTCTGGGGCCGGCTGAAGAACTTGTGGTGCGTGGCACGCCGGCCGTAGTTCTGTCTCTCTCTTCGGGCGGGCTTCCTCTCTCTGCCCCTTGCCCAGGCAAAGCAAAGTGCTGCACGGTGCTAATAGGTTTTCCCCTGTGGTGAGGTTTAGTGTCAAGACTGACGGCATGTACCGGATGTCCCTCCGACCTACCGGATTTATTGCATGTCGCCGACCAAAATTCAAAATATCGTTTTGGTTATTTACAAGAGAATACACACATAAAACCTGGAATAAAAACACATACAAATGATGACATGCTAAAAACGAAGGAGGGTAAAAAGTATATTCAAGCCTTACTTGCGGAAGCCGGGGGAAACGTCACCAACTATTCTGGAGCTTGCTACAGTGATTTATGGAAGAAAAGGAAAATCTTTCCAGGGTAACCTGTGGGTCTTACAGAAAGCGAAACAGTTACGTATGACATGTTGAGAGTTTGCCAACCTCAGGCTTTCCATCACCTGGGTTGGCCGGCTAAACGAACTACACGAGTACACTTCAATAAAACATGCATTAAAATTGTGGCATTTAGCGCATGGAGGTCACTATAAACAAACATACAAAACACTTTGATACTTGGAATTTAAGATATCTTGCACCTGGTTTCAACATAGTGAGTTCATGGGAGCTCTGTGGCTCAGAGTTCTGATTAGATTCGGAGGTGGTGTACAAGATATTTAAAAAAGACAAAAACACTAGAAAAATATGAGCAAACAAAAGCATAGCATAAAGACACATTCCTGCAAAATGGCATTCTTCTTGTAGGTTATCTTCACAATTACACTTTGTAAAAACTCATAGTTATATATAAGTATACCTACACATCAAGTCATAATAATAAATTAACTAATTTCCTACTGTACCTTCCGTTTTCCATCTAATCCTAACAAGTTCATAACAATGTTCAAAGTAGGCACTCAGGAAATACAAAAGTCAAACAGAGTAAAAAATATACTCCGACAAAACGGCATTCTTCTCGTAGGCGATTTTCACAAGAACGCTTGTTTAAAAACTCATGGTTATATTTAATGGTGTACCTACACATCAAATCATTATATAAAAATATAAATTATCTAGGAGTTCTTTTATATCGTAGCCTAATTCTAACATGTATTTAGATGAAGTCTCTGTCTTTACTTATCACTGGCACTTTGGTGAGCGACTACACGTGATATGTTTGTAGTTATTACTGTGGAGAGAGTCTCTAAGTAATACTACGTAGTCTATGTGGGCTGTCGGCCACTTATTATGTAACCTTGTCGCTGGTGAGGTGTAAAACGTCTGTTTTCACTGGTTTAGTTACTGACAGCGTAATGAATGCTGTATTTACAAGTTCAATTTCTTAATTTGTACATAGTTGAGTGTCTGAATTAACTATTACATTTACCTCACCAGGTCCTACACTTCCCCTGCTTGATGACAGCTGGATAGGCACTTATACTAGATACACACTTTTAAACTAGCCTGGTTGTGAGTGTGTCTGCCCATCTCACTGTCTATGACTGTTGGCTAGTTTAAATGAATAATGGTTACAGGTTTATAACGAGTCTTGTATTGTTCTAATGTAGTAGTTTACGACTACGTATGTACTCATATCTCGTCGAGCACTTCACTTACTTGGGTTATGCAGTTGCAGGTTTGGCTGGCCTTCCTCTGGGGCGGAGTTCAGCATGAACTGGGTACGGGCATGTGTACCTCATCGTGGGTCGCCACTGTGATTCTCGGTACCGGCCAGGCATCGAATCTGCCTTGGTGGCAAGAGGTTGCATCAGGCTCATGGTTCGGCACAAGGCGTTGCGACGTCTACTTCTGCAGCAACTGATGGGGATGGCACAGCAACAAGGGACGCTGAGGCAGTGCGGGGGAGCAACACAGGAAGGTCCTGCACTCTGAATGCATGGGTTCCTACTCATAGGGCAGGATGTTTCTCTGCTGGCGCAGGACAAGGGAGTTGTGGACGGAGACTGCTCTCCAACTTGCCTGCAGATGCTTCCCGTCATGGGACCAGGTCATTGGAGGCATCGATGGTCTCAATGTCCAGGTCCTGCGACGAGGCAGTGGGAGGGAGATGGCTCTTGACCTCCACTGCGGGCGTTGCATCAGGTGAGAGGTAATGGGTGGCGTCGATGGTCTCGACGTCTCCACCATCTGCAGCCAGTTGAGCAGGAAGCAGAATGGGCCTCTCGTCCTCAACGGCGCTGATGGTTGCAGTTACTGCGTAGCAGGAGGTTGCGATGGAGCACTGCCATAGGCTATGCTCGACGTTGATTGCAGGTTATCGTCGGCAGAAACAGTCATCGGCTTCGTGGAAGCTGGAACGACCTTGACCACTGTTCTGGACATTTCATGCAGGGAAGTTGGTTGCTATGGGTATGCAGTGAGGGCGTTATATGGTGGTCTAGTGGCAGACTTCGGGCTCACGTCTCGTGCGTTATCCGGTGGTCTAGTGGTGGTAGGTACTTCGTCGGAGCTCGAGATCGACTTCGTTGAAGTTGGAATGGCTTTGATCTCGGTCGGCGGAGTAGTGTTAGGTGGAGAGGTAGGCATCAGGTTGTTTCTACCCATCTCACCAATGGTGCTTCCGACCTTTTGCTGATGCGACTCAATCGGCGGGGTGTCTGACGGTACTCTGTCTCGGGGGCTCCGCCATGACACTTCGGAGTAACTAGGGATCACCTTGTCACATCTGGCTGTGACTTTGTCAGCGTAGTTATGTGGCGCCGAGGGCAGTAATCTTACGTTAGCTGCTCCTCGGCGTGGTTCTACGTCCAATCTCCATGGTGGTATGTAGCTGGGCTCTCTGTCGTTATCATTAGGTCTAGCCTCAGGCCTCTTTGTTGGCTCTGGCTCGATTTTGGGAGTTGCCCTTCTGGGTGGTGGTTAATTCTCACTGTCGGAATGACCCGGTGTTTCTCCTATGGCGTCGTCGTGCTCACTGGGTGGCATATCCCCTGGAAATAGTCGTATTTGGCATCGGGTTGCCTTCCGGATACGTCCTTGCAGGTCTTCGGCCCAGTAGACGTCTCTTTTGCTGACAATATGATACGGCCCATCCCATTTGTCAGCGAGGCCAGCGCTGAACTGGTTGCTGGCCTAGCTAAGGGGGTGCGTTTTGAGTAGTACGGTTTCACCTAGGTTGAACTCACATACCCCTGTCTTCAGTTGCTGGTACTTCTTGCGGATACACTCATCTTGGGCCTTCTGGGCGGTGGTAGTACAGGCTAGCATGGCTAGTCGGATGTCCTCTGACTGAGGCATATTGGTAGGCTCACTTTCCCACTACCAGTCTCCTGGTCGGCGTAGTGTCTGGCCCAAGAAGAGTAGGCTTAGGCTAGTGTCTACCACTTCGTTGGTTCGACAACGTAGTGCAAACAAAATGGTCGGGATATGTTTATCCCAGTGACGGTGGTCGTTCCCCACACTGATGCAAAGGCACTTCTTGATTTCTTGGTGCCTTCGCTCTGTGGGTTGACTTGATGGTGGTATGGAGGAGTAGTCCACGTTTTGACTCCCCATCCCTGGCATGCTGACTGCCATTGGCGACTCGTGAACCGAGTGCCGCTGTCAGTCAGTATGGCCTTTGGGTATCCCCAGTGTGCGAATATTTCAGCTTCCATCTTTTGCACAATTGGGGCTGTTTCCTGAGTGGGTAGAGGGAATGCCTCTACCTACCTGGAGAACTGGTCGGTAATTAGCAGCAGGTAGTAGTTCCCCTTTGTTCTACGTGTGTATGGCCCCATCAGATCGGCGGCTATGTGTGTCCACGCCATCTTGGGTCTCCTTGGATGTGTGGTAGGATTGCGAACTGGGTAGGCATTGCAGTGGCTGTACATGATACAGTTGCTGACATACTGCCAAACATTGTGGCTTATCCCGTCCCAGCTATATTAGATCCTGATGTCCAGCAGGGTTTCTCAAGTACCTGGGTGTCCAGCTTGAGGATGGCCGTGGTGGTACGCAGATATTAGTACGGAGTTGTTGCGGAACCCAGATCTTCCAGTGTTCGGTGGGTTGACCGTTATGCGTCCACACGTCATTCCTTACTTCGAAGCATTGTGGCTGTTCCCTTAGCAGACTGCGAACGCCAGAGTCCTCCTGCTGACTCATCGTGATTTGATGTTGGGTAATCTGTAGCTGAGGAGGCGGATTTGTTAGTCAGGACTTCGTTCTACTTGAGGGGGGGGGCATGATCTCCCCTTCCTCCTCCAGTGTCGGGAAGCGGAACAGGGCATCTGGCAGGTCATTCGTTTTTCCTAGACAATGTTGTACTTCGAAGTTGAATTCGGCAAGAAACATGTCCCACCATCTGAGTTTGGTTTTACTATTCCTCGACTTGTAGAGCCATTGGAGGGCTTTCAAGTTGGTGCATAAGATTAAACGTTGCCCTTCGAGTTAGTATCGGTAATTTCACATTGCCCAGATGACCACCAGGCATTCCTGCTCATTAATATGATAGCGTTTCTCAGTCTCGTTTAGGCAAGTTGAGGCATACGTTATCACATGTAGTTGGCCATTAATGCCTTGTTGGTATTGGACAGCTCCTAGTCCGTTTTAGCACGCATCGGTATGCAGGATCAGCAATTGATCTCCTTGGGGCCAATGTAGTTGTTGTATGTTGCAGAAGCTAGTCTTCAGGTCGTTGAATGCCTGTTGCTGCTCCGGTCCCCATCACCAAAGGGAGTCTTTCTCTAGGAGCGGATGAAGTGGTGCCATGTGTTGTGCAATGTTTGGTACGAAGTTGCGTAGCCAGTTGCACAGATCCACATACCGTCATAGTTGTCGCTTGTTTGTTGGTTCATCTGCGTTTTCGATGGCATGTATCGAGTTCTGCTGTGCGAAGTTTCCCTCGGGTGAGACGACATGCCCTAGATAGTATATGGATGACTTGCCGAAGTAGCTATTTGACAGCTTGCAAGTCATTCCGTGGAGTTTCAGACATCCAAGAATTCACTGTAGGTGTTTGAGGTGCTCCTCCCAGCTATTTGAGTAAATAATTACATCATAGAGGTAGGCGAAACAAAATTCTCCTATGTAATCTGTCAGTAACTCTGCGGACATTAGGTGTTGGAAAGTGGCAGTGGCATTCTTTAATCCAAATGGCATTACCCTAAATTGGAGGGTTTCTCCCTCTGGCGTGGTAAATGCATTGTAATTTCGGCTAACGAGATATACCGTAATTTGATAGTACCCGGGCTCCATATCCAGGGTACTAAAGATCTTAGCCTAGCCAATGTCATGCAGGGTATAAGAAAGGTCAATAGCTAGGGAAGCGATAGGGTGTGTTACCTCGTTCAAGCCCTTGTAGTTAACGCAGAACCTAAGCTGTCCATCTTTCTTGGGAACTAGAACCACGTGGGAATTATAGGGTGAATTGGAGGGATCCACAATCCCCTCGTCATTCATGTTGTTTGTTTGATCCATAATGAGGTCACGGCGGCATGCTGATACCCGATATGGTCAGTTATAAAGGGGACGTTGGTGGTTGTGCAGATCTCGTGCTGTATTGACAGAGTCTCGCGTAACAACCCCCCATGGCCGAATGCACTAGCATGTTCGTTCAATACTAGGTGTAAATGGTAAAACTCTGTTTCGCCGAGTTCGTGATTAATCAGATTGGGATCTACGGGTGTTGGTACAATATCATCTGGTCTGTGGTCCCAGCTTACAGTTACTCTCTCATTCTCACCCATGTACCAGCGGCATTGTCCATGGTTGATAATGCACTGTTGCTGCCAGAGCCAAGTACAACAGAGTATCACCGCTTCGGACAGTGTAGGTGACACTATAAATTCTGTCGACGCTGAGATCCGGTGTAGGTTCACTGTTACTGTAATCTGGCCGTCAACCTGTAGGGTCACGTTGTGCTGGGCCATTCGGTAGGTTTTCGTTTGAGGGTGCATATCTGCTAGTTGTTCGGGAGTTAGAAGGTTACTTGGACGAAGTTCCCGGTTGCGACTGAGTCAAGCAATGCCAACACACTGTTTCAGTTGATTTCAACTTCAATATGCGGCCCGCTTCGCACCCCGGTGGCGGCATTTCCCATCTTGATGGCGGGGGTCGGCACCTGTGTGATTCTTGATGCCGTTGGCGCTGTAGTCCGATCAAACTTATTGGGTTTAATCGCTGGACCAGCTGGTTTGCATCTTTATTACAATGGCTCTCTGGACATAACCAGCATTTTGGTACAAACGCCATGCACGATAGGAGAGCAGACGCATTCCTGGGTGATTCGACAAGGAGAGCTCGTGGCTCAGGGGTTATTTACCGGTTGAGGTTTTTCAAGGCTTGCCTGTGCTGCTAAATTCTGTTCGGCTTCCCGTGCATGGTCAAGTAGTTCATCTATAGTCGTGGGTTTAGCAGTGAGGGGGACGTTCCTCAGGCTGAGCAGTAGTATTCTGCTAATGGATTGGACGGCTGTTGCTTCTGGAACCCTGGGGAATACGCGCCAAAACATCTGCTCCTTGCGACTGATAAAGATCTCTTCTGGTACCTGGGTCTGCCTATACAACCGGGTCATTACTATTGCTAGCACCTCCTCGCCAGTGAACTCTGACGCAAGTAGGTTGCTGAACTGTTTCCAGTCTGTGAGGAACTTGCAATACCATTCTCACCACGTTAATGCCAACCGTTTCAGGTGTAACTGGGCCCTGTCTACCCACTGCTTCAACGGTAAATCTGTATCAAGAAACATCCTTTCACATTCTTGCATAAAGGCCACCGGGTCCTCGTGCAGTCAGCTTGCAAAGTCTGTGATCTAGATATCGTCATCTTGTCCGATCGAAGGGTTGCTGGGGTCTGTCCCAAGTTGTATATAAATACGAAATGGCTTTCATCGACGGGAGTGGGAGATGTGTTTCCTCCTACACCTCTCGCACTGATGTGCCATACCTAGCATAGAGACGCACTCGTTTGGCCATCCTATGATGGTAGTTCGCTGCACATGGTGCATCGTATACGGTTGATGCCTCAGCCAGGGCAAGTGATTTCATTACAGAAACTGGTCAGTTGTTGAGGACAGGCTTCACATCTATACTCCAGACCTTCTCTATCCCAAGCCTCGTCTGGCCAGCCTAGGCATACTTGGTGAAACGTCTTCGTGCAGTAGTTGGATTCTATCCGAAGTGAGCCGATACCGGGACAGTCAGTATAACTACACTTCGGGTCTGGTATGCCGTGCTCTGAGTCACGGTCTACGCCCGAGGTGGCGCTCTTGGAAGTTGAGATGTCTATGGCTTTTTGGGTGCCACTGGGTTTTTTCTGGACTACTCGAAATCCGCTGCGTTATACCAGTTGACTCTTAGGTGTCTGGGTCGGGTGACATGGTTCAGCCATTTTTCTGCAAGCAGTTACTTAGTCTGATGCCCCACATTGGGCGCTATAAAATCACTTGATGCATGCCCAGTTTACTATGGTTGTGAAATGGCCATCGTGGCTTTAGTTGCGCATACGTCAAATGTACTTCTAGGGTTTTATTACGGGTCGCTTCCTGGTGGATATGGCAATAGGGCACATAGCCTTATGTAGGGGAACAAAGTTCTCTATATCTCGGTTGACTAGCCCTTACTGCTTGTCTACCCTTTTACTGGTCATGTGTTTGGTTACTGTCGGCAACTGGCAGGAGGTGCCGGAGTTACTGGACTTACTGACGTCTTGATGGAGAGTGGTGGCTGGCTGTAGACTGCTGACATAGGTGTAGTCAGTCGGGTTGAACTGAGGGCACCGTGATGGATAACATGATACGTGCAGTTTCATCTACATACCTCTTCACTCCCAAATCTTGCATTGGAGATCCCATGACATCCCTCTGTCTCAAGCACCACACCACTCAGAACTGGGTGATAGTCCAGGTGCATATGGGTAGGGGGAGAGAAGTCAGTACACACACACACACACTGGACAGGTAGGTCTCTCTAATACCTTATTAAGGCGGCGCAGTCTTGTTCTGCCTATCTGTCCACGTTGGGAGATCTAAACAAGCCCGCTGCTTGGCAGTAAGGTGAGCAATTGTTTGCTCCTCCCTCCTTGAGCCGTGCATTATCTTAAATGGTATAGTGTGTTAATGGCTGCTGAAAATTACAGGTCGAGCACCATGGACGCAAGATATAACCCTAGAATAGTTTCGGCCCAGTAGTGGCTGGTAGCACGAGCCTGGTGCCTCAGAAGGCCCCCTCACCTTAGCAGGCAGACCAGAAGAGTTGAAACCATGTGGGATACCACTGCTACTACTGGGTGCGAGTTCTCAACCAAGGCCAGGCCGTAACACCTAAGCAAATACCCCCACCAGCACCTAGGTGCTCTGGTACGGATACAACTCAAGTGTACTGTCTCTCCCTGGTTGGAAGTATTCCTATTGGTTGGGGCTCCTCTATTCCACTCCTCCAGCACCTGGGTGCTCTGTGGGAGTACAATAGATGGCCGGCCAAAAGGTGTGTTTCAGGACTGGAGCCTCCTGAAGGTGGTACCCAGCCATAGCTAGTTCGTAGGACAATCTCCCATCCTCGGTCGACAGTGCACGACTATGTCCTCCTAGTAGCTTGGTTAGAATTACTCTAGAAATTAGACTCGTAGTTGGAAGAACAAAGCTGTGTTTATTAGAGACTTAACGAACACAGTGACTCATGCTAACTTCTGCCAAGTAGACGGGTGGCTGGAAGTAACCTACATAATCCAGGTGTAGGCGACCTAGTTCTAGGCTAGTTGGGAAAAGAATGAAAACTGACGAAGATTGATATTACTAGAACAAAAAATCTATAAAGCGGGATGTCTATAAGAGTTGTGAAGTTAAACCACTGCTCTAACAGCAGGGTGTCTTGAATGTCTTACTTACCACTGAAGAGCTTCTGGTAACTGGTTGGCGATTGGCATCACTGGAGTGTCAGATAGCAGTAGCTGCAGAGCTCTAATGGTGACTGCTGAAGTGTGTTGAGTCATTGGTGGCAGCCTCGGGAAGGATGCTGACGATATCGCAGTAGTCGGAAGCCCCAGCACTGAAAGTGTTGGAGCAAGCTTGCAGAACTAGATGCAACAACTAGTGAGGTCCGCCTCGCACGGACTTACATAGTCAGGACTGCAGGTTCATGGGCCGCCGTGGGGGAGGAGGCGTGTGATGTCACTCTGGTGCTTGGCCGAAGTGGGGGTAGCAACCCTCTGGTGATCTCTCGGCCTTCGTGTATCTTCGGTGGTGCTCTGCCATGCCGAGGCGGCTGACTGCTTGTAGGCTCTCGCCACAGGGGGTGGGGGTGGGCAACATGTCTGCTGGCTAGCGCAACATCTTGTATCCACGTGTTTGGGTGCCATCCAGGGTTGTGGCAGTTCACAACATCCATGTAGAGGTTGACGGGTTTGATTTTCATGTGGGTTGAAGTAGAAGTAATTGACATGATAAGCGATGAGTCGTAATCGTATTTAAGAACGGTATAGGCGGCATGCGTCAAGGTCTTATCATTTATTTTGTTCGGATGGCTTTAAATTATTTTATAAGGATGTTCAGTGAGTGAGTGAATAGATATGGGCGGCTCTTAACAGCAAGGTCTTCAGAGCCGAATAAGGATGTTCAGTTTGTCTTCCCGGGAATATTACTTAAGTTGCTGTTTTCTGTGGAGAAATGAGGAGTCTGTGCTGGGCATGTTTGACAAACTTGCCAAGCTGAGATCAGCCTCAGCACTTTCACTGTGCTGTCTACGGATGGGCATGTTTTCGTTCGCCACTGTTTGCCATTATCTTTTCCCAAACTGTTTTTGGGTCACACAGTGTTGGCTACATAAGTTCCTGTAGCTGTACGGATGGTGACGTTTTGCCTCGACAGGGGAAGACAGGATGTTTCATGCTGCGGCCAGTAAACTATACATAGGATGCTAAGAGGACAAGGAAAATGAATTGGTGGTAAGCATGCATTTGTGAGCCGCCGCACATGTACGTGAACTGTTCCTATTGGTTGGTGGTAGAGTGGTGAGAGAGATGATAATAGATGAGGTAGGGCGTGGCTCCGTGTGGCAGTTGGAAGCTAGACATAGAGGAGGTTGGACTTGAGGATAACACATGAAGCTTGAGGAGGCTGGACGAGCCTCGGCAGCTAAGCATCATGTAATCCTTTGAAAGCTAAGAGCCAGTTATGTATCTAGTTTTAGATTTCATGTAGTTCGGTTCCAAAAAGGGGTCCATAAGCGATTAGCAGTTACTCCAGTAACTATAAGAATGTAATAGTGGATTATATAAAATTACAATGCAGAATTTTTATTAGTACTTGTTTTGAAACATGAGTTCAGAAGTTAATGTCAACAAAAGCTGTATGGATGAATTTTGCAGCAGTTATTAAAACAAAACTTGCCAGAGTAAGGATTTGCCGTTATTTGTTGTTACATTCTGGTTTGTGGTGGAGGAGTTTGAGTTTATTTTCGTTTTGACATTAGATGACATTAACGTAGTTTATTTTGTGATTATCTTAACATCAGTATAGACTGTCTGAAAGTTCCCATTTCATCTACCTCTTGCGCTAGTTAAGTAGTGCTCTACGAGGTCTGAGTTTTGCTGTAAGGAAGATTAGTTTATTGTACGGTTTGCATGCTGGCCCCTCTTGCTTTACATTTAATTACACGTGGTAGAGCTACCCCCTATAGGTTTGGATGTACAGCTGCTCTATTTTAACAAGTTGTTATTGGCTGGTGTACTTTCAGACGATGAAGCTATTGCCTATATTTTGACGTTGTCTAGAGTTGATGCTATCAGTCGCAAAGTTTGAGAACCTTATTTAAGTTACATGTAGTTAACGTTGAGCTGATGAGTGAGAGAAGATGTTAGTAATGATAATTATAGTAATGATAATTACTGGAATCATTGTGTTGACATCCCCTACAACCCCCCCCCCCCCCCACCTTTTTTTTCCCCTAATTCTTTATTTTCGGTCTTTGTAGCTAGATTCCAAATTTCACTATTTCCCCAATAGTTTCATTTATCCCCCCACCCGGCCATTTGGTGATAGGCGCCGGGTAGCAGTGGTTTTGGCTTAGAGATTTCCAATTTATTATTTATGTTATGTTTACAATTTTTATTTAAATTACTTTTTTTTCTAGCCACCCTACTGCTCTGCGGTAGGCAGTTCCTTTTACTGATGTGAAGACGAATTGTTACCTACATAAATTTTGTTCTTTAGGATATCTAATAAATTTTTAATTTCATTTCATTTTTTGTGTATGGATTGGCTTTGCAAAACTGCAGTTTACGAGTGTGTGTAACAGGACTACGCTTGCCGTACTTTCGGTACACGTACTGTAATTTAATAGTCACATTACTGGACACCCTTTACTTAAGTTAGTTGGAACCATGCAGACGTGTAGTGATGTAGTATTTTGTAATAGTGTTTATTGGTGTAGAGATTTATTTGTTAGAATGCTAGTTATAAAAAGGGTTAGATGCCATTTATTTGGTTTTTTTGCGACTAGCGCCATGTGATGATAGACTTACAATAGTTCTCGTATGTTGTGTTGGTACGGCGAGACATTAGTTTTTTTACTGATTTCACAAGACATTGAATTGTGGCTGTTATCTTGGCCCTATATTTGAGCTAGGAATAAAGTTGCTAGAGTTTCATTCTCGAAATAGCAGTAAATTGTTTTGAAGCAGTTAATGCGATCTGTTGTTACAGTAATATTTTTGCATATAGTTTTTCTATTTTGATGGCTAACATTTCAGATTGAGTTGTACTGCATTCAGAGTGCTCGTAATGGCATTAGGTGCAACCAGAGATGTTATTTTAAGGGATGGCCACAAGGTAGCAGTAGTTGAATCATTTTGCCAAGTTGAGGTATAATATTTTTATTTTAATATTTTGAGTTGTTTGTAGCGGAGTTCATAAAGAAGTTAAGACGTTTGTAAAGATAAATGCTATCACGATAAGTACAATTTTAAGATCAAAAAGAAAATGAAATTATAATGTACAATAAGATATTAAAAATATTTTTGGCCACAATGTTGCAGTACGAGACATGAAAGTCGAGATGGCGATACAGTGAGATGTGGCCACCGGCTGCCGAAAGTAGTTTTAAGACGTTCAACACCGCATCAGGGACGATGCCTTGCTGCGGTCATAAGGGGAATTTAAATTTAACAAGGTGAAAGTAATTTTTCTAAAATTGATTAAGGTATTTATATATTTATTCTTTTTATTCAGAAGTAAGTTGTATTTTGTTTTAGCTGACAATAGGGATGTTAATGCCTCTTGAGTAAGTTAAAATAATATTTTGGTAACATAAAACTAAAAACTGGGAAATTTGAGACTGGAGAAAATGGAAAACAAATAAAAAAAAACATAGTAGAAGAAGTAGCCTGCTTTTCGTTGGTTATTTTATTAGAGTTAAATTGAAGCCCCGGAGGAATATATTTTTTTTTCAATTACTGAAGCCTTTGTTATGGTGATACAATATTTTGAAAATTTTTGATTTCTATAGTCCATTCCCGATTGGAAGTGACTTATGAAAATCAACCTTTGAAAAAGCACTCTCGGCATAACATGTCAACCTGTTTTTTCAATAACCTGTATTCCACAAATATATAACACTGTGGTTAGCTTTAGAGTACTGTATTATTGAATAAATTAAACTTTACCTTAATATTTTCTATAACTTGTAATATTTATTTCTTTTTAAATATGAATTAACAACAGCGAGAGCAGCAACAAGTTGGCAACTGCCGGTAAAAAATAGTTCACAATTAAAATATTATTTTAACCTAGTTTTTTAGTATACTGTTTGTAAATTAAACGGTGTGTATTAAAATATTTAGGTAGCCGCGATGCCAACATATCTCGTTTTTACAGTTTAAAATAACAGCTGAACATATTGTGAGTAGGCCGTAACGGATCGGTGATGTTTTATCGAGCGAGAGCAAATTCGAAGCAATTGTCTGCTGAGTGAGGCTTGTCACTCTTTCTCTGTCTTTGTGTCTTTCACACTCTAGAAGTTTCACTTCGCTAGTATGCGGAAAATTGTACATGATTTAAATTGTACCATATTTCATACTTATTACAGCAAAATAATGATTTTTGAATTTGTAATTTACAACTGAAAAGAGATTTTAAAGTTTGAATACGTATTTTAGTATATTTAGATATGATGGCGGGGCAGAAACAAAGTAAAGTTGGTAAGCGTGGCAAGACATTGCGTGTTTTACCAAACAAAGCGTAAATTATAATTACTCCGAAAAATACTTCAAATTCCCACATCACGTTTGTAGATGATGTGTTTTTTAAACCTATCTACGCAAGTTACGAGGTTGTGATAAATCTGTGTTTCCACTGCAGTAATAAATATACTGTCATGGGGTGTTTTGTTAACCGCTGTGTGGTGATCATTACGCTGGATCTGTGTGTATGCATGATTTCAAATATTTGATGTGAACTATTTATACGCTGTAAATGTGAACTGTTTTCATGACGAATTTATTTATTTACATCCACGTCTGTTTATTTATCATAATATTGTACCTTTGCTCTGGGTGTTTGAAACACAGTCGTGTAATGTGATTTACCACAAATCCCAACAAAATAACCAAGCCCAGCCCCAATAAATGTCAATAAACCTAATACACAGTAAGTAGCAATACGTATAAATATGAGCAGAATAAAAGTTACGGTAGGCTTATTTGTGTGCACGTTCACCGCTATATTTTAAGTTTGTATGACAAAAAATGAGCGACAACAGTTGCGTACTTGATTTTAATGTCACTTTTTCGTTGAACTGGCTATTCCTTCGTTATTCGAACAGAGGCCATCCTTTTAAAGAAACCCAACACATATCAATAACAAAAAGTTCAATACTACAGTTCATTACCCCGCAGTTGTAACAGTGTTTAACACCGTCGCAGCAAAATATTAACGTGCATTACGTGTAATGTGCTACATCGTGGAAAACAAATTTGTTAATGTAACGTAACCGTAAGGACTATTGTTAATTCAGGCATTTTTAAAATGTCATAAAGCTGACCAAAAAAATGCTATATGTCTAAACTGTGAATATTCGTACAAAATGGTTTTTGAAATAGACCCCAAGACAAAATTCTTTGAAAAGCTGGAAACTGTAAACAACACTTTTGACAGGTATAACAGTAGAAGTCACATTTCAATGTCTTATTTTTAGGTATAGCGAAAGTATACAAACACATGTACACACACAATGGCATATAAACATTGATTTTGACAGATGTTACACGTAGTCACATGGCAATCTTTGTTTACAATTGGCAGAAGGATACAAAATGGACGTGCAAGTAGATATTTAGCAGGACTCCGCAAAAGTTACTTCCAATGGGGAATGGACTATATAAATGTTCCCGATGGTGGTAGAGGATATTGGTTAAAGATTAATTTTTTTGTTGAAACTCACAAAAATTCTGGGTAATGTTAGATTTTCTTCCGTGCTTTAAGTCATTTTTTTTAGGAATGTAGTATGTGTTTTGTTTTGCTTTTGTTTTGTTTAGAAGCTCTTTACGAAAGTGTCAAAGTAGTTGATGTACATGAGTTACGGGACTAGCTCAACCAAGATGTTGGGTTGGCCAGAAGCGGAGTGTGGATCGTGGAACCCCACATTCTGCCATGGAAGGAAGGGGTTTGTTCCGAGAGCAAGAACAGACAGTGAGTGTGGCCTGCCCCGAGTGTGGTGGACGTCCACCTAGCCTTCCATGGAACAACAGGATGTGCTGAAGAAGAAGCGAACACCCCTTTTGACAGTTTCCTTTTGTTCATCATAGATCTTTAAGGTTGTTGATAGCAGAAAAAGACTTGTATTTGCTGTTACTTGAGATTGGCTATGATTTGTTTATTTGTCTATTTTAATGCAGTATACCCATAGAAATTACTTCATCTCTCTTATATTTTTAAAAGGTTACTCTTCTATAATGTTGCAGTCATTTGTTTATTGTTGAAAGTAAACACTTTCTTTTATGATGAAGACCCCTGTTGGGGAGTAGTAGTTATGGACTAGTTACATAGTACTAACAAATAGTTAACATGCAAATTATTTTTGTGTGTTTGATGAAATTTGTGATTTATGGAACTTAAAATTTTAATTTGTTACATGAGTGACCCTATAGACAAGTACACAGCCGTTAACAAAATTACTGATGTTTAGCAGTTTCAAACGAGGGGATGGTGAATTTTTAATGCTGAAGTTTTTAATGTTTTTTTTTTGCTGTTAAGCTATTAGGAAAAGCAGAAGTCGTTGAATTTAATGTATAGACATTAGGGCCAAGAGGTGGTTTACACATAGTACCCTCTCCTATGGAATACTGTTTGCAAGTGGTTAAAAAGAGACGAGAGTCGAATAGAAGAAAAATTTATGCTAAGACTATTGTTGTGAATGAGGCGGGGGCTTCTCTGAATAAGATAATGTTAGTGGATAAGACTAGGTTAAGTGTGTTTACAGACGTCGAGGCTATATAATAGCCCATTTTTAGCCAACAATTAAGTCAGCTGCTACAAGATGATGATGATGAGCTACTATTATTTGAAGACGTTAACAGGTTTCCTAGGCGCTCTAGAAGGAACCTCAGTATTACACTAGCCGTCAGAGTCAAACACCTCTAGTCATTATATAATGGGTTCAGAAGCTGAAGATGATATGATATATGTAATAATTGTTCTAAAAATAAGATGTAATTTTATAGGTTTCCTAGACACTTCAGAAGTAACCTCAAGATATGGTTAGCCGCAAAAAGACGACAGATGTAAGATGTTGAAGTTGGCCCACCTGTTGCCGCAAGAAAGTGTTATTAAATTGAATGTGACATAAATAATTCAGTTTTAATTAATGATGATAAAGTGTTTACTAGCAATCAAACTGAGTTTATAATTTGTTTGCATTTAGATGGGTAAAAGTTGAAAGACAAGGAATTTCATGGGATAATACTGGCAGTAATTTTTTTAAGTTATGTATTTTATTATTGTCGCATCACTTTGTATCTACGTAAATTCAAAGTGCACAAGTGTGTATATATATTTTATTTATGATCATCTAATTTATGAATATAGGTAACTTTGAAATATTGTATAACTCTATTGACATATTTCCACATGTTGGATTTCTTACTACCAGTTTCATTACAATACTTACAAAGAAAAGTGTTATTTCCAAAAAATACATGTAGCCGGTTTCACCAATATACTTAGCTAGGGGCTGACTAAAGAAACTAGTAGTAAATTTTCTCATGTTAGTAGTGGTATATTGTGCTCATTTAACTAAACAAAGCAAGTAGAATTAATACAGAAGAAAGGAAAAATTAGGGTATTTTACTTTAAAATTTTAAGATTATTTTCTTAATGAATCAAACTGTTATGAGTAAACTAATGATAACCAAAAATAGATTTTATTATGAAAAATTTAAGCTTCACAGTTTCCCTGATAAATTATAAGAATCAGGAATGAATACATGTAAATGGATGCCCCTGCTTATACAAAAAAATATACACAGTCGAATCACATTATTACGACCATCTGCTAGTATCTAGAGTAACCGCTCTTCGCAGCATGGACAGCAGCTAGATGAACGACGTGACTCAGTCAGGTGCTGATAGGTCTCCACGCGTATCTGGAGCCATGCTGTCTGTGAACACGACGATCCAGGTGGTTCCACAGATGTTCAATTGGAATGAGATCGGGGCTGTTTGGGGGGCCAGGAAAGAACTTAGTCTTGATTGCGCTCTTCCAGCTATGTGCGGACACTTCTAGCCATTTGGCAAGGTGCATTATTGTGCTGGAATATCACATCCTCCATAGGAAAGACAATTGTCATATACTGCAGAATGTGATCGCAGAGGATGAATTCATAACCAAATTGATCAAGAGTGCCTTCCACATGGATTATGCAACCTAGAGAATACTGCGAGAACATTCCCCAGACCATAACACTGCCTCCACCACCTTGTGTTCGTGCAATAGTGGATGCAAGGTGTCAGTTCTCCAATGTTTCTCGCTGGACACACTAATGTCCATCAATTTTATGCAGCTGAAACCATGAATTCTATGAGAAGAGTACCTGTCACCAATCAACAGCAATCCAGACGTCATACTATAGAGCAAATTCCAGTCGTTTCCTCTGATGCACTTGGGTAAGTGTGGGTGCAGTCACCCTCTTTCTACTCCAAAGCCCCATTCGCAGAAGGGTTTGCTGATTCAACTGTGTATATCTTCCATTCGTTCAACTAACCATGTGCACAACGAAATACATTTCTTGATTTTAAATTACGTATGTGAAGGGATAAGTTTCAAATTTTTTGTGGCTCCTTTATCATCCTAGAAAATTGTTGCAATTCTGTAACGTTTTGTAATAACTTTTTAATTAAGCAACACTTCTCTTTATTTAAAACTGTGATTCTTTTGTAAATTAAAATACATACAATGTTATTTGAAATAGTTACTTATACAATTACAACATATACTATGTGATTTTTCGCTGCAAAATTTTAAACAGTTCATCTAGAGCTAGGCTGTGTATAATTTTGACTGGTTAAAAATATAACTGTTTTATATTTTACCTATTGTATTTGTGTAGTATTTTTTAAGTCTCTGTACAAATATTTACATAACTTTGTTCAAACATTTGTAAATATGACAATGGTTCAAAAAAATAAGTTAAGATAATTATATCATGAAACTAGGTATAACCTGCTCAAACACTAATGAAATATTCACTAAACATAATGAAGGCTAACTTACCTGCAAAGCCTTGCTAAATAATTTTCTCCAAAAAATTACCAAATATTGTATTGTTATCAGAAAGCCACTTTGGGCCTACATTATGAGATAATCCAGCATGTTTCTAATGCTGGTGCTAATATAATTGTTTAACATTTTACACACAACATTACTGCTGTGTTTATCAGATCCATTATGGTTTCGTTAAGATTTGTAAAGATATTCATATTTTATTAGATTTTTTTCTATAACTGTGGGTAGTGACTTAAGTTGCGATATCCAAATACATGTTTATACATCAAACATATAGTAAAACTTGTCTATATGTTTATATTGTGTTCATGACACATCTTTTATACATTGTAAAATATTTTGCTAATATTATTTCAAGCAATAACACACAGTGAGAAAAATACAATCACGATACTCAGGTGCAATTTATACATGCCCCTTGCTAGAACTTATATAGTTAATGTGTTTATCGCCACACCTGTATAAGATAGCATTGGGCTCTCATTATTAACACTATTTTTTATTTAAAACAAAGTCTAATTAATAAACTTGTACTAAGTACTTGTGTATGTGGTAAACACAAACTGTAAATGTGTTATGTTCAGTCTAAAATTTAATGTAAGTGATCACACATTTTTGTGTGTGTCGCACATATAGGCCTAGGTTTGAAAAGTATTTTCATTATAAAAAATTACATGCCTCTAATACAACATAACGAATCTGTGACACAGCTGTATGTAGTGAAGGCATCACTGAATCTGATAGAAAAAATATATGGGAGGGGTATAATACCAGACCTAACCACATCACTACATAAATTCAACAACTAACCATGTGAGGAACAACCAAGTTAAACCATATTCTAAAATATGAACTTTGAAGCGAGTGAAGGGATTTGGACTGCTCTTAACAGTGAGGTCTTGAGCGCTAATGAGGGTGATTGAGGTGAGTGTGGAGTAGTGTTGGAATGAAAGAGCAGGGGAAATGGGATATCCCTGTGAAAACCCAATGATCAACAGCATCGTCCGGCACGATTCCCACAAAATCTGGTGTGTGACCCGGCCGGGGATTAAACCCAGTTCACCTTGGTCGGAAGCGAGAAAGCTAACCGCTCAGCCACAGTGGCCCCTATGAACTTTGAAGTTTCACAAGGCTTTAGTTTACCTATTATACTGTTTTCGCAGGTTCCATCGAAGTTCCAAATTCTGAGTTCAACCTACAATTTAAAATTCTTGTTACCATTTCCAGTCCTTACTTTGAGCCCTCTCCTCTCTGGATTATTCACTTGCCAACTCTGTTTCCTATCAACCACAATTCTAGGGCAATCAACATAAGTTATAGTTGGACAAGAAACAAAATATCCTACAATTTGCTTATGCACAGCAGCTGCCTTCCCCTACCTTGGCATGGATGAAGGGGTGGAAAAACCACTTCTCAGCATTCGAGTTCGTATTACATGAGCAAAAATGGAACACACAGATTTTATTTCATTACGTGTTCACAGATTTTTTAAACATATTAATTTTTTTCAAACATAGCCAGCATACCTAAAATGGTTTTTCCTACACTTATAGTGGCAATAGAAGACTGAACAAGTGACATTAAAAGTTAATGTCTTCATTCACTGTTTGTACCACAAATTGGTATATAAACGCCTTTCAGACAAGCATAAAAATGTATAAGCACCTGCAAGTTTATGTAACTAACCAGTGATTTGTTCTAACCCAGTCTATGAGGAAGCCAACACAAGCAAAAGCAAAAGTGTTGAGATGGTACTCTAGGACTTAGGAACCCACATAAATAGCAAAACCGGGAAGGAAAATAAAAATTTATAAACAGAAGATTAACACCGCTCATAAAAATTTTGCACACAACAAATAATAGACAGATATGAACATGCACAGTAAAGCTTGGAACGTTTTCCTCACCATGTAAGACAAGTGTATTTTCCTCCACACACCACTGCATGTAAAATTGTCTACTTCAATTACTTTCATGTGCCATTTTCTTTTATTTAGGTAGTGAAAAGTCAGATGGGTTTTCCTGTTTACCTCTGCCGAATTCGTTTGACTGTTGATTCTGAATTTCCTGTTGCCACACTTGATGCTTCAATACTCACGTAAAATTAAACTACTTATTTTTTGTTCACTGAAATATGCTGCAACATTGCATACAATCTCCTGTGCTTGTTTCTTTAATAAGGGTGCAGAAAGCGTATTTATATAGTAAAGGGTTAGTCTTTGAAAGACAAAATAATAATGTTAGACCACTGTTTATTTCCATAAAACCTATAAATGCTAAGTAAGTTAAACGTTATCACCTCTACACGTATGCCCCTGAACTAGTGCAGAGTGGTTTCATCACAATCATAGAACTTCAGAAATTTATGCAGTGACCCTGTAATTTTATTTGACGCTACACTGTAGCAAAGTTAAATGCATGCCTGTCATAGCTTCCCATGTATCTTTTTCACATATTGTGCGATACAGCAGTTTGAATAAGCAGCTTTTAGCTATTTTGAAAGGCATGAAAATAATCTTTACAATATGCGTGATGACTTGATTGTATCATTTCATCACTGTTTGGAATGTGCTTTCTTTACATAGGTAAACATACTAAGGGCACATTTAATAATTTCGTCAAAATACACATTTTTAAAATATGCCACAATGGATTTCAAGCACTAGGTATATGACTGCCTTAAAACACATTGTTTTTGAGTTACCATTAATAAATGTATTTTGAAAATGATGTAGTGGAAAAACATTTAAGCTAGTTAAAAACTGTTATTTTTAAGTGAACCTAGAAATTTAACAAAGTATTATATTATTCTTGCCCAGTAAAATTCAAGGGGTATTACACTCAATTAAAAATAATAAACCTACAAGTTGTATGCTACCACCTTTTTTGTGATCGTGTTGACAGACAGTGAAATGTTTTTAACTTTCCATAGTAACTCATACCGTCCAATTTCTTGTGATGTTTGCCACACCCCAAATGCCTGCCTTGAAATATGTCCGATAGTGAAGTAAAAGAATAAACATAAAGGAACTGTTATTTTATGAGACTGTCCAAAAGTAACAATAAATAGGGATTTCGGTATAAGTATGATTCGGGGGACCATGGTAGTTCGTGATTCCGGTAGGGATTTGTACAACCCCAGTGGGGGTTCGGAACTGCACGTCCCCCATGGCCTCTCTACCCATGCCCCGCAGTGGAGTACCAAACTTAATTCACGATGTAGATGGCATGGAGGTAAGTCATACCGTATAACTCAGGACGCCCAACAACCCTGTCGGGCCAATACCGCAGAGCCACGAGCTGCTGAGAGACTAATGCCCTTCACTACCTCAAATGCTCGTCAAGTAACTGCCCGCTGACACTGGGGTCTGCGCATGTTTCGTCTCTTGTCCCACTATTAACAAATACATTTAATTTTTTTATCGATCTTCTGTGTAATCTAACAGTTGAGTTCAGGTTTTCATAAATGTTTGTTAAATGTTAACTGGAAAGCCAACTAAATGTGAAAAGTGGGTGGCAATGAAAAGAAAATCAACAAAATTATTATCAAAAAGTTATACTAACACTGTGCTAGTGTTACAAACCATTTCTATGATTTTCTCAGAATTAAAAGTATTTTCTTTCTTTCCAATCAATATTTGCTGCAAAAAGAGAAAACAATAATATTTACACATATTGATAACATATTCAGTGGTAATTGTTGCAGACTAGTGACTTTTATCTTATTTTCCTTCTGTCTGTAACTGTTCTCCTACTTGTCCTAAAGTAGTATTGAGTCAATTTTATTCAATTTGATGAATTAAATATTTACAAATTTTGCATTTTAAAAAAAACATGCAAAATTCACCTCCCAAATTTGATCTTAAATACTTTCACTAAATTATGGGAAGTTTAAACATATCACAAAAAATATTTACCCAATGATGAATTCTCCAGTTCTTCATCATCTTCCTTTACCCCTTTTTTCATCACATACAATTTGAAATCATCAGGATTTTTCTTTTTCATTGAATAGCTATAAAAATTGATAGCATGTAGGGTAGCATTTGGATTTTCATTCTGTTCTTCTTTGCTACAAACAAAGATTTTCCTTCTTAATACCTTTGTAAAAACAGTTTGAAGTAAGTAGCATAACATATATAGTAAGTGAAAATAAGTAACATCCAAAAACTCAAAATGCATACAAAGTTATGTACCTGATTTGAGTGTTAACAAATCTTTTCCAAGTCTCTGGCAGTCCTTCCAGCTGACCTGTTTCTTTGTTTTTACGTACATGAAACTGATGATGAACGTTTGTAGGGAAACCTATTTCCGCAGGAGCTCCAGCAGTTTGCCGTCTCTTGGAGAAAAATTTAGTGAATCCAGAACTCATCTTCAATTCCTTTTTATTATTTAAAATGAACCTGGAATATTAATTAACAAAAAAAATATATTTGTGTTACAGATACTACTTGCTCTAACTGAATAACTACAATAAAACTATTAACACATACAATACCAGATTTTCATGTAACAATATGCAAATGTTCTGAGCTTATAAGACATCAGAATCCACTATAACAGAACAAGAACAACTATACTGACATCCAAAAGGCTACTAACCATATACTTATAAAATATGAAGAATAATATTTAATAACTAGAAACAAAATAAGATTTCATGCAATCTACTAAATTATAAACAAGAAGTTGATGAAATTATCAAACATCCCTGAACAATAATATTTTCAAGTAATTTTATTGACAGTATATGGCTATGAAAACAATGTTGTTTTAATATAAAATTATTTTACGCACAAAAAAACTCCATCCAAAATATGTCCATGTTTTCCACCTTATATTATTAACAACAAATATTAATCAGATAAAAAGTTTACTTTCCCAAAGTATAATATTTTTCATGCTTATTTTTCCAACAATTTTAATTTATTAAAATTTACAGCTCAAGTAAATTGCCAATGTTTGTCAAACAATTCCTAACAAAATTAAAACCCTACATTATTTAATCAAATATAAAATTTAATAAAAACTGAACTGGTGATTGCCAAGTTGATAAGGATGAAATAAGGGTACAAGAGAAACTCACAAAGAGGAAGCTGAATCAATAAGGCTTTTTACAAAAGAATGTTATCAAAATTTTAATGCACCATGCTGTGTCCTGTCTTGAGGGGATCAGGTCATGCACTTATAAGGGGGATGGTAGTAACTAGAGGAAAGAGCACTCTAGTATAAAATACACTACTTTTATTTAGATCACAATCCTGATACAATTACAGTACTCGCCTGATGGCATTATCATTAAACCATTATTGACACTACAAATCTCAGTGTGGCAAGTGCAATCTTACTGTGTTCAGTCAAGTGCTTGGACTCGGAAAGTCTTAAATGAAGCCAACGTCTATCCCTACGTCTCCGCTGCTTATTGCGCCCTAACAGGAGGTAATATTTACCCTGGAACGTCAAGTCGTCTGCAACAGGAAGGCCCTCTCGAATGCAGCTGCAAACGGGCGTCAATCTGGGACCACTGGCCCGGTGGTCCTCCAATGGCGTTGCTCGGTGGCTGAATCAAAGACAATCATGAGCCACCATTGTCTCAGTCTTATATAGTGATGACCCCGGCCTCATTATCCTTCCCCCGGGAGAGTGTTTTAAAAACAGCTGGGCTGGCCTGACGAGGTAGCGTCACCCTGCGCGCTATCCTGGCTCCTGCCAGTCCCAGCTACTGGTGGTCACACCATGGCCCCCTGTCCCTACAAGACTCGTGCGTTCTCGCGTGAGAGAACATGGGGCTGGACAATGTAGGGGAAGGTAATGAGTGAGGCCGGGACGCTGAAGTAGATTGGCGACATCGCAGCCAAGGGGTAGTTCAGATTGTCTCGTGAGAGAGTTGTGTAATGCCGCCAAATGGGGTCTCTCTTGTGCACGGAAGCCGTAAGGGTATCACCATGTAGTGTCCTTTCCCGTACTTTATTTTAAGGCTCTGGCAGCCGCGAGAGACTAGGGATAGCGTTACAATTTGGCTTTTATGAAAAGACATTATTTCGTCTGAATTTCGTGTTTGAGAGCACATTTTGAAAGTAAAACTTGACGTTATATTATTTTAATATATTTACATAACAAAATCTTAACTGACGGATGTTTCAGCTAACATGGATATATTGGAGAACTTATATATACTTAATTAATTAGTATTATGTTTCTATTCTTACATGTTATTATACGTTGTCAGATTCCTGGTACTCTTAATTTTACATTAATGATAGTTTCTGGATTCTTATTAGTCTAGTGAATGATAAAACAGAAATATATACATACTGGTACTTATTGTGTTTGAATGATTTACAAGGTAATTACAATTTGGTGTGCCAGCACGAAGACATACAATTTTTTGTTTTTATACGGCCGCTGTGGTTTTGTGTATTTGGGGAAATATTAGGGGAGTACGCTCGGCTCCGTTAGTTAAGTTAATTAAACCCCAAATATTGAAATACATAAAGTAAAGTAATATCACTGGTGCCGATCATTAACGTAGGGAAAGGTGGGAAATTTGTGCACTCTAAATTGATTACGACTCCGCCACAGTGCCAGAAGGTATGCTACTAATACTCTATTGACTAAGGATATTATAACGTAAAAATTGAAAAATAACTATTTTCATGTCAGTCTTAATTTAACTAGTGAAATATGATGATGTATATGTACTTTGGACAATGTTATTTTATGTTATATTAACTAGTACATGTCTTTGGTGACAGCCTATAAGATGGATTATTGACAAGTAATTACATATATACAAAGGGGCCCTGTAAAAATTATATAAAATGCTTAATTGTAATGAATATGGTGTTATCGCCGCACGGGATGACCCAACTAAGTTGCACTCTAAAGCTTAATGTGAAAATCAAAGTCTGCAACCTTGTACTGTGCTACACTCCACAAGAAGGAGGTTGCACTTCAGTCGCCTACGCACGCCTGTCACATAAGCAATAATGCTGGCAATTAAAAGAATGCGCTGTGCGCTATGGAAAACAATGCTTCAGGCATGCCAACTCTTAGAGCATACATGTGGCCTGACGTGTCATATAGTAGTCTTTTAACACAAACACTACTTATTCTGCATACCTCTGAAAAAATATATGCACGTGACTGAATAATACAAATAATTATCACTCAATACAGTCTGTGATTAATTTACTTTGAATCAATCCTCTATAAACAACTTTGGAGTTTATAACATCCTTGATACCACACTATACTTCTTTTCAAGGAGAATGGAAATTTTCACTAATTTATAATATAACAGCACTACTGCAACAATCAGAGCCACAATTTTGGGCAAAATTAAATAATTAAAGTGTTCTTATGAAAGACATCATACTGACTTGATTGATATTCTACAGTTGGTAGGTAAGCATGCAGTATTTTCCACCCAATATTTTTCACTCATTATTTAAAGACTCTTTAACAGAGTAATATGAAATGCCTTCATTAAGGGATAGCTGAGAGGCCTCAAAATGACTACTTGTGAGCCAGAGAATAGGCAATATATAGTGCACAACTGCTTTAGTGGGACTTTTGATATCACACACGTGTGGTTTCTACTAGTGTTACCTTGGTTACAGTTACCTCACATCCACATGGTACCTTTAACTCAATTGATCCAATGTTAGACGTCTGAATCATTTGACAGAGCATTTTATTAACACACCTTAATGCCAACTTACCCTGGAGATTAGTTATGATATAGTGGTGTGGTTGAATGGGGGTAACCTGTACTTGAGTGCTACCAACACACATGAATTTGCAAAATGCATACAATTGTTCAACATTATGCAATTTGATTGCAGCTTGCAGACATTTGACGTTTCTATTCTCTGCTGTGTGTTTAAAAATTAAGTACATTCCTTTTACCTGGTTTTGTTCATCAACTACCACTCTGGTTATTTGTGTATTCCTGTCGACAGCAATTATTTGAGTAGGCAATTCAATACTACATGATTGATTCTTATAGAAATATGGAATTTGTGCGGCTTGGAAAAATTGCCACCTAAATTTATTACTTATAAGCGGAACTTACAGATTGATGGTAATTTTTGTTGGAGAGAATGAGCATTCTGTTATAGAAACAGAGTAATAAATAATATTCTGTGATGGAATACTACACTGTAGGGCAATTTTCTTAATTTTGGCTTCTATTTTAAGAGTTATCTCGTTAGGGTTGGGCATGGGACCAACTGTAATGGTAAAAGATTACTTTTACATACCTATAAGTATGTGTTAAGCCTAATTTCATTAATGATATTATTAATTAATTCAAGAATTATACATACCATCAATTGACTTTGGACCTGTGACATTTCTATGTTATTTTGCTGTTTATTTATGTTATTAGTCACAGATTGAAAATTTTGTGAAATAGAATTAATTTTCACTTTAACTTGAGATTTTATTTCGGAGACAATGTGAGTAGTTAGATTTAAATTGGTTATTGAAGATCTTACGTTAGACAATTTCATTAAGCTGTAAGGACAGCATCTCCTCATTAGATAGTAGAGTTTTTTAATGACGAGTTGTATGGACATCATAACACCATGTTGCGACATCGCCAAGGAAGGTGAGGAATAATTTATTTCTTTTTCTTTTAAGAATGGATACCTCGGAAAAGAACTGGTCAACAATATTAATAGAAGTATCATAAAAAATTTGGCGGAGTGTGACTGCGTTCCTGCAGACAGAGTTGCGAATGGTGCAGACGCTGTGGAACCACTCTGCAACGTTGGTCTGAGTTCTGGGTTGTTGCAGCGGGAGCGTGAACAAAAGTGGAACAGTTTCCTCATATTGCAATTGCGGCGTCAGCTCCACGAAGTAGACACCAGTGGAGTGTCTAGTAAAGTCGTTCCATCTTCTGCATTTACTGCGAACCCCAGACCAAATAGCACTGCGCAGAATGATTGAAGGCCCATGCCGGAAACGGAATAGGCCTCCCTCCTGTAATATAAGGATGTACATTAATTTCTAACATTGGTAGTTTTATATTCCATGTGCTCATGATATGTATTTAACTGTGGCCCCGTATACAGATTTCCACCGCTATTGTGGAAGGTCCCAGAATGTCGTGAATTCTGTACGGGCCTTGATATTTAAAAGAAAGGGCCTTTTGATGCACGTGATTTTTAATCCACAAGTATTGATCTATTTTTAAGACTTTGGGGTGGTATTTAGTGTCAAATAACTGCTTTTGCTTCTGTTGGGAAGCGATAAGGTTTACACGGGCTTGTTCTCATGTCTGATTTAATTGATTGCACCAATTATCTGCTCGTGGAGAGTATGTGTGGGTACATGTGATGGCTGTGCTGCTTCAACACCATGAAGAAGAAAGAAAGGAGTGAACTTCATACTGCGGTGGACGGTTGTGGCATAATTTAATAAAATATAAGAAACATATTCATCCCAGTGGGCGGGGTCTTCGCTAGCGCAGGATGTTAAATGCTGAGACAAAATTTTATTGACCTGTTCCATCGAACAGTTGCATGAAAGGTTGTATGCCCTAGTCTGGAGCTTTTTTATTTGTAATTTGCAAAATAACTCTTGACATAATTTTGTTGTTAAAAGATGTTTCTCTGTCCGTGAGGATAGATTTGAGACAACCAAACTGTAAAATAATGTCTTTTATAAAGTTAGCACAGGTCATCGCATCTATGGTTTTTACTGAATGGGCTACAGCATATCGGGTGAAAAATTCAGTCACTACTAGGACGTACCTATTTTCGGATGCTGAGGTTTATAACAGGTCTTTAGCATAGAGACCCCTAGAGTGGTTGGGAAGGGGGGGGGGGGGGGATAGACGTAATTTGTTCAATCAGTTTCTGGTTAGGGGCCTTAACGCGCTGACACAGGGGACAGTTCTTAATATACTTCTTTACATCCTTGTTGATGCTGTCCCAATAGTATGCTGTTTTGATCTTTCGTGGGTCTTAAACTGCCCAAAATGATCACCCCCTAATAGTGCGTCACGGTGTGCAATGATTATTTCCGGGACATAGTATTGCGGAACGAGAGCAAGCTTCTTTTCCCCGGTAGGCGTATACTGTTTCATGTAGATTTCCCCGTTCACTGATATTGCGCATCGTCTGGCTAGTCGACGGTATTTGGGCATTGTACAAACTGAGTCAGTGAGCGCTATTTTCAATTGGTGAATGTGAGGGTCGTTGGCATATTCAGCAAGGAATGGTGATGTTATAGTTAGGTTATAGGTGTGAGGAAAAGATGTGAATCGTTGTTGACTTTGCTATATTCTTGTTCATGTATATAAACTGGGAGGTAGTTTGCAGTGTTGTTGTATGTAATTAAAATACAACATTATAACCGTGGGTCAACGCATGTGGTGTTGATTGTGTTGACGTGATTTTGCATAATTATCTATATGTTGACATGATACATTGTGGTGATGATTTTTGCAATTGCTTGAAGCGGGGTATATTCCTCACTGATAACCATTTTCACAATGCATGATTTGTCCGTGGTGCTAAAATCATCTTTTACTAATGTTTTAATTTCCAGCCAGTTGTTTGTGATGTATTTAGAAATGGTATTCTTTATTTCTTGATCTTTGTCCAGATTTTGAAGAAGTGTCTCGGCTTGCACTTTAAAAAAATGTTTGGCATTGCAGGAATGTGCATTTCACTTTGTAAGAGATGTTATTAAGAGTAATGTCTGTAGAACCACCTTTCCCTATAATGGGAATGTAGCTCATGGCGTCAGCAAGCGTATTGAGCTTGCCCTTGAAAATGCGGGCTTCAAAATCTTATTCAGTTAACGTGACAACCATTTTCTGAATGCAAACATTATGTTCGGTCATAGACTTTAGGTAACGCAAGCTCGCATGGTCTGTCTCTATGACGAATTTCCCGCCATAATGGTATTGCTTAAAATAGATGACGAAATATTTAATGGCCAAAAGTTCTCGTTTTGTTGCTGACCATTTTTTTTCCATTGAAAGAGAGTTTTTTTGGAGGCAAACGCTATGATGGTACGCTCTTTGCTATTCAGAATTTCTTGCATAAGAACAGTGCCTATTGCTGTTTGGGAAGCGTCACATGCTAGTATGGTTTGCCGGTTTTCTTCAAATTTCCCTAGAATGGGTGGGTTGCTCAGTGCAGTTTTTAATTTGTCAAAAGCCCAATTGTTCATGTTGTGACCACTTGAATGGGACTGCCTCCTTTGTTAGATCAGTGAGGGATTCGGAAAATTGTGCGTAATTTAATATATAACGATGTAGATAAGACGTAAGTCCAAGAAACGTGCAGACTTGTTTTAAGTTTTTTGGTGGTGCCATTTGTTGGTTGGTAGTAATTTTGTCTGGGTCAGTTTGAAATCCTGTCAGTGTAATATAATGGCCCAGGATCTTTAATTCTTGTTGTGTAAAGTGACATTTCTTGCTATTTATTTTATGGAGGCGGTCCATTACTTTACTTATGTTCTCAAGGTGTTCTTTAAACGTGTTGCCGATAATGAATAAGTCATCAATGTATGTGACTGCAGTGTTCCATCATAAGGGACCTAGCATAATATCGACAAAATTCTGAAAACTGTTTGGGCTGGTAGCCAGGCCCATTGGCATATGTACGTATTTGCACACACTGACGCCATCGACGCTAAATGCTAACATTCTTCTGTCTTGTTGGCGTACCGAAATTGCGTAAAATCCACTAAACATGTCAATAGAGGAAATATATTTACAGTTCTGGAGAGTATTTATAATGTCCTCTGTTCTGGGGATAGGATACTAAATTTTTTTTAATGTTGTTTTAAAAGACGGAAATCTGTAAGAAAAATAATGCCGCCTTGCCGTTTGGGACTCACTAAACTTGGTGCAACATACGGATAATCCAAAGGGGTTATAATTTTGGAGTTTAACATCTGCTGTATTTGTGTGAGCACCTGCTCACGCAATTTGGGGTTAATGCGATAAGGGTGTATGTGAAAGGGATTGTCTGTAGTTAACTCTAATTTGATCTCATAGTCATTAGTTTCGGTAAGTTCGGTAATTGGGCTAGCAAAACGGTCTTTGTATTGTTCGAGTACTTGATGCAATTTCCTTTGTTGGTGACTATGTAAATTTGAATTTATGTTACCGAGTGCTTCGTTGAACGGTTGAGTATCAGTAGCGCGAATCTTTTGAATGTGGTATTCTATGCAATTACTTCTGTCATTATCAATAATGTTGCTGTTGATTGGCATATCAATTATTTTATTTTTGTTGGATGCACAGATAAACATTATGTCCTTGGTGAGGACAAGCATCCTGCTTAAGGTTATCAATTAACAAGAATTCTTGGAAAAAGTAATGTCCATGGATGTTAATGTTAACTTTAGTTTTAAATTGCGGGATTTTAATATCATGTGTGGCGCCTACTATACAAATGTTTCAGTAACCGGGCCGTGGTAAATTTCGAAATAAATTACCTTTCGTTTGGCTTTGCTCAAAATATTGACATCAGCCTATGCACTGAGGAAAGTATGACTAGTTTTTCCACCATTTCGCAACCTTACGATCAGGTTGTCGAATTCAAACTCAAGTTGGAAATATTGAAGGAAGAATTTTCCAAAGTTATTAGTCCCAAAATCGGGAAATGCGAAGATTTGCCTAACAGTTTTCTCTGACAGATAACATTCTTGTACATGATAGGCATTTTAAGTGCACAACCCTCCCCCCCCCAAAGCACTGGGACTTCACGGAACTGACCAACTGCTAGAGGCGGGTGTCATCGTGCAGTCTACTTCGGACTACTGCTCTCTGGGGATTTTAGTCTGTAAGAAAGATAGTGACAAGTATTGTTTAGTGGTGAATCATTCTTTGGTAAATAGAAATATTCATAAAGATCCGTTTCCGTTGCCGAGTATAGATTGTGCCCTCCAACATCTAGGCAAGGCTCATGTTTTTCCATTCTAGACATTAACAACAGCTTTCATCAGTGCTTGCTTGATCCCTCTTGTAGCAAGTACTTAGCTTTTAGAACCCCCATGGAACAAGTTCGAGTTTACGCGGATCCCCATGGGGTCTAATTTCGGGAGTCAGGCATTGTCCCATGTGCAAAACCATGTTTTGTCCAAGTTTAAGTTTGATTTTGTATTTATTTGCATTGATGGTATTATTATGTAAAGTGACAAACTTGAGTCGCACTTGGTCCATTTGAGGTGGATGTTAGAGAGGATGTGTGAGGTTGGCCTAACTGTCAATCCGGACAAGGTCACCTTGGGTAGTGACAAGGTGAAGTTCTTGAGGTACTTGAGTGAAGGGCATCTACTTATAGATCCAGACCGGGTTGCTCTCATCTTGGATTTTCCCCAGTCGAAGACTGTCAAGGGTGTACAAAAGTTCTCAGGGTTAATGGGGTATTTCGCACATTTTATCAACTATTACTCAGAGGTTGCTGCCCCATTAAACTATCTTAAGAAGAAGAGTGTTTCCTATGTTTGGGGTCCTGAGCAGGAAAATGTGTTTCATAGACTGAAAGAGATTCTCGCTTCACCACCTGTTCCCCATCTAACAGAGTTTTTAAAATGTTTTGTTCTTCAGGTTGACGCTTATTCCCTGGCTCTGGATGCTATCCTGATTCAGAGGACAGACCGTGGTCTCACCCTGTGGCATTTAGTAGTCCAACCCTGACAGAAACTGAACGCAATCTGGGAATATACGAGAAGGAAACGTTGGGTTGTATTTACGGGTTAGAAAAGTTTGTCTCTTATTTAGAACACAAGTGCTAATTATTTACTCGAGTGCAACTTATTTACTGATAATCAGGCCCTCAGCTGGGTTCTAAACCATCAGCAGCAGTTGGGGAAACTGGGGCATCGGGTGTTACATCTCTCCAGATTCCAGTTTAAGGTACATCACATCCGCGGGACTGAGAACCAAGTTGCTGAAGCGCTTTTCAAATATTTGACGAGGATGACTTCGAAGTGAATCGGACAGAGGCGCCAGAGGCTTCCATCAGCTTAATACAAGGGTTTCCTGAGTTTTTGTCAAACAGCAGCAGTTGCAGGATCAAGATCCATTTTGTGTTAAAGTGGTCTCAAACTTAAGAAAGGGTGAATTTCTTCCCTATCTGCGAGATGGGTATTCTGTACTACACTGGTAAAAATGGTAGGGCCCGTAAACTTGTCTCGGAAGCGCTTCATACGATGGTTATTACCTATCTCCCACAATTCAGTGTTTGGCGTTCATCAGGGAATAGGAAAAACTTTCCGGAATATCACGAATTACTTTGCGTGGCCGACCTTGAGGAGTGATGTGGTCTCCTTCCGTTCTCACGAGGCATGTCAAAAATGTAAACAGGCGCGGAACACTAACATGGGACAGAATGTGTGTCATCTAATGGCGGTGCCTTGGGAGACCGTCCACCTGGATGTATTCGGTCCCTTGGTACTTTACAGAAAAGGGAATATCTATGTTTTAAATTGATTGGATACCTTACCTAAATTTGTGTTCCTGTTGCCTCTTCAAAACATGAAATCTTCCACCATCGTCAGGACGCTTTGTGATCAGGACTGGAAGGTTTTCAGCATCCCAGCTGAAATTTTAACCAACAACGTCCAGTATTTCACATCAACAGTATTTAGGGACAAGTGCTTGAGGTGGTCAATGAAGCATTTCACATCCAGACCTTACTTTCCAAAGGGTAATCAAATGGAAAGGTTTAAAAAGGATTTGAAGGCCTGATTTTCCATTATTTACAACAAAACTCATACTTGTTGGGATGAGGATTTTGATTTCTTCAACGTAGAATTTAATAGTGCCATCCACAGGTCTACTAGATCTCCTACATTCCTACCCTTCCTCTGGTGGACACTTACCATCCATTGTTGAACCTTTAGAACATTCCACCCTTCCCCTCTCCTTTATCGGATGCTGACCAGAACGGACTGCTGGACAAGGTTTGGCAGCATTAAAGTTCAGTGAAAGATGCGCTTTAATTATTGGAGGGAGCCGCAGGGTGGTGATAATGCGGTAACCCCTTTTGGTGGCATTCTACCTGTGGTTGCTGCTACGATACCAGCTTTGGAGACGTCGCTTGGTTGAAGGCTGTTCCTTCATTCAACATGGGATACTTAGACATTTAAATTGTAACATTACTGCCAGATTGGTCAGAAAATAATACTTGTAATGAATCATTAGTGTTAAGTGGTAAATTTGTGTGAACAGCGATGGAAGGAAGAGGTAAGTGTTGGACAGCATAAATTTTCATTGAATTCTGGAGAGTTGGCTTTGAGTTGTTAGTAGTGCCTAGTTGTGGGTTACGTGGTTCAATGGTAGTTTTTGGATTGCATTTTTAGGCTGGCACAATCAAAATTTCATAGAGTTTATTAAATAAAGTTTGGTGGTTTGTGCAGTATTCTTGTAGTTCACATATAGCTTCTTGTGTGTCAGCCGCTGACCCATTTGGCTTTTAGACTATGTTTTCCATTCTCCTGTCCAACGCTGCACTGAATTTTGGGGTAGAATAATTTAAATTGTGTTCGTGATGTGTAAACATTTATTTTATTTTACATGGTGCCTTGATAGGCCCGTGAGTGACATTGCGGCACTGCCGTGTAAGTGCTTACCTTTCCTTTTACAGTAATTTATAACGTGTTACTTTAATGCATGTGCCCCTTAATGGATTTTGATAGTTGCGACAGTGCACAATCTTTTCGGTGATGTCAGTCATGTATGAATTGATGAGAGTTTTTCCGGCTTTTCTCTTACGTTCCTGTTCTAATTTAAGTTTGCAGTTAGTAGTACATTACACTTTTTTAATTCCTGCTGTAACCCCTGATGAGTACAATTAAACATGGTGCAAAGGTCCAATGATTGAGGTTGGTGTCAAACGTAATTTTATTGTAACTTTGATTCAATTGAATTTGATCAGTAAGAACTTAAGGTGGTGACAATTTGTAACCTTCTTGGCTAAAGTGATCCAAGTCAAGTGTAAGCCTTCAGCATTAATTATTCTTATGTATTATTCTTGTGGAGCGTAAATTTGATTTACGAATGTTGATTGCATACGCCGTCAAGCAAGGTGCCTATATTACACATTCATCGGGGCCTGAGCAGGTGAAAGACCAAATGGGTAATTTTGCAATATAGGCAATTTAGGTAAAGTATTGGTATATTGCATGCTATGGATAGGAGTGTAACGAAGTCCAACAGTGTTTAAAGGCACCTCAGTGCTTTGTGAACCTGCAAAAAGGGTTTATTGTATTTTGGCAATTAAGGCTATGTTTCAGACTGCTTTTCAGATGATACTTGGGAATGCCTTTGAATATTTTCAACGGTTCCATGGTAATTTTTAAGGGTTTTTCTTGTACCTGATATTTGATCATTATATTTTTTAATTGCCTTGTGTTGACTCCTACTTATTATAAAGCCTAAATAGTTAATACTTTTTATTGGTGGAAATTTGGTACATAATAACTCTGGTGTGGGAGATGCTAAAAATATAAAACTTACAAGAACTAAAGGTCTGTATGATACCAATCCAATGTACTGGTTTAATATTTATACAATTTCAAAATTTGGAAGAAATATGTCAAATTTAATAGCATTCATGTGATAAAGTGCACCACTGTTAGTAAAATTTTAATTTAATTATTAGGCAGTAAAAATTTATAATCACCTAGTTACTTTTTACAAGATACTCATTTGTGGATGGGCTATACTTTCATTTTCTATTGGTGTACTATGAGCAAGCAGGCTTTGCAAGCGAGAAAGATGTAGGAGGTTGGGTGCAGTGGAGTGAACAGATTGCAATCTTTTATTTCCTTTCGCTTACTCATTATCTCTATCTTTCATAACAAGCAGGAAAATCAATCCACCTCTGGCATTTCTATATCAGCAGTCACTTGAAACTCGTAAATTATTCATGGTAAAGAGTCATTTACTCAGCATTCTTCAGCTGACTGCAGGATGTGAATACCTGAACAATAGGCACAGTGCTGTGATGAAGTATCATGACATAGCATTATTTCATTTTTGTACCATTTGACAAATTCCTTATCCTTTGTTCTATGTGGTAGTGATAGGATCTAATGAATGCTAAAATAAAATAATAATAAAATAAAATATTGAAAGTAATTTTATATTAAGTTTGTCTTGTAAATGGCCTGGTTTTCAGATATTGGGCTTGATAAGTTTAGAGGATTTTTTTGTCAAGGTGAATTATTAGACATAGAGTCTAAAGAGTACATTAAAATATCTATATTTTCAACACTAGGCCTATACATAAGAAATATAAATATTCAAACCCCCTTTATGTTGATAAATTACCAGCATAACCTTGTGACACAGTACATTATCATAATCAGTTGGCATGGATTTGATTCTCTGCAGGGGTGCGAATTAGAAAAGTTGCTCGTAGACTGATTGGACTGAATCTGTTAATAGTCTAGCTGCAACACAAGTTTGTAAGCATACGTTTTGACAGCCGCAGCATTTCGAGTGGTTAAATTTGAAGTAATTATCCAGAATAGGAACTTTACCGACAAAATGGCAAATAATACCAGCAAATAGCGCATATGGTCATTACTAAACTCACTTAATGGGAATTCCATTGGGGATTCACATAATATGCAATACATACCATGAACTGTGATCATGAGGATGGCTATGACGATTGGGGTATGTATGAGGTAAAATACGTAAAATATGTCTTCTTTTTCAGGTCGTTAATTTATGTTAAATGCATAACACCTCTGAAAACGAAACCTTAATTTACAAAATGTTATTCACAGGAAATGTTTTTGCCGACATGCTAAGGTTATATAGCTACAAACCCTGGTGATAAAGCAGTATCTAAATATCATTCAATTCTGTTGCATCTTTCAAGGCTTACCTTCTGATATTCAACAGGTTATTATAGTATATAATAGAAAAATTTATATACAGTATATCATACAAAATGATGTTCCCAGGTGTTGTTTATGTAAAGTTTAGGTGCATCATCATAAAACATTTGTTCAACCACAATGCACAGTGCTGTGATCTGAATGAGCCCTTACTTGCCACTCACATGAACCTAGCATCACACTCAACAGGGAATCAGGACGCCAGGGACTTCGACAAACTGTAGACAGTAAACAGTATGGCGATACCTAAAAAAACGTGTGGATATAGGCCAGCACGAGGTTCGTCGTGGGGCCAGACGCCAGCCAGATGAACGAGATGCCATCAGGAGGTCAGCCAGTGGCTGATCTTTCAAGAAAAGCCACGAGAGGGGTGTACCAGGGACCACTGCTGCAGATACGTCGAGAGGAGATGCAGCCTTAGACAACAAGGATTAAGGTGAACTGGTTCCAAACGTTTACATAGGAGAGACTTTAGTTTAATGCGTAACACAAGTGGCTTTTACGTAATTGAATAAAAGTAAAACATAATTACTATCCCGTTTATTATAAAATAATTATTTTAAAGTGTTGTACTCTTGTGAGTTATAGAGTTTTATATAAAGACGCTTACGGAGAGTCCCGTCTTTGTGTGCAGTACATCACCCCCTTAATAGTGAGTGACCTGTCTGCTAAAGCTGGGGGCCACAGCAACAGACAAGAAACCAATGTGTATTGATTTTGGTCTTCTGGTTCAATTTTTACCTATTTCATGTAACAGTTGTATGCTGGTAATGTCCGGAAGTTCAGAAAACGAATGAATTTGACAGTGTGAAGGTTTGTAATTTACGAGTGCTGTTACGCATGTTTCATTGCAATTATTTCCATGTGACTGGTTAAACCAAAGTAATGTACAAAAATATAAATGTTTCTTTGCAATTGTTTTCATGTGAAGTGTTATAATTATTGTGTAGGAATACAAGTGTGAGCACAGTTCACACAAATTGAAGTTAACATGTCAGATCACCAGTTGATCACAAATGAACTATATTCACCACTTACATAGGTGAGTAACATATATCATTGTTGAGTTTTAGCATGGAAAAAATATATATAGTCCATTCCACACTGGAAGAAACATTTTTGGAGCCCTGTTAAATAATTACTTGCAGGTCCGTTTTGCATCCTTCCGCCAAACGGAAACAAACATTGCCATGTGACTGCCATGTAGCATCTGTCAAAATCAATGTTTACATTCCATTGTGTGTTTGTGTTTAAAGGCTGTTCATGATTAAATGAGCACTTTTGGAATCAACCCTAGAAAAATGGCACTTCCCCTGCCCGTATATATTTTAACGGGTGAAATGAGTGACATGCATCGTGTAAAATTGGTAATGATGGATGGAAAGTAGTTCCATATGTTAACGTCGAATAAAAAGTGCTAGGTAACTATTTGTGATCATTTAAATTATTTCTTAGGCTTTCTGTTTTTTTTTTTTTAAACACCTCTGTGTGTAAAAATGAGCTGATATGTAAAATATTTACTTTTCTGATAATTTCACAATTTCACTTGACCGATGCACGAATAAAGTGATGAGGCCCATAACAATGTTAATTTTACATAAGGTGGAAGAATACATGAATGTGAATACAAGTAAATCTTAAGCAGGGCTTTCAAAAGTGTTTATTTTCCCGTGAACAGCCTATACATGTGTTTGTATACTTTCGCTACATCTAAACATAAACATTGAAATCTGACTCCTACTTTTATACCTGTCTGCGTTGTTTACTGTTTACAGCTTTTCAAAGAATTCTGTCATATTCCAAAAACCATCCCATACAAATATTCACAGTTTAGGCCTCTAACATTATTTATGTCAGCTTTATGACGTATGCCTGAATTGATGATGGTTTTTATGATTATTTTACATTAACATACTTGTCTTCCACGACATAACACATTACATGTAATGTACATTAATATTTCGCCGCGACAGTGTTTAACACTGTTACAACTGTGAGGTAAAGAACTGTAACGTAGTATTTATCCTTTTGTTATTGATATGTGTTGGGTTATGTCTTTAAAAGGACGGCCTCAGTTGGAATAAATATTAAAATGAAGGAACAATCAGTCAAATGAAAAAGGTACATTAAATTCAAGTATGCAACTCGTGTTGCTTATTTTTTTTCATACAAACTTAAAAGATAGCAGTGAAAATGCACATATATAAGCATACATAATTTTTTATTCCACTTATATTTCTATGTATTGCTACTTATTGTTTATTAGGTTTATTGAAATTTATCGGGCTGGGCTTAGCATTTCTTTGGGATTGTGGAAAATCACATTATATGACTGTTTCAAACACCTAGGGAAACGGTACAATGTTATGATAACTAAACAGACGTAGATGTAAATAATTAACTTCATCATAAAAACAGTTCACAGTTGAAACGTATAAATAGTGCACATCAAATATTTGAAATCACGCACACACAGGGCCAGTGTATTGACCACGATGCAGAAACACCACACCATTTCACATACAGCAGTTAATGAAACACACGTAACAGTATATTTATTACTGCAATGGAAAAACTGATTTATCGCAACATTGTAACTTGCCTAGGTAGGTTTAAAAAACACAACATCTACAAACATTTTGTGGTAATTCGAAGTATTTTTTGAGTAAGCATAATTTATGCTTCGTTTGGCAAAAAGCATCACACCATGTCATGCCTCGCCCCGTCTGCCAACTTGAGATGGTAACAGCCCCGCCATCATATCTAAATATATTAAACTAAGTATTAAAACATTAAAATCTCTTTTCAATTGTAAATTACAAATTTAAAAAAATCATTATTTTGCAGTAATAAGTATGAAATATGCTACAATTGAAAATATGTATGATTAAACTGTTTACCAGAGATGCAAAATTTCCCATGTGTGAGAGAGACAAAGAAAGAGAGAGCGACAAGTTCCGCACAGCAGACAGTTGCATTCTCAGTCAATAAAACAAACACTGTGTCGCTATAGCCTACGCACAATATTTTGCACTGTTATTTTTAACTGTAAAAAATATGTTGCCATTGGGGCTACCTAAATATGTAAGTATTTCAATAGGCACCGTTTAATTTACAAATAGCATACTATAAAAACTAGGTTAAAATAATATTTTAAGTTAACCTATTTCTTACCGGTCATTGCCAACATGTGGCTGCTCGTTAATTCATATTTAATACAAAATAAATATTACAATTTATAGAAGATACTAAGGTAAAGTTTCATTTATTCAACAATACAGTACTCTAAAGTTAATCACAGTGTTACATATTTGTAGAATGCAGGTTATTGAAAAAAACATATTGACATGTTACACCTAGGTTGATTTTTCAAAGGTTCGTTTTCAAAAGTCTCTTCCAGTCGGGAATGGACTATAGTGTAGTGAATTGTACTGTGTAGTATTGCATATGAATGTGAGAATTGAAGGGCTTACATACTGCTGCTGCCAGCCATATAAAATGCAAAAGGCCTCACCATATTAAACCTTACTTCATGACAAGTGAATCACAGGGGGGTGGATGAACCAACGCAAGCTTACTTATTATACTTTTTCTAACACAATATCTCATGTTGGCACTCTCTCCTCCTGTAATCACATATTGTGAAGTTAGGTTAGGTCTTCTTGCATACATTAAACCCAAATGACATGTAATTTACATACATTTTATATGTTTTACTGCACAGTTTCCTTGATCTCGAAAACCATCCCCAATATCACATTTGGTAGTATGTACTATGAATATTGTGATGCCCCTAGTAAATTCATTTACTGTGTGATGTCGATTTATACCATTTGTTGGGATTTTTTTTAAAGCCCCTATTCTGGATAATTACCTAATTGAATATAATGACTATTTTATTTATATTGTGGTCAACATACAAAAATATCCAAAACATTATTTAAAGATTTTAATATTAAGGCTCCATATACGAATACAAAAACATAATCTCTGATAATATTTGGCTTCTATACAGTCGAAAATAATTCAAATAGGCCTTCATAATAGTCATTCATAACTGAATAATACGGAATAACAGTTTGCTGTAACATAAAAAACTCTTTTCATAAACAATTTAGTTGAAAAAAACAAATAACTATTCACTCAAAAATAATTACTCAGTTAATTGATAATCGTATATTTGATTCACAAAATAATTTGTAATTGTAACATGTTTCAATGATAATAAGATGAAAATCAAAATAGGAAAAAAAATTTATGCGAAGAAAATAAATTACAACATAATTATTTAGAGAGTTTGTTAATGGAATTATACCAAAATAATTATAAAGATGTTAAATGAGAAGTTTAGAAACATTCCATATTAAGTGCAAATATTGTAACTGTAGCCAGTTATGGGACAGTTCCGTTGTTTTCTCGGTTCTGATTCTGAATCGGTTCTCAAAATTTGGTGCCAGTTCGGTTCTGATTTTGATTCTGGTTCCATGAATAAAAAATAAAATACCCACTCCATACTTAATTTGTATTAAAATTATAGAAATTATAATGGTTGATTTTACAATAAAACTTATGTACCCACTGACTTTACAATTTTTTGTTATGGAAGACCATCATTTTAACACTCTCTGGATCGAGTCTGTTACGCTTTATGTCGCAGATAAACCCTGCAGTGCATGCACTTGCAAGTGGAAGACACAGTTACTTTTATGAAAGAATTTTCAAGAATGTACAAACATTCTTAGATTTCCAATAGATAACAAATGGGGTGGGCTGTGTTGTCTATATAGCCGTAGGTATTTTTACATTACATCTATGGGTGGTGACACAAAACAAAATGATAGTGTGTGTGGGTTTATTTAAATTAATTTATTTGTCATTAGCACACAACAGGAGTACAGCGGCGGTGTACAAACAATCGAATATTGGTCAGTGGTATAAAAAGTACAATATGAAACTTAGGGTCTCAGCGGTGATGTGCCTGACGAATGTGAGATCCAGGCAAGTACGTCATTGGTGGCTCATATAGCCGAGTTGTGTCTGGCTGAATCTTCAATGTATTTGCTCTAGACGTGTCTACTGACTTTTTCCTTTGTTCTGCATTTAATTCTAAGTTGTTGCAAACTATCTCAGAGTTTTTTGAATTTGCGCCGATCGCGTTGCTGTTTTTTTAGTCTAAGTCTTGTTACGTGATGTGGCATGTCATGATGATACAATTGGCATATCACATTTTGCTGCTGCGTAGAATTGTCAACTTATTCATATAACTCCGGAATGAATTGAGGTAGCCGAGCCATCCTTTCAGTGTTATAACTGTCTTGTCGAGCATTATTCATGTTGTTAATATCATAAGTGTCCTTTTTCCTTAACTTATAACTATTTTGGTTTTCTAATCTGCAAAGAAAATGATTATTGGTTAGAAAGTCACTATGTGTGTTTATTATTGTGTTTCTTGGGTATGTTTTTAGTTACTCCTTTGTTTTATGTACAGACTGAAACCAGAATTTTACTGTTCGGTCGCTAAACGATCTTAAGCATACTAAACCGCTCAAAATCCAAGGTTCGCAGCGCAGCTCCCACTGCGGCCTAATAACGTCAGAATGATATATTTGTATGTAAAGCATAAAGCCAGAGGACTGACCTAGACTATCGTACATTTACATTTGACGTACAGCTCATTCTCAATGAGTAATTGCCACGGACCCGAGAGCAACATTTTGTGACACTCATTTTCTGAACATAAGGGGCTGAGTTGTAAGACATTGTCACGTCAAAATAATGTAATTGGGAGCCTGATTGTCATCTGGAAAATAAATGTTGAATTCATTTTAACAGAATCGTCTTGTTGATTTGACTTCGAAGACTGCTTGAACAGATTGCTGTAGCAAGACCAAATGTTCGTATCACCAGTGGTGACCTGTACATCCTTAAATGCTTCATCTCTTGTACGTTTAATGTAAATCAAATGTAAAGAGAATGTCAGAAAATCCTATTAATTATTTGAAATTACTGTAAAGAGTGATTTAAGGTCAGAGACACTTACACAAGTTTGTAGCATTTGTGTTGCCTCCATGACAAGCTGTGCATTGGTAATTTCAACTGTCTCTGTATTTTAAAATGGTGTCATTTTGAAGCACAGATCCAGCAGGGTTACAAATACAAATATATTGATTTCTTCTAGAGAAGAAAATATTATTGTCATTGAAGCCAAGAGGCCATTTTTTAGCCCCTGAATACCAGAGCCTAGTGCAGGTGGTTTTCCAAGTTCATGCTCAATGATTCGAAATAAACGTATAAACTGTAACATTATGAGACAGTACAGAACTTTATAAGCAGAGGTACACTACCATATTGATATTGCGTTTCTCAATTAAGTTTAGGTTAGTTCTGATTATTGTTTCAGTTAATTTAGTATGCACCTCATTAGTAAACCAACCTTAGTTCAAGTTAGGTTGGGAATTTCCATTAAATATTTTTTAAAAATATTTTTATTTATTTATTTACTGTCATTCTTTTCATAGGGAAGAGATAACTAAATTAAGATTTCAGATAGGCAAGTTATTTTTGCTTTTTATAATTATAATCAAATATTTTTTAAAGTATAAATTTTGCTGGAAATTTGTATTGTTTTAAGGTGTACAGTTGTTTGTTTTTATTATTAATTTCATCTCACTATACTGATCTTTATAAATCTCTTGCTGATGTGGGCTGAGTTAAAATTTAGTTTTAAGGAATGATCAAGCAACTTTGGTAGACACCTAGGAACAATTTTACAATTTCTTTGGAAAGTAATTACTAGAAAGTAAACATTGACTACTTTATTTCTTTAAAGTAAAGTTAGTTTGTTGCACTTACCTCTGAAGCAGTGACATTTGTTGAGATCACTTGTAGTGTAGCAGAATAAAATATATTGAATACTGGGATTAGATTATCAACCAGAGTCCACTGCTGTCCACTTAGTTCGGGTAAGACAAGTTCCCCACCAACTAATAGAATAGCTTTCTTCTACTCCTAGAACTATTCAACCGTATTGGCTCATTTTGTACAAGTCGATGCAGGGGCACTCCAATTGTCATTTGGCATTTCTTCAAAATTTTTATGGCATCTGCTTATACTATGCAAGGCATATATTCAAATGAAGACATTTCCAAGCCAGATGTGATGATGCAACCAATATCTCTTAAGACAGCAACAACATTTTGTGACAGATCCCAGTCACTTACAAGTTTAGTCAAAAACTGACATATTTTTTGTGCTGTGTGGCTGATCTCTGGGAATGGCACAACTTCAATATAACAGTGGTGAAAACCAAAATTTGTATCCAAGTAATGGATGGTCAGACTGAGGTAATAATCATTTGATACTGATGTCCAAATATTTGTCGTAATGGCCACAAACTCCACGCTGTGCAGTTATTCTTTTTCTGCACATAACTTCTGTGCACGTGGTCTGTATAATTTCTTTTGCTAAATGCTTCCGTGATGGCATTGAGGAACGTGGCTACATATGCTTGACAAGGTCTCTGAAACCCTTCTTATTCATTATACTGAATGGCTGCCAATCAGTAGAGAATATTCTGGCAATCACACGAATAATTGAATATTGCCTTTTATCTCCAGGATGAAATTATGTAATTTTATCGAAACTGGATTTTAAAGTTTGCTGTCTGGGACTTGAATACACCTTTTATGAGTCTGAGCCGCTAGGCACAAATTTTTAAGACTCGCCCGCCAATGTTGAACTAACACTCAAAAATGAACCAATTCCTGGACTGGAATTAAACAAGCCGCCTGGCCTACCTGAAAGTTCTTCGCTCTATTGTCGGTTATTAGCTTCCTATGCAGAGGAGGTTGTAGTTTCTTCTGTAGGCTTAAATAATTTTAAAACTGACTGCTGTGGTTCAACCATCTTATGCTTATTTTGGTTATCCAGTGAAATTTTGTTAGCATGTTTACTGCACAGGTGTTTCATGAAATTGTAAGTACACGACTTGGGCAGTCCTTAAGTAATTCTAATGCCACAATGCGTGCATACAGAATAAGTCTCATCAGCATCCATGCTAACGTGGTTTCAAACTACTGATATGTTTAAAATATCAATCATAACAGTCTCTAAATGCAATCATAAATCATAGTTTAAAATTTGTAATAAACACATTACCAGTAAAAAAAAAAAAAGGTACATTATATTAGCCAGTATGGAAATGGTCAACTCAGTTGCCCATGTCCATGGTTTTATTGGGAACTACAGTACATAAACTTGTGTTGGTTAAACTTGGAACAAAACTTTTGCTTTTATACACTCCAATATAAAGTAATATTAAATACATTATCCTTACTAAAAACTTTTTTAATTCATATATATTATTACGTTTCCAAAAATTTCTTAGCAGGTGAGGTATTTATTTTATCCTTTATTTAATCATCATGTAACCACTTCAAATAATTAGAACACAAGTACCAACAATTTGCGCTGTTATGTTTTACATTTGTTTGAGGTTAAAAAACTGTTTCCTAACTATGTATCTAAATATGGTTTAAATACTGATGGGCATTTAAATTTGTGCTTAATAGAGTTAAGTTTTTGATTGTATTTATTACTTCATGATTCTACGTATTAAGATTTTAAAATTTTCCACGCCACTTTCCGTAGCTTGGCAACGCTGAATTAAAAAAAAAATGATTCTACTGTACGCAACATGGCAGCAAACGTAGAAAGATAAACACAAATGTACATCACAAAATAAATTATTATTGCCATAGATTGCAGCACAAGTGTTTTTATTTTATGTGTGCAAAAGACAATATAAATATAAACTATTTACAAGCATATTTATGTAGGATCTATGTTGCTGGATTTTTTTCAATGTTATCTCCAAGTGAAGTTGCCAGTATAACCTTATCTTAGTGATGAAGAATCGTCATTGATACAGGATTTTCATAACCAGAACTCTGTTCACTTCTTATGTCGAAAACCAAGGAACTGAAAAACCAAACCAACCAGACCCATCACTAATAATGACCTATATTTTTCAAAACAAGAGTTCTAATATCCACATATATGAAATTCTGTTTTTTACTATCAGGTTCTAAATGATATATGCTTTCTGTTAGCTATAAAAAGTTTGTTTCCTTCTTTGCTGACATTTTAAGATGTGGCTATATAAGCAGTGAAGTAGCTAATAACAGGATCATACTTTCTTATGGAATGCCACATTTACAGGTATTTTCTACCAGCTATTACTGCAGCCATATACACCTAATGAAATCATCATGCTTACGGAGGCCTTTGCGGAAACTCATTTCCTATTGGCTAATGTGCTCTCCTCTGTTCCTCTTTCTTCAACTTTGTTCTCCCCTGAACTTACTTCATCACCACCTCGACAAGCATCTCTCCAAATGTTTACTGTACACAACCTCCTTGATGGTGATATAGCCAGCAGAAATGTACTTCCAACAAATAATGGGTAGAAGGATAACACATTGCCACAGTTGGAGTATAAGTAAAAAGACTATAGAGATTGTTGTATCTTGCTGACAAGGAAAGAAGGTGCTGAGTCACAGGAAAAACATTACTGATGCGTAATATTTTATAGAAGATGTGAATTATCGCTTTATCAGTGCAATAGTGGAACTCAAAAAGTGCTGATATTGAGAAAAATAGGATACAAGTTTTTGCACTGACCTCATGATGGTCTCTGTCTACAAAAACTATTTAAAACCATGGTTTGAACAATTTACATAAATGTTGGTGTGTTGAACTATATTAATGAACTCTTGTTGCATTTTAGTTTATTTATAATATCATCAATAATTAAAAAAACCTTGATGATATTTTGAGTTGTTACAGCATTGCTCTGAATCAACAAAAAAATTTCAGAATGTTATTACATTATTTTGTTCAATTATTTTATTAACACACTTGTTTAATGACAATACACATGAATACTATTCCATAAGTAATTCACATAATTACACTTATGTTTATGGTTTAGGTATAATATGCATTATAACCTTAGTTCAGTCTGTTGGTCTTTATCAATTTTGTTCATTCTTGTTCAGCATCTTTGCTTACTTCAAGTTGCTTGTAGAAACAACGATAAGCACTCGGAATGATTTTGTTTTTGCACAAATCAAGTAGATCCGACTTCTTGTCCGAGACACCATGTGGACACTTATAGAGTGGTGAGAGAACCATTCCGCTTGGAGGTTTTGTTCATGTCATGCGTTTGTCAAATCTGAACCCCATAAAATCATCTTGTTTATAGGAATACTTGTACAAAACCAAGCTAGGAGAGTCTTTCCTGACATCAAACACTTTAACATCATTCCATGTAACTTTCTGTTTAGATGTGGAAATCTGAAAGTTATTTCCTATGTGGAGAGAAACAGCCTACCAGTCAATGATGTCTGATGTGTCCATCTCCTTAACAATGTATTGTTTTTTGTTACCGTTCCTTACAGCTACTTGAGAAATTGTGGCAAACTGACTTGGGATGCATATAAGACTGTTTTTAATTACTTTTGTTATCTGTTCATTTTGTGTGAGGCGGATGGTTAGATATTTGTGTGTAATTGATGGAATTGCCAAAGTTTGCACAGAATACACATACTAAGAAATCAATACTTTATTTTTATTCTGAGCACAACAATTATCAGAATAAAATATCACTTTTTCCCTTGGCTTCTTTCTTTTAAAAATCATACACACAGGTTGCTATTTCACAAAGCACATCTTTTCGCAACATCCTCATACCAGACATAACAATATCCTTGTTTTGTGGTGGCATCATAAACTGTAAAATTAAAGACATTTAGTTTCCTCTTGTAGAAATAAGCCGCTCCTCTTCCTCGAGGCAATTGTATGACAGCCTGTAAGTCAAACATGGCTACTACAGTTTCGGAGTCTTGTTGAATACTTAGCTCTTAATCTAAGCTCTTTTGCTTTCTAGCTAATTATTTTTTCCTCCAAATTAATAGTTAATTCTGGTTCCATTTTCTCTTTATCTTCCGGGGAACTGTTTTCATATCTGTAGGAAAAAAGGCGCTAATCTTTTATTGGTACGTGAAATGCAATGTTGAAGTCTGTGTTGAATACTTGCTCATATTTCCACTTCTTAGCATGAGGTTTACATGTTTGATTACAATGTTCTTTATAAAGTCAGTACATTTCTGTTATATCTAAATCACCATCTATAAATTCTTTTTGAGTGTTAGGCCTACAATAATGTGACTTGTCGCTTGAACGTATTTATATGATCTCAAATACCCTGAACAATTTCTGGGTCAACCTTTAATTGGTGGTTATTTTTCCACGATCATCTTCTTCAATGATTCCAGAGGATGTCTTTAGTTTGACAGTAGTCAAGAATGAAGAGCTTATAGCAAAGGTGTCGCAAAACATTATTTTTACAAACCTTTATTTTGACACCATTTATGACAACACTGTACAAATAATTAGATGATCCGGTTGAATTGTGTTTATAGTAGACATATTAAGGTTTTATTTCTACTATTAACTTTGACATAAAGTCCCTCTTTCTATTGATGTCCACAATCGACCAGAAATCTTTATTGAGTTGTGTCTGTCATCTTCTGTTAATTTTTCATAACACTTCAATCTACACTTAGCATTACATCCCTTTCCTATAGATTTTTCTGGCACCTTTCTCCCAGATTTAGTCATAAGACTCTCCTTTGTTCAATTTTAATTTTTCTTATTCCTAATCCATTTTTCTGGTTGCCTGTATATTTTCCTTTATTCTCTATTTTCTATCTCCTCTATCATCTTCGATCTCTTCTAAATCTCCATTGACTTCTTCTATTTCTGCCACTGTTTCTTCCAAACTTTCCACATCCTTCCATTTACCATCTCCTGTATTATCTATTGCACTGATTCTATACCTAATGTAAGTCCTGGCTCACAGTCTATAATCTCACTGCATGAAATATCATTAGTAGTAGTAATATCTGCCACTGTTTCTTCCACACTTCGAAATACAGTACTTAAATTTACCATCTTCTCTATTACCTATTATACTTCCATCTTGCCATGATTCTATGCCCAACATAAGTCCTGGTTCACAGTCTATACTTTCACTGCACGCAAAGTCATTAGTAGTAGGCCTACCTGGTTACCTAAATGTTGTGGTAATCACTCCAACTGTATATTCTGGTGTATCAAATAGTACTGGAGCACAAAATGTCACTAATGGAAATTGTAGATGAACTACATGGTGCGACAACCAAAGGCTCAAAGTTACCTGTAATTGGTACTGGGCTGCCTGAAGATACAGCAAGTGATTTACTCGGTTCAAAGTTCTTGTCAGCACTTGAAAAGTTTGAACTTTGTGCAGTTTGACAATGTCTTAATCTATTACTCTTTGTACAGTTCCACATCTTGAGACGAATTGTAAGAATCCTGTAACCAAACAATACATTACTTTTTAATTATGTTGACATACCGAACAGTATTAATCTTGGCCTAATCTAAACTTTTATTTATTTGCCTCAGGTCCCATGAATCAACTATCATGCTAGGGATGATACATTACTTAACATAATGGCAAGTAGTACAACAAATTTCGTCTTAAAAAAAGTTAGAATCTAAACCTTAAATGCCTACTTTATAGATGCTATACATACCTTGATGGGATCAGTATAAGTCATATTTTTTAACAACACTTTCCAGCAATCTTTTTGTCCTACTGTGACATAATTTTGAAATAAACGTTTCCAATATCCATTGTTAACTTATACTATATGTAATTAACTACACACATTCACCTGAAAATATAAACATTATATTAACCAATTCTGCCAAAAGAACAATACTAATATATTTTGTGTTGTTTCTTCATTTCTGTATAACATCCAAAGAGATTCAGATCAAAACAGTAATATCTCACAATGTTACAGTATCACACTAGCAGGGGTCGACATTCCATATAAGAGGTAAACTAAAACTTGTGTTAATCACAGATAAAAGTGATATTTTGACATGTTACTGAATTATATAAATTCCCCTCTGTATATAGCACTACCAACCTCAAAATCAACCATTTTTTAATTGTTACACTATTGAACTGATAAGGCGATTTTATTATTATTATTATATATATAATTAGGGAAACATTGTAATGTCCTTTCCGGAGTACCCCCCCCCCCCCCCAAGCCCTAGTTATATAGACTGCACTGGACAATGTTTCTGTGACTACATGTGCTGGTCAGTGTGCGTTTACTGTGTGTGTAATTATCTATGTAGATAAGTCAAAAAATTTAAAGTGTTTTCACTGACCAGTTAAGACCATACTCTTGCTACTCTTACGCAGTCTTGCGAGCCAGTACAAATCTAAATATAAAAATTTTAACACAGAAATGTATGAATATACATTAAACTTGTACATAAAGAATAATATGACAATGGCAGCACTATTCAGAAACCAATAAAACAGCAACTGTAAAATGGTAAGGTAATGTTATTTTAGGAAGTAACTAATTGACTTTTTATATGATTTCAGTAAATACAGTACAGGAATTTTACAATATGTGATAACTCTGTAACATTACATGCACTATAACGTAATGTTACATAACTTAGTAAAAGTTGTTAACATATTTTTTTCGCCAGGAATAATGTTAGTCACATAACGCTATAGCTCATGGTTAAGTAACATTACTCTGCATGATAAAATCAAGGTACATAACGCACTACAAAAGTTTCAACTATTTTTGTGTGCCTGTGAATAATTTCATACAGATAACTTTATACCTCAAAGTAAAAATAACATTGCAATACATTTTGTCACAGAATATAACTCTATATATGATACAATATAAAGTATAATTTTATTTTAAATGTACACTATACACAGAATAAATCCGAGCCTGACCGACCATTACAAAAGGGATGTAACAGTATCAGTCATGGAAGAGGAGGCAAAGCTGCAGAGCAATGACGCGTACTTTATACCAGCACTGCTGCAGCTACTATACCGAGTGAAAATGTAGTCTCTTTGTCAAGTCTGAAGCAGATGTATGTATTGCAAGCACACCCACATTACTTAGACACACTTTACAGTTTGTATCCAAGGTTGGTGTGGGGAAGTTCAACACTTCAGCAGACAGTGTTCTGTAATCCGTAGGAACAACACAGTGAAGTACGTACAGTACCACACTATACATTAAAATGCCTCCAGTTTTGTCAAAAGTGAAAGCTAAGAAACTGTAATCACAGGTGCAGAAATGGTTCACAATTTTCTGCAGTTTATGAAAAATGAAGCGAGATTGAGGGAACCATCCATTCCACTTGAGAAAATGCGGCTGAGAACATCTAAGGCGAAGCGTGTGTCTCGTACCACGTTGCAAAAAATTAAGAGGGAAGCTAATCTGAAAGAAGCAGGTGAAGGAACATCTTTCTCAACACCCAACAAGAAATGGAGAAAATCTCTAAATACGACCTTGATACCTTAAACAAAGCTGTGGTACGACATACTGTTTACAATTTCTACCTAAAGGAAAAACATGTGCCAACTGTCGAACTCTTAATACTTAAGGTAAAGGATGACATAAATTACCAAGGAAATAATTCAACTTTAAGAAAGACTTTGAAGAAGCTAGGATTTAGGTGGCAAAAATAAATAAATCTCAGCACCTGTTTTTAATAGAAAAATCAGATATTCAGCAAAAACCTATAGAATATCTCAATGAATAACCGAGGGAGGGTAACAGAGTAGCTCAAGGTAGCCTGCTAGCCAATGGCAATGTCCGCCATGTTTCCTCATTGCAAAAATATGAAGTGACTCCATCGGGAATTAACCCTGAATACAGTGAGAGTACCTAAGCATTAGCCAAACCATTAAGTGACCCTTAGTCTTTTCAAGATTGCCATTTTCAAAGCACAAGCAAGTTTTAGGTTTATACTATATGGACTAGACCTGTAATCATTCAAGGGCAAAATATTCTTGTTTTGTACTCAATGCTTGTCCTTACTTGGTAAGAACAAGGCAATGTTTATAAAATTGGTTACAATGTTTTACTTTGATTGCAACATTAATCGTAGCAAGCCCATCACAAATTACAACTCATCATATGGCCAATACAGAAAATTGTGGTACTATTTTCCAGCTCTTAAGAAAAAAGAAAAAACCTTAAATTTGCATTTGCAGCAATATAGATCAAAATTTGGATGGTAACATTTGGACACCAACTCAGTGCTCAGGAATAATGAGCTGTCACTCCCACCACCTCGCTACATGAGCCTGATGCCTCAATGAGTACCTCACAGAGGACCTTCCCTTAGAGAAAAGGAGAGAGGAAATTGCATTGTGTGTGACACATAGAAAAACACATGTTACAGTGAAATGACATAATTACTAATTAAATGTAAATAAAGTTCAACATAATTTAAAAATTAATTATCATAGCAAAAAAGAACAGAAATTTGCGCAGCTCAAGCTCATTTCGTCTAGTATCAGTTTACAGATTTCACAGCGTTTAAGCTAAACACACATATCTCTCATTCAGTGATTCAATCTTAATCGTCTGCATAAATTATTTTGAAGTTCTGTTAAAACCACAAATTATTATATAGAAATATTTTGAGTATGTTTATCGTAATAGTGCCCGTAAATAGATGTAATACCTCACTGTCCGAAGAGAACAAAAGAAAATATTTATTTATAAGAGGAGATTGGCAATTCAGAATTACAGGCATACATACTTGCTTGGTAGGCCTACTTAAGCTGATGCATAGTTTGTGCCTTAATATGGATATCAAATAAGAAGTACTCACACTTAGTTGTCAGATTCCCCCCCCCCCCCCAACACTGTTTTCCAAGATGTGCGTAAACAACGTTATTTGGATTTTAAAGTCCCATGACCATGTGCACATTGATTTTGGGATCTACATTTTTATAAGCTTCATGGCATTGATTAAATATTGTCATGTCAGAATAAAATCAAATTTCTAAACTTGCTCTTGAAACTTTCTGTTTAAAGTAAATTCTTCCTTCCCCCTCACTTAAACTTTATGTCAATATTTACAGTTTTAAGTACTAGTGCATCGTCTCACAGAAAATAAGTTATTACGGCAGCTCCCATGGTAACATCTGAGAACTCCGGTATGTATTTTCAATTATAGGTGTAATTCATTCATAGATTCCAAAATTATGGAAGTTTTCAAACTAAAAATAATTCACTTCTGTATTATTAATCATTTATATTTAAAATAGTTATTCTTTTAGCTAGTGTTAAAGGATCTGAAAATTATGAATTTTAGTTGCTGATAAATAAAATATTATTTTAAGAAGTTCAGACACACACAACTTAGTTACAGTTTGCTTATACTTAGTTACCAATGCTCAGACTAAACATAAATGATAATATTTAATAATTTATCAACAATTTGGATGTAACACTATTGGTAATATTGAATGATCACTTTGAATTTGAAGAAATCAATTTTATTTAAAAAGATACTTGCCACTAAGAAGCATATTTTAATAAAATAAATTAGTTTATCACTGAAGTTATATAACGAAAAGTATAGTTATTCACACGTAACCATTGTTTCATAATGAAATATTGTTTCATAAAGAAACCAAAAAATTATTTCCCTGTTTTTCACCATAACTACATTGTACTGTTGTCAAAAATAATTGCTCTGAGCGTCAGATACATGTTTGATATCTTCAACTGATTTTGGTGTATGGCATAAATATTTTCCCTTCAACTTCTTTCAGTTTAAACTCCTATGAACTACTCCACTGCTACCATGCCCTTCATAACTACTTAGGGACTGGCATGCAAGGTCTTCTGATGGGACAATTTTTCCTAACCAACCGTAATGTAATGTGTTAGGTGTGCATCCGACGTAACGTTTGAAAAAAAAAATTAGACTGCACCTAAATATCTCTCTTAGTTTAAAAACACAGGCTACTGTATTCTGCTTATCCAAGACCGTGCCTGAATTTTACAGTGTCTAAAACAAAATGTGTTCCTCACAAAGTGCTTGGTTTCTTAAGTCTATCTGAGAAACGAATTTTAGGTGATGTGTTAGTCAGAATTAAAGTTAATAGTATATGTGATACTTTAGAGCACTTTTCAAAGATAGATTAGGTTTTATTGTAGTTCAATGTCAACAATACTAAAAGGACATTATAGAAATCATTCACGGAAAAGTTATTCTTTTGCTCGTTTAAGCTCTAGAACATACGAACCTCCTTTGCATATAATTCAAGGCACGTCATTGTTTGAGACTAGTTACCTAACCAGAAAAGTAAAATAATTGCATTTATGACCATAACTTATTTCACTGTTCAAAACAACACAGATAGAAAAATTTATGTACATATATAAACACACATACATTTACAAATACATAAGTCGGCACGTGTGTTCACTTTTTCTCATTTCACATGTTTTTTTCCAATGCCCCCCCCCCCCCCCCCCTTGTTTCCATATGCAAAACATTTTTTATTTTTTTCTGTTACCTAGGTATAATATACTGGCTCACTCCCTAAATGTGTTGTTTTCTTGTCTATTCCTATTGTACGTACATATATACTGTGTTTCATCTGCGAAGGCCGTTTGATGACAGACAGAACCACCAACTTTGTAACAGTGTCACAACAAATGAATCCATTTGCAGTGCCTGTGACCAGCTGGTTCATAACAAGTATATGGTATGTGTTCATGTTGGCAACACTTAATGAAAATAATGTGTACGAAAGATATCAGCGAATTTAAGATTCCCGTAAAACATTGACAACAATATTGCGTTTCCAGTAGATAAGCGGTTTTTAAAATATTTTGGTTCTCCTACTTCGTAGTTTTAACAGTTTCAACTCTCATGAATTTTTAATGAGGAGGCATGCTCTGGCCCTCTTCGCTCTGTTATGAGCAACAAACAGTCCAACAGACTCCTCACGTGACCAACGCCATGTTGGCTGCTCTGTGGTTAATATGTTTTCACGAGAGTGTGTCTACATTTCACATTTTATTTCTTTAAACTTTGTTTATACAGGGCTAGTCGTTTAAAAGAGACCCTGTGGGACATGTGTGTAACGGAGCGAGGGAATGAGGAAATACAGTCCAGTGTGACAACAAAATACCTAGAGTAGGTACTGGAAGTGGCCGCCTTTGACCTAGAGGCAGGTGTGTAGACGACACCAAAAGTTGTGAAAGACATAGGCGAGGACATGCTGCGGGATGGCATAGATGGCTGTGATAATGTTGGCCTGGAGTTCTTTGAGCGTGTGCGGGTTGCTGTAGACCTGTCCATTTAGAGTGCCCCACAAGAAGGAATCACAGATGGATAAATCTGGAGAACGGGGTGGCATAGGTTGGTTTGTTCTGCGGATGATGACACAAACAGACTGGAACACCGACTCAATGCACGCAACTGTTGCATGTGCAGTATGCACCGTGGCCCCATCCTGCTGAAAGTAAGCATTGTTGCGCATCTCCGTCAGTTGTTCCGCAAAAACATTGAAAATGCGTTCGATGTAATGAGCCAAGTTCACAGTCTTATGGAAGAACATGGGGATGATGCGGGGTGATGACATGGCACACCAGACACCGAGTTTCTGAGGATGCAGTGGAACTTCCGTCAACACGTGTGGATTGTCACCTGACCAATGGCGCATGTTCTGGGAGTTTACGTACACTGACAGATGGAACCATGCTTCATCAGAAAAGAATACATATCCATCCTGCAACTCCTCAGGAGCAATATTGGACAGAAACCACTCACAGAACTGCACTCGAGCTGCCTTGTCCATATCCAGCAACTAATGCACCACAGTAAATTTGTACAGTCGCACTGGACTGTATTTCCTCATTCCCTCGCTCCATTACACACATGTACCACGGGGCCTCTTTTAAAAGTCTCACCCTGTACTTTGACTTTTGCTTTGTACTAGTAGTGTTATAGTATGTTGTACTTTTCCGTGTGCAAAACTTTTCTTAAGAAATGCAAGGCGCATTCACACAAGTCTAGAGTTATTTCATTTAGGCCAAGTGTATGGATTAATAATTACTATTACGTCAAATATAAAATTTAAACTAGATATGAATTTTAGGCATAATGACAATTATAGGCTGATCTTCAAGTGTTTCCACATTTTTAAGCATGTTGTAGCAACAGAAACCTGTAACTTATTTTAATGTATCACAGAATAACGCAAGAACGGTACTAAATATTTCCTTCTGTCAGGATACAAACTCATTTTGTGGATGATTAGTATATTAATAAAGTCGAAACAATAATATTTAACAAAATAACAAAAACAGCACTACTGACGGGGTAAAACCAAGTTTAAAAATATAACTGGCGATTTTGTATGCTAAGATTTGCAGTAAATACAAAAGCATGATATGAATGAAAAAAATTATGTTAAAACAAATAAACCCATATCCAAGCTAATTTCCAGCCTCTCTCCATTTCTACCAATGTTTAAAAACAGAATATAACACTGACGTGAACCGGTCAACCCCAGCCTGTTCATGCTGCAGACAAAACAACTGTCGAGACACCACACTGCCAGGAGGAGACATCAGCGCATCAGCCTATGTTCCGTGTGCTTCTGTACAGTGCATTATATTTAACATTTATGTTTTTTTCTTTTAAAGGGTTTTAATTATTTGTTGTGAAAGGTAATACTGTTTACATTGTATGTGCCCGTGTTACATCGCACGTATCAGGGCATCAGTACTCCGCATCACGCATGTACCTTGTGTTGTTCCCTTTGACGTAGGGCACTTGTTAATTTTTTAATAATTACACACCTAACCAGTGTGTTTGAGTGTCATTGTGTCTTGTTTAATTAATAAGGTAAGTGAATGGTAATGTGTTATTTTTAAAAGGTCTTTATGTCAGAGTACTTGTGATGCGCATTACAATAATATTGGTTTAGCCACGCGCTACCCAAATTTTAATAGCTCAACATAGTGAATATTCTTGAGTAGTTTTGTGTACATTGTGCGGACATGCATATAACATGATTCGTATATATTATTTTTACGGCCAGTGCGATGGCCGTAGTTCAAGTAGTGTGGTCAGTAGCATTCAGAGAGTGAGGTTATGTGTGACCGGCTTAGAAAATAGGCATAAGGATGACCATGTGGGTAGATAACCTAACTTTTTCATAGATCGTTTTAACAAGGGTATTGTGTGTTTTGTAACGTAATTGCATCCTCATTTAACACATTCTGAAATAATAGACATAAATGGGCCACCCCAGAATAAAGTAATCACGTACCAAAAATACTTACTAAACTAAGAATAAGGCTTAGTCACATGTTAACAGTGAAGGGTATAAAGTAATATTTTTATTTTCTGTTTCATGTTTTGAGTAAAGTTTATAATGTTTGGGTGTCATGTAACCTTCATCGTTTCATCTTAACAAAAATTTTCATTTCACATATTAAAATGTTGTTGAATAATGGTACTTTTGATGTCTTGCGGGAGTCTCGTGTCACGTCTGATCGGCTCCTGCGCAGACTTTCAGTAGTAGCGTCATCGTATCTCATGGGGTAGGTCGTGCGTGCGCATCTGCTCCGCGGACATCAACTATTTGATGCCAATCATGTAACTGTCGTCGTTAACTTTATTTTCTGGAACCTTTCATTTTTATTTACCCCGGAGCATGTGCCACCCCACAGCTCGGTCAGTCTGTGCACGGCCGGGTGTGATTTTTCAACATAAATATTTATGTAGGCTTCGCGCCATACCTGTTACAGTTGTAGAGTTCTCCAAGCTTGAGTGGAGACCATAATATATGTGCTTCAAACGAGGGTCTGTGAATAAATCAACACATCAACCATGTTATGATTATAAATATTTTTCGCAGCTATGACCGCTTAATCAATTTTAATAATGATTTTCAAATGTACCACGTATATTTTCTACAGCGTTGGGTGGCCGAAACAACCCACTATGTGTGTATCAGCGTTGGGAGTGGCTGGATAGCTCTCTCTAGACTAGGCATAAGGATTACAGAACAACATAATAATTTAACATAATTATGACGGAATGGTTTCTGCTGGAGAACGACGTTGGGACACCAGGAAGGCCACATGGGCCATCAGCCGTCACCAGCCCAAATTATTCTTGTGCTCTGCACTGGTGCCCAAAACACTGAAAATCTCAATCAAAAAATTTCCCTCAGGTAACATAACCTCCTAACCTCTGATCATATCCCAAAATTCCACCACGTCAAATAGAGCTTCTTCGTGTGGATTTTCACACTCACCAAACCTACCATCCATTCTCCTGGTGAAACCATTTCCATTAAAACCACACTTTGCAAAATTATCCAATTTCATGTCCGGGAGTGTCCACGTACTCCATCACCATTGAACCTAGCGGTTCTGTATATTCATTACTGGTGACATTCCCCACCATTTCCTCGTCATCGCTGGCCAAAAATTTCGAAGAAATTGGAACAAGGAAAGTCACAATGACAACATGCAACATTTTGGCACCACAATCGCCATTGTCCATGGAGAAGCCGCAAGTCGGTCATCTTGGGACTGGCATACCATGCCGTAATGTCAACCACCCTCCGCCATCTTGGGAACGTCACCAGTCAGAGGGGGTAAACCACCACCCACCCCCCTCTTCCTGCCACGCAGCGTCAACCAACCCCCTCTGTGCCACGCCGTTGGGGTGCCTGCAGTGAGAGGCGAGACCACATTGCCCGTGAAAAAATAAAAAATGATCGCGGAAACAACTCCGGTGACTTTGCTGTGTCAACCGCGTCGTGTTGTTGACCCTAGCTGGGTAAACAGGCAAATGGAAGGTGGAACACCGTCAGCACTGAGTGAATAATGCCTTCGTCTGGCATCAAGTCCAGATAAATTTTCACTGTAATTTCTTGTGAGGTGTGTGCAATGATCTGACCGCCATACACCAAAGATGGGGAAAACCCGGAAATGCGAACATGAACAGTTACAACGGATCAATGAAGCATGGTATGCAACTTACAGGCTTTCTATGGCCCATCCACGTGAAAACCAAACCGTTCCAGGAAACCAGTGCAGCATACCAGCCATGTGAGTAGTCGTTCCAGCCGCGGAGTGTACCCGTCAATGGACCGTTCCATGGGATAAAAAGACTGCAATAGCACATGTTAATCATCGCAATTACACAACAACCACAGACATCCAGTCCACGCTGGTATCACCGACGAGAATCCGGTCGCATTCATGCAGGACTGTGAAGGCAACTACGTAGATACAGAGTAGACCAGACCGATTGGCCTAACTGCATCAGCGAGAGATTTTCTGGTGATGCCAAGTTATGGTGGAGTGGAGTAAACAAGTACAGAATCACGTGGGAGGAATTCAGCGAAGCCCTCACCTGTACGTTCGCAAGTTCATTCACGTCGTTATGAGCACGGAGAAGCGTAGTTTTGGAAGAGCAAGGAGAGGAGTCGCTCTATAAAAATCAGCCTAGTCCGTGCCTACCACCCAACTATCACTGAAAGACTCATTCGGGCAAGTACCGTCCATGCTGAATACAGTGCAGCACTTGCTCCTCCCATTCACGCGACGAAGAAAGACTTTATACAAACTGTGTCTATTGGATGCCAGCATGGCTGCCAAACCACCTTGTCAACGTGTCCCAGCACAACCGCGCTGCGATTCGGGGACCGTTAGGGCAAAGGAGCCGAAGACAGAAGAAGCAGATACCAGAAACCCCATTGAGACAAACCGCAATAACAATGCAACCCGCACAGCACCTGCTGAACAGAATGCAATAGGCAACACTGCATATTGCATGCGGAGAGAAAACAACCAGCAGCCAGGGCCCTTTTAAGTGGTGTGGGAGCTCCCAATGGAACAGCAGGTGTCCAACATGGCATTCTTCCAACAACAAGATGAACAAAACAACCACTACGCAGGAAACTAAAGATCAGGGTCAAGCGACTGGACACAGCTTACCCCAGGGTTAATTCAGCCATTTCAAAACAGACTCCGCAACAAGTGCTGCTCTCTCAAATCATCAGTCCAAAAAACAGCAGTTCTCATCAACTGTCATCCGTGTTGAGCCCTTATCAATACTGCAGCCTCACACAATTTTGTCAGATCCAACATCAACACAAGCAACATTAGGTCCGTGCAACAAGTGATCCAACTGGCCATTTGGCCATATACTGGGAAAATTGCGAGAGAAGTGACCATCACAGTGAAAATCCGGAACATAGAGACCACGACAACAGCCTTCGTGTCAGACGACATTTTCAGTGTACCCTGGTTAACTGATCAACACACCCACTGTTGTCGAGCCTGCGGCCCGCCACATACACTTTGGGAAGAAAAAGCACAGAACGATGTATAAACATGATCCATGAACTGGACAAGCTCCTCCAGCATTGCTTGACGAACTGTACCACACAGTGACCCCCGAGTTCCGGGATGCAGTATAACGACTGTTGAACGAACGGAGGGGCATTTTCATGGTGACCCATCCTTTGCACCGAACACGACTGTAGCTGAACATTGCATCCCACTCACCACCTACAAATCTATATTTTATCCGCCAAGGCGATACAACCCCCACCAATGATGAATCATCAATGACCAGAACGCCGAGATGCTGCAGGAAGGCGTGATTGAGCCTTCAAAAAGTCATTTCAATGCTGCCATAACACTAGCTCTGAAGAAAGATGGCACGTTGAGGTTCTGTGTTGACTTCAGGCGCCTGAACCTCGTCACGGAAATTGCTCCGCCACCTTACATACACATAAAGGACGCTCTGAACACCTTGGGCCGCGCCAAAGTGTTGACCACGATCAACCCGAGAAGTGGGTATTGACAAATACCGGTACGGCCAGAAGATTGCCATATGACCGCTTTCACAGCACCAGTCAGATGGACGGCACACTAGCTCTGAAGAAAGATGGCACGTTGAGGTTCTGTGTTGACTTCAGGCGCCTGAACCTCGTCACGGAAATTGCTCCGCCACCTTACATACACATAAAGGACGCTCTGAACACCTTGGGCCGCGCCAAAGTGTTGACCACGATCAACCCGAGAAGTGGGTATTGACAAATACCGGTACGGCCAGAAGATTGCCATAAGACCGCTTTCACAGCACCAGTCAGATGGATGGCGCTTCCAATTTTGTGCTATGCCATTTGGCCTGAAATGTGCTCCCACCACCTTTCAGGCCATGATGATACACATCCTCGACGGTTTTATTGATGACTTTGCCCTGGCCTACTTAGATGACATCATAATCTGGTCAGAGTCCTGGGATGATCACATCCACCACTTGTCATTGGTCCTTAAGTGCCTCGCCATAAACCAACTTACCTGCACTAACAGAAAGTCAAAAGTGTCACCTGGGAAAAGCCAGCATTCAGTTTCTCTACCACATAGTTTACGAGAATGGGAGCTGCCCTACATCAGAACAACTTCAGCTGATTGAAAGTACGGCGCCCCAACCACCCGCAAACAGCTCCACAAGTTCTTCAGGCTCCCAAACTAGCTGTGTATGTGCCAGAATTTGCTATAGTGAGATTGCTCCTCTCAATGAGTTGATGTCCCCGAACGTCTGGTTAAGGTGGACCACAACAAAACAATAGTTTCGAGAAATTCAACGCCATTTCCGAGTGTTCTACACTCGCCCACTAAGACCCGGCAAAATACATCTATGTGCAAACGGACACATGTGAGAAAGGACTAGGGGCAGTACTGTTTCAAAAGTCAAAAAACGGGATGCAGCAAATCATTGATTTTGGGAGCATAGGTACGATGTAAACGAGTGTGAGTGCATCGCTGCCACCTGAAGCCTAAAAAATACAGTCAGCTACTCAAATATCAACGCTTCACCCTCCGGACTGTCAACTGCTGTTTACTGTGGCTCCACAATACTTGGGAAAGCCACAGCATACTAACCAGCTGGGCTCTGTTTCTCCAGTCCGACTTTGAGGTGCAACATGTGACAGGTGAGGACAACCAGCTCGCTGACCACCTGTCATGTTCACCGGGAGAAACAACTGCATACCCCCAGTGCACGACACATTCACCATGCAACCTCTACACTGCACGAACTTCACAGCAGTGCCAGCTACACTCACGCTGAATACGTTCACAAATCAGGTAATCAGTGAACAAAACAAGAGCCCAATCACTCGTGAATGGAAACGGAAATGTGCGCAACAAGTGACGGGTAAGTGGTGTGTTGTCAACAACCATTTGGAATCACAGAAACACATAAACAGTGACACGTGGTGTTCGTACATTCCTGCCACCGCACATGCTTGGTTACGTACATGACAGTGAACTGGCAGGACATCCGGGTGCAAATCAGACACAGAAAAATATCACCAAGCATTTTCATTGGCCCGGCATAGCCATGCATACTAGGGCATTCGTACGTGAGCGCGTGAAATGTAATTGCTACAAAAGCAGCATCAAGACTGACTCAAACAATAACACACCAGAGAGGCAATAGAACCATTTGAAACAGTGACAATAGATCTCATGGGACCCTATGCGCAAACATCCATGGGAAGAAGATTTATCTTGGTAATGACTGATTTATTTTCCTGCTAGGTTGAGGCATTCCTACTCTCCAGCGCGTGAGCTGGCACGGTGGGAAAAACCCTACACAATGAGTTCTTTACCCGCTGGAGTTATCCGCACGTGTTATTATGCGACAACGGCACACAGTTCATGGGACGTGTGTGGAGAGATCTGTGTACCAAATGGGGTGTAACACACCCTAAAACATCCATCTAGCACCCCAGTGCAAATCCAACAGAGAGAAGGAACCAAGACCTGAAAACACAACTGTGTTTGCGGAAAGGTTAGGACCACGCTTCCTGGGCCGAGCAACTGCCCACAGCTCTGTTTACACTCCACGTCAGGATGAATCAGGCAACCAGCACAACACCGGTACAGCTGCTCCAAGGTTGCGACCTCCCCATCCCGGACGAGTTCTGCAGCGGAGTGCAGGAGCGCGCCACGGATTCTGCAGGAGGGGAAAGTAGGATGGAGAAGAGAGAACGAACTATGAGGGGAAACTAGAGAGCAACAATGGCGCTACATAACCACCTCAGTTTGCCCCCCTCCACTACTCTCCTTGCTGCTGCCAGAACAACTGGTGTCCGTGCGAGCTCACCCATTGTCTGTGGGACAAAAGGATTTTGCCCAGGCTTCCTGGCAAAGTGGACACGCCCACACCAGGTTATCCAAGCCAAAGACGACCCGTGCTATCAAATCCCGCTGAACAGACATTGTACCGCAATTTTCCATCGCAATGCCCTACGACTTGTAAGGGATGGTGTTACGACGCCCAGCATCCAACAGTCTTTGGCGGGAAATCATGACATTGCCACGCCGAGTACACCCACTACTATGACGGTCGACGCCTTAGCAACTACACAAGCTCCAGTAAGCGGCGCACAAACGCCCAGCAACTGTCAACAACACATCATTCAGATGCCAAAGTTCAGCGACGTCTCAGACAGCGAGACAAGGAGGCCATCTGAGGATTGCCAAGTGAGGGTCCCCCCTAATAGTGTCAAGATGCCACTGAGATGCCGGTATTCTACAACAGAGGACAGCAGCAGCGAAGAGTAGGGGACCGAAGAGCTCTCCTCCCCCCACTACATGTGCTCATCGAGCCCAGTGCACCACGTGCGTGACATGCGGGCATTCTCCGGAAGCTGCTGCAGGCCGCCACGGCCAGCCCCAAGACACTGGCCATGCCCACTCATCCGGCAGCAACACCGCAGCAACAACCTGCGACCTTGTGAGAATCTCAGGCCCCCAGTCTACTGCTGTTGAAGTGTAACAGTCTGTGAGTAAACTGCCTCTGAAGAGGGGGACGTTTGACGTGAACTGGTCAACCCTAGCCCCTTCATCCTGCCGACATAACAACTGTCAAAGACACCACACTGCCATGAGGAGGCATCAGCTTACGTTCCATGTGCATGTGCATTACATTTAATATTTGAGTTTTCTTCTTTTAAAGGGTTTTAATTATTTGTTGTGAAGGGTAATAGTGTTTACATTATGTGTGCCCGTGTTACATCGCACATCTCAGGGCATCAGTGCTCTGTACCACATGTGTAGCTTGTGTTGTTCTTTTTGATGTAGGGTACTTGTTTATGTTTTAATAACAACACACCTAACCAGACCATTTGAGTGTCATTCTGTATTGTTTAATTTATAAGGTAAGTGGACGGCAATGTGTTATGTTTAAGAGGTTTTTTATGTCAGAGTACATGTCATGTGCATTACAAAAATATTAATTTAGCCACGCGCTAAAAACATTTTAATAGCGCAACGTAGTGAATATTCTTGAGTAACTTTGTGTACATTGTGCGGACATGCATATAACATGATTTGCATTAAATTAAATATATTATTTTTACGGCCAGTACCTAGGCCGTAGTTCCAGCAGTATGGTCAGTAGTATTCAGAAAGTGAGGTTATGTATGCCCAGCAACAAGAAAATCCATAAGGCATAAGGATGACCACATGGCCAGATAACCTAACTTTTTCATAGATCCTATTTAACACGGGTATTATGTCTTTTGTATGTTTGTCACGTAATTGCAGCATTATTTAGAACATTTTGAAATAATAGGCATAAAAGGGGACCACCCCAGAATAAAGTAATCACGTACCAAAAATACTTATTAAACTAAGAATAAGGCTTAGTCACATGTTAACAGTGAAGGGTATAAAGTAATATTTTTATTTTCTGTTTCATGTTTTGAGTAAAGTTTATAATGTTTGGGTGTCATGTAACCTTCATCGTTCCATCTTAACAAAAATTTTCATTTCACATATTAAAATGTTGTTGAATAATGGTACTTTTGATGTCTTGCGGGAGTCTCGTGTCACGTCTGGTCGGCTCCTGCGCAGACTTTCAGTAGTAGCGTCATCGTATCTCATGGGGTAGGTCGTGCGTGCGCGTCTGCTCCAGGGACATCAACTTTTTGATGCCAATCATGTAACTGTCGTCGTTAACTTTATTTTCTGGAACCTTTCATTTTTATTTACCGCAGATCATGTGCCACCCCACAGCTCGGTCCATCTGTACACAGCTGGGACGTGATTTTTTAACCTAAATATTTATGTAAGCTTCGCACCATACCTTTCACAGTGTTAGAGCTCTACAAGCTTAAGTGGAGACCATAATGTATGTGCCTCAAACAAGGGTTAGTGAATAAATCATCACGTCAACAGTGTTATGTGTCCAAATTATTTAATGGTCACTATTTCAAGTGTACCACGTGTATTTTCTATGGCGTTGGGTGGCCAAAACAACCCACAGTGTGTGTAACACCACTGGGAGTGGCTGGACAGCTCTCACTAGACCAGGCATAAGGATTACAGGACAACATAATTTAATATAATTACGACGGAATGGTTTCTGCTGGAGAATGTCGTCGGGATACCAGAGAGGACACATGGGCCGTCTGCCATTATGACCCCACATTATTCTTGTGCTCTGCACTGGCGCCCAAAACCCAGTAAAACCTAACCAAACATTTTCCTCAGGTAACATAACCTCCTAACCTCTAATGTCCCAAAATTCCACCACGTCAACACATACATGGATTAAATTTTCTATGCGTATGAATCCTGTAACCTCATCAAATTAAATATGGATTTAAGTAATACACTCTCACTTTCACTGCAATCGGCTACAGAAGAAAATTAATATAAAAGAAAATATCTCTCTCTCTCACACACGCACACGTGCACGCACACACACACACACACACACACACACGCTCGCATGCACACACACACACACACAGAGTCTACCTTGTAACCAGTAAGTATATGGCAAATACTGTTGTTAAAAAATAACTGAAATTATTTACCACTGCACTATATACATTTTACATTCAAACATTTTCATTTTCAATACACATTTAAAAATGTACATTTTGGATTATGCAGTTTATGCTGCATTAGAAAATGTCATACTTTCTGAAACAAGTTTGCCGTACATATAACATCGAACTCCCTCGTAATGTAAACATCTAACATAACAAACAATGGCTTCCATGTGTCAGAACAGCTGAGGTGGAGGGATAAATCAGCAGCACAACACTAGCACTACTTTCTTAGAACTGTCAAAAACCGGCCTTTGTTAAATGAAAAAAGTGTACAAGCATGTACATGTGTAAATAATAAGTGTCATGTACGTACATGTGTCTACTGTTGTATCTGCAAATTGATTGTCAGTGTGATCAGTGTAAAGAGTTTCTACCAAATAACCTCCCTGTTTATGACTATGTGTGCTCAAAGTTTTTATATCATTTCAAGTGTTATGAATGATGCATTGAAATGTCATGTTGAATATCACAAAAGTAATTAAAAGTGAGACTGCTCTTAAAAATTATGATTTTATTATTTTTCTAAACTGTTATTCTTTTGTTAGATAATGTAGTAATTGTTATAGAAGGGAATGTTACAAATGTAATGTGGCTAAATTTAAACATAAGATATATCCTACAACACAAATTGTAGTACTCACTGCCTACTTAAAATATTATCCCAGTTTGTGTACTTCCATCATATGAAAAATTAGCATTTACATTACCTTTTTACTTTATTCATGTGCCAATAGTGTTACTGTCAAATATGTGAAATTATTAAAAAAGTAAATGTGTAAACAATACGCCCATTTTTATTCTTATATGCATAAAACAGAGAGAAAATATTTTTAATAAACTGCGTAGCCACAAATGTAGAAGTTACACTGTGAATACAATGTTTAGATATGGGGCTACTTTTCATTTTTCACTGCCAACTTTATTGGGAATAACTCAGTCAGTGTGTCAGTTTAAAGTGTATGCTGTTAGTGGCAGTAATTTTTTTTCCCACAGGTTGATTTCAAAAATGCTCCGTTTACTGTGAACCAGAAAGTTAAATTAATTGTTTTAATAAAATTTTGAAATTCTGTACATTTACTCGTTAATGTTTTTTGAAATATCTGTGAAATATTATCAGCTCCAAACAAATAGCGGCCAATCTTGTAGCACATTGTGTGTTTTAGGTAAAACTTTTATGCATTCAAGAACATAAAGCAGAATTAGTTTTCGTACCCATACAGATAAATTAACTTATTATGCAAGACTGATTAGGACATAAAATGTTTTCATTTTCCACACAATTATGGAAACAGATACAAAAAAAAAAAAAAAAACAAGATAGAGCAAGTCCAGATTTATGTTTTTAATTTTTTTGCTAACTTATGTTTACAAATATTTTACCAGAGTGATGAATTTCTATTAAGATTCTTCTTGTGCAACATGCCTGTACATTGCGGCACAAGATGTTATGCATAATAAATGAATTAATTAGATTTTGTGTATTGGCATCTACAAACTGGTTGACTTCGAATAAGTTATTTGGCATTAATTATGCCCAATGTTTTCTAAACAACAAAAAAAATATATATTAGTCATACAGCATTTCGTTTTATCGATTAAGTGGGTATGCACATGTACAAACTCTCAAGAGTTGTGAATATCTTTTAAGCTAATAAAATATTTATATAGCGAACCATAGCTTTTTTTGTAGAAAATTCTACTCTCTTCATTCATGTCCCGTGCAATTTTCCATGCAAGTAATCATATGATAGCTGTTTCTTAAAACTAGAACAAATACTTTGATCTGCACCCATTTCGCAATGAAGTACGTTGTATAAGAATGGGGCTCAAGGAATTTAGACATGTTTTCTTACAGTACTGAAAATTTAATATGGTGTAACGATTCAGTTTACATGTTAGGCTTTTTTTTTTTTTTTTTATTATTTTGTAGGTTGGTTCCTTCCTTGCAAAAAGCGGTCCAATTGAAGAAAACGAGGCAAAGAAAGAAACTCGTCAACTAAAGTTAAAACAGGAAATAGAAAGAACTAAACATGACAAGCTTCAAACAGAGCTCTTAACTTTGCAGATCCTAAAACTAAAGACTAAATTAAAAGTAATGTGTTATCTGTTTTTGTTTAGTTCACATCTGTTTTTTGATTATATTCAAAGACCTTTTCAATTAAAAACACTACCTACTGGTGTTAGTCACATTCTTGATTTGAATTTGGCCAACAAAAGTAACTTGTATATTTCACATTTATACCTAATGTTAATGCAGAATAGTTGTAAAGGAAAATAAAACAATATAGTCTGTTTAACAATCACGTGTTTGACGTAAGGCTAAAGTGTACTTTAACCTCTTCAAAATAAATTTCAAAATAACTTATTCTTTCATGTAAATATCACGGATGACAAAAAATAAAATCCTTGTCATTACTTTCCTCTTCAAAAATTAAACTTTACATAGGCTGAGCCATTTTCTTTTTATTCTCGATGTAATAACTTTGCCCTCTCATCACCTTCCCATAAGTAATTATTTGTTTATGTTTTACAGTTTAATCCTGATGTGACTTAAACCACCAAAATCGGCCGGTTAATATATTATCAAGATATTCTGAGAAAATCGAGATTAATGTGAGTGGTGAAACACAAAATACAGATAATTGAAATATTTTGTCAGTTAATCTCGATAAACTATTATCTTGTCTGGTGAAACCCACCATAAGCAGGTAAATTGGCGTGGTCCTCTCAACTTGATACTGCCTGCACTTCAGCAAGTAGAGAGAGGCACAGATTTTGTGTGAAATCATAGTTCTTTGGCCTTTTGGGGCATTTTTGTTCTTTTATTAATTTTTTAATTTTGTATTTTACACAGCTATTTCCCTGGTCTTAATAGCTCTCTCCTCTATCCTGTATCTCAGCTTTGATAGGAAATATTTATCACAACACTGAATTACCATTTTTTTATTTAAAAAAAATGGCAAGTCAACATCATTACTTAAAGCATATTGCAAAGTAAAATTCCATACTGGTACATCTCGGGAAACATGAATAAATCATAAAAATCACAAATACTAGAGTTCCCCCACCTTAAAAAAAAACCAAAGAACTTACAACCTTAACCTATAATACAGACATCAAAATAAACTAGATGCCAAGCTATATTTTATATCATGAAATACCATGCTAGTTAAATACCTTCTAAAGAAACGCCATTAAATTTTATAGCAAATGTTTACAAAAGCATTCGCATAACCACCTCCTTTTTAAAACCAAGAGATATCTTCTTTTAATCATGGCCTACAGAGCTGTATTTATTGTTACTTCCATACAGCAAAGGGACAAGTAAAATAAATACTCACACGATATTTTGTTTGCAATTAAAACACGAGGTTTCTACCTTACACACGCAATAAGAACCATTATCTTAATCTTCAACATCGCCTCCATACCAAACCATTTATACTCCCATGCATTTTTAGGTTGTGCGGGAATCAACAACACAAACGACTAAATTATATCGACAAAATAGTCGATTCTTATAAAACTATCGAAAAATTTCAACTTATGATCAATTACGATTCATGAAACGTCGACAATCAAGAAGTAAGTTTGTACCATCAGCCGAAACCCAACGTTCACTGATAATTAGTGGACGTAATTTTCTGTAGCCGCCGTCAGTGATGGTTCGGATTTTTTTACCTCAGTGTCGGTGTTCTACAGCGCTCAGATACGTAAGAAAAGGCACTCAGAAACGCAAGCTGAACAAGACGAGGACTATAATTGCAGTTTTTGGTGGGTTTACGATTAAATGCTGAAGAATTAAAAATTGTACTTAATGATTCGTTAATTGCACAGAAAATTAGGGTAAGTGTATAACCCGATTCCACAGGTTTATTTATAAGTGTGGAGTAGGTAATGACGTCCGGGTGTTGAACGTACAGTAGTTGAAACGAGTAAAGCAGAAAGTTTCAACAGCTGAGGATTTTAGTTGACTTATGTTGTCTGCCTGTATGTTAATTCGTATTGTAGAATAGTCAAAAAATTATGACTATAGTCCATTCCCTATTGGAAACGACATATGAAAATCAAACTTTGAAAAAAACACTAAGTATAACATGTCAACTTGTTTTTTCAATAACATGTGTTCCACAAATATATAACGCAGTGGTTAACTTTAGAGTACTGTATTATTGAATTAATGTTACTTTACCTTAATATCTTTTATAACGTGTAATATTTATTTCTTTTTAAAGATTAATTAACAACAGCGAGAGCAGCGACGTTTTGGCAACAGGCAGTAAGAAATAGTTCACTGTTAAAATATTATTTTAACCTATTTTTTTAGAGTACTATTTGTAAATTAAACGGTGCCTATTTAAATATTTAGGTAGCCCCGATGGCAACATATCTCAATTTTACAGTTTAAAATAACAGCGGAAAATATTGTGAGTAGGCCGTAATGGTATGGTGTTGTTTTATCGAGCGTGAACAACTTTGAAGCAATTCTCTGCTGAGCAAAGCTTGGTGCTCTCACTTTCTCTCTCTCTCTCTCTCTCTCTCTCTCTCTCTCTCTCTCTCTCTCTCTCTCTCTCTCTCTCTTGACTTTGTCTCTTTCAAACAAAATAATGATTTTTGAGTTTGTAATTTGCAACTGAAAAGAGATTTTAATCTTTGAATACTTATTTTAAGTTATTTAGATACGAAGGCGGGGCAGATATAAAGCGAGAAGTTGGCAAACGTGGCGAGCCATGTCATGGCGTGTTGCTGTTTTACCAAAGGAAGTGTAAATTATACTTACTCCGAAAAAAACACTTCAAATAACTACATTATGTTTGTAGACGTTGTGTTTTTTAAACCTACCTTAGCAAGTTATGATGTGCTAAATCTACTTTTCTGCGGCATTAATAAATATACAGTTACAGTGTGTTTTGTTAACCGCTGTGTGTGAAATAGCGTGGCATGGCTGCGTGGTATTAGTAATTAGTGTGTGTGCGTAATTTCAAATATTTGATATGAACTATTTATACGTTGTAAATGTGAACTGTTTTTATGGTGAAGTTATTTATTTACATCCACGTCTGTTTATTTATCACAACGTTGTACCTTTGCCCTGGTGGGTGTTTGAAACAAAGTTGTGTAACGTGATTTACCACCAATCCCAACAAAATAACCAAGCCCAGCCACAATAAATTTCAATAAACCTAATACACAGTAAGTAGCAATACATATAACCATAATAACTGTCGTCAATTCACGCATTTTTAAAAAATGCATAAATCTGACCTAAATAATGTTGGAGGCCTAACCTATGAATATTCATACGGAATGATTTTTGGATTATGACAGAATTCTTTGAAAAGCTGTAAACAGTAAACAACACATTTGACAGGTATAAAAGTAGAAGTCACATTTCAATGTTTATGGTTAGGTGTAGCGAAAGTCTGCGAAGCCATGTACACACACAATGGCATGTAAACATTAATTACATTGGCACATATCCTCTAGAGTGATAAAATAGAACACCTTATATAAGGTTAAGTTTTATATAATTGTGTACCAAATTAATATAAAATATGTGGTGATGTATGTTGTTGTGTACTGACGTGGTAAAAAGGCTGGGAAAGATTTAGGACTAGGCCACACGTTCGGGCAAGCCATTTTGATGGCGTAGAATAGAGTGATAAAGGGTTGAATAAGTTTTTGGTACTGTGAAGGTGAGGTCTAGGATGTGGTTTACCCGACTAGGCGCCAGGCATCGTCAAGGCGATGCCGAGATGATTCAAATAGCACGATGACATTCGAAGAGCCCAGGCTTACGGGCCGTACGCCCTTACTAAATCCCGCAAATTATGCTTTTGGCATCTGCCCCGATGATTATTATTCCAAATTAAGTCGTATTGTTGTGGTTTACTAAATGGTAGCAGGTGGCTCGACTACATACCATGCTGATCAATATTGGCGAGTAGCTTGACGCCATCCGTTCTCCCCAAGCCCATTTGCTCAACGTCGCCATCGACTGCTGCAGAGATCAGCACTCTACTGGGCGCTCGCGCACACTGGTTCAGCAGTGCACCACATCAGTCACACCAGAACTGCTGTTTCACGAGTGCGGCCAGTGTGGCCGAGTTCAGCGCTCATGTCATGAGTGCAAGTGCAGAGCAAGTGAGTGCAAAGTACAGAGCAGACACGTGTGCCCATGCGCATGTGTTCAAAAGGAGTCACAGTGAAACAGGGAGTAAATTAACCTATGTTAATTTCCAAATGCTCAGGGATGCCAAAACACACAACAACATTGCATAAAGCCCTAATATGTTTTAAGTGCCCTCACAGGTCTCAGTCTACCTTTCTTAATATTTCTTGTACTTTTCATTCCTCACGTGTTTCATCCTCACTTCATTTCATTAAGTGATTTTAGTGCATTTAAGGGTTTCTATGTCTAGTGCATTTAATGATACTATGATTGCAGGCAGGTAAGCAACGTGTGAATGTGTATTGAAATTTGTTAGTGTAAGAAAGTAGTCCGTGCGGTCTACTTGCCTACCAAACCTGGCCAGCATGCCACACGGAAGAAGTTACTCATTTCTTTGTGCCTCGAGGGTGTAGATGTGCTGACCGATTGGGTCGTGTTTCGCATGCTCGGGTGGTGCTTCAAGTTTCGCACTTATCATTTCACTGCATAGACTTTTTTACACTGGAACTTTTGTATATTTAGCCGCCCGAGAATCTCAACCCCTCTCCTTCCCATGATAGGAAGGCAGGAAGGCATAAGTTTACCGTAAGTTTTTGTGGCCACGTGCCATTTTATACAGTGTTATCTTGCCGGCGGTTCAAGCCCGGCACATGTATCTAAAGGTGTTTCCATGAGAAAGATAATAAAAGCCATTGAATTTACACAAGGTAATGATGTGCGTCTTAATTCGGGTTGCCTACGAGCTATAGTGGTGCAGGTCCCCACCTTTTCTGCCAATTCATGACTTTATAATGAAAAGTGTTTTTTACGTGTATTTTCAGTGTTTTGTATCTTTGTTTACTTAATTGATGGGTGTGTGAGTCACACTAAGACCTCACTACATAGCATACAGAAAATTGGTAAAGTATTTTATTAATTATGGCGGAAGGAGCATCACCATAAGGAGCACCACCAGAAGGATACCACCTTTGGCCGTCAGCACACGACCCTGAGTACGGCAGTAAGCTCTACAACAACTTGGTACTGCACTCTTGCAATGTCTGGCGCCCAAGAACTACACCAGAGGTTTGGAGAGAAGTCACGGAAAAATTCCTACTCGAACTTCCAACCTTAAAGTTCACCACTTTCTATCCACCATCCTACAGTCAAGCTTACAAATATTAATACTCGCATACGTGGATTGTCAGGGCCAACCACACACCCATAAAGACACGGAACAACTTGCTAAGACATATACACTTGAAAATATTGAATGATTTAAAAAGATAGACATGATTCTAGGGGGTTAGTTGAGGGCCCATCACCTTAAACTCACAATGTGGTTGAAATAACATATACGTACCGTTCAGTTCACAGCAGCATTTATTTGACGTTACTACACATCCCTATCAGGCGAACACATTACATGCGAAGAGTGTGGCTAACAATACCGGCCACTGTGATTATGGTGGAAAACAGTCTTGTGACATTAATGACATTACGGTGCTAAACACTGCCTGGGGCGATGCTATTCCCACAGGAAGTGAGCTTAGTGTACCAGGCAGCTAAAACGATAAAAGTTCCAGTAAATTAAGTCTATTGCAGTTAAGTGTCCATTAAAAAATGATGAAAACCACTGGGCATGCTAGAAAAACAGGAAATCGTGACACACACACACATCACCCTCGTAAAATGCTACTTGTTGACTGACTCTCCCGCCTGATGCCCAGGTGGGACTCGGCTTACCCACGCACCAGAATGGAACTACTTCCTACCACTAACATATATCTCCTGCCTTACGTCATGCTGCTTACCGAAACTTATGTTAAAAATACTTAAAAGACTCTTCAATACAAAGCCCTGATAAATGATAGGGGAGATAGCGCTAGTTTAGTGATAAAGATAATTCATATGAAAACAAGCTCAATTATACACTGGGGGGCAGGGAAAAATATCAAACAAAAATTCTTTAGTAACATGTAACAAGAATTAAATGTTTAGGCCCTGGGTTTTCTTGTCCAATTATTACTAGGGTCTACTTTGTACCTTTCTGTCTAGCGGAGTCTCCAATGCAGATGTTTCGACAACCACCGGCACTGCACTGGCGTGTCCTCATGCTGTACTACACTGCACTGCGCTGTTCCTGATCACACACCCATGATCTGGTGCACGCTCTGCTCGTCAGTAGAATGCACATCCCTGCTGTGTTGACATTGTATAATGCGGAATGATACACTACCACATCCAGTATACATACAAGGGAATTTTATAACATTTTAAAATGTATCTCTGGACACGGGAGGACACGTGTGCAGGAATTAAGAATGTCATGCATAAAACCCTTCATACTACCAGTTGTTTTGATTTTGTAATGTTGTGTTTTCGTAAAGTCTATTTTCACCACCACCAGTATTTTTCCCACTTCATATCACCTTGTTAGAGTTACAGATGTACAGTTGTGTTTAATTCATGTTATTCTGCAGATTTTTAAGTTTTGTTTTCCATCATATAACAGCAGAATGTCTTCTATGAGTGCAAGTAGATCCCTCTGTGGCACGTGGGCCCGTGTTCGCCAGCCCTCATGCCATGGCAGTATGTCAGCCAGCAAGCCTCACCTAGAGGGGGAGGTTCGTGTGAAATGCACTCGCGTTTTTCCTGCTTGGATGGTCTCAACTTCAACAATGGTAACTTCTCTGCAATAGTTTGATTTGTTTGGAACCATTTTGTTTTCTGCTGTCTGGGTCACTCCTCCTTGCCACCCCAAGAATTGCATCTCCTGGGGAGTTTGTAATTTCAACAGCACACGTAATTACCATATAGCGTAAAAGTTTTTGCAGTGTAGTCTTCGCCGCAGGCCAAAAGCGAGCATCATTGTATGTTGTCCTCCTGGAGGGAAGTGTAATGTCATCGAATAACATAGCATGACCTGACCAATACATTTTATTTTGGTCGCCAAGAGGCATTTCAGGGCATGGTCCCCTTAAAACCTGCCATTTTTAATGCAAGTGTAATGTTAATTGTCAATAGTAATTATTTATTTTCATGTGTGCTACAATATATTTTTTAAGTGTTCATGTTTATCATTTATGGGCTTTAGGATTGGCCTCAACAATCCATGCATAGAGATACTGATTGCGCCGATCCAGGATTTTCAATAATACGAAATATCATGCAGTGATTGGGCCGCCCGAAGAACCCCTCAGTTGACAAACAACGATGCCCCTGTAAACAGTGAACTACAACAAGAGCATCGCGGGAAAGTTTGCACTGTGATCAGCTCGCAGCACCCTGAGAGCAACCAAGGAGATCTCAGCTCTACTGCATTGACGCCCGTACGATACGGATAAATAGTGCATGGCTGCTGCTAATTTGTTTTACTTGTGTTTGTTGCAGAGTTAATTTCATGCTTGGTGTAGTCCGAATTTTTGTGGGAGGGCTGTCGGAAGTGTCCGACCCTTCACTCCTGCATACTGTATGCCTGTTGTTTACATTCTGCCGCTTCCTTGATGATTTGTCTCATTTGCGGGTTATTCGGGCATTTATTATGGCAGTGACACTGTGGAGTTGGACAGTACCTGCAATTATGTCTGGGCTGATAATTCGGATTCCACCCTTGCTGTTTTTGGTTACCATTACCTGTTCTGCTTCGATATTGTAGCTTCTGGCCACTTGTTCCCATGGTTCTGCTCTGCTTATGTTCCTTTTTGTACGTGCTACCATACGTTTGTTCATTGTACCACTTCCTATGATATGAACCATTATACTGTTTGCCATGCATTGGCGCAATATTACTACTAGATTGTTGTTGAAAATTTCGTGATGTGCCAGAACTATGTTTGTTTTCATTTTCCTCCCTTAGCTCGTGTCACCATTTTACTCTGCTGACATCACAGCGGGGTGATAAAAGCATTTATTCTAAAAATTTTGTGGCATGCATTAGATCCTCTAGTGTTCCATTTAACAAAGGAATTAAGGCTGTTCTGAATTAAGGTCAAGCTGTTTCTGCATTTACTTAAAGTACTTACAGTTCGGGCAAATTTTAATGGAAACGTTTGACAAGTTGATTTTTACATATAATGAAAGCAGTTAATTACTCACCCAATTGTTGACCTTCCAGAGTGAGTCTGCTGTGGGCCTCTGCAGAAGTGAAAACTCCTCGAAGTCTGCCTTAGAATGAATGTCGAAACTCCTCCCATTGAATTCTATAGTGGTTATGAGATGTCCATCAAGAGTGAGCGTCTCTTTGGAATTGTGCTCCGGCACAGCTGGCCCATTCATCACAGCTTACCACATACTTGTAAGGCAGGTTACACATCGACTAGGAATGCTGCCGGAGCTTGTTTTGATATACCTGCAAACGTGGGAAATGTTTGGAACTTAGATGGTGTTTTTGCAGTTGTCGGTCCTGGCGGGTGTTGAGGTAGGTTGGATTCCGTGGTTCTGCTTCGAACTGTGTTTTCCATTCCCGCTATTTGCGGTGTCATTGTTATGTAAGGATTGAGTTGGTAATTTTGAAAAGTTTGTTGGTAATTTGGCACAATTGTAGACAGGGGTAGGAAATATGTGTGGTAGTGATGGCAAAAATGGTGTAAGCAGTTGGTATTTGTGTGGTGTGGTTGTTGGGGTAGGTTCGGGTGGCAAAAGTTAGTTTACATTCGCCACATGTGTTGCGGGGACTGCAGTATCTCTGCTTCCCACTGTTCTCCTCCCATACTCTACTGCTATTCCCCTCTTCTGCTCTATGCTGCTCCACCAGACACATTGTTATCATACCATGAAACTATTACCTGTGATAGATTGTTATTCACATTCACTGCTACATCGTTTTCCCACTGTCCTAACAAGAACAACACCTGATCACGTGGGGTGTCTGCGGTTCTGTTTTGTGCGCGATTGTCACCCTGCCTGAACTTGGTTGATGTCGTGTGACATGATAAACAAACAAAAATGTGAGTTCTGCAACTTAATTCTGTTCTGTGCTGCTTAGTCATTCCTGGTAATATTTTACGTCACACTTTACACACTGGAGTACAATATTGCCCTGACCATTGCACAATAAATTGTCACAATATGTTGGAAATGTGTAATTTGGAAAGGGTTCGTTTTTGGATTTTACTTTGGTCACAAAATTTTGACTGCCCTGCACTGTTTCACTGCTTCTGTCTGTTTGTTCTGTGGTTGTCACCGGCGCGACAGTTTACTGGGCTGATCTTATAATGGAATTGACAATAAGCATGTTTTGAACTTAGTGATTGTTCATTGCTTACCATAGAGCGTAAACACCCAGTGCACCACAGTGCTGGCACACTGTCAGTTGTTCTGCCAGCCTGCTTTGTTTGTAAACAAAGCCATGTGTGCGGTAGACATGGATGAACCAACATGGACACCTGGGGTTGGAGAAGAGGGATCGCCCTACCCTCTCACGATGTGTCTGGCCTGCTTACCCCGTGCAGGATTGTTTACACAATGCCACAGCTAATGTACGATGCACCTGGGGGCCAGCTGACTGTCGGCAGTGGAGAGTGCAGCGAGTTGGGTAGGGGTAGCCTCCACCTCATCGCTTCTACTTCGCTGCTGCCCTCCCTCTAAATGGCATGGCATGGCTTACGGTGTTGTATCTCTTGCTGCTTGTTGACAATATTGACAAGCCTCCCAAGCATCTATGCGGCATCCCATAAGTGTCCCGATGCTACCATTACCCTTGCTGCTTCCTTGCTGCTGTCCTTATTCTGTTGCGTCAAGAAAAACGTGGGAAAAATTGATATTTCAGGAAAACTGAGGAAAACATTAGAAATTTTGTGGAAAAATTTGGAGAAAAAATTTGACAGTAGGAGAATTGCCCCACTTGGGCCAGCCAATTTGGCACCCATAGGATGCTGGGTAAAGTTATATCAGTTTTTCAGGGTGGTTATGGTGAGGTCTAGGAATAATTATACCTGGTTGGTGCCAAATGCTGTCAGGTGACGCCAATGTTGATGCTGTATATCTTAACCTCGGGGTTGCGGGACGTCCGCCCAGGACCAATCTCCTCGCCATTGAAGTTAAAGTGTTGACCTCTGCCCTGCTGATCACTACTCCTGATGAATTTTTTTTACTAAACGATAGCCTGTACTATTGCTGATCTTGGCAGGAAAACACCTAACTATTACATATGCGTACGTGGGCGTCAGTGCCTCCCACACACCGATACAATGAGAAATAGAAATCAGAATATTTGCCGATTGAATGACTTATATAATTAAAAAAAGCAAGTATTGTAAGGGCCCGTCCCCTGACATGCAATATGTGATTGTAAATAAATGACGTAACATTAGTTCAAATATGTATTTATTACATTAAAACTACATGGCCTCGATGAGAGCACTTGACACTAAACACTCTTAGCTAATCTAACTGGCCATGCAGCTACACTGTAAAGTGCCTTGTGACAATTAAGATTTACATGAAAACTGAAGCTCCCCATGGCGATGCTATTCCACTGGGGAGTGGAGGTGACTTACCTGGCAACCAGATGAAAGAAAAGAGGTTCCTGATGAGATAAAGTCTATTGCAGTTAATGTCCAGATACAAGAAGTTGATGGCCACCCAGCTTGTGTGCTAAAATGCCGGAGCTCAATACACGCACTCCACCTCCATTGGTTGTTACGCGCTGACTGACTTTCTGCTCGACCTGTGGGCTCGCCATAGCTTGCCCTCGCGCCTAAACTGGACTACTTCATGACATGACTGGCATTATTGACCCTTGAGATATGTGAACAAGTAAATAGAAATATTAATACAACACAAATAATCTTGCTACATAAACAGTGATGAAATTAGATGGAACAAAACACTCTGCGAAGGATGAAATAAATGATGACACATTTCGCTGCAAAAATAACAAATCAAATAATACACCCAAAACAAACCATAAACATTTTAATAGGAAGAACAAACTGAAGTCTTAAGTTAGGCCTAAACTCTCCAGTTCAGCTTCATTGGCCTTTGCTGTCTCCTTCTGCTGCATCTCTAGTTCCCATGGCAACCACCGGCTGCACTGTGCTGGCGTGCTCTTGCACTTTCTCGGTACCTGGTCGCTCTGGCATCTGCGCACTCTACCCGTTGGTAGAGTGCACAACCCCGCTGTGGTGGCTTTGCATGTGATGGCCGGACAAACTGTCTTAGGGGTGGAGGCACGTGGCACACGTCAACATCATCATCATTGATGCCGCCACAGGGATGTCAGGCGCCATCCGGGTAATCATTTCCAAACCAATCTCCTTCCAAATTTTTCACTGCCTTTATAACCTATGATCAACCCATTTCCAAGCCACAACAGCAGTCAATCGTGAAAAGCATTTGTATTTCATAGCATGCAGGTAAGGAGCAATATTTTAATTAATAATATCTATTCCCTAACTTTGCCATTAAATTTTTATTTTCGATGTTGGCCCAATATAAATATACATACACATTACCAACATTATGTCTACCAACTGGTTGCCAGCATTTAGCAAACCATTTTAAAGTTTTCAAACAATGTTCTTTTAATATGTTGTGACATTTTTTGATAATGTGAAGTGTTGATTAATATTTTTCTAAAGTAGCTCATTAAAATTTTTCTGTAAAATTTGTTATGTTGGCATATTACATTGGTCCAATAAAGTTTTCATGTGTGTTTTCTAACCAAACATATTGCGAACCTTTCCAACCAAATGCCAACCATTGGGCCAACGTATGGTGCTACTTGGGTTGTATCTGCATATCTGGTTTCGGAAGCAAAACTTATTTTATTGACTTAAGATGGTTTTACGATTGACTTAACAGAATAAGTTGGCTGTGTGCTTAGGATATGATTCAATATGTTCAAGGTTATTAGTTTATGACTGTAGTGTGTGGGTCTTGATGGGTCGTGTGCATTCTTGGCGTTATTTAAGAGATTGTTATATTTTATTTCTTAAGTACAAGTCTAGACGAAATAGCTAATCAGAGCACGACAGTTGTTGGTGGGAAACTGTATTTACAACTTGAAATTATGTTATGTTTAATTGTGAAATCATATGAAAGTAATAATTTTAATAGAGAGACAGTATCCCATTAATTAAAAAAATTCTTCATGGTCATTTTTTCTTTTGTGGAAGAGGTTATTGAATTAGCTTTAATTATCTTTTTCAGATTTATTGCTGCAAATGCCTAATGTTGGCATCGGCTTCCCCTTCTATAAGATTTCGCGAGGTTTTTTTTTAAGATTACATAATCAGTAACCACAGATAATTAAATATATGTTAAAAGTCCACTTTTACAGTTTATTTCGGTTGCTTACATCTCCTACGATTTTGACTGGCTAGACTTAACAATTGCTAATTGAATCTCAAGTTACATATTTTCTTATTGTTCGTTTTACATGTGCTTATCGAGCCATTATGCCCAATTCTTAATTCTTCAGTTTTAATCATAAACGCACCTTAATGATCAATGAATAACCAACGTGCTTAATGCAAGTAAAATAAAATTTGTTTTAAGTACTAAAATTTATATTGATATATACAAATAATTTTTATATGAATTTTGAAGTATATAAATTTTATTCATAAAATTAAATTAAATTGATGATAATATGCCACAATAAATAAATGTTCTAATACTTATTATTTAATAAATAATAATTGCACTATCAAAAATATAGGTTTATGTTAAATAAAACTAATATAATACATCACAAAATTCTTTTACAAAATGCATGTATATATAACATTAGCTATTATTATCATTTTATAGTTAGTGAAATAAATATACATTTTAAACAAAATGAAATATAAGTTAATGTAATAGAAATTTCCATTGGGAATAGTGTCATTTTAAGTTAAATGTGAGTACCATCATGTATCATTATCAGACTGGCATACACAAATTACTCCTTCAACTTATGTTTGTTACAGTGGGATTGAAGTGGAGAGATTTGGCTTCTTTTTACAATGAGGTCTTGTGAATCGAACAGTGGAAAAGTAAATGGTCATTTAATGGAGTATTGTAAGCTCACTGGTAACCGATCAGTCAGCTGCATGTGTTTTTGTATAGAAAGGAAGCATAAAAATAGACCATGAAGTAACATTTCGGAATGAACAAATTATTTAAAATTAAACATTCTTTTCGAACAGATAAAAATATTCCATTTATTACCATAAGAGAATCTATGTTCCCACCAAGTTTGTGTTAAATACTCCGTATTTCTCTGTGGTGTTCTACAGCGCATATTATATCGTATGTCTGTAACAAGCCACAGTTGGATGTTGAATTTTGGGGGCAACATCAACTACATTCGGGCAGGAAATCATTGGCGCTCCACTTTATTTCCGGAAATGTAATGTACTCCTGCTTTTATCACTTTGGATTCTAGTTTCTGGTTAGACATGCACATTTATGCTGCCACTTTGTATGTGATAATTTCAAAATGCCAATATTCCTTTACGAGGTGAAGTTATGAATGAAACATTTTTTCTCATGGTTGTCCAAAGCTAATGTCGGTTCTCTGCGAGATTCGCTTTTTTTTGACACATTTATGACTGTCCCTACGACACATGTTCTTGTCTTCTTCTTGCATGGAAACCCGACCTATCCAGCAAACTTGTTAAGTGCGAGTGTACAAGTAATATAATAAAAAAGCTGCAGGCTACGTGCTTTCGCTAGCCATCATTGCCCTGTCAGTGCGCCTTTCAACCAATGAGTAGCCTAATCAAAAACACTTCGCAGGTGTCGCGTCCTCAGGAGACACACCAGGGGACTTATACTAAGTAATTAGTTTTTTTTTTGTTTTTAAGCTACGAAATATCTTAAAAACAAATAAAATTTTCGAGAAAGGCAACTTCGTATTCTAAGACATAATTCGTTACAGTACTGCGGGACTTTGGCAATGTTAGGGTTTTCGTTATCGAATGCAGTTTGGCAACACTATGCAACTGAACTTTACCTGTTTTATTAGACTTGATTTATAATGTATGAATTATTAAGCTTGAAAACGTAAGTAAACCAAAGCAGCCAAGCCTTAAAAAATATTTTGTTGGCTTTTTGTGTCTCTTATGCATTACTATTAAATAAATAATATATTCTAGGAAAAAAGTATAATTCGTTTGTCAAATGTGTCAAATTTGCTGACGACATCGTAATATTATATGACTCGGCTGGATGTGTGATGTATTACACATAAATATAATTTAATTTCTTTTACCCTGAGTTTAAATAGACTCGCATGAACACCGATAAGAGAGAACAAACAGAACTTTGGTTGTTACATGCACAAATATTTTTCTCAATGACCTTTTAGCTGTTTGGTTGCAAGCTACTAAAGTGTGCAGAATTTGGGCATCAGGAAAAATTAGTTAGGTTAGGATGTATGGCTGCTGGGTTCATGTTTACCAGGTGGGCGCCAGTCCTCGCTCAGTCAAGATCACGATGATGTGGGACGTGGGCCGTTGTCCCTAAAGTGGCCCCCTGATGCGCCAACATCCATTGCTGCTGTTCCATGATGGCTATTATCCAATTGTGTTGTCTAGTAGAGGATATCAGAGCTCCCTCTATATGGCCATCCACATTATGATGGGAATTGTTGCGGCCAGAAAAAATAAAAACGATGTAATTGCGCGATGATCATGTTTCATTTGCCATATTTCCTCATTTGAATCACAAACATTATTACACTCCACTCTAGTAAGGAGAACTCTCAAACAGGAAAAGATGCGAATGCCTACACATTACTTACGATTGAAACATAACACCCCAATTGTGAAATATAGAACTGGGTTGCTGAGTGGCCAGATCCCTGGGTGACAAAGCATTACATTGTTCTGGAATTATGTTATTAACTGTTGGTAAACTAAATGATGAGTTTATACATGATAATCCAGGAGGATGCGAACCATATGTCTACTAGGCTTTGAGGCAATGATGCCACTGCTCGGGGTATAGCGCGCAGCTCTCTCAGTTGTTGGCCATTCCCACATCATAATGAAAAACAGTTGATTAGAAATTCCTAATTAAATATAATGAAATGGCTGGTGGTTTGATACATGATAATGATGCGAAACATTGCGCGAACACTTACATTTTCCATTGAAATTAGTTTTAAGAAATATATAAAATATAAAAATTGCAAGACTTTTGCGGGCTGTGTGCAGCATAACTTATAATTAACGTGGACCGTGCCTTGGCCATTTACCATGTCATGCAAATTGAAACATCACAATGCACAGAAACACAACAAGAAGATGCCAGCGTAAATAAACCAATGACACTGTGTGCGGGTGTTCGTGTAGGGTGTGGTGTACAGCAGTGAAGAATATGTTTTTAATGCCCTTTTTAATCTATTAGGGCAGTGTAGGTGAGTGTATTGTGTTCATCTAGTATTTATTTTTATTATATATATTTGTTTCTGCAATGCAATTTCTGTTATTGTTTTGTATTTACCACACACACAACCAGTGCTCTAGGAGCAATACAGGACACCACGGGTCTGCCCGTGATATTGTTTTGATAATCAGTGCAAGGTTATGTACATTGTAAATGCCAGTGTTTGACAGCAGTCAAATGCTTAGAAAGCTGTAGGACTTTGCCACATGTTCGGGCAAGCCATTTGACGGAGTCCCAATGATCAGAAATGTGTATGAACCTGACCATTCGGCAGTGGTCCAGTGGTCAGAGTGATAAATGAAAAAAAATTGAGGAGTGGTGAAGTCTGGAGTGAGGTGATTGATTGGAATTAGTTGTTGTTACCCAGGGCGCCAGGCACTATCTAGATCTAGTGCCATGATGTTGTGGTAGAGAAGACTCTTCCTTCATTCAGGGTCGTCCGGCTGACAACCATTGGCAGCTATCCTTCTCCGGTGCTGCGTCACTTCTATACTAAATTCTGATTAAAATGGTACACGTTCTACACAGTGATTTATTAGGGCTATCCACTCACCCATATTACATTACAGGTCCTGTAAAACATTTGCAATAATACTTGGTTGAAAAGTTTAAACACACTTGCGATTGGGTGGGAAATTATAGGGGCCCGTACCCTGAAGCACCTTGCAGCTTACCTTAATAAAACACTTGTTCAAACATAGTGACATTTATTAGGCACTTGATCTACATTTCCTCTAAAGAAAACACTTTACATTTGCGAAGCTGGATTATAGCCGGTCGGCAGCAATAAAACAGATAAAAAGGTGCATAGGCCTGTGTGAAACCTAGTGGTGCATTGTGCTTCCCCATGCAATGAAAACACTGGGGAAAGTGAGAGGCGGTGTCCCGGGCTACTAACGAAAAAGTTACTGGTTTGAATAAAACAGTATATTGCAAGAAATGAGTGGTGCTAGAACAGAATGCCACCCGGGCGCGAACCAATTGTACATGCAACCTGCTGGCATTGCTGCTCAAGCACGCATGTGGAACTACTTTGTCACATGGCACTTTGCAAAATAAACTCTCTATCATTTAAAACTGTTCTTAAATGCTAAATAGACTTTGTGCATAACAATCAACATAATACCATTGAAAAACTTTCGGAATGAAGTGTGGATGAATACACATGGCGATGATATATTTATAAAAATATTGCAAACATACTGGATAATAACTCAATGGCATTTAAATAAGTTTGTGTGTGTCCCTTTGCTTGCCCGTGATATCTTGTCACCTCCCTTGCACTGCTATGTCTTTTTAGGAAATAAATGTACTGTGGTACTCTTTCCTGGTATCCATGCGCCTGGGTGCATGTGGTTGTTTGGCCACTGACCCTGTTCCGCTTTGCACTGCATTATCTGAAACACACTGCACTGCACTTGCATCTGTGTCGTGCCGGTCACCGACACGCTACCGCTCGTTGTAGAGTGTGGTTCTCTGCTACGGTTGCTGGGGATGGTGGGTAAATGGTCGAAAGGGTGAGGGACCTCGGAACACGTCAAATGCCCCTACCCCCCTTTTGAGACAGTTTGCAGCTGTGATGTTGTCATTTGCAGCAGGTACACTGCCTCCTGACCTGCCGCCATGGACGCAGCTGTTAGGGGCACCTAGGTGCCTCCCCGTGTTGTGCCGTTGACGACTGCTGCAGCCGATCCCTGTTGACTGTCACCTTCTCCCTTGGCGGCCTGCGAGCTGTCGGAACACCCCTGCAAGTTGTGCACGTTGCTGGTGGACATCTCCACCTCCATGACTAACGCAGGACATACGAACCAGCCGATTCGTCACAATCGTCGTCGCTACTGTAGTTGCTTCTCCTGTTTCCTCGTTGCACTTCCCTTGCTCTTGCTCGTCTCTCTTCTCCTCTCTTTGCTCTCCATGCTAATTTGCTCTCCTCCTCTCACATGCATTGTTTCACTTCTTCCCAGGTGCATCGCGACATCGGGCATGGTACAATCCTCTCGTACCTCCTCTCTCAGAAATACAGGCACCGGTTGTGGTGCTGTTGCTTGAATGGTGCTGCTGGTAGGCGTTGCGCCATCAAACATGTTTGGGCAGTACCTTCGGATGAGCTCCCCTGGTCTCCAATATGCTGGCCATCGTCAGGCTCACTGCATCCATTGCTGCTGGTTCTGTTGGAGATGCTGTGGTGTTTTGTGGCCTGTTCTCAGGTGCCGCTCTCTCTTGTATATCGACCTCCACTACTGTCGCGCCATTCCCCTTGCTGTGTGACACATAGTTCCAGGGCATGTTTGACTCTGCAATGTCCGGAGTCGGCTGAACTTGCATCACTCGTGGTAGGCCTCCTGTGGGAGGTGCCAGAAAAACCTTCCTCCTTACTTGCTCTGTCCCGGAGCTCAGCATGCTGTTCGTCATTGTGGGTCTGTGAGGTGCCGGGTCATTTTCTCTTATGATGTCTTCTGAAATGAGACGTATGTCGTTCTGGTGCACTCTCACTAGTTTTCGACCCACTCGAACTATGTACGTGGTAGGCCCAATACTTCTCATAATTACATGCAAACCGCTCCATTTTGTGGCCAGGCTCGCATAGAAGTTCTGCCGGGCAGCTGAGTGGGTGTGTTCGTAGATACACTTGCTGTGGACGCAGGAGCACGGACATGGAATCATGGATGCACGGACGTGGATGCACTGTGAAATTGATGGTTCAGCATAGCTGTCCTGCATGGCATGGCATAGGGGTCAACGTATGGTGGGAGCACAGCTGACCGCCGGCATGCAGTGAGAGGGTAAAACAGGAGGTGATCCTCTAGTTTCTCCTTCTCACAGTTAGTTCCCTCCTTCTGCTCCTCCTCACGACGATGGTGTGACATGGAGGGAGAGGTGTGGTGTTTGCACACTCAACCTCATGTGGCGTGGCTGATGTCAGGGTACCCCAAAATGGCTGCTCTGATAGCAATATGCTCGCATTCCTGCGGCAACGCAGGCACTCACTGCTTTCCCCATACTTTTCTGCTCTGACCACGTCCTCGCATTTCCGACATCTTGCAGATGTCTGGAAGGAATGCCAATACTGTTAGCGTCCAGTGGTTCTGTTTTTGTTGCCTTCCTCGCTGTGGGTAGTGGGAAATCTGCAGAAAAAACGTTCAGTGAGAAAATTGAAAATTTGTGAAAAATTGAGGATAATTTTTGCAGAAAGATTTTGTGAATATTTGAAGCTCAGGATTTTATGGCGACATTTGACAGCAGTCAAATGCTCAGAAAGCTGTAGGACTTGGCCACACATTCGGGCAAGCCATTTGACTAATTCTAATGCTCAGAAAGATGAATGAAACTAACCATCCGGCAGTGGTTTAGTTGGCAGAGTGATAAATGAAAAAATTGATTGGTGAAGTCTGGAGCGAGGTGATTGATTGGAATTAGGTGTTTTTACCTGGGACCCAGGCATTATCCAGACCCAGTGCCATGATATAGTGGTAGAGAAGACTCTTACTTCACTCAAGGTTATCTGGCCAACGACCATTGGCTGCTATTCTTCTCTGGTGCTGTGTGAGTCATATGCTGAATTCTGATTAAAATGGTACGTGTCCTACATGGTGAATTATTAGGGCTATCCACATCCCATACAATGTTACACAGTCTTGTAAAACACTTGGAACCATACTTGGTTGAAAAGTTCAAACACACATGCTATTGGGCAGGAGTTTTTAAGGCCCCACACCCTGACGCGCCTTGCGGCTTACCTTAATAAGACACTCGTGCAAACACAGTAGTGTTTATTAGGTACTTGATCTAAATTTTCTCTAGGGAAAACACTTTACATTTGTGAAGCCAGACTATAATCTGTCGGCAGTGGTTAAAACACATAAAAAGGCCTGAAGGTCTGTGCATTACTTAGTGCTGCATTATGCTTCCCTAGGCAATGAAAATACTAGGGAAGGTGAGAGGCGGTGTGCCGGGCTACTAAAAAAAAAAGGTTCTCATTGTATTAAAACAGTATATTGCAATGAAATGAACAGTGTTAGAAGTGAATGCCATTTGGCTGCAAACCGATGGTACACGCGACCTTCCTCTCAAAATCATCGGCGCCTACTTAAGTTCCAACATGTTGTGCATACCAGGCAAAACAACTCTTTCAATCAATTATCACGTTTATATTTTTAAATACCTATACACACAACACACTCTTAACCTAAATACAGTTTATGCACCCACTATGAAAATGACATAGCTGAATACACGTAACACTTAAGAAAAATAATAAAGAGCACACATCAGTTTATAACATGCATTGATTCTAATTTAAAGAATGTGACAAAAAGGAAATAATACAAAACATAAAGTAATACACAATAATTTACACATGCATTTATAACACCACCAATGTGGTCGAGGCAGTAAAGGGAACATACAATTGACATACTGTTGTCTTCTAGTCGCTGTTCGGCACACATGGGTGTTTAGCATTGCTGACATGGTGAACAGACTTGGTTGAGAAGTGTGGCATACGTTAAACGCCTCCTCCTTTTTCAAGCTGTTCTCTCGTCGAAGTTTCATCCCCATGTCGTACAGCACGACACTGGTGCTCGAAGTTCTTTTTGTGGATGCAAATTATATCTTCGTGTCGGCTGCTGGAGACGTGTTGGCTTGGGCTGTTGTTTTTATGTTTATGTCAGTAGTGTAGTGACGGCTGCGATTGTCTTTGGTTAATGTGTGCAAGCTGTGCACGTTGCATGCCGAAGGGGACGAGTACACTTGGAGCGGCAGAGAGGGGAGGAATGCTTCTCTGTTCCCGACTCATCACTTCTACTACTGCTTACGATGTGAAGGAGACGGCATCGACTCGGAGTGTAGGCATCCATTACATGTCTTGTTTGCATATCCCCTTGCCTATTCGTCGATCGGGGCGATGGTGCTGATTCTGCTGCTGCTGTTGACACAGAAGTAGTTGAGTGTCTTATGGGCATCATGATGCCATCAGGCAAGGCCGGCACATGGCGTTCCTGGCTGTCCTCAGGTGCCCCTCCCCCTGGCTCGTCCCTCCTGACGTCATAATTCACTGGTAGTTCTATTCTGTGTGGCAGTAGAGCATCGGCAGATGTGCTGTCACTTGTCGGTGCCCCTGTAGATGTGGATGCATTGGGTGTCCCGGTGGTGGGCATGGCTGATGTGGTGGTGTTTTTAGGATTGTTTGCCACAATGTTGTTGTTTGGTGGAAGTTGGTTGACCAGCTCTGCATATGTTTTCATCGGGTACGGATTTCTCGGCGCTGTTCATCGCGATGCCAATGCTTGCAAGGAAGACTGCTGTGCGTCGTGGGTTCAAACGTATTTTGTAACGTGTGTCTCCCATAACTTGCGTGATGCTGTGTGGTCCGGTCCATTTCTCTGCAAATTCAGTTCAAAAACCTTTTTGCCCAGTTGATTGTGGGTGTGAGTGAAAGTACACATGCTGACCATTATGGGGGGAGGGGGGACCTGTAGTGTCTGGTGGCCAGCAGGCTACGTAGAAGCATTGTTGCTCCCTTACTTCTCACATTGCACACACCTCCTTTATTCCAGGCTTACTCCCTCCTCACTGCTGTTGTCTTGCTTCCTTAATCCGTTCGTGAACTCTGCCAGATGGAGGTGGTCACAGCCCTGGAATAACTGTGCTGGGACTTTTCCTGTCGCCTCGATTGTCCTCATTCGCAATGTAAACAAGTTTACTGGCAGCTGTTCAGCCCAGAAATTATGCTGATCGCCCACATGCAAACACATTTGTGTTTTCAGCTCTTGAGTTCTGCATTTGGTGGTGTTGGCATGCAAATTATAATTGGCTGTGGTGTGGTGACACACTACCCATTTTGTACAAAATTATCTCCACACTCTTCTGGTGAATTGGGTCAGAATATCTGTCAACAGAATCCTGGGTTACCCCCAGTGGGAGAAGAATTAATTTTGCAGTGCCTTTCCCACTGTCTGGCTCATGCACTCGACACTGGATAGGCTTCTGTCCAGCGGGAAAAGAGATCAGTGGCCACAACAATGAACCTTTTCCCCATTGCCGTGCATAGTTAGGAGCCCATCAGGTCCAGTGCTACAGTCTCAAATAGCACTGTTGGTAAGCATGGTTGCTGTTGCTGGTTGTCATCAGTACTACTGCTTTTGTATATGTTACACACCACGTATTCGCGAACGAATTGTCGCATGTGCGTAGAAATGTGCAGGCAATGAAAAGAGTGGAGGATGTTGCAATTTGTTTGTGCAGTTTCTGGGTGACTGGTGAGGTTGTTTGAGTGTGTGTAGTTTAAAAGAGTTTTGTGGGCTGCAATCAGTACAAACACATGCCACTTCTCACAGTTTATGTCTGTGCTGGACTCTACACGACTGTCAAATACACACCATCTTTCCTTTGTCTACTCCCCACAACTGTCTCCATTTCAAAGCGATTGGACACTCTGTTTTTCCACTACAAAGGCATATATCTGATCGAACTGTGGTGCAGCTGGTAGCACTGTGATATTTGAGCACTGGACGTTTGCTGCTGTGGCGATGTTGACATGCTGCTGTTGGATGGGAAGGAGGGGGGTGGAATGTTTTACCACTCCTCATCATCCTGTGCTACGGTGTTACATGACCAGCAGGAGAGATGGTCCGCAGCTGATTATCTTCCCTGGCCACGAGGTGTACTTCAGAGTCATATGATTGATGTAGCAATGCTCAGCATGTTAATTTGCTGTGGCTTTCTTTCATAGAATGCAGCCAAAGCAGGCAGTGATGGACTGTGCAGAGTGTGAAGTGCTGGTATTCCAGGAGTTGTTGGTACTTCTTAAAACTGTACACTACTGCCAGACATTCTCTCTCGTTGATGTCATATCGTTGCTCTACTGGGCCGAATTTAGCACTATCGAAGTCCATGTTGTGATGCATCCCGTCGTCTGCTAACTGGAATAGCACTACACCCAGTCCCTTCTCGCTTGCATCGGTTTGCACATATAAATGCCATACAGGGTCGTACCTGGTAAGTGATGTACACTGTTTGTATGCACTCTTTATGTGTTGAAAACTGGCCCATTGCTCGGCTTACCATTTAAAGCAGATGTTGAGTGACATGAGCATGGTGGGCGGTGCAGTGATGAGGGCAAACTCTAAGTTGTATTCCCGCACCCAGTTCACAAGGTTGAACACTTCCTGACCTGTTTACGAGTCATGAGTGTCAGATACTCCTCTATCAGCTGCAGTTGATCTGATGTTGGTCTGTTTCCGTTTACATCCACGATATGCCCAAGGAACAGAATACTTGGCATAGCAACATGACACTTGTTATTCGCACATGTTAGTCTGTTTATGGCCAGGCGTTCGAGCACTATTGAGAGCCGATGAATTTGATCAGCCCAACGACTCTGACCAGAGAATAACATTAATGCAATGTTCACTGTTTCACTCGATTCCTACAGTCTGAAACTTGACTGAGTCTGGTCGCAGCTAAGTTGTGCACTGATAAATCGTGGTGCTGCGGTGCTGAAACATTGACATCGAGTAACATTACCATTTCAATGAATTCACTTTCTGTGGTTTGGATTGCTTGGGCCAGTGCAGTGTGGTTCTCTGCATGTGCGAATCCAGCCACTAACTCGAGAATGCCTTTAAGTGACAAGTCTGGATGGTGGGCTCTCACTAGACTGGTCTTCTGCGTTGCGAAGTTATAGAGAGACTATTTTTCCCTGTTCCTCTAAAACGACTTGGCTTCTGGCTCTCAATAACCTGTTGCAAATCTAATGGTGAAGCTGTGGCTGAATTTTTCCCACATCATATTGGGTCATGCCTCGCCACCAAGCTCTGGAATCACCGAAAAATCTCTCACCTATGCAATTGACCTAGTCAGTCTTCCCGGTCCACTTCGTAGTGGTGAAGGCGATTCTCGCAATCTTGTCTGAAAGCGATTGGGTCTTCGTTTGTTGTCCCTGAATACATTGGAAATAACTGGAACTTTGTTGGTGTACGATATTGCGGTTCTGGATCACGAATTTTATGACCGTGCCTACTCCTAAAATCGTTTGGTATTTCTTGTAGAAGCGAAGTTGAATATGCGAGTAGCATCTCGGCATATGCTCCACTCACAATGGCAATGGTGGGTAAGCACGACACTGTGAGCTGTAACACATCACTTTTCTCTTTGGCAATTTTGCCAAAAATGTTGCCATACATATACACTTCTGGCTGTTTGTATGTTTCAGTTGGCTGTTGAATGTGCTGAATTTCTGCTGTCTGTCCCATTTGAGTGTTTCTCCACTGATTTCTGCTCTGGTACATTGAGTCCTGAAAACAACGAACACATAGGATACAATTCTTGTTTCGTAATATCTCATGTTCATATAAGATTATACACCAGTCGTGGTAAAGTCGGAAGCACTGTCCACAAACTTAGTTGGCTGGTTCATGTCAATCATATTGTGTGGTATTGGTACATTTTATCAATATGTTGCGGAATTGTGATGATAACTGTTTAATGTCCGGTTCGATGGGTGTGCATGCACAAAGTGTTGGCAGGCAAACTGGGTTTATTAATCCTTTAATTTTCACTGACCGCAAACATAGTGTGCAAACTTCCTTGTGGCTTACCGAAATTGTCCGTGCTAATAGGTCACCACTGATTTCCAGATTTGTGTTGTTTCACTACTGCTGCATTCATCGGATGGCAGCGGGTTCGCGGCAGACACTCTCATATTCTCTGGGTAAGTCGTTTAACGGCTGGTTTGGATGCAGTGTGCGTCGCAGAAACTTCGCACACTAGGTTAATGGCTCACCATTTGTTGTCTTCCAGTCCCAATGTTCACGGCAGTGAACACGGCTTGGTAGCTGTGATGATGCCAGTCTTCCAGTTTCTTTACATCCTGAGCCACGTGGTATCTGAGTCCATGGCTGCCACCCTTGTGGCATGACGTGAGGAGGGGTGTTCCTTGCGGGCATGATGCGACACAAGTGGAGGGGTTTTAGGTGGTCTCTACCTTTCATGCGATGAAGCACACCAAAATGACGGCACTGGCAGATGTGATGGCTTTCGTAGCTGTTCCATGATGGCGACTTTTCCGACGTGCTTCACAATGGCGATTTTCTTGGCACCACAACTGTTGCTGTAATTTTGCTGATTTTTTCCTTGGCTGTTGAAGTCCGGAATTCTTCCTGAAGCAATGAATGTTTTAGTGTAAGGCGGGTCACGATAAGTGAGCACTTTTGAAATCAACATCAGAAAAAAGTCGCTGCCCCTGCCTGCATATACTATAACAGACACACTAAGTGATATGCATCCAGTAAAGATGCTAATGATAGATAGAAAGTAATTCCATATTTTCACATCAAATAAAAAGTGTTAAGGTAACTATTTGTGTTAACATAAATTAGGCCTATTTATTTCGCTTTCTGTTTAATGCGTCGAAGTGTAAAAACGAGCAGATTTGTTAAGTATTTACTTTTCTAACAATTTCACAGATTCATTTGATCGATGCATTAATAAAGTGATGAGGCATGTGGCAATGTAAATTTTATATAATGCGGAACAATATGTAATGTACACATGAGTAGATCTTGAGCAGGGCTCTCAAAAGTGCTCATTATTGTGAACATCCTATAGCTGCCGGACTATTAAAATGTAGACCAATGTAACTGTTAACTGAAAATACTTTTGTGGTACGTAACATGTTAAATCAAAATCATTATTTACATTCTTTTTCTTTCCACAAAAAAAAGCCATTATGGCACTTTGGCGAATGTTTTTTATTTCCTCTTTCAGATTGTTGTATTTAAAGAAAAAAAAACATTATTTCAGTAATATCTGCCATTGCTTTTCATTTTTTTGTTGTTTCAAATTGCAGTAGCCTATGAGTTGCTGTTCTATTTTCTTGTTAAAACAATAATAGTTTTTATTGCTATATCATATCATCTGGTCTTTTATGTAAGGCAAAGTGCTAGCATGGAATTACATTTGCATTTTAAAAATTGACTGAAAGTTACCAGTTATTACTTAAGATTAGTTTTTATTTTGGCATATTTCTAGAGTACATAAGTGTGAACATTTGTTCCCCCACTACTCTAGAGCTGTGTTCTAATTCCACACACACACACACACTCTCTCTCTCTCTCTTTCTCTCTCTCTCTCTCTCTCCACACTCTCTGTTAAAGGCTGCTCATAATAAAGTGAGCACTTTTGAAATCAACCTTAGATAAAAGTCACTGGCCCTACCTGCATATAATTTTAACGTTCGCACTGAGTGACATGCACTCAGTAATGTTGGTAACGATGGATGGAAGGTAGTTCGTTTTCTCAACGTCAAATAAAAAAATGTTAGGTAACCATTTGTAATAATTTAAATTATTTCTTACGATTTCGGTTTTTTAATGCACCGAAATGTAAAAATGAGCAGATTTGTAAAATATTTACTTTTTTATTAATTCCTCAGTTTCACTTGATCGACGCATATACAAAGTGATAAGGCCCATGGAAATGTTAATTTTACATTAGGGGGATATATACAAGGTGCACACAGGTAGATCTTATGCATGGATTCAAAAGTGCTGATTTTACATGAACGACTATAATTACCTTGGTCCCTTCAGCACCAAGTTCTATGCATTCCATTGATCCCTTATTGAGGAAGTGGATTATAATTTCAATACCCATTCTTTATTTTGATTATTATTCCATGAAGCGACAGAGGAATCAATTTAACTAAACACATTTTCTTATGTTGTATTGGTTTCTTGATAACACAGAGTATCAGCAATGACAGGAAAAGCTAGCGTATTGGTTTTTGTTTTAAACAGTGCTTAGCAAATGACAGGATAGCCTGCAAAATTAATAAACTTATAGTGTAGAGCATATGTAGAATACATCGCTCTTGGCTCTAGTCAAATGGGATATTCAAGGTGCATTCATGCCTTGCAAATTTGGTGGTGCAATTCAGGGACACACAGCCAGGCAAGGGCTCTTAGCTCGTAATTAGAACACACATCAAGTTAATTTAAACAAACATGTTACTTTGTGAATGAACACTGAAATAAGGTGAACATTTTTTCTTTTAACAGTACCTACTCATGATTTTTTTTTTTTGTAAAATACTGCTTTGTAGGTATGAGTATTTGAAAATAATATATATTTACTTCAGTGTAAATACACTTTTTCAGAAGGGGGACCTTTTAGTGAGGATGGCAATAAATTGTAGTTTTGGCATTTTTTTTTATATAAAGGATTCCATTATATTTTTAAAACTTTTACTTCATAATTTACCTGATCTTTGCAACTATCCTTACTATGGGGAATTTTTGGCTATAATTTAAGCTTAATTCAAAAACGAAATGTCGGGGCATTACTGAGCAATTCCTGCACTTCTCAAGTATGCTATTTTCTATTTTTTATCTTATTTTAGGTACACTAATAATTGGGTGGCATATTTTGACTCGATTCCAAGTACATTCTTTGGACAAAAACATAAAATTAACTGTAGTTGCTATGAAAACTTGTCAACTGGAAAGGAAGACTTTAGGTAATTTAATGGGTTATAGGTTATCTTTAAAAAACACTTTCTATTAAAGTTAAGTCGCAATATTACAACACAACTCTTGCATTATGGAAATTTATTCTTGTCCCAATGTCACTTATAAACACATCACAGTTTGAAAAGTAAAAAAACACGAAATTCTGCTAATTGCTATTACAACTTTTTTTGTCACTTGCTAGCCTGCATGTATTCATTCGGAATAAACACGATCGTTTATGTTAAATCGGAATATTATACCACACAAATCATTCCATTACGCAAATTTTATCTTCTTTTACTTGTCACGCAAATATTAATATAATTTGTTCAATAAAAGGCGATATTGTGTTAATTACAACTCATTTGACACTTTCTAGCCTATGTAGTGTGTTTGCATTTGGAATAAACACGATTGTTTTTGTTAAATTGGAAAAATGTTACACAAAAATCATTGCATTACACTAATTTAATCTTCTTTTAATTGTCACGCCAAAATTATTACAATTTAAGAAATATAAAACATGAAATTACAATAATATTTACATGTATGACACTTGCAGTGCATTTATTCTTATGTGAGAAAAACCCGACTGTTTTTGGTCATGCTTCCACTATTACTATTTCTACTCGAGATTTACTTAGCGTACGCAAAAACTACGGTGAATGTCTAGACCTATTTTTTTGATCATGGTCTCCTCCCTACTTATGGCCAATAATCGTCTCAGGAAGTAGCACAATCGAAATATAACATTAAATTTATTTACTAACATGTGACATTTTATCACACCTAAAATTTCTAAAATAGAAACCTTTGTTAAAACGGCTTATTACACACAATATACATTTATTTCCCTGTCATTATACAGCATTAATAGAATCTATACTTACACAAAATTAACTTCCATAGATACTGACAAAATTGTTGGCGACTTATTTATTTTGCAGAAAACGGAAAATTTTCACTGCTTAACAGTTTGTTTATCAAAACAAGAAGACTTCAACAGAACACCAACAGACCTATAAGATAATTATACTCTTTTATAATTATCTTTCTAAAAATCATCATTGATAAAAATTGGACTCGTTTTTTGAATAGTTTATAAATTAAAAATTTCTTAAACATATACTTCAGAACTTACAGCAAATTAATAAAACGTTAAATCTTCCGAATTATACAATTTTATAGAGAAAATTACACCATCTCTAGTTGGATACAGGTAAAAAAAAAATGAGACAAGTACTCAAGGTTAAGTACACGTACATGACAAAATTACATAAGAAAAAACTACTTGTTGAAACTGAATACCGAAGTTTTGTCACATGGGAAAACATACATTATGCCCGAAATAAATATACAATCAAACAACAGAACATAAACAAAAGGCCATGGGTTCAGAGGCTCAACCAAATAATTGACACACAAATACAAAAAAAAAAGGTTCCCCTACTTCTCAATATATGGTACTCCAGAAAAAAAATTGGTGGCGAAACTTAATCGCAACACATGCAAATTACCAAAACTTAAATTAAGTTTAGAAAAATGATTAAAACAAGTTAAAAATTAAGGATAGTGATAGTAAAATTTAAATTTTAAAAGGACAAAGATTAAAACATAATTAAAAAAGCAAATAGCAAATTCGCCCAAATGTGAGGCTACTAAAGCATAATATAATCTTAGTTTGCTTTAAGATTCTTGGTAAACATTTTAAGTTTTCAAAAATACGATGTATAAGATGTGATGCGTTTAAGCCGGTACCTTAGTTAAGAGCCATCAATTAAATTTATTCCAGAAAGTAGTCAAATGTAAATATTGACATTTTGATGGTGTTAGTACGAAGTGGCATGCTTGAACCTAGCAGAACGAAATTACTGATATATTTTAATTGTTAATATTAATATGAGGTTGACAGCACCTAGCCCTCAGGCCATTCACCACATCGTGCTAGCAGAGGTCAAGAATGCAAAACATCATCACAGTGGAGCACTTGAGTCGACGAACCAGTGCCATGTGTGTGTTATGTGTGAAGTGCAATGGTGTGTAGAAGATGTAATTAGGGTTATGTTAGATGTTACGAAGTGTGCAGTGTGTGTTTATTTTTGTGTGTGTATTTCATCATACTACAATGCCACAAGTGTTAGTGTATAAGTGTCAAATGTTCTCATGCTATGTAAGTGTCAGTTTTCCGAATCACGCATTAGTGTGCCCAATAAATGAGAATTTAGGTTACCATGCAAGCAGGTACATACTTGTACGAATTGCAGTGTCCATGTGTCAGACCGAGTGCTACATGATTTTGTTTACTTTAAGTATTTAGATTTTGAGGGTCAATGTGTTTAATTTTTACATGTTTCCATGTTGCATAAGTACGAGACAAATTGTCTTTTAATATCTTATTATTATTGTTTTAGTGTATTTGAGTATAATCTTGTGTTTACATAATTATTGTGTAGTTGACTGCTTGTGCGCTAGAGGTGCGATTTTGTGCACTTACTTGAACAGCCACAGCAGTGTGGTCTGGTCAAGTGTGTATTTATTTTTATTTTTCAATATATGCTTTTACAGCTTGTTGTTAACAGTTTATTGATATGTACATTTCATTGGAATTGTAGAGACTATTTCGTTTCATTAGTTTTATTTCACTTTATGTAAAATGATGTCACGTGATGTTGGCCGGGAGCATTGGCCAGTCCGCGGCCTCTGCGCCAAACACACAGTAGTAGTATCTTAGATCTCATGGCAGTACTACCATGCTGTAGTGCTCCGGGCACTTCATCTTTGTTTGATAATCATAATGTAATTCCGATTAATTAATGTTAGTCTACCAGAAACCCTTCATTATTCCTCGCCCGGAGTACATGGTCTCGCACCCTCGACTCGTCTTTTGCATGGTCGAGGCATACTATGCAAATTAAGCTCATAGGCCCTACATCTGTATAAGAGCCTGCCTGGCTAAAATGGCAGTATGTAATCTTCAGTGCCCTGATGGGGAAGAACTTGTAATAAATATATACTGGTGAGATACCAACATTTAATTATGATTAACAGCTTATCAGTTAGTTAACTTAACCTTTTCTTGTAACTTTACATTGACCACATGTTTTTAATAATGGCATTGGGTAGCCAAAATAACCCTTCGGGAGTGAGCGAGCATATCGGAAACCGACAACCCTGACTAAATGAGGCGATCTGGAGTTTAGTTTACGACTGTGAGAAATGTACTTTCAACTTATAACATCCATCAAGACATGGACATGGGGTAGGCCAACGGTCGTCTGCCATCACGACCCAAGAGGAGGTGTCTCTAGCAAGTATAACATGCTCACACCGCAGGCTGGCACCATTAACCCTGGCATGTAGCATTTTCAATCCACCATACCTCATTTCCCCCATGGTCCACCTTGCCACACATCAAATATGTGATTGATGTAATTCAAATTAATATTGAGGATTTTATTTAAATTTAAACACCTGCATTATTAGATGGATTTCTTAATTTTTGTTTATAAAAATTACTGAGAAGTAATTTTTACAGCAGGTCTAAGGTGTCGATCAATATGTATTTCATGCAGTTTTATGTTCCGTATCATTCATTTAATGTTTTCTGGCGAGGGATTTTGTAGTTGGTATGACGTGCGCAATGAGGTGTCGCCGATGCCAAACCACATCTTCATTCTTGGTTCAACGGGCATCAGGGTAGGTAGCGACGAAGAAGCTCAGAGGTGAAGCAACTAATCAGTAACTGCTATTGACTTATAATTCTGGTACCTTTTTCGATAATTCGTGCACCTCTGAGTATACCACCCTCTGGAGCAGACTCGCTGCCCCTCCGGTTTATTTTGCTTTTTAATATCTTTCAGGCTTAGGGAATTTCACTGCTTTAGCCAGTGTGGGGCTTCATGCCGAATGCCCACTCATTAGTGACTTCAATCGTGTACCATCTCATGTACTTTCTAAAAATCATTGATTTTATTGAACTAAAACGACTCCACCTGCATTATTCTCGCTTGCGAGGCTAGTATTAAAATATGTGCCAGCATAATTTTTTTTCATAAACCATTGTGCAAACCATGTGTTCAGAGTAGTCACATGTCTATCTTTGACGTCGAGTGTTTCAGTATCGGTAAGGTATGCTGAGGAGCCTATATATCCCAGCATTTGTGCTATCTACATAAGTAGAAATTATTAAGTGTGATCAGTAACAGTGTGTTGGGGAGGTGGAATATCTCAGTCCAAGGGCATTTATGTTTGGTAAATTGTGTTCACTTCTTGAACTACTACCAAAAGTAGAAGTCAGGCAGTACAGGGTCAATAGCCCGGAATTTTCGACCATGGCCCATTTTTATTGGAGTCATTACCTTTTCCGGTGTGTCGTGCATTTTAGTTTTACAATTTTTTTAAATTAGTCACCCGACAATATTAAATATTTTAAATTGAAATTTAACTTATTTAAACACATACGATAGTAAAATATAATTTAAAATATACAATACTCTTCATTAACCTTCGTAGTTTACTTCATAATTTATAATACTTCTACAGTATTTACATCATAAAAACAAAATCATTAAATATATAAAATCGTTAAAACATCAAACACATCAAAAATATATTTATAAATCCGAAGAGTCTTGTGTTAACCCGAGTGGATTCCACTCGGAGGTTATCTGGCGCCCATCAAATAATTACTGGTTGTACTCATGGCCCTGTGTCAAATCCATTATTGCTGATTCGGCACACCCGTACTTGGGCTCCACACACGCTGATCACTACTAGGCATCAAATGGCACCCATTTCGTGTGTCTAAACGCCATGGCCACATGGGTGACCAAGCATGCAACGACCAATTTACCTTGTTGACGAACGTGGAGAGCGAGGAGGCAGATACCACTGGCATTCCGGGAACGGCAAGAGAAGAGCGAGTGAACAGTGAACTAGAAACTTTGGAAACTACATTCAACATTGACATATCGGACAACCAAACAACATATTGGTGCCATGACCTGCTATGCCCAAGTCAGTAAACATTCTTATTAATATATCAACTGTGTGATAACCGTTATCATAAGGAGTGTTTGAATGGAAACGAGTTTCAAACAATTAAAGGACTAACGTTTTCTTGTAAGCATTGCAGTATACAAACCTTATCCCACAAGCAGGTCACGTATAATTGGGACATATCCTTTCGTGGGTTGCAAAGAATAAACATGTGCGACTGTAACGGATGTATGGGGAATGCTGACGGAAGCATAAGCAGCTGTGACATATGCAACACTAGGGTCCACCCACAGTGTCAAACGGAGACAGAACGACAGACAAACAGTGAGGAAAAGTTCAAGTGTGGAGACTGCATGGTCAATGAGGAAGCCACACCTGTTGAAGTACCCGACGTTAAGAACACGTCCGCGGTACTGCCCAGGGCGATAGTACCCGAGTCACAGCCACTGCCTGTAACTACCCTCCAGTACCAATCTTTGCCGCCAATACATAGTACTCCTATGTTCCGCACCTGCAACCATTTTATTCCCCACCTATATACACTCCACATTTTACAGCAGAATTGGAACCAAACAGAACCAGTTTCCTACCTCAATGCCTTTTCCAAATTTACCGACATATGTAAACAGAGCCATGATGGCTATGCCCAGTGTTACCAATCGCACTGATGTAACATGTCGACCAACGACTATGAGGTTCCAGACACTGCCAACCTTTTCTGTCCAACTGAATGTGGATCCACCCACCTTTGTACAAGACTGTAAGATGCACCTGCAGAGGTACGGGTTGTTGGAAGATGACTGGCCCGGATGTGTTGGAAAGCAGTTCGCTATGCACAGCAATGGTGGCGATCGATGAATCATTACAGACTCAATTGGGGAGAGTTCATTCATGTATTTCAGTGCTATCTCCACAAAAGCAGTACATGTGGAGCAGTGAACAGGAAACCGCCTTTTTGCAGATTAGAGAAAAATTCCGAGAATGTCCCGCTCTAGCATGGTACAATCCAGCAAGACACCTTTACCTGTAGACCGATGCCAGCCAGGAGGGTCTGGGTGCCATGGTCTACTAGTATGACGACACAGCTTAGAGAATGTTAATCGACTTTGTGAGTGCAAAATTGGGAAGTACCAAATGCAGATATGACATTAATGAAAGAGAATGTTTCGCTGTGATATGGGCGGTACGGAAGTATAGGCCATGTGTAGAATATCGCAGGTTCACGTTGCGAACCGATAATCACTGCCTAGTATGGCTCAACAACATGCAGAAAGCCAGGAGCAAACTTACAAGATGGGCACTTTTGCTGCAAACTTAAGAATTTGCTATCGAACACATACTGGGAAAGGAGAAAGAACTAGTGGACATGTTGTCACGGATGCCACAAGCGAAAGTAACGGTCTCAGACAATGTTCAATTGGAGGAGGTTACTACAGAACCAGTTATAGAGGCAAATATAAACAGGATAATGGTAAGAGAGAATTACCAACTAGTAGCAGATTTATACAGCTATGTAGTGATAGCGCAGGAAACTTATGAGTTTGCGAGAGAGAAGAAAGAGTGATGTGAAAAAGAGCACATGGACGGATTTAGATGTGTATAAGGGCGTATTGAGACGTGTTCAACACAAGACGATACAAAACGGTGACTATGTACCACCTAGTCACACAGAAAAAGTGTTCAGACACGCTCATGGTAGCATAATGACAGGACATGTGGGAGCCAAGCAAGCAGTTAAAAACATTTAGGAAAAGTTTTTCTAGCCCTGTGTCACTAATTATGTCATAAACTGGGTACGCAGATGCCACAAATATAATTTGTTCAAATCCTGGAGGTCTGATGGAAATCAGCAAAAGCCAAGGCAGCCTAAACCACAATTTGAAACTGTCTGGTTAAATATCATGGGGCCTTATCTGAAGTCAGCTGGCAGAAGGCAATTCATATTAGTAGTAACATATAGCTTTTGGGATGTATCGAAGCTTACCTGGTAAACAGTGCTAGGACCGGGCAGATTGCGAAATGCAAGGTAACCAATTTTTTCACATACTCAGGATATCCGAGAGAGTTACTTACTGACAACTGATCCCAATTTACAGGGAAAAGATTGTGTGAACTTTATACGAGCTGGGCAGTGTGGCACATAAAAACTGCTATTTACCTCCCCCCTCGGGAACCCCACAGAGAGGCACAGCCAGGTGTTGAAAGCGCAACTCCATCTCCATGTGGGTGAGCACCATAACAGCCGGTCCGAACACCTGCTCGCCGCACTCTTCACGCTCAAGCAAAGAGTAAATGCAGCGACTGGTCAAACCCTAGCACAAGTCCTGCTAGGCGGAAATATCACACTGCCGAGCAAGATAAATTGTCCGTGCGAGATAAAGAGCGAGAGTAGCGAAAGAAAAGCAAGCGGTGCACGAGATGAGAGGTGCAGGCACTGTTATAGCGAACAACGGGACCAGCAAGTGATATATGCGATACACTGGTTGCCAGAAACCAAACGACCATCAACAGCACTGACGGTATGACCGGTCGTATATGTCCGAGCTCATCCACAGTTTGCAGTCCGCAAGAACTTTTGCGAGGGACTGGCACAATGCTGGATGGGGCCTCACCGAGTGGTAAATACGTTGGTTCTGACTACATACCTGGTCAGGAGGGGCAGCAAGATGCTAAGGATCCACCATGACAACATTAGGACAGCGGCTTAGAGCGCTCCCGAGAACAATGGGGACGAGCCCCAAATCGACCAGGACAGCTACACTCAGGACGAGCACGGCAGGAGAAGTAGTGAAGCGTAAATTGGTCCAGGACCTGAAGGAGGGGTCAGATCAACTAGTGCAGGTGGGGTGTCCATGTTGAAAGACAAAGGAGTTCACCAGGAGTCTACGTCACACCAGCGCCGCAAACGAGCAGGTCGCCACATCTTGGAGGGACGGCGATGATGCAGGGATGAGGGGAGAACAAACTCCCGAAGTGTATATAGAGCGAGAGGTGCCGGAACCATCGGCCAAAAGCAAGGACCATCAGGAGCCCCATGATGGCAACGGTGCTGATGAGCCCACTGGTGACCATCCATCGACAGGAGGTGATGCAGTACCTTAAGAATGTATACCAGTAGAGAATGCAGGAGGTCCAGAACCACCCGATACAGAGGTACAGAAAGGGTTGAGCCCAGTAGCCGACGTCGGCAGGTCCGACAGGATGGGCTGTCAAGCCATACCGTCGAACAAGAAAAGCTGGAAACAGCACCAGTACTACCAGAAGAGGACAGGGAAGGGAAAGAACTAGATCCCACCCTAGCAACACAAACGTAAACCTGCAGGAAGAAAACGCACCAGAACTATGGGGCAGGACCCGACCTACTGGAATGCTATTACAGGGTCGCAACCATACACGACACGAGTGCAGCAGTGAAGAGAGTGGAGGGGAAGCAGTGAGGATAGCATGAGTGGCGTGTTCGCTAGTCCATTTCCTTTCCAATGTCCTTAGAGGCAAAGAGCACCTGCATGGTAATGTACTACCTGCGGTAATGCCACAGCGGTCAGGATAGCTTAGGATGGCACACAGCAGCCAAGGAACAAGAGACTGCCAGCACATAGGGAGGCCTACATGCTGCGTCTTCGCTACAGGGAGCAGAGGGGATGCTTCTGCTGCGAGTGAGTAACCAGCTTCAAATGGACTCGCAGGGGGAGCGGTGTGGCATACACAAATGGAAGCACTAGGTGTTAGCAGACCGGTGTGCAGAAGCAATACAAAACTGGCTCGTGGAAGTGATAGATTGGAATGACCACCGCCCACTCCGTGCAGGTACTCCCAGTGAACAGATGCATTGGCACCGAGACTGTCCGACCTGCCAACAACAACAAAATACAGGTTCGGGAAACCGAGTGCAGGGATAGGGACCACACCCCTATCACCGAAACAACATCACACAGCTACTTGGGTCAGATCTACCAGAACTCTGACAGTTTGTTATGCAACCCCATCAGTGTCAACACTATTTCCACTGTGGTATTAATCGACACTACAGCACCACACAATTTTACCAAAGAAAGATTAGAAGTTCAGAAGGAGTTTAATAAGTGCAAACCAACTGTCCAGCTTGCTATGATTGATGTTAATTGACACATCAACGGAACCAAAATGTTAACATCAAGTTGAATGACTTCAATTATACATTACCAGAAGAGTACCAAAGTGCTGTGCAAAACATCTTGAACGAGGTCAAGGACGTATTCTCATGCGGAGACCCGCTACACCGCACCAGCATCACAGAGCACCTAATACCAACGAATCATCAGGAGCTGCTGTATATATCAACGAGAGACGACTCCCATATTAACGGAGCAATAAGGATATGAGGGTTAGTGAAGTGTTGAGAGGATGTGATTGGACAAGTAAAGGTTAATGTGAGCTCTATAGTAATTTTGACACCCATAATAAACAGAATGTGGTTCCTTGTATGCATTTCAGTGCTGTCAAATTAATGGCTAACTATTTCAAAACCTAAAATTTCAAAGTAAACAATGCCGAACAAACACAATAACTCAACTACGGCTATGCGTAGGGACAGTCGAAACAACATGGCCACACCATCTACCAGAAGCCTTGGTTTGTTTACGAACACATGTTGCTGCTACAGGAAAAACCCCAGCCAAGATCCTATAGGGAAGGACCCTCATGTGCCCAGAAGAACTAGCCTGACCCAGCACTGTAACGTTAAACGAACACAGACAGGAAGGGCGAAGAGAAATGATGCAACATGTGCGAGAACAGCAGGACCACTATATTAAGTCATGGTTCCCTAAAATACAAAACCCACCTCATGAACTTGAGGTAGGAGAGCTTATTTACAAACATGAGCACCCACAATCGGCAGGAAATAAAATTTTTTGTGCAGGACTAGCAACTAAGTAGAGTGGGCCTTACCCTATCAATAGCAAACTAAGAAACACTACCTACACGGTAAGAATCAGTGCGAGGAGGGTTGTAAAATTACACTATGGTGACATGAGGGAGACAGGCGAAGGACTACATGACAATGTACAGCCCCCCTTCCCAAAATGAGTAAAGTTAAATAGTTAATTCCGGAGCTACATAAGTGGGGAACAGTGCTTCGATGCCCAGCATCATGATGCCCAAAAGGTATCAGCTGGAATAGGACGAAAACATGACTGCTGTCACTGCAACAACAACAACATCTATTGGTACATTGCCGCCATATACATTAATTTGCTCTCGACCAATGTCCAGTGTTTCGACACCCAATAGGGAGCACTTAGAATAATTGGAAGAAGTATGGGGTAAGCTACCGTCGTCTGCAGCACTGCTCACCCTCTCAGTAAGAACCACAAGTACTAGTGTGCCCAGAGCCCCGACAGACGATTCAACCCTGAGAGCATCTGCTACACCAACACCTTGCGCCCAGCTGCTCCAGACAGGCTCATTGCTAGCAACACAAGATGGTGGAGAGTCATCGAGCTGCCAATCAACCGTAAATCAGTGTGACATCACAGCCGAAACCAACACAACCAAACACAACTCTCATGATTGCACCTTGGCCTGGCACAAACACACCCAATAGGGAAAAGGTGTCGGACAGTGAAGAGGAACGTGAGGACACAGTGGGTAGCGCAGTGCCTTCGCTGTCTACTACCAACACAAACAACTCAACAAGGAACAGCAAAGCAGACTACGGCAGCGATGGGTACAGCAACGATGCTTCTGGCATTCCACCGTGTAAACCACTGTGCCGTCGGCGTATCCCTTTGAGGTACCGGTACTGCCAAGGCAGTACTACCAACCAACGGGAATGAGACATGATGCCACAACTCCGTCATCTAGATGCCAATCATCAGTACCAACTTTGGCCATGTCCCAAACGGGACGAAATTGCTTCGGGACGACCTGAGGCACAGGTCGAAAGAGCTCCCTTAATTGGTGGGTGAGGTGGTGGAGGCGGAATTTGACATCGTCCCCAGCTCGTGCGACGACTACCCTTGTCAACCCGTGCGCTATCTCTGGAGGAAGGTAAACAACATGGCTGGGTAGAGTGCTGGTCCTGCAGTGCCCTGCCGAATGCCACCCAAACCAACAGCATGACGTGAATCAGTACAGGGTTTGTAAATGTCCACAAGAGGTATCATTCTTATCAAATCTTAATTTATAGTGCCAATATGTGTAAAATAAACCACATTAAATAATAGTAAGCTACAAATGAATATGACAAAATCCCATGAAACGTAACAGAATAATATGTTTGCCAAAGTCGATGCACGTGGGTGTTCAGAACTCAGCCATCCTACAATATAATGGAAAACTGTTTAGCACATTATGCTAAGCATAATTAAATTAGTTGAGATCCATATAAGGGCCAATTTATTCCAGTAAAGTAGTGAAATGTTAATATTGACATGTTGAAACTGTTATTGCGAAGTGGCATGCTCGAACAGAGCAGAATGAAATTACTTTTATATTTTATTTTTAATATTAATATGTGGTCGATGAAATTAAATTAATTACTGAGGATTTCTTATTTAATTTAAAGTGTAATAATTTATTCACACTTTTCCAAAAACACCCGCAGCATAAAATGGCTTTCCTAATATTTTTTATTAACATTACTGAGACATAATTTTTACAGCTTGTTGAATTTTTGTATTCAAGTGCTAGGTTTAAGATTGCAATTAATATGTATTTCATGCAGTTTTGTGTTCTGTATCATTCATTTCATGTTTTCCGATGAGGGATTTTTGTAGTTGGTAGGATGTCGCCCCCTATTGGTCGCCGACGTCAAACCACCATCTTCAGTCTTAGTTCAACGGGCATCAGGGTAAGTCGCGACGAAGCAGCTTAGAGGTGAAGCAATTTTGTAACTAATCTGTAACTGCAACTGACTTATAATTCTGGAACTTCTTCGATAATTTGTGCACCTCTAAGTATACCACCCTCCAGAGCAGACTCGCTGCACCTCCTGTTTATTATGCATTTTAATATTTTTTACCCATATGGCATTTCACAGCTTTAGCCAGTGCGGGGCTTCGTATCACACACCCCCTCAATCATGACTCCAATTGTGTACCATCTCATGTACTTTCTGAATAATCTTTGATTTTATTGAACTAAAACGACTCTGCCTATGTTATTCTTGCTTTCGAGGCTATTATTAAATTTGTGGCTACATTATTTTTTTTTAGGGATCAACACATCGTGCAGACCATGTGTTCAGAGTATTCACATGTCCATATTTGACTTCAAGTGTTTCAGTATTGGTAAGGTGTGCTGAGGAGCCTATATATCCCTGCAGTGACATGGAGCGTGCCCTGGCCCCAGGCCATTCACCATGTTGTGCCAGTTGAAACATCACAATGCACAGCAACGGTACAAGCAGATGCCAGTGTTAACAAACCAGAGTCACCATGAGCGTGTGTTTGTGTAGTGTGTGATGCACAAAAGTGTAGAATAATGTTTTTCAATTACCTTTTTAATCTTGTAGGGCAGTGTGAGTCTATTGTGTTAATCTGATTTTTGTCTATAGTTGTTTGGTTCTGCAATGCCATTTGTGTTAATGTTTTGTATTTACCACATGCACAACCAGTCCTATAGGGGCAATGTCGGCAACCACGTGTCTACCTGTGTTATTGTTTTGATTACCAGTGCAAGGTTATGTACATCGAAGATGCCAGTGTTTATACAAGTGTTTGTTTTTATTTACCCTATGTCATCCTAAACTGTCACACAAGTACCAGAGATAAATGGTCTCATAGTACAGTGTTAAGTTTTATAATAATTATTTTATTATTATTTGAGTATAGTGTATATAGTTTACTGTGTCAAATAGTTCATGCCTTTGATGTGCCATCTTGTTGAAACTCAAATGGCCACACATAAAGTCACAGAAATATATAGTTGTCTATGTAAATATTATTCATAATTTATTATGTAGGTTTCCATGCATATTAAGTGTTTTTAGATTTTATAAATATTAGAAATAATACAAACTAGTACATACAGTATTACAATACTGACTATTGACAGTATTCACAATATTGAGTTTCGAATAGACCAGTGCACAGAACCATGTGGCCTGCGAACCTGCAAATATTAGAATTTAGTTTTAGCAGTGTTTTTATGTACCATGATGAGGACTCACTTAATTTGCCACAATTTTAATATATAAGGGCATAATAGACTTCACAGGGGAAGGCCCCTGGTAATTGTTCCGTATTGCATATCCATGGGAAAACCATACAAATGTTCCATGTGTACTATAAAGTATCCGTTCTAATTGTCTACTTTGCTGTTTAGTACCATATCGTGTATCTGGCCAAGTTCCGTATAGTGTATCCAAATTTGGCTCCGATTGTTCCGTATCGTGTATCCAAGAAAATTTCTCTCAAAAATTTTCTATTTTTCTCTCGCGAATTGCAGGATGGTGTGCACAGAATGTAAAATCATAATGTTGAATGCCACACAAGTTATTCATTCCTCGCCAGCCATAACCATGTTTCTCATCGAGTACGATATCTTCAAGTCGGCGATATGGTACGAAAAATGCAGGGAAGGCGAATGGAAGACAGAATTAAATGCAACTTTAAAGTGTCGGCGAAGCAGGGGAGTTTTGTGGGAGATTCAAACTTGTCTCCAGGCATGATAATCGAGTTGTGTTCACTCTGGTACCTAATGAAATACCCTCGACAACAGACTATAGTGAACGAACTTTTGTGCTTGGGGATGTTGGTCGTCGCCTGGTCGAGTTTCTGCCACCAAGTGTGCATATATTGGGTGTTAATGTAACGGACATGCATCGGCAGACTGGGCAAAGTGGTCGAGATCCACGAGTCGAAGCTGGGCAAATTCAAGTACCACAAAGGACGTAAAGTTAACTGACAGTGGGTTTTCGGGGGAGTGCAGAGAGACGATCGGACGATATTCTTCCTGGTTTCGGTGGAAAAGAGGAACGCGGTAACCCTGACCAAAATTATTCGCGAGGGTATCGTGCCTGGCACAACGATAATTTCAGACTGTTGGCGAGGTTACAGCAACTTCTACATTCATAGCTACCGTCACATGCAGGTGAATCACAGGAGGGAATTCGTGCGCAGTGAAACGAGTGGATTGTTATACAATCGAAACATGCTAAAGATGAAGCGGGGCGAACCATTGAGGGTGCACACTCAATACATCGAGCGAAGTAGGTGTTTTGTGAGATACAGCAATCCTTGTTTTGGCCGAAGGAAAAATCTTGGGTCGGCTACCTGGTAGAATAGGTCTGGAAAAAGAATCATCGGTACAGAGAACGACTGCACTCTTTGCTGATTCATGCCGCCAACATGCACCATCGGAGTCGGCGCAGAGGAGATGGCGGCGAAGGTTATTCAACTTTCGACATGTATCATTTTATTGTCATTATTGGCATTTCTATTTACAGGTACGAGCAAGATTGAATTGCTGTTGCTGATTAATCTTAAAGTGTAATTGAGTTGCTATATGTTTTAAATTAAAAATAATTAAAATACAAAAGACTTGCTGAGTGTTTTTGTTTAAAAAAAGTTTAATTGAGTTACTATTAGTCTTAATTTAAAATAAAATTCTAAATGACATGTTGTTTGTTAAAGTATAAAATTAAGTTTAGATCACAGGTTGTCTGTTTCTGAATTAAAATTAAAGTTTGAAATGTGTGTTGTTTATTTCAGTTTTAAAAAAGTTCTAATGGAATCCTAATAGATATAAAAGTGGGTTCTGGACCAAACACAATTTTTCATCGAAAACCATGATTTTGGAGCAAAAAGCAGCAAATGACCTTTATTTTTCAAGTTTCCCTAAATGGCCGTGCAGGATTTGACACAAGGTGAAACAAGCAAAATTATGGAAAAAATCAAGCTAATTGAAGCTAAACTCAAGTGAAATATAAAAAAAGATAATGGACAGAATTGATAAATTCTATTAAACAAAAGTAAAACACCAATAACATTTTTTAAATTAAAAAAATAAAGAAAAATATGAAGCAAAGCTATTACTGAATTTATAAATCCCAACCATGACAGCTATCCAAATCATAAACATTGTCTTTAACAATATAAAACTGATCGGATCTGGGATAATTTTTATTGATTAAAAAAAAATATATATTTGAAATTAACACTGTCCAATTCTTTATCAATGGAAATTGCTGTCTTTATAATTTCATAATCAATATCCCAATCTTCTAAATTTTCTATAATTTGATACATTTTTGTTTTATTTATATAAAAAAAGAAATTTATTAAGAGGAAGAAAAACTTAATTAAAATATCGAAACATTTTCTTGTTTCTGTAACATTGTTTACATCCTCCATTTAACAAAATAAAAAATTTACATATCTTCAGTAATCCGTTCTGTCAAGTAATCATAAGTTAAATTTCGTTAGCTAATTAAAACAACATTACAAATTGTACCATTTTAAACATTTCTATAAAAATCCATACAAATTTTTATATTGATTTTTATTTAACTAAAGTTGTTTTTCTATATGAACAATCAATGATATGCAAAAGTCTTCGGCCCCATAATGAATATTAATAATTGGTTTTACCATCAGTGTTAAGAACTGGTTTATAATTGAGTTCATTATTTTTACATACAGTATCCAGTTTGGTTTTCGAATTTATAAAATCGTCATAAGCAAGATACACTTTATTACAAAAATTATTCGCAGTATCTAGATCCCAATTTTCTGTTGAAAAATTTTTATTTCTTCCATTTTTAACATAAATATTTTTAACATAACTGTGATCAAACATAGAAGCGTGAACAGTTCAGGTTCCTTGTATATTTTTTCTTTAATTGCAATGGCTTTGCTTGCTTCGTATTCAACAATAGGCCACATAATTTCTCATTTTTGAATAACAATTATGCCTGGATCAGCATAATCTCAATCAAGTGTACCAAAATCATTTTTATTTTGATAAACATATAAACAGTTGTTGTTGGATGAATTACGAATAAAAGTTATTTTATAGCTGCCTTTCCAATAAATTTCATTGTTATCATTGATAAAATCAAACAAGTATCTTAGAGAATAGATTATTTCATTTAGTGTATCACTATGTGTAGCCTTTACTCGAATATAATCAACACAAGACAATTCTAAACAATTTTGTTCACCAGGCGATCTTAACAAAGTATTCATTATTGTTGATGTTATTCCAGGAGTATCAATAACTTCAATAATATGTCCATGTTTTGAAATATCTACTCTAGAAAACTGAAAAGGAAGAAAGTCAGAACATATATCAATGTTATCTAATTTTTCGTATTTTGCCTCATCTCCACATTTATCTCTTTTTAGTAAACTAAATTGTTCATAAACAAAATCATAATTTGGAAAAGAAAATCCATCGCCTATTGGAATATCAAACACGACTCTGTTATTGTAAACATTTAAATTATTCTTTGTTTGATCAGTTGGGGGAAAAGTTTGTCTCTCGAAACTCTCACTACTTTTATAACTCATTGTATATATATATTTATCAGTATCTATTGGAGTTTCTCGATTTAAATTGCTCACTGAAAGACATAAAAAAATGTAAAAAAAGATAATGGAAAAGAACATAAAAAAATAATAATAAAGAACGACCATTAATTGATGAATTGCCAAATATTGGTAAAAAAGTAGAAAAAGTAAGGGACGATAATACAAATTTATTAAATATGTTAGTTCCAGTAGCAGTAAAAAATTTTGATTATCCATTAACTCCAGAAGAAACATTGATTGGAAGATAATTATTTGCAGATCCTGAAGAGCAATTAGAGATTATATAATTGAAATGTTTGCCACCTATAGCTGTTATTTCTACTATAAATCTAGGAACATATATTTTTGAAAATATTAATGTTATTAATAATATATTTTGTTTAAGTGGATTTGTTCAAGAATTTTACATTGGTGATACGAAAGTAAAGATAAATTGTTATTATTTATTTGTCAATGATAAAAATATGAATTGACACATGGTCTTATTAATTTGTTACCAAAATCAAAGCTTTGGATATTGTAGATGGAATAACTAGCGAAGACAAATTTACTAAAGCACACTATAAAAATTATGCAGAAATGCTATGGCAACAAATGCAGTATATCAAAATTATGATCCTAACATGAAAATAGTTTCGAGTGGAGGTTGGAAGTATACTGGAGTATAAAACATTCATCAAGACGAACAATTTCTACAATTTATCCTTCATATGGAGAAGGCATTAACCAATACAATAGTTTTCCGAAAGGATATGTTTGGATAGACGATGTTAAAAAATTAGTTGATAGATTGTTAGTTATTCATTTTGAAGAAAATGCTGGAAAGAATAGTTTTTGTAATGAAAATGTAAGCATAATGAATATGATTAACAATAAATTATCTGAATGTATTATAAATAATCCAAAAGGTATTACATATCTAATAAGAGTTTTAAATGCAATTCCGCTATCATTTTGGAATTCTTAACATATTGGAATAGGCATTAAACAATTTAAATTTGCTCGAATTACATTTTCCAGGTTATTATTATTGTGGACCACTTACAAAATTGAATGAAAGACTGGAAAGAGGTTATGAAGGAGTAAATAAATTAGATGAAGCATGCAAATATCATGATATTGTGTACAGAGACCATAAAGATTTCGAACCTAGATATGAAGGAGATGAAATTTTACAAAAAGAAGCATAAATTATGTTAGATAAAAATACACCAATTGGTGAAAAAATTGCTTCCTACCCGTATTCCTCATCTTCCTCCTCTTCCACTGATACATTTGTGATTTGTTTTTCCAAATTAATTAAACAAGGCAAAAATATTGCATTTGGATGTAAGTATGGCTAATGTTATCTTTTCGTTCGAATCAATATCTGCGATCAAAATAATCAAGAGGGGAAGCTGTTTATTCACCAGTAGATTTTAGTTGGCACATAGTAAACAATCACGAATTAAAATTGGTGGATCATAGGAATGTTCATGTAATAGCTATCAATAAAATGCGAAATTTATTAAAATTGAATGATGAGTTAATCAATTACTTTGCGATACTTACACATTCTCTAAATTTAATATTTTTTCGTAATGTTTCCCAATAATTTGTCCACATTTTGGTGACGAATTTGGCCACATTTAAAAGCCAATTGACCAAATACACTCCAATTTTTGTTATAACAGTTGGTCTGTATGATAATTATCAGGAAAACAAACTAAAAAGACAACTTGCTGTTTTTTATATAAAATTAGTACCACATACAACAGTTCCATGTATCAATGCATTTGTATAGGAGATCAAATCACATCCCTGCTCTACAACAGAAAAAAATTAAGCTATTGTAAAAACGACCAGGTCGAATATAACACTATGATTTGTCATTAGTGAAAACCCTAAAAGATATGTGGATGCCAAAAACAATAATGATGATTTTATGATCATGACATATTTATACAAACCTTCGATGAACGAAATATTTCCATCAAATGCCGAATATATGTATAGTGCAAATGATGGTAGGCATTATGTTGTAAACCTCTCACCCTTTGTTAGGATTCCAGGGATTTCTGCAATTTACGAGTATAAAATTCCGAGAGATAAAAACCTTTGAGTCTCGTGGGCACTATTTCCATCAAATAGTACTGTTCAAAGCAATTTTATCTGAATTGTATTATTAGTGCAAGTACTTGGAAGTCGTGCCCGATGAAAAAATCACACACTAGTGGTGAAGACTATCGATTCATAAATGGGAGATAGCGATATTGTTTCCAAAAAAAATCTAGTCAATTTATTTAACATAAAAAATGGTTTCAGAGTCTATGGAAATATTCAGAAGAACATCGTCATCATATCAAACACTTTCCCTGGATTTCTAGACAATAGTTATCAATTGGAGGAAGGTGCAAACACAAACATTTAATCGACAAAAACTGGGAGATAGCGATATTGTTTCCAAAAAAAATCTAGTCAATTTATTTAACATAAATAATGGTTTCAGAGTCTATGGAAATATTCAGAAGAACATCGTCATCATATCAAACACTTTCCCTGGATTTCTAGACAATAGTTATCAATTGGAGGAAGGTGCAAACACAAACATTTAATCGACAAAAACTCTATCGCTTCTGAAGGCAAATTGGATGTAGATACCGAAAACTTGAAATTTACTGCGGAATCGTATTTAGATAACTTACATTGTATCAAAGAGAATTGTGAGTTGTTCAAGTTTAAAACCTCAAAGCCCCAAAACCATAATAGCGGGGATGTGGCATACGTATGTTGTGGTGATCAGCAAAGTTCGAACCAGTTTAATTTACAGCTGAATACAGAGTTAGATAGTGAGACACTAACAATTATAATCTACTTTATACACAGAATTAGTAATCGAAATCTTATGAATTTAACATGTAAATAATTTTGCTCCATTTAGGATTCATTTTTGATTCTTTGTATGCCACAAAATGCAAAACGGGATCTCTAAATATTAGGTACAATGGTACTGACAAAAATATCGAATTTGTAGAGCACCAATATATGTCTTACATCCACGATTTCAGATGACTTATCGATGAGTGGATAATCGTGTTCTTCTGTAGGAGCAGGGCTGAAAAATACCATTGACAATAAGGATCTGGTTGTGGCGACAAAAGGATAACTAGGAATTATGAAAAACTCTAAACCAATCAATACATTTATGTCATCAACTTTGAAAGCATAACCAATTAGAGAAGTTTATATTTAATAATTTTTTTTGGACAGTACATATTTCATTGAACAATATAGAAGATTGTGAATGTGAAACTTTATGGATTACATTATGTATTCGACCATTATTGTTGAGCAGCTAATCATGCTCAAAAGTGACGGGGCTGTAATGTGAATTGTACAAGTAACATTCAACTGTGCCATTCCAGTTTCGCGAGAATCCATTTGCCAAAGGCATCGATTTTGCAAGGATCTTTTTTTGTTGTCATATCTATAAATAAGGATTTGAATTTCGTGTCTAGATAATCAAGTCTGAGTGGTACAAAATAAATGAAATCCTCATGTGTGGCCTCGAAATACATCGGTATTGTGTATAAAGGTCTGTGTTAGCAAATTATTTAAACTGGTGTGGGGGATCACATTTGCAGGTACTTTCTTCAATCAAGTTCCATTATGTTGGATTGTTGGCATTTGTAGCCTTTGAATTGAATTGACTACTGGAAAATATCGCTCAATCTGCATACAAATTTGCAGAAATGAAAATTTTTGGATATCGACAACTGTAAATCCACAAGTACCTGTCGTTACCTTCCAAGGTAAGCATCCAGTGTCCGCCATGCGTGGCCATGCAAGTTAGTCTGCCTCTATCTTCCAAATAAATGCAATACCCCTTATTGGGCTCTTTGGTGTAGGGAATTATTTTAATGAGACGTGTTTGGGGACTACGAAATTTACATTGGTAACAAAATGATGGCATATGGATCTGTGATATTTGCAGTTTAAGCAAGTAATGTGTGATTTAGAATCACATTCAATCAAATTATCGTTCAGGCATTCGTCATTTTTATTTTCCAATTTTATTTGCAATGTATCGAAAACCGGAAATCCGAAATTTGAGCAATGTCATTTGAACTTTATTAAGACTTAAAGTAAAGCACTTTGAAGTTGCAAGTACAAAAACATTATTACTAGGATAAAAATTACATTCACCAAAAAGTGTAATTTTTTCTTATAATAAATTAATGCAGTTGATAAAAAATTCACTGAAGCAATACATCTAATTATTTGCATATATACTTGCAATAATGATTCCCCCTTCAAATCTACCCACATTCAAAAATATAAATTTAATTTCAAAAACAGGAGAAAACAAAAACTCTGATATAAAGATAATGGGATAAGTGGTGTATTAGGACCAGGGGATATGCTTATTTAGTTCCATGAGACATTGCTGGAGTTCTCCACAATCCACATTCCTTTCCCTCTACTCCTACCTACTTAAAAAAAACCAATCACATTACACATTACAGCATTTCGTTTCCCCTCACTTACCTGCCTTTCAGTTTTGCCTATATGGCAGCAAAATCTGAAAAAAGAGACATCAGTCGAGGACATGAGCTGAACATGGAAACATCTCCACTCCAGAGCAGAAGTTGAATCTGGTAAGAATAAAAAGGCAATTAATTTTATTAATATTTTGTAAGATAATATATACCATATATATTAATATTTTATAAGGTATACTTATTTAATAACTTACATTTTTGTTCTTCTGTTCTGAAGTGGAGATGTTTCCACGTTCAGCTCTTGTCTTTAACTGATGACTGTTTTTTCCAGATATTGCCACCTTATAGGCCAAACTGAAAGGAGAGGAAGTGAGGGGAAATGAAATGGGGCAACATGATTGATTGTTGATTGAAGGAGTGAAGGGGTGAGAAATGTCAATCATAGAGTGTTATGACAAAATCACACAAAAATAAACAAACATAATCATTTGTTTCTATACAACTAATTAATATTCAAAATTTGGAATGTAAATGTAAAGTGAATAGTAATGTAATTTAGGACAATGTAATGTCATAAACTTTACATCGACTTGGAACCAATACTGTGGGATGTCATGCCTATCCTACTCATCTGAAAGATTGGCCTCACGACTTCATCACTGTTGTTTTTGGTTTTATTTTATTTTTTTTTGCAAATACTTTTTTTTAGTTTTTAAGTTTCTTTTAATTCTTATATAAAATAGGGTTATTTCCTTTCTTAGAGTCACAAGCTTTGCAATGTTTGGTATGACAACAATCTGGAAATATTCTCTGACCGGGTTGAGCAACAACAAAAGAGAAATTGTGCACAATCGACAACCACATTAGAGTTTCGATATAGAAATATTTTAATATATTAAAATAATAATAGCTGCTTCATCATTATATTGTCAATGGAATACAATTAGTCCTTTCGGCAATATATTTAGGTTGTGTGATGTTAAGTGGGTTGATAGCAAAACCTAATAGTCATGAAAAATTTTGCTAGGCCAGTTAAGGCAAAGTGGTACATTTTGTTGATATACTTGCTTTTATACTTTTTTGTGCTTCTGGTTAATTGAATTAGATGTTTATAATATTTATCAACAATGTAAAGCTAGATTATTGAAATGATTTGGTGAAAAAAAACAAACTCTGTAAAATTGTGGCTTGTAAAAGACAATGACGGTAATGTCTACTGATGATATATACACATTGTACAGTATTGAACATTTAAATCTATATTATTTACATGATTTTTAATAGTTTTTTTTGTGAATTTTAATAGCTATTTTTATATGTAAAGAGGGAAATTTGGTTTATTCGAGTCATAAGCTTTGTGTCACGAAATGCATGAATAGCAACAACAACAATCGGGAAATATTCTCGAATGGATTTCCAAATGTCCTCGAAATGTTAATCACGAAACTGAGTTTTGAATCCAACAGCCCATCACCCTTCAAAATTTAATCAGTTTGTGGAAAATACCGAACATACACTGAATAAAACTGTGTATAAAATGTCATCATCATTACTGAGCCAAGAAGAAGAAACTTGCCTGCGAAATCATTTCAAATCCTTCAATCAGCTGAAATCCTAATCCGAAGTTTAAATTAGTCTGGTTACCTATCAACTCAAAATTTACTTTGGTTGGCAGGTCGAATTAAAGTTTTATTGGGGCGAGATTGTGCCTGTAGGTTGGAGCAAAGCATTGGAAATTGATCTCGATATTTGTGATCTGAAGCTAGTCACCTTGGAAGAATCATTGCGAATAGTTCGTTACATGTATTCCAATAGCAAGACGAGGAACTGAATTACTTTGATTGTGTTTTTAAAGAAACTTCTGTACTCAACACATATCGAGTCACTGTCGAAAACAAAATGTGTGATTAGATCGAAACATCATACACCACCTTCCTGAAATGTTATTCGACAAATTGATTTACTGCTATTGTGGTGAATACAAGAGAGTAACCAATATCGTCAATGGAATCTGGCCCGATCAGGTGGAGAAATTACCCTCTATCGAATGTGTCGCTGTAAGTGAACAACCAGAATATTATGCCAATAAATTAGACAGCGAGCACAGACTCACTTTTCTCACACCCAATTTACTGTTCATCACCTTTTCGCCCACTGTTGAAGTGCATAATCTCAAACTAAGTGGTTATTACATCGCATTCGTCGAGGAACTGGGAGAAAAAGTTTTCGTTCTCATCGATGTATTGGGTAAAATAAACTTTTCGAGGGTAGATATGAAACGGGTATTACAAAGTCATCAAAACCATATTCCCACCATTTACGACATTGATATTCTGGAATCAACTCGATTAATATTGTTCCTCGTGGAAACATTGCCATTTTAATCAATCGTGTTGTTTATACTGTTTGAACGAAGACAAATTGTACGAAAACATGTTCAATCGATTGGAATGCTCTCTCATGCCAATTTCAATTCCCACCGATGGCTTCTTGCATTTCCACAAGGACAAGATCGTCAGTGTAAAGGGTGAAAAAACAATCGATTTGTTGAAGCATGATTGGCAAACTTTTTTAAAGTATTTAAAGAGTAAAAAATTCCCTAAACTAAAGCTGTAACATGGAGTGTCAGTGTCCGACATGACTGTGAAATATTTTGGTCAGTATGCAGCCTATAAACATGTTGTTCCAGAGGTCTTGGAAACTGAAGATGGAAATGTATTTGAAGAGATGTTTCCCGATTATTCTATTGTAATTGACGAGAGTAAATTGAACAAAATTCTTCCCGAGATGAGCAAACTCGCGCCATGTGAAGACATTGCGGTTCATTCGTTTTTTGTTTTGGAATTCAAGGAATGTTATGGTAGGGACGAAAATGCATTTTGTAAATTTCGTGAGACGGCAAATGCCAATCCAGCAAGTGTAATTGAAAATACAGTATTGAGCAAATAAGACATCTATCATAACTGTACGTTATTTTTCAAAAATCAAAAAAATATTTTGTACTCCTGTTTTGTATCTGGGAATTATTTAGCGGGTTTCATAATTTTACTCCAAAAATGCCATAAAGGTGATATTCCAAATGAATAAAATAGAAACAGACATTGTTTGCTTTGTAATGATAATACAATGTTATCACAAGTAATACTTGTTGACAAACATTGATGATAGGAATGATCTCACAATGAAAATATTTTTAATTAACAATACCCTTTTACCTCAATTCCACTGGTAAAATGAAAGAAGTTTTGGAGAAACGGATGATTAGTACGATGAACGAGCTTTCAAAGAACTATAAATCAACAGATGTATGGAATTGCGTGAAATTTGCCATAGAAACCATTCACAGCAAGTTACCGATACCACCGACAGACCATACTCGGCCACTGGTATCAATTTTCAATTACCTTTCCACGGTTTTTTGTCTTTTCAAATTTTATATACACATACTTATTTAACTAGATTAATGAAACTTTACAAAATCAACTGGTTAGCGTGATTAAAAATATTTACATACACATACAATGAGTATAGGTTGGCCTAGGTCGGGGCCAAAGGCAGTTATGATGGTGGTGCCATTCGTGGCGCCCACGTTTTGGTGGGTACTTTGAAAAATGAAATCGTCACCGAAGCAATGCAACACGTATTAACGCAATTGAAATTCCAAGTGCTTACTTCGGACGAAGGTTTTATATGCCGACGGAGGGTACATGTTTGACAAAACTCTCCTTTCTCGAGGATGTGAATGCAAACAAAGTATTGATCGGTGTGATATCCTACACTCCTCCATCCGTTTTTGAATTTGATGGTCCGATGATTAGGCGAAAGTATTGCCTTCGTGCGAAAATTGCAAATGGAATCTATTCCGAGGGAAAATACTTTACATCCGCTTCGTAGATGGCGCTAAATGCGAAATATGTAAATGTTAAGATTAACCAACATAAGACGATGGATTCAACGATGCTTTAATACGAAATTGCTCGTTTACCCAGAAAACTTCGACGAGTTGTACTCAGTACGACACAAATTCAAAATTTCTATTTGTTACGTAAATTGGCCTTTACTGCAAAAAATCTTTACCTCGCCGACGAAATAGACAAATAATACATAGATGTAAAATACAATAAAAGTGTGGCTGAAATTTCACTATAAACCCTTGAAGCATCTACTTTATGGACTAGTATGAGTACATTCTTAATGAAATTGTTTGATTACGATTTCAAGTACAAAGAAAAACCCTATAAGGTCGGTTATTTGAATGAAAATTTTCTTAATTTACCCGAATAAATAAAAATAATATTTTCAAACACGTTTCATTTGCCAGTCTCCCGTACTCTTCAATACTTGAATTTGTGTAAAGTTTATAGATTTCCTTTTCCTGTCAATTTTACAATGCATCAGTTGAACAGTAGTAATAATCAAATGATGATGGATTATGAAGGTGAAGACAGCAACATGTTATTTACTACAGTAATTCCGTATATCATTATATATAAGAAGATGAATAACAAAATCCAAATATTTGCATGGACGGGTATTGACACTATTTTAATATTAGGGGTTCTGGCTTTTGTGATTTGGAAATTTAAAGATAAACTCAAAACCACCATGACTATGCATTTTGGTACTAGTGGTGCATCATTAAAAAAACAACTACCGCTGCGGGAACTGCTAATCAGAATAATGGCTAATCAACATCTTATGAGTAGTAATCAACCACAGAGTAATTAAATCTGCGAAAACAAAATGTACAATAGATATTTAGTATTGGGCTCTTGTCGTTTTGGGGTGAAGCTGACTACAATATATATATATATATATATATATATATATATATATATATATATATAAAATTAAAATCATTGTATATGGTGTGTATATTATCGACTACGTGTGAATTGTAAAAACAAAATAAAATATCTAAGAAAACTAAAAAATAGAAAAAAAGGGTAACAATTTTTCTGGTGTATTGTTATTTGAGGCAATATTGGCATACATATTTTTCGTAAACCACTTGCAAATGATACACACAGACATGGACCACATTAGGATAGCGATAAACAACATGCATTGTTTTACCTCGACCAAAATCGTCTTCGGCAAAACTTTTACCAACATCTCTGCCATGCGAAACAGGACTCAAAACACACGTTGATCCCGAATTTACCAAAATATTTAGTTTTCAAGAATGTTTCTAGCAATAAATCTTTTATGGCTTGCAAATGGTTAAAAATGGTAGAAAAAACATTACACATTGGCAACACCATGATTAGTGAATTTATGAGCAAGATCAAAAAAGGCCAGTTTGATACCGCTTTCGGTCAAATCGATATGAGAATTCGTCTCGACGACAATATGCGTAAAGTTTTATGGTACGAAATAAAAAATTTACCGGGTTATGCACTGCATAAAATTCAGCTCGGATCCAAACAACTAAACTTATTTAATCCAGCATTGAATAAAGCCGCTATTTCTAACAATGTTGTAAAACTAACCATGACCGATCCCAAGCTCAAAAACGTAAAAAAAAAAAAAAAAAAAATCATTTTCTCTCTCGGAAAACAAAACTCGTCGGTTACACCTTTCTTTCCGTCATCGGTGTTTCGGGTCTGGCCGCCTACATCGATAGAGACAGAAAAGCGATAAGCGGATGCATTTGCTACGAAAATGACAATGGAAAACTCAAAGTGTGTAAAGTTAATCATCTCAGTTGTCGGACATTTTCCAACGATAGTTACTTGGATTTATGCGATGGTAAAGTTTTATTCGATGAAGTAAAAAACGCCCGCTGATTGGGGGCGGATGGTGATGTTGCGTGCGTTCATTGTGACAGTGCTCGATACGATCCTCCTGTCACCAACATCAACGTGGAATATCGTTGTGTCGATATCTCGTTGTCGGATGCGATCGCCGATATATTGGCCAAAGATGTGGACAACGTTATGGATTTTTGCTGTTATGTATTCGACTATACGAAAAACATATTTCGGTATTTGTATTGCGGATTGATTTTTGTCGGCGCTGTCATTCTTTTGGGTTTTTTCCGCCTACCTAATACATTTTTCTTGGTTGTGGTTAAAGGGTAAAAGATAGATAAGTGGTCATACTTAAGCAATTTGAAGTGTACGAAATCTTGTCGCAGATACCCAATTCACAGATCGGCATTTCAAATTCCCTCACTGACCTTCGATTAACCGAATTTTTACCATCAATTTTACAAATCACTTTCCACATGATTTGAAAAGCAGACAATTATTTACAATCGATGCACAAAACCAATACCGAGTGGTTGTGGCTACCATGAACAAAAAAACTAATAATTCCACATTAAACAAACAGTTGGATCTTATCTCGCAAGCATATCGATGGTACCGCCATTTCCCGCTAAATTTCGTGCACCCCATTTATTCTTTCGAATTGAACTCTGAGTTTGATACTCTGCTCGGAGGAATCGATGATTGTAACGAGCGGTTCGCATGCATAATGCCAAATGGCAAACCGATACTCTCTCTCTCTTCACCAATATGGATCGCGGGATATTAAATCACATAAATGTAAATTTATTGACCGATCTCGGATTGAACACGTCAGACTTTCAACACATTGTTGATATCTCACACCCAATTCTTGTTGATTAGTTTGCATATTCCGTGTTTTTGTCCTTGACTTCGTCCCTAAGCTGTTTCATCAACGTTTCCTCGAATTTCAAAAACTTGGGCAGTTTATCGCCTAAGTAATCGCTACTAATCTCACCGAATCTCTGAAGGTAAATACTCATAAATTTCTATTATTAATTTCGTTCAGCAATTCACAATGTTGACGTAATTGACGTATGTATGAGATGTGTCGAATATCTGCTTGCTTCGAATAAAGTTGTCTGTCACAATGCACAAAAAATCCAATCGCAATTTTTCATCCACACAAGTTTTCGGAAGTCCTGCGCATTTCAACTTTATCATATTCAAGTACTCTCCTTCGAAATTTATTGAAAATATTTTGTCCATTTTTAAAAAATAGTTCTTGTTAGTAAAGAGTATGTCTGATCTACCAAGTTTAAAAATCACAATCCATATTCTATAGACTGCAATTATTACGAGTATCAAGATGTTGCGCGTAGGAAGACTATATACTATTTTATTCGAAAGAAGCAGAGTTACGATGAGACCCGATTGTACCAATTCCTCGACAATGACTGAAGGGAATTGTTACTCTATTTGAAAAAGGTCGACCAGATATCCGATAGATACAATACGGCCTTGAAAAAAGTCAACAATCCGTACACTTTTAATTTAACATCAAAGTTACTCTCGTTTTACAAACAGCTCGAAATGTACGAAAGTGTTCAAAGATCATTTTCTTTGGTATTACGATTTAACAATGTTTGTTGTTCGTTGCGAATGGAGATTTTGGAAACTTTTAAACATTTTAATATTTTTCCACATTCCTTTGTAAACGTGGAAAAGGACATCCTTTACACATTACTGCGCTGAAAAAAAAAGAATAAAAAATATAGGAGGCCTATCAAAAATATTTATTTTTAAAAAATTTAAACAAAGGTGGGTACATAAAGAGACACGAAAACCAATTTGTTTCGCATTAGTTGTTTACCTTTCGCAAGAGAATAACAATGTTGGGGCGTATAGAATTGGGAGATTTGTATGATTTGATATCTCTACTGGAGAAAACTAACATGTATTCATTGCGCAATGATCTGCGCAAAACCTTTATCACTGCTGCGACATGTGTTTCAGACACCTTTCCAAAATATCATTAAAAGAACATAGCCTCTTATGTTGTGAATACGCCCAAGTTTTCCATCGGGTCATACGCTGATTTTCGAACCTATGATGATCCAATAGTCACCATTAAAAAACTTGCAAAAGATTAGATGAGAAGCTATTGACCTGGGAGTAAAATTACATAAAATATCGAAAATTACTACAAGGGGAACGAACAAAACTACCCGATGCGGTAGACTATACGTTTACACTATTTTTAGATTTCGACCGCGATCTTAGACAAGCCAATGGCTGGACACCTTATGCGTCGGAGCTCAGAGTACGAGATGTTGATTTCGCTCTTTGTGGAACCACCCAAATGCTTTTTAAATCCAAGCAGGGTGATTTGGTGATGGTCGATTGGAAACGTTCGCCAAAGAATTTCAAAGAGTCTCGTGGTGATTATGAACTGGGACCTCTATGTAACATATTAGCATTACAGTTAAACAAGAACTCGTTGCAGCAAAACATTTATCGTTACATATCCAACAAGAAAAAAATTATATTCGACCACATGCGGAAAGGAAATCACGGAAATGTATCTACTGGAAATGCAAGCAAACCAGCCGAATTACAAGTTGTTGTCTATAGTTGATTTTGACGAAAATTTGATTGAGAAATGTTTAATTTACACCATCGAAAATCAATACAAATTGTTTTATTTTTACACCGTGTCATCTTGAATTTTTTTTGTTTTTTTCTGCATTCATTGTTCTTGTATTATCAATTAATTTGTTGAAATGATCCAAGTTTGGCCTGAAGAAAATTCGATCGTTTGACAGGATACCGTTCCGACACAGTTCTTAGATGGTTTCGAGACGCAAATCAACACTGTCGATTCGTTTGCATTTTCGAGTAGTCTTAATGCCGCTTCATACGAAATGTGTCGACTCGCGTAATTTTCCTTTGGTATCTGTACGATTAGAGATTGATTAACGATCGCGAACAAGATAGTCTCGTCTTTGAAGTTTTCCAATCTCGCCATATCATGTATGGCAATGACGTTTCGAAAAGTGAGGTATTGTGGTAGAGAAATATTTTCAATAATCTGTGGTTGGTATTCTTCACCCCAGTCCTTAAGATGGTGATTATTAAACAACTACAAGAGACCAATTAATGCGCCACGACATTCTTCCTCCGAGGGCAAGTTGATAAAGTAAAAGTCATGGGTTCGGTCGAGGATTGTAGGTCTTACTGATTTTGTAATTGGCTGCAGCTACAATTAAAACATTATTTTTCATTTGAATGCCTCCCTCGAGACCCGTTTGTAGGATAATTGTCACACTTCGCAAGTGATATGGAATCTCCAAGTTTTGCGAAACTATCTCGTCCGTTTCGTCCATAAATATCACTAATCGCTGGTTTTGGTTCTCGATGGTCATCTTGAACAAGTTGGCTAATTTGCATTTGGTATCACTGATGGTGGGCGAGGATAGCTGCCCAATGTTGAGTTGGTACAGTTTGGCTTTCCATTCGGATACGATTGCGTGGGCCAGTGTGCTCTTACCCATACCCGGAGGACCAAAATATATTATAAATTTGAATCGTGGGTTAAACACTTGCATATTGATTAAATTTTTGTGTTCTGCTTTCATCTGGTCGCGGCCATGTACATCCTTGAAAAAAAATATGGTGTTCGATTTGCCATAGGTCCAGATCCGATATAATCTCTGAATTTGATTCTCTTCCAAATAAATTGCTTGCATTCTTGGAATCCCGAAAGTAACCTAGAAATAAACTTTCAAACTGGGCCGTTAAATGTTCGAGATAATTTTTCGATAGCAGAGTGCATCTGAAAATTGGCCATTGTTGTACAAAGTACACCCACAATTTGTAAATAGTATATTGATTTTCAGCCAGTGTAGATTCCCGCTCTGTTAAAAATTTTAAAAATTCTACTCCTAAACCAAAGAGCGTAGTATTTAAATCATTTAAAAGTTTATAATTTCTCTGCGAAGCTATTCATGTTTTTTATAGGGAAGATGACAGAAATTCCACATGGTTCAACATCTGAGATAATTTCTCCACATTTGTATGTTTGCCAAATGCGATTTTCGGGGCACACATAAACTGAATCAGATCGGCTTCTACGACGGCGCGAACGTTTTCATTCATTGTTTTTTTTTTATATGGGTTTTCCGCAGTACTAACAAGATTCTTTTATTATTGTTTCGCAACAACAGCAAAGAACCTTGTTTCCATCGTTGCAATTTCAACAACGCAAACCACAGTGCACCGACTCTGACATTCTCGTAACGAACCAGCAATCTTCTTCTCGGCCACTAAACTCTTCTCCTCCCCCTCCACAACCACCACCACCTATTCATTAACAAAGACCTAATATAAATACCATGACTGAAATGTCCATTCATCGCCTCGGCAGGCGAATAAAGCCGGATGATGGTCCTGAATAATTGGCGCAAAAACAAAATAATTATATATCTCGTTTTGTGGAAATTTTGATGGTGATCCTTATGACCATTACACAAACGAAAAAGGTGGTTGGTGATTCTTCTTGTGCGCTAAATACCTCTGTGGCTATGAAAGAGGTGGTTATACATTTCGCTAAGCTTTGTCGACTAGTCAGAAATGGTGAATGATGGAGCGGTCAGTCATCAGTATGTGGAAATTATAAAATCCATCCTTGATTCGAAATACGAAGATATGCCAGAAAATATAATGCAGTTTGGTCGAATCCTCGAACAACACAATTTCCTAACCACATACACTCTCGTTCAAATGTGGCTGAAGGGATCCATATAAGCACAGTCTGTACTCAACATCCACTCATTCATCAAACACATAAAATTGGTTCCACCCTCGCAATTTCCATTCGATGCATTTATGAAAGTAGCTTTGGAAAAACGCAACAGAAAAAAATCGATTAAGAACTTTGTCGTATAAAATTAATGTCACAGATTCGATCGGTGCGAATACACCACAACATTTTAAATCGCAGCTGGTAGAACCGTCCAGTTTCAATTCGATGCATATTAAATATTTACAAGATGTCTCCTCGATCGATCAAGACACAATGCAAGTAAAACCTCAAATAATTCAATCGACTTAAACAAGAGCGGTGACAGTTAACTCCCAATTACAACAACAACCACAACAAAGACAATAAACTAAATCCCCAACTCTGCTATTTGCGATTCAAAACATGTCGCCCGATTACAACCTATCGGACTTTTTAACCTTCCAGTCTCCAAAAAACGCGCCTGTGTGTTGTAATCAACAAACATTACTCTATGATTTAATGTTCAATGCCGTACGATCGAACGATATAATCTCTACAAGTTTTGTTTTTCGAAATTCCATCTCTGATCGCGAGGTGTTTTTTCCTATTCGCCAATAAAATTAACCTCGATTTTCGAGCTTTCCGCATTCTCTGTGCCAGTCGCAAAAACTTCGTACTCGCAACACGTATTCGTTTTACACAGAGTAACCATTTTAAGTTTTTAATTTTTGATTGGGTTCAACATACACAAATCTTAACCCGATTTCACGGGATTGTATTTTGGAGTTTTCACATCTAGTATAAACCAATAAATCACCAATACTACAATCGACCATACAGCTTGAACAATGATGATAATCGAGTAGGAATCCATCGATGCATTTATTTCCTTCACACACATCCTCTCTCAGGAAAAAATATATAATCAGGGGATTACTTTCAAAGCCAAAGTATTTTAATTATGCCAGACAATAATTATACCCCCCACGCAATAAGGTAGAAATAATCAAAAGTATTTTTAAAAGTATTTACCAAAATTAGATTTTGTAGTTCGAACCCCATGGCTACCAGTTCCAATGGCAATTGGACCATTTTGCCAAATTCATCCACGTAAATGAACCACGACGAATCGATAGAGAGGAGCAGGTCGACTAGTCTAGATAAATAAAATTTAGTTTTGAGATACATATAAAACCGTTCCAAAGTAATCAATTTCCATACGATTTCATTCATGCATTTATCCAGCGTGTATAAAACTCGGCCATCGAATGTGTACTTTTGAATTAAAGGTGTAGCATTTAACACATAATTCAAATGCTCGATATTGAGCGAATATTTTTTTTACCGAGCATGTAATATATATTTTTTTAGTTATTGGTCAAGATCATCAAAGAATCTAACCTCATCCACTCTAGAAGAAGGTGCATAGTCTCCGTAAAATCAGATGTTTTCATGTAAACCAAGTGCTGCTTGCACCACCAGTTCCATGAAACGTACGACGATCACCAGTTGACGATCGTGGGGGATGTGGAAATTACATTCGAGATATGGTACGCTGCTGCCAAAAATATTTTTACGATACATTGAAGTTGATCGAACGCAAGTGTCTCATGCTGGTTAAATCCAACTTCTTGTACCTGCATTCCAACAACCGAACAATTACCGCGTGCATGAAATTCATTACGAGAAATGGAGGGAAGAAAACACGATCGTCATTGAATACATGCTCGTTTGGACGAAATTGACTACCGCTTTGGCAAACATCAGGTAACACATGGGTCCCGATATGCTCAGATGAGCATTTCTCAAGGTTTTGACATTGTTCAACAATCCAAGCAAAATGTGCGCAAAAATTTATCGGTATTATCCGATGACAACAATTTCGATGTTTGCCGATCGATTGATAATACTTTAGACATTCTTTTTATACAAATAATTCTCGTATTTCCTTATTTGCTTTTTCCTAAATGTAAGAGATATGTTTTCCTCTACTTTACAAATAAGAAGCGATGGTGAAGATTCCGATGTGGTTGGCGATTCCAGATAATGTGGTATGAGAAAAGGATTTCGCAATCAAAGAATCACCACTGGAGACGAAGACAATCGCGAACTAGCCGATAAAAGAGCAAAAAAAAAAAGAATATTATCAAAGCAAAGGCGAGCGCAAGGCATTGCAGTCACCGATTTAGATGGCACTTTAAAAGATAAATGTAAAAACGAATTTCACAGATCCGATCATTTCATAGTGACCTTGGCAAAAGACTTTTAAGTGGTGTTGTGGAGGGCGGGCAACGAGGTACACGCGAAAATTTTTTATCAAACAGTTTTCGCAAACCAATAAGTTCGCAAAAGTTTGTACGGGTTCCATAGAAAAACGAAATTGGTATCTATCGTTCGCTAACAACTTCCTATAAAAATGGGCCCGTACATTTTAATAGACGATTCGGTGCATAATATGAATATGTACCAAACACAAAAAAAAAAAAAAAACTAAAATTCAATTACATCTCATTACTGAATGATTTATACGATCTGGTGGCTGCCTGGTACGAATCTGTCAGTTAACTCGCTCGCCCATCAATGTCACTTTTTTTCATAATCGTGCAACATATTAATTTAAAATGCTTCTTGAAGAGTCAGCAGATGTGAGTAGATGTATAATGCATTTCCTGGACCACCCCAATTTTTCCGGCAATTTCCACCAAAAAAAAAAGAAACAAAAAAAACAAACATTATCTATTTCCTATCATTTTTTAACGAAAGGACAAGAAAAAATTAAAACAATCAAAATCATAAATTCGAAAAGAGAAAACGATCAGAATCAAGCAAATTTGAGCTAAAATCAAGAAAATTCTCGTTTTCAAGCTACTTTTTCGTGTTTCTAGAAACTACAATTTTCAATTAAAAACCAGCAATTTTCATTTAAAATTAAGCAATTTAACCCCAAAATAAAGCAAATTTTCCAATATTTCACAAAATGGTAGTGCAGAACATTTCATACTATAAAAACAATCAATTTTACCACAAAATTAAGCAAATTTATTATTATTCCAAAATAGGCTTTCGGATTTTTCATTCTCAAAATCAAGCAAATTTAAGATAAAAATCAATCAAAATAAGCTAACGTCAAGTGCAATATAAAAAAAAAAAAAAGAAATTTGAGAGATTAAAAATAATATAATATTTACATATTTAAGAGAATTATACATAATGCATAGTTCTTCCATCTTTCAATTCTTTTAAACCTTTACACATTATAAAAACTTGTTTCTCATTTATTAATTTTAAAGCATTTTTATCCATATAGAGTTGATAAAAAAGAAAATAAAAGATCAAAAGGTGTAAAGAAGTGTGTTGTTAACAAAAGAATTACATTTGAGGACTATAAGAATTGTTTTCTTAAAGAGAGAATATAATATAGAGTAATGAATTTAATAAGGAGTGAAAAGCATGAAATGTATTCAGTAGAAGTTAATAAAAATGCACTAAGCCTTCGTGATGACAAAAGGAATACACTAGAAAATAAAACAGATGTTACCATATGGGTATCAAATTATATAGTTTTTATTAATTTTTAAATTATTATATTTTTATATTGTATTTTAAATAACTTTAATTTCTAAAACAATATCACGATCAATACCATCAAAATCAATCAGTTTACCATTTTATTTCCCAATTTATAAAAATGTTTTAAAGCACTCATTATTTATTTTATAAAAAACTGGTTATGGGAGTTCATAACTAACACAATCTCTGAAGCCAAGCATAGTTTTTGGAGGAAAACTAGCAATTATACCAGTTTCTAAATTATTAGATTCATCATGTTTTATGAACATTCCACATGCTAAATTACAATGAACATCTATTGGTTTAAATAATTTAAAATTAGGTAGCTTAGTATCTACAACATCTTAGTCTTTTTCAATAACCATATTTCTCTCAAAACCAGGTGTATCAGATAGTTGATCATCAAGTCTAACATCAAACTTAGATTTAACCATAACTCTATTTTTCACATTGTCTGATATCAATTAAATTGTATTAGTTGAAAATTGGTCAATTGAATTTATAGTTACCTATAAAGATGCAATATCATATTGTCATTTGGGAATAGTTATAACTTCATTTTTTATCAATAACAGCATTCAGTTTTTAAATTGCTTTATAGTACTATTGTCTATATTAAGAGCTAAGAAATGTTGCATGAAAACTAATCAAAGCAATAGATTTGTCCTCATTAATTATATCATAGTAAGGCTTATTCCCTAGAATGGAACTATTGCTTGTTAACTTAAACACTTTATTACACATTTATTACAAAAATTATTATATTAAATTAATTTCTGAAGAAAATTATAAAAATTAAACAAATGGCGAACTTGTGCATGACAATATGAGAGCCATTATCATCGGGCCCAGTAATAACGGCAAGACAAATTTAATTATAAATTTTATTTATAAGATAGGATGGCTAAATTTTTATAAATTGTGTCTTTGCTGAAAAAGTTTAAATCAACCAAAATATATTCAGTTTCAAAATTATTTTGATGTCGTATCCAACAAGTTTAACGAAAATGTGGCATTTTTTTAAATAGCAATAATTAAATGAATCCCTTAGACCACTTAGAAAACGAGTCTCTAGTTATATTTGATGGTGTCATCTTAGAAAATCAAAATGTTATCTGCGAATATTTTACTACAGGAAGGCATAAAGATGTTGATGTATTTTGTTTGACATAGTCTTATACGAGAGTGCCCAAGCAATAAGTGATAAATAATACAAATTTTCTATGTATGTACAGACAAGATGAAACAAATTAAAAACACATATATAATAATTTTGTTGGTGGTGATATGTCTTATGAGAAATTTAAATAGATCTGTTTAAAATGCTGGAATGAAGATAATGGTTTTATCACAATAGATGTGAGCACAAAAATGAACAGTGGTAAGTACAGAAACCAGATCCAACATTTTATAATGTAACTCTGTTTAGTTTCTCTTATACACCAGGAATTATTGATCCACTTCCTGAAGAGGCACTTCATAGCACTCTCATTGCTACAGGAAAAACTTATCTGCACAGTCATCCCCCACAGAACTTCAGCTGACTCTTACGGCAACAGGAAGCAGATAATCACAAGAGGCTTTATAATCATTGACTTACTTATCTTGTCGCCATGGCTCAGTGGCAAGGCAATTGATTTCATATGTGAAGGTCATGGGTTCGATCGATAATTTAATATTGTGAATATGAGGTGCCCGTATTTACACTATTTGATTATCACCAAATAATTCACAATTTAAGCCAAAAAATACCTTGCTCTTGCTCATACAGCAATGTATAAGTATTGATGCAAATAAAAATGGTACCCTCAAGCTTCAGAAAAAAAAAAGCTCTCCATACTACACTTGTAATATGACAGATACATAAGCTGGAGTGTTATCATATAGTGAATGGTGGCTCTATATATGAGAAAGGGTACCATTAGAATAAATGAAAAATAAAAGATCCCTCACCTCTACTAAAAAGAGATAAAAGGACCAGCTAGTGAAGAGTTGAGGGGTTTCTCCATTAGAGTTTAGCAGGTGCTAAATAAGGTCAAAAAAATAGTAAATCTGGGTCACTGGCGAGATATCAACTTACCTGTAAACCCAAAAAATTAACAGATCCCCGGCATGGTATTAAGTTGCTCGTAAACCTTTTGAAAATTTTTAAAATAAAAAGCTCACCATAGGTAAAATGCACATTGAACAATCAATGAACGAATAATGAATAAATGATGAACAAACAATAAACGAACATTGAATGACTGCTGAACAATCATTAAACAAATATTGAACACATTTTATGTATGTTAAACAATGTTGTGTTTGAAATGATTAGCCTTCATGATCATGATCCTGCACATCTGTGATCCTGCACAATTGTGATTCTTACAGAAAAATGTATAAATTCACAAAACATCTGCTTTATTAATCCAAGAGGTATGCGCGTTATCAAAACCTAACCATTTTACATAAATATTATAGTCTTTAATTTTTAAGACTTTTTCAACCAAATATTCATTTAGATAGTCTGTTTTCATAAAACTACTCTTTATTACTTCACCTTTGTCATCTTTCAGTTTGTAAGTTGGCACATCATTATTTAAAACCCAAAAAATGTTAAATAATTCTGTTGTCCAATTAGCTGTGTAACCCTTTTCAAAGAATCGTTTACTCTTGCTTATGCAGACAATGTCACCAAATTAGAATTTCAGCTTAGTAATCATGTTTATAAAATTTGATTTCATTAAATTTTTTTCATTGGCCTTATTAAATTCAATTGGTTTCATACCAATAGTTCTATGATTTATATTGTTGAATTCTTAACTAAATCATCTAATATATTTACCCATGTGTAATTGGCATTTAAAGCAAATTTCTTCCACATTTTATTCTTCATTGTACGATTATATATTTCTACAATACTTGCTTTAAGTTCACTGAATGTAGAATAGTGATTGATGCTATATTTTTGCATCAGTTCATTAAATATTTTATTATAAAATTCGGACCCATAATCACTTAGAATATTTGTGGTTTTCTTTTAACTAATATAGATTCTAAGGCATTTACATTCTTTTTTGTTGTTTTATCTTTATTTGGTATAGCAAAGCATATTTTGAGAAAACGTCAATAATTGTCATAATATATTTGTATCCATTATTTATATGTGATATGCCTTTTAAATTTCCAGTATTAATCTCAACAAGATCGATTTGCCATAAACTATCAATACTCTACAAAATTACTTTTCTTCTTGGAAATTTTTTTTCGCTCAGGTTTATATAATTCGTTGATTATTCCTTCTCTTACATTGAGCAATTTTTTTTAGAAAATTCGATTTTTTTTAAATTATGTATCGGGCATATATTTTTCAATTTTCATATCATTATTTTTAGTGACTTTTTTACACTTCAAGAGTGAAGTATTCTTCATATAATAAGAATAAGAATAAAAATAATTCGTCATTATATTTTATGAATACTCTAATTGTTGTCATTAAACCATCATATTCAGAAATTTATTTATTTTTTATTTTAAAAGTTAAAATATCAACTATGTTAACATCAAAAGGGTTACTGTAATTTATTTTTTCAAATCCCTTTATAACAGTTACAGTATCGTCAGGTAAATTGGGATTAACAGTAATTCTTTTATAACCCTTACAATCCATTAAAAAACAAAGAAAATTTTATTATTACCTAAGTGAAAATTATTATTACTTTTATTCCACTTTGAAGGCAAATAAAATATATGAAATTTTTCTTCCTTACATCTTTCAATTTTCGAGTTAACAATTGTATCACAATAATTCAAAACTTACTTTTTTAAATCTTACAATTTATCAGCTCTTTCTTTATCGAAATATCTTTTATTGACTGCATCGTTTTCATCTATAGAATCAGCAATGCACTTAATTTTACGATATTGAATAGAAATATAGTCTCATGTGTAAACAATAACTTTACTAAGTTGATCTTTTAAAGCACTAACAGTAATATTGTATTTTGATTATACATATGTTTTTTAATCAGAAATGCTAGTATTGTACCTTGATTCTAAATTTTTTTCAAGTGTAGTCAGAAACAATAGTTTTATAATTTTATTCTTCGTCCTTTTTTAGTGCCTGTTTCATATTATTTATTCGTTTTATATAATCAGAAATAGAATTACTGAATTGTAAATGTATAGCTTCTTTTGAAACATAATCAGCTATTCGTTTACTAAAAAATATTATATTGACTGTGTCTTTAAAATCTCTAGGACAATATATATTAACAATTCTATGCCCTAAAAAAGAAACATAACATTTTGTATAGGCAAAGTAGGTGCTTAGATTATTTTGTAAATCAGAAACACTCAAATTGCATTGTGAATCGACGTATATTCCTAAAGTGTAATCAGAAGCAAATGTTTTTTATTTAAATTATTATCTTTTTTAAAGCATAAGCACTAGAGTCAAAAATTTTATTTAAAGATCTCATTAATGATTTTTCCAAATATATCTATCATTAAATAACAAAAAATTATATCACTAAACTTAAAATCTTTCGAATAAAGATGTAATACAATTAAAAAACAGATGTCCATATATAACTAAATGAAATTTCTGACTTCAGTCACCACTATAATAAATATATTTTTTTTAAATAATTAATTAAATTACTAGGAGTATTACCTCCAAATAAATAAAAATAGTAAACATCATTATTTTATTAAAAATAACAAACCCAATCAGTTCCAGGATGTGATGAAATATGGAAATTAACCACAGCACATTAATTTTTGTGCATATTTTTTTGGTAGTTCGTCAATCATATAAACATTTATGAAATATTTATTATTAAATATTTTTTCATATTTTCAAATTTTGATATTAGATAGTGGGTACATATTAAAAAATTTTTGTCTTCCCTTCTTTTTTGCAACTACACCACTTCCTGCTTTATTTTCCATTACCAAAATGCATCTCTGTTCTTCTAATTCTTTTTTATTTTTTCTCATTTGTTCAAAAGAATTTTAAATTGAAATAGCTACTCCTGCTAAAGCAACAGTGCCAGTTAAAGCAGCAACTATGAGGGGAATAATTCCTCCATGATGTAATCCATTTTCTGTTTTTTCTTTTAATATTTTTTTTAGTATTGGAAGTGTCAAAGTTAACACGAAACCTCTACCCTCTTTCAAATTATTTTTCTCGAGTTGATATTTAGTTAAAAAAAATATCTATACCCAAATATCTAAATTGATAAATGCGTAAATAGAAAGTTAAGCTTTTAATCTTCATTTATAAGTAAAAAAAATATATATGTAATTAATAAAACATTAAAATTCCCCCGCCTAATTTAATTTTTTTTAACATAGTTGAAGCAACAGCTGCAGAAGCAATTTTTTCTCCAATTGGATTATTTTTAACTAACATATTTTTTTGCATTTTTTGTATAATTTTATCAGCAATATGTCTAGATTCTAAATCTTTATGGTCTCTATATGCAATATAGTGATATTTGCATGCTTCACAAATTTATTTATTCCTGTGTCTCCTATTTCCAACCTTTCATTTAATTTTGTAACTGGACCGCAATAATTATACCCATTTAGTGTAAATTTAAATTGTTTAATGCCAATTTATAATACCTTTGCCATGATGTTCAGAATTCCAAAATGATTGTGGAATTAAATTAAAAACTCTTATAAATATGGAATTCCTTTCGGATTTGTTTATTAAAAAATAAAAAAAATTATTGTTTAGCATATTCATTATGTTTTACTTTTTCATTGTAATAATTTTTATTTCCAGCATTTTCTTCGCCATGATTAACTAAAAATCTATCAACCAATTTTCTAACATCACCCATCCAATCATATTATCTTGGCAAACTATTGTATATTTTTATACCTTCTCCAGATCCAGGAGTTTTTGGAGAAATCATTCTTTCAGGTGTGTTTGATGCTGTTTCTAAATGTGATTCTTTTATACAGCTACCATAAATTGGTTTAATTAGATTTATGTATTTCCAATTTTCACTCGAATCTACTTTTTTATGCTTAAATGAAGCATTGGTTGTTTTAAAAATTTCTGCATAATTTTCATAGTCATTATCAGTGTATTTATCCTCAAGAGCTTCTGATAAATTTTCTGTTAACAAATTACAAAGTCCTGGTATTAGTTTATATTCCTTATCCATAACAAATGGTGTACGATTATTTATCGTTACTTGTATCAATATAAAAATCTTGCCAATCTCTACGTAAACCAAATTTTTCATCAATAACATTAATTCTTTTGGCAATTTATGTCCCGAAAGTTACAGTAGATGCTGTGTGTGGTAAATTTTTCAGTTGTATGATTCCCATTTGCTCTTCCAAATTAGGAGATTTTTGTTCTGAGAATAAATCTTTTTCGAATGATGTTTCCTCTGGTGTTTGTGGATAATCTAAATTTTTTACTGCAACAGGAATTAGAGTTGTTATTAATTTTTTATTTTCTTCACTTACTTATTCTACTTTTTTTTTTTTTTAGCAATATTTCGTAATTTGTCGATTAATGGTTGCTCGTTCTTATTTTTTCATATTCTTTTTCATGGTTTTTTAAAATATTTTTTATCTTTCGATAAGTAATTTAACTCGAGAAACTTCCTTTGATTCAGTTATTTATATGTGAATTTTTTCACATACATATTCATTTTTCTTATAAATGTGTTATAAAAGTACTGAGAGTTATGAGAGAGAAAATTCCCCCCCCCCCCAACTGATAAAACTAAGGGTAATTTAAATGTTTACAATAATAGCATTGAATTTGATGTTCCTATAGGAGTTGGGTTTTCTTTTCCAAATCTTGCTTATTTTTATGGTCAATTTAGTTTACTAGAGATAATGTTGGAGATGAGGCAGATTAATATGAATCGGATAATATTGATGTTTGTTCTAACTTCTTTCCTTTTCAATTACTAGAGCAGAAATCCCAAAACATGGAAATATTACTGAAGCTGTTGATAATCCAGGAATAACACCAACAACGATAAATGTTTTATTAAGATCATCAGGTGAATAAAATTATTTAGAATTTACTGGTGTTGATAATCTATACCGAGATAAATCTGTTTCTACTAATATAACAAAATAGGTCAAAACTGTTTATAGTGATAAAACAAATGAAATAATATTTCTGCTGAGATATCTGTTTGGTTTTAAACGAGATATCAATGAAATTTACTGGAAAGGTGGCTGTAAAATTACTTTTTTTTTTTTTTTTTTTTTTTCGTATTTCATCTGATAACAACTGTTTATTTCTTTGTGAAACTTTAGAAAAGATAATAAAGTTATCAAATATCGTCCTGATCAAGGTAAAATTGTTATTCAAAAATTAGAAATTATGTGGCCTATTGTTGAATACGAATCTAACACAGCCATTGCAAATTAAAGAAAATAATATACGAAGATTAAAAAATTCCCATTAGTTTTGATTATTGGCAAATTTAAAAAAAAAAGAATTCCTGCTGGATCGAATGTTTTTAACTTTGATATAAAAGATCAGTTAAATAATTTAAAATTTGATATGCCTGATTTTGTAATTGTATGTTTTCAACATAATTAAAGAAATCATGCTGAACAGCATAAACATGCTACTATGTTTGATCATTGTAATGTGATAAATATTTATGTTAAAAATGGTAGAAATGAAATTTTTTCTAAAGAAATCTGGTATCTAACATAAAGGACTGTGTTTGCCTAAAAACAATTTCTTGCTTATAATGATTTTAGAAATTCAAAAACCAAATTACATGCCAACTATAGAAATAATGAAGTTTATTATAAACCAACTGTAAACTTTGATGGTGATATTAATTACTATTAATTTTGGGGCGAAGACCGTTATATGTTATAGATTTTTTATATAAAAAACTACTGTAGTTAATGAAAAAACTAATATAAAAATTGTGTTGATTTTAAGAAAGAAGTTGAAGCAGGTACAGTTTGTAATGTTGTTCTTATAAGTAAAAGAAATCTTAGTTATGATTATTTGAAAGAAAGAATTAATAACTATATTTAAATTTTTTTAAAATTAATAAACAGAAGAATCATCAAAATGTTTCGATCTTTTCATACAATATTTTAGACTTGTATTTGAGTGGTTACATTTAAAAGTTTACTAATTTTTAGTAATATGGATGAATTATTTGCTCGAATAGAAAATCTTTTTCATATTTTTTTTCTAAATGAAATTTTTTCTCTAAATAAATTTATTTTCTTTATAAATAAATTTAAGATGCCTTTGTTTCCATGCAGTTTGACTAACTTTTAAAGAGGTGGTAGTATTGGTTCATGACTACCTTCTAATGGATTAGATAATGCATCTGAAGATCTTAAAAATATGGTTCGCAAATTTAATTCAAATTGACAAAACTTCGAGAAATTGGTGAAAATCTAGAGCAAATAGAAGACGTTTTAATAAAATTAATAGAGCTTCGAATATAAAATGTAAAGAATAATCAGATAATATTTCAGTTGATTTTAGCTTATTTTGATTTATTTTAGCTTAAATTTGTTTATTTTGAGAATGAAAAATGGTAATGCCTATTTTGGAAAAATTGTGAATTTGCTTGAATTTGGGGGTAAAATTGCTTGATTTTCGGTGAAAATTACTTTGTTTTTATAGTATGAAAAGCTCAGCACTGCTATTTTGTGAAATATTGGAAAACTTGCTTGATTTTGGGCTTAAATTTCTTGATTTTTGATAAAAAGTGTTTGTATTTGCATTGAAAATTGCAGTTTCTAGTAACACGAAAAAGTAGCTTGAAAACATGAAATCAGCTGGATTTTAGCTAAAATTTGCTTGAGTTTGAACGTTTTTTTTAAATCGAATTTTAGATTTTGAGGTTTAAATTTTTTTCATGTACTTTCATAAAAAATAATGGGAAATAGTTAATGTTAGTTTTTCTTGCGCTGTGGAGGAAATTGCCGGAAAAAGTGGGGTGGACCAGGACCCGTATTATACATCTACTGATGTGATGGCTGTGTTCAAGTATGCAATAACTTTGTGACCAACTTCCATGTATTCGTCAATGTTTCTATTCGAGTTGCTTCTACACATCCAGTTATTCTTGTAGTGAAAATAAACAAATGTTTTGAACGCGAGAGTGTCCATTTTGTTGTGCTCCTTGAGAGGGAATAGATATATGGTTTCACACCCAATATTTTATTTTATTTTATGTGTTTGCATTTGGTAAGTGTAAAATTTTTTTGTATCAAGAGAAACACCAATAAAAATAACAGACTACAACAAACCATGATAAAAAATGACGAATGTGTTTTGAAAAAAAAAAAAGGAAAACATGTAACCATATTTACGATGCAGTTTCCCAATAATAACCAGTGATTAATTCGCAGTTGCTGGAAAAAATATTAAACAAATTTATTTTTTTCAAACAAATTTTTAAAGTAACGATACGTGCTAAAACTTAGAAAATTCCTTTATTTCAACGACAACACAATACACGTCGGAAGAATCGACAAAAATTTCGGCAACTTCGTGAGTACCTGGATGCCATACACGGTTATTTACACTGATGAACCAATGTCGTAGAAAGTTCATGTTTAGAAAATTTACTGGACGGTGTTTCACCAATAGAAGTTCTGTTGGTTGCTATCGTAAAATTTAGATTCGATGGAGGTAACCTATTGCTCGGTCTTGAGAAATGATTCCCGGTCGTCCAAAGCATTGCTAACAGCAACATCGGAATATTTCTCATATATCTATTTCATGTAGGAAAAAAAACAACTATGAATTATCTTATGTTAGTGTTTTTATACAATGAGTCTTTTTTTATTTAGTTATGCAAGACATCCATCTAGGTATTGTATAAAAAAAACAAATCACGACCACGGCGGGTGACGATGACATCTGCCTAGACAAATCACTTGCTTTCGAGCCAGTACTTTATACGCTCTCAATCATCAGATGGACGTACGACATGTTTTGTAATTTACATGGTTTCTACGACACCAATGGCGAATATATGCTAAAGAAGCTGGTGGTCACCTACAAGAATGGTTGGACTGAACTGCTGTTGTGGAAATCTCCGCATCGATGGGCCATGTTGGATGTTAAAAATCAAAAAACTAATAATTGGCTTTTTTTGTTTGCATTCTCTTATCACTTTACAGCATAATTTTCATACTTTGGCAATGGTATAACAGTTGAAATTCAACCACAGCCTTTAGTAAAAAATATAAAAGTTGAATTTTGGAAAATTATCAATTTAAGTACATCAGCTAAAAGTCAATTAATTTTATATTAAAATTTTTTGAAATGTCGAATTTAGGAAAGTTATCAATACAGGACACTAGCTTAAAGTCAATTATTTTTATTTATACATTTTTTGTATATATAAGCAGTTGAGATTTTCTTAAAGTCATTACAATTGCAACATCGTTGTACAGAATATATCTTTGGCTGTCAAACTACCAAAAAAAATTTGACTGTTGGATTTAACGGGTATTGTGAAAACAGCTCAAAAATTCGACTTAAAAAAAATAAATTATGGGGAATAATACAACCAGTTCGGATAAGACCTGAATTCGATATTCTAACGAACATGAACACACGAAATATAACATCGAGAATACAGAACATTATATTAAAAAATTCACTGAATTGAGGGAAATGGCAAAACAGTTAAATATCAGATGATATCCCTGTAAAAGAAAACGAGAACTTATAGAGAAGATTGACAAAGTTGAAACAAACCATCCACATGTAAAAACTATAGCTTAAAAAAAGACTGAAATTGAAGCATTAAGTAAAAAAAAAAAACCTGTAGGAAAAGTCCTAACAATGAAAAATACTGTAATCTAAAAAAATATGATTTGATGGAACAAATAGTTAATTATAAATTTATTTCAGAAAAACCAATACCAAATAATTTAGAAGACTTGGAAGTTTCAGAATTGAAACAAATTGCAGAAGAATTTAAAATTAAAGGGTATTCATACATGGATAAAAATAAAAACAGCAAAAAATAATTTGATACAACTCATACGAAATGAAAGGGAGAAATGGAAGAAAATGTTAGAATTTTACTCTGATACAAATAATTTAAAAAATATTTGTATTCTAAAATCGTGGTCAAATACAATTTGATCAAAATAAGCTCCTATTCAACCTATTTCAACAGTAATGTCGCTTATTAAGAGGACTCTTCATTTGTAGAGAAACCAGAATTTTCACGTTTGGATTTTCGTGGTCTTCGACGGTAACGGTAATGAGAGATTTTGGTTTAAGGGAAAATATATTGATTAATATCTTGGTTACAAAAACCACTTAATGCAATTTTAAATTTTGTCAAGCCAAAATGGAAGAGAACATGTGCATATTTAAAAGTATTTGCGCTTACCTTTGAAAGCCCCTCCAATTAGAACAAGATACGATGTTCATCAATAAAAAATAATTGAATCTATTGATACAAAATTCGAGAATACCCACATCGAAATACATTCTTCGGAAACTGATCAAAGAATTCGACTTGAAATTGAATCTCGTTTCGAGAACAAATGAACAAGTTGAGATCAGTATCAATGTAAATTGTTTGAAATATCTGAACTACAAATTACAATATACAATCAATAATTACAGAATAGATTTGTACTTTTTGGATTACAAAATTGCAGTCGAATGCGACGAATATAATCACCAATCTAGAAACATAGAATATGAAATCGAAAGGCAAAAATACATCGAGAAATGGCTCAGTTGCACGTTCGTCAGATTCGATCCGGACGCTGAAAATTTTAATGTGCATGATGTTGTAAACACTATCGTTCATTGGATAGAATAAAGGACAAAATTAAAAAAATTAACGACTATAATTCCTTACATAATTGAAGAAAAGAATTTTTTTTCGACAGTTTTTGTATATATAAGCAACAACCATTGCAACCACAATGTCATTGGACAAGAGGTCATTTCAGGTTTCGAATTTCGAAAATTTCGACTGATGGATTTTTACACTAGTGGACTCAAATGGAATCGAAAAATTTTGGTTGAAAGGTAAAGATATCACTTTATTTTGGCTATAAAAACCCATGTTACATAATTTCAGACTTGGTCAGCTAAAGTGGGGAAGAACACGAGCAGATTTGAAGGAGACCGTGGATTGCACCTTTGAAATCCCTTCCAACTTGCAATCACATAGTATCTTCATTACAGAACCTGGAATATATGCTCTTATAACATACTCGGAAACTACCCGATGCCGAAAGTTTCAGTAATTGGATCTATGAAGATGTGCTGCCATTCTTGAGGAAGAATAATCAAACAAAATCGTAGCCAAAAAGATAAGCAAATAAAACAGTTCACCAACAGCTTACTCGAAGTGATGTAATCATTGATATCTATAAATGAAGAATTAAGCGTTAGCAAACCAAATGTTGAAAAAACAGACAAAATGCCGAAAAAGCCAGACAACATGCCGAAAAAGCTAGACAAAATACCGAAAAAGACAGACAATATGCCGTGGCACTTTTTTATCGCATCGCCGACATCGCTCAGACCGTGATCGTCCAAAAAATATCTGATAATTTGTTACATGCATTATCCGTGGACGTGCTGGACAAAGCAAACCAAAAAATTGTCTTTAACCAAAGTCATTATCGATATCTCGCAAAATCTCTGAAACGTCTCAACAATAAAAATATAATTACCAAATAACTGAACAAAAACAAATGTGTTCCAAATAGTGCAATTTTTTTTTCAAAATTTGATTCATTATATGATCATAAAAATATTTTTTCTGTAAATTAAATTTTTTAAACATTCATAATACAAAGTTCGTCCAACTTACCTCCAACCCCCCCCCCCCCTAAAATCCCAACTAGCACCAACACTTCAAACCAACATCATAATGGGATTACTTTAAATGGACATTGTGGGTTTAAATGTACCATTTAAAATCAAAATTTTTATGTTTATAAAAAAAAGTTTTTCCAATACCCCGTGACCCCCAAAACCAACTAGCACCTTCACTACAAACCAACATCATAATGGGGTTACTTTAAATGTACATGGTGGGTTTAGGCCCCACCAATGCACCCTTTAAAATTAAATTATTTAAATATTTATGATGAAATAAATATTTATTATAGACAAAATAGAATCGCCAAAAATATTAAATTTTATTTCTTTGTAATTCTGTTTATTATATAATAAATATTTATTATTCTATCAAAATTAATATTAAAGAATAATTAGAATCACAAATAATTATATATATATATATATATATATATATATATATATATATATATATATATATATATATATATATATATATGAAGGTAGCTAAAATTTCACTGACAATGTTGTTGATCGAATGGTATTTTCAAATATCACATTTAGAAAATCTCAACTGTTTGATTTTCGTGCTGAACGACCGTAATGGAAACGAACAATTTTGGTTCAAAGGAGTTGATATTGCTTCATTTATTGAATATGAACAACCAAACAATGCGATTTTAGAATTTATTAAAACAAACTGGAAGAGAATGTGGGCAGATTTGAAGACTATGTCTAGAGGTACCTTTGACATACCCTCAAAATTGCAACTACAAGACATCTTCATCTTTGAACCCGGCCTATATGCTCTAATAACATACTCTACACTACCCATTGCCAAAAAGTTCACTGATTGGGTCTACAAAGATGTTTAACCTTCCTTGAGAAAACCAGTCAATACAAACTTAATATGACTAAAAAAATTAGAAAATTGAATTGAGTATTGAATCGTGGCTTACTCGAAGCAAACAAATCGTTGAAATTGGTCAACCAAAATCAATATCTACAAATGAAGAATTGTTAGTTACCAGATAAGATTCTAAAAAGCAAGGAATGATGCTGTGGTACTCTTTCAACGCATCACCGACATTGCCCAGGATGTGATTGTTAAAACCAAATCTGATAATTTGTTATACACTTTGACAGTGCATGAGCTGGACGAAATAAACTGAGAAATTACCTTCACCCGATGACAACGTCGATCGCTCGCCAAATCTCTGAAACGCCTCAACAACAAAAATCCGAATGTCAGGGAACTGTAGAGGAACGGGTATGTCCCGAATGGCATAAATGTTTTGAATTGTGTGATGGACTGGCTGAAGGAATCGAAAATACAATATTTGGTCCACTATAACATATTATGCTCATTTTGGACACCATGGACTAGGAGAAAATCATATTTTTTGTGCGCAAAATAATCACATCAGCAAAAGTTTCGAATAAAATACAATTTGTGTAAATTAGAACAATAAATGAAACATAAAATATAAAAAAATTTTATAAAAAATCTATTACTATTTTTTGTTTTCCCCTCAGAACTTCGTTTGTAAACTGTCTTTTCAGTTGTAAAATTACCAGAATTTCAACTGTTGGATTGCAATCGAATGTGACAAACATATATATAAGTAACTATTCTTTCTTTCTTTATTGGTATAAACAAACACCTGGTGTAATTCCAGACTTGGTAAACTAAAAGTGAAAGAAAAAGTGATTGATTTCTGAAGGGAGTGGCAGGAATCGTTCCCTTTCCAAAATTCAATTTGGGGTCACAAAATTTGATTTAAAGCCAAAATTCCCTTTTTTTATTCTTTAAAATATAATTTCTGTCCGATTCCCCTTGACCACCAAATCAACTATCACCTTCACTATAAGGCAACATCATAATTGGGTTACTTTAACTGGTTATTGTAGGTTTATGCCCCACAAATGCATCCTTTAGAATTTAATTTATATTTTATTATTAAATTAAATTAATATTTATTATAGATTAAATAAAATCACAAAAATGTAATAAATTGCATTTCTTTGTTGTTGCAGAACAAATAAAACCTATCCAGAATTAGGTGAAATATTGTGGAACTAATAAAACATATCCATAATTGGGCGAAATGTTACATAACTATTAAGACCTACCCATATTTATATGGAATGTTGTGGAATATGTTCCATGAGATTTCGCCAGAGTACTCCATGGTTGACATTCTTTCCCCCCACTCCGACTTTCAACAACCAATCACATTGCAGCATTTTACTTACCCTCCTTTCCCCTCCTAACAGTTTGTCCTGTTTGGAAGCAAAATCTGGAAAAAAGATATCAGTCGAGGACAAGAGATGAATGTGGAAAAATCACTTCTCCTCCCAGAGCAGAAGGAAAGAAGTAAAGATAATAATAACAAATATACCTTCTAAATTTTTATAATGTATATATACCATATATAATTTTAAAAGTTATAATTATTATATTATTATAATTACTTCTTATTTATCTTCTGCTCTAGGAGCAGAGATGGTTCTTCATTAAGCTCTTGTCTTCGACTGACGTCTTTTTTCCAGATTTTGCCGCTATACATGCCAAACTTAGTAGCATGAATGGAAGTGAGATCGTGGTGTACTCTGATTCGTTGTTGATTTGCCACACCCTCAATTTTCAATAACCAATCAGATTGCACCATTTCAATTCCCCTCCTCGCCAAATTTCAGTTGGCCTATATGGCAACAAAGTCTGGATAAAAATCATCAGTCGAGGATAAGGGCTGAACATGGAAACATCACTCCTCCTCCAAGAGTAGAAGGTAAGGAGTAAGTATAATAATAATAATAAATATACCGTATAAAATATAAATACATTATAAGGTATGTATATAAATTATTAAATATTTATATTTTATAAGGTATATATAATATTATTAAACTTATTACTTATTCCTCTTCTGCTCTGGGAGTAGTGGCATTTTCATGTTCGGCTCTCGCTATCGACTGACATCTTTTTTTCCATATTTTGCCACCATATAGGTCAAACTGAAAGGGGGGGATGTGAAATGCTGCAATGTAAGTGGTTGTTGAAAGTAGATGTGGGGGGAGGGGCAACTGTCGATTACAACACACACAAGTGGGTTATCTCGAAACTAATCCATTTTTATAAAAACTTTTTTTTACAAATCATTAAATCAGTTACTGATTGGCATCATTGTGGTGTAAATAATTTCTATAATTGCACTCAAAGTGAGAGTAGTTTTGTTCGCTTTCAACAGCCATTTTGGGAATATTCGATGACATGTGGGGAATGGATCTCTCGTGATTGGACCCAAAATGATTGTTACATTTTCCACGAGTTTCTCTTTTGGTTCCGGATCCCAACTGCTCATGAGGTAAGTTTCGCTTGTTCGCATGATTGGCTCAGAAACATCTGTCGGTAAAACATTTTTGAAACATTATAGTGATAATATAAGTTCAATTGCAGCTGCAAGTACACATTCTGCAGTGGCAGGCTCATATTTCTCAACGGGCAAAACAAGCTGTATAGTTCAAAGAAATTGCTGAATTTTGTTTTGTAGCAGATGATTATGCCTTTTGTTTTGTGGAGAACATGGAGTCTTTTACCAGCATGTTGGAGTGCTCCAATTCTATCTGGAATTATGTTACTCGATTATCATATTACCAGTCATTTAAATGTGTTTTGTGGCCAAAATTTGTAAACATGTTTCGAAATTGTCCACTCTCATGTAGTACCCAGGCCCAAAACATACAACCAAGTCATAACATTTATTCTCTGCAAGTTTGGCGATGATGTAATAAAACAATAATTTGTTTATGTTAAACATTATTGTATCATTAATATATTTATATAGGTGTGTTTTTTTTATAATACCTTATTTATACATCTTGAGATATGACCATGCTCTGTATATATACAAATTTATGCATCTACAAGAACGACGAAGACAAAAGCATGCTGTTGCTGGCTAACTAATCGGAAATTGTACAAAAAGAATACCTAATTTTTTTTCCTGGTGAATTTGCAATTTCGATGTCTGTCGATATACTTTCCCTTGATACCATTTTCGACTATTACTTGGACATTGTGTTTGACAACTGCAATTTCGTGGAACTCAAGCCACATTCGCACCGAGTACGTTATTACTTGGGCAATTACATTGATGAATCAAACTTGGAAATTCTACTCTTTCAGAATGCATCTCGAACCCTGATACTAAACAAGTGTTTGTTATACAATTCGGGTGTCTTGTACAGGTATTTCACACCCTATGTAACCCACTGCCATTTCGATTCTATAGAGTTAATTTCCAAGATACCAAAAGCCATAATCATATTTGTTCCTTTTCACGATGGTGTGCATGATGCAGAACGAATTAAACTCGAAATGTTAAAACTTTTTTTATCAATGCATCAATAAAACTGCCAATTTCGAGTTGAGGGATGATTACTCTGTCCTACTCCAGATTTCATACTTGTGCTTCAACAGGGAATTTGAGCAGTACCTAAATTTACTCTGTAGCAAAGAGGAGTTGGTCAATGACCTATTTGAAAATCTACAAAGCAAAAATTGCAATTTATGCAATCATCTTTACAACAGAATACCAATTTCTTTACCCAAATATACATCTCGTCGAAAGGATGCTGGGCGATTCCATGCCCCATCGAGAATTGGCCAAGTTGATGACCAATCACAATGGGATTCCCACCGCCAGCACCTATGACAAGTTGTACCTGAAACACAATGATAAAATTCCTTCCCCGAGAGGGGAAAAAAGTGGGGGAAAAAAATTAATTTTTTTCAATACATACTTATATATAAGAAAATATGCAATGACAAACTCCAGAGATTAGTTATCTGTCGGAAATGGATCTCGACAACCTAGAGCAGAAAGTCATTAAAGTGGACCAATCTTTGAGAAAACTACGAAACCTCTATGTGGAAATCGTAAAGATTGCCGTGTCGAGAGACGATGGCAACCGCGTTAGAGACGATCGAGCCAACATCGACTATGGTGGCTGTTGTGGAGAAAATGGCTTAAGATTTTTAAGTCACAATCGCCGTCATTGACGAACTTGTAAAAACATCAAAATCCAATTACAAATGGAAACGTCCCATAGAGAAGGATGAGGGGTCGTAGCCATCAACAGTCCAACCATCATCACCAGAAGATTCCATCCAGGCCCATCATAGCGGTGAGGAAAATGGTTCCTCTAAACAAAAAAGAAAAAACTTTGAAATATGCAGTTCCATAAAAAATGGCATCAAACAGAAAAGCTAGAAACCAGGATGATCATTCGACCGTTTTTGCAAATGGATCGATCTTGTTGAATGCATCGGAGCGCTCGAGTAAAAGCAAAGCAATCGATTCGGAACTGTTCAAACAGTTGCTGAATCCAAAAATTCCTATAGATTAGCACACCAAGTGTAATCATCAGTGCGCAAATTTCACCGCTCAAACTAAGAGAGAAGACGAGATTGAAACTAACACACTCGTATGTTTTTTATGCAATCGCCAAAAATAAAAAAAGCCATGAAATTATGAAAGTTGAAGACACTCGAACAAAGCAGTCTATTCGTCATCGAATCACTAAAACACACATATTTAATTCCTGTAAATATCCCTATAAAATACCGAATCTAGGCTGATTGAATTCCTTCAGATTCCATTAGGGTGTGTTGAAAAAAAGGAAAGTTCGTTTTTTGCTACCTGTTGTGAATTTGTCGAGAAAACGCACAGTGTTGCGTGCGGTCGACTCGAACGAAATCGATCTGTACTGGTACGATAACAGTACGTGTTGGAAATATCACATTTTCGTAATTTTTACCGACAAGGTGAGACCAGTGAAGAACAGTTTTGTTTGATGGCAAATGTCTGTGATCGGGTGCAAAAATCAGTTCCAAATTCCTTTATTAAACTTCCTAAAAATTACAATAAAAATCCTCAATACAATGGCGATAACAAGAGTTCTAACGTCTGCGGCAATCCCACGGACATAATTAACAATGGTGAAAAAAAAAAACCAATGTGGAATTACAAATGTGTCGAGCCAACAAATTGAACATCTGCACAACACTGCAAATGTTCTGAGGTATGATTTCGAGCATAACAGAGTGTTGACACTATTTGTGAAAGAGTACATAAAGTGGATGTTGGACTTTCAATTGCTCGGACAAAATGAAAATAACAATTACTTTGATTTATTTGATTATGTACGAAATTTGTTGAAAACAGATCATAGCAATTTGACAAAGATTTTTGTAAACTTGCACGAAAAATACTTTGCAGATGAATATCCAATTAAAATATCGAGGAAAAAAAAGGAGACGTTAAAAGAAAAAAATCTATGAACACTGATATAAAAAAATTTAACATAAAAAATATTTTTTAATTTATTTTCTTACCTCATATATTTTGGTAACCTTTTATTACTCATAACAATGGGTTAATTGTGATTGCATATATATATATATATATAAGAAGTAAAACAAAGATACCCAGGAGTAAAAAGTTTGTATCCCGAGCTTTCAATTTTATATTTACATACCTCTACAAGAATGATTTTTCCGTCTGGAATCGAGTGCAAGTGAATCTTTTCGAAAAGGTCTGCGAGTCCGACATTTTTCAGTCGTTGAAATATATGCTTTCCAATAATGAAGAGGACAGAATAGAAGAACTTATCGATATATTTAAAAATTAGCCCATACTCTCTTCTCTAAATCAATCGTCTGATTAATTTATTTCACAAATACCTGTTTTCCCATACGATCATTTAACGAAATTCCTTGAGATTTTCAACTATCCCGATGTTCAGGAAGCAATCTAAACACTTTTCGCAATGATGTCAAAGGTATGCTTGCATCAATTCCAAAATAGAAATATGAAGAAGATTGGTAATGATGATGCTGGCGAGTATCAACTCGAATAGAGTATATAAATAAGCTTTTTTTAAAAAACAAAAACAGAAAGCACCCGAAATGGACAATCACTCGGAAAATTTATGCAAACTTATTTCCATATCTCAGTCTCGGGGTAATATCGACGACATATTCCTGTATTAGTTTTATGGCGAATCCAGTTTGAAATCTTTTGATACGATGAATGAGGCCAAACCCAAATTTATGGAAATTTTCAGCAACTCTATCGTCCAAAAGAGATTTAAAAATCTATTCCAAACATTGCCTTGATTAAGAGCAAAATTAGAGAAATTTTATAAAACAATAATATTATGTAAAAAAATAGGGGAATTTCCAGTTCCCCCATCACTCTATGGCAAAAAAAAAAACAATGTATGATTAATTATTTTCGATTTGGCGAGTACTTATAAATTGTCGGTGGGGAAACAATTTGCCTCTCAGAATGACCCTCATCGTTCCTGCACGTTTCAAACATCAATTAGTTCACGGTAGTGAAGAAGCGGCTGGGTTCAACTTGAAGGCGACTCACAACATTGAAATTCAACAAGGCCTAGTGGCCAATCTCGATGTCGGGCTGGCGTGTAAAATACCCAAAGGCTATTTCGGTTTTGTTACGAGTCGTTCGGGGCTGGCATTTAACCATCGAATATACACCTATAATGGAGTTTTAGATTCTCACTACACGGGATATATCTTTGTGCAGCTGGAAAATCGAGGAAATTCGACATTCAAAGCCGAGATAGGATCTCGCATTGTTCAACTACTTATAATGCCACACATGATAGTATCGTTTGCACCGACAGAAGAAAATGATGATGAATTTTACAATACACTGCGAGGTACCTCAGTATTTGGATCTTCTTCATCACCACCATCATCACCATCACGTACACCGATGCAAACCATCAAAGTGAAGCCTGCGGCCCAAAGAGAAGAACCCATCTGGATGCCATTTTCCTTTCCCGAGCAGCATCACTTGTCGCATGGCTAAAATGCAAGCGTATTTGTTGAAATCAAAATCAAGAACAGAATCAAAACAAATAAAAGTGTATGCATTTTACTAAATAAAAAAATAAAGATTAAAAAGACTGTAGTTACTTTTTTTTTCATTCAACTCATTCTCTCTATAAATATATAAGGGATTTACCCGGCACAAATATAAGAAAATATAGAAGGCTTAATATATAATGATAAGAAAATTTCATTACTTTTAGACAAGGATAATAAACAGTGGTTTCGATGAAAGTATGCGGCAAAAATTTTGGAATACACAGGTACTTGCGATGCCGTTCGGAGACACATTCCCTTAGATGAATGGGCAGGTACAGGCAACTCGTAGAATAAAATAGTTTACCATCATAGAGCTATCATTGAAATTCGAGAACCATTTTCATCACGGAAATAGGCCTATATAATTTGATTATGAAATCACGATTGTCGACTCGAAAAGATTTAAAAAAAGAGTGGGAAGTGCGCCACAGTATACCGTCGGTTGACAAAACTGGTAACAACATGTCGGCAGAGGAATCGAAAAACTATCACGAATGATTGGAGGATGAAATAAGACGATTGACAAAAGAACTTCAGTTTGAAATGTAAAAATGTTTGTAATAGGAGAAAAAAAAAATAGTCATAAGCCTTTTGCAAAATTATGCAAAGAAAAGATAAATTGGCATTTATACTTTTTTTATTTGCTTTTGTACTATTCATTGTTTAAGTTTCCATTGGCATATCATTGGCATACCGGTGATCCAATTTATTGCAAAAAATATATAGGCTGTTCATAGTAAAATGAGGACTTTTGAGGTCATAATTACTTTTTTTTCATTCACACCTATTAAAATAAATATCGCCATGTAAATAATAAATACTGGTTGTATATTCCACCACAGTCAAAATTTGACATAAGTGTTCACTTTATCGTGAATAACTTATATATTTTACAATTATGAACCTGCATTCCCAAAAGGGGTTTATTCTAAGGTATTCGTTGAATTTCCTCTCTATAAAATAAATATTCGTTAAGTTTGCTTCACTACTATAATGGAATTTTCTACGCACATTCTAGTGATGTCAAACAAACACTAAATGTGATAAGAATAGCTCCTTTTGTTTTATCACTGAAACTTCAAAAAATAATCACCAGTATTTGTTGTAACAGAAAAACGAAACGAATTACTAAACAATAATCTCCCTTTTTTAAAAGCAGATTACATCTCACCTCTACGCACGGTGCACGGATGATGTAGTTAGTTGCTTTGGTTTGGAGAGTCATCGTGATTGGGGGGGGGGGGGGGGGTGAAGGGGGGTGATCACAGGAAGTACAAGCAGATTGAGACGGAAGCAGTTACGATCGCGTCGCGGCTGAGAGAATATGGTAGTGGGGAGCTATGTCGTGCCCGCGACTTTTTACATCACATGTCACGCGGCAACAGTGTTGCTATCTCTTATCATCTTGTCAAAGCCCCCTTCCACCACGTTATTCCGTGGTTATTTAGCGTACTGTTTACGTCTTTAAACTTTGAACTCACACTTCTAGTTTATTTTTCAAGCTATTATTTCCATCAAACTTACGATTTTTACAGCGAATATTAAATAATTATTTTCTAAATATTAAAAATAACATATTACCCTCCTTCAGTGGTAAAATGATACAGAAAAATGGACTTTAAAAGCAGTTTTAACACACATATAACCACTCTTCAATGCAATATTCGTGTATTATATCTAGTTTTATAATCATTTTTGTAAGGCCATACTCTGAATTTTAAATATAATATTATTTTCATCTACACGAAAATTCGTTTATTTATATAAATTACAGTCTATTAACAACTAAAATAAACATTTCTGAAGTCCTGTTAAATTTCTACTATTGGTTTTGCAAAAGTATTGCTACGCCCTTGCACTCGAGGACGTGGCAAGGTGGACAATAAAACCGTCCGCAGATCAAATCTACAAAAACAGGAAATATCCTCGATGAATCAGAAAAAATTAAACCCAAAAATCAGAAGTATACTTGAGATCAGTGATAACTTTCATAAAGTAAAAATCATGAGTTGTTTCAGGAATATTGATTATAAGTACTTTGTTTTTGTTTTCTTTCATGTTTTGCTTGCACTACAATAATCTCTTTTGGTTGTTTTATTAAAGTGCAATTATTTCCTCGCATCAATGAACAACTATTTTTTAAAAATAAAACAGAAATATAAAAGTATTATTTTCCAAGGTACAATTAAGAAAAAATTTCAAATATTTCAGATAACATTACATTTTTACTTTGACCAAAATAAAAGCCTATAAGCCACCATGATAATTAATAGGAGAAAAGCTATAGTGAAGAATTAAAGACCTCCGCACAAAAGCGATTCTTCAAGTATCCAATAGTGCTGACAGCACGTTACATATTTACTTTGAATCTTGGAGTTTACACTGCTGAGTAAACATGAAGTTCCGCCAAAAATATAAGTGCAGACAAAGTTAAAACTATACTCGCAATATAAAATATTTCCTCTTCTCTGGCCACATGGTCAGCGAGTACACAAACATATTTATTATCCTTACAGGCCGATATAACATTTACTAATGGCCAAAATTAATGATTTTAATTTAATATTTTCAAAACTGACAAAATTTTGATTCTTTACCTTGTCTGATACACAATCATGATGTTGGACAAACATAAACCAACCAACAATTTATAATGTTGTTCTTTTAATACCAACTGAATTATATTTATTTAAGAAATTCGGTATACAATTCCATGGCCAAATGGGCTCCAAACGAGGCCAGTACATAATGCCTCTAGATTATTGAAAACATTTAAAATTCAAGAAAAACATATCATTAAAATTGTTTTGCATGTGGGAAAAATTACCTCTGGGGTATATCTGAAAAAAAAAATAAAATAAACTCCTATCAAAAATAGTACTTTGTTTGCTCATGGCTGACATTGTTTTTTAAACTTCATTTTTAAAAGATATTCCAAATTTTTTTTACTTCACTCGTGATCTAAATATTCTCAAAGGAATTATTCATTAAACTTTACTCGCCAACAAGTGCCTGACTCCTAACTCAGGACACCAAATGTGCCTGCTGCAATTTTGCCATAAGGGCTACGCAGAAATTTTACTTTTACGAAATCATTACTTAACTGGCTGGGTGATCTCCTTCTGCAGCAGTCCACCCGGGCTTCGTCGTGATCATATACCAAAAGAACAGAAGGTATGTGGTCGAGGACATGGCTTCCTCATCATTTCTGGCAGGTAGAAATAACAAGACACTCTTTAACTAGTTGTTCCACCTCCTTACTTGAACCTGGCCAATAAAACACCTGTCTAATACAAGTCACTGTCTTATCTTGCCCTAAGTGTGCTCCAAATAATTATCTTGATAATATTATAAAAAAGGCCCACGCAATAACTGAGGCACAAAAAATTGAAGATTTATAAGTTTTAGGATCCACAAATCCTAACAGTCCTTTCCTGATCTCATAGGAACCACCTTTTCCAGCATTGATAATATACTTAATATTTATACTTTCGGGGTCAACTCCTTGGTAGTGCTGCAACTTTAAATATGCTTGGGGAATGTTCCGAAGAACTTTAACCTGTTATTCCTCAACTACAGATGACATTACTTTAAGATTACTAGGTTAAACAACATCAGATTGTACTCTCTGGTCCATCCGGTCAATGAATTTTGTTTGCACCTTTACAGGACAACCTATGTATTTGGAGATATTCTCCTTAATGATATTTACAGATTCTTGGAGATCTACCTGGAATTCCTCAGAATAATACATGAGGGATAACGCATATGCCACCCTGTTATCTATTCCCCTTATGTTTTATGGAAAACTTGAAACACATATGCCAAAACAAGCCCTCTAGCCAGTCTTCCAGCAGGTTTATTGGTAGTAATAAACCAACATAGGGCCTGATTATCTGTATGTTACACAAACTCTGCACTTTCAAGATAATCACTAAATTTTACCATCCCAATGGCTGCCAACATTTCCTTTGCATACGCCCAGTACTCTTTTTTTAGAAGGCGATAAAAGTTGACTAGCATAAGCTACAGGCACCAAACTACTGTCTTGCTGTTGGCACAACACAGCACCTAGCGCTGAAGAGCTGGCATCGACTTGAAGTGTAAATGGTTTACCAAAATTCGGCATGTGCAAAACAGGGGGAGGTGCTATTTTCTCCCTTAACCGCTGAAAAGCATGTGTCTGGGACTCACCCCAGATAAAATCAACTCCTTTTCTTTTTAATGTATTCTAAGGGTCTGCCAAACTGGCAACATCTGGTATGAACATGAATAAAACCCACTAGACCCAAGAATCAACGGACCCCAAGTATATTTTTGGGCACGGGAAAATTCAAAACCGGTCTGATCTTCTCTGGATCCATAAACAATTTCCTTTAGCAAATTATAAACCCTTAATATCTCACATATCTGTTTGCCCAAGTAACTTTCTCAGGGTTCACTGTCAATCCTGTGTCCCTCAAAGCAAGCAATAAAGGTCTCAAGTTTTCCAGATACTCCTCAAAAGATTTGCTATATACACATACATCATCAATATGTGTAAAAAGAAACTCAGACTAATATTCCCTTGCACTGTAAAAAATACCCTAGACATTGCCTATGGGCCACAATTTACCCCCATGGGTAATCTTTTCCATTAATATTGGCTCAAAGGTGTTAAGAATGCCAAAATACCACGGGAGTCGGGGTTCAATTCACATTGAAGAAATGCAGAATTCAGATCAAAAATGGAAAAGTATGTGGCATCTCCTACATGATAGACAAATTTGTCTATTGTCTGTAAAGGGTAAAGATCTACAAAAAAATATTGATTTACTTTTCTATAGTCACAGATAACTCGATATACTCCTGGTGCCTTTTTAGACAATGAAAATGCTGGACTAGAGTAATGACTAATTACTACTCGATCTTACAATAATGTCCTCATCATGGAATTTATCAATGATTTCCCTACATACGTTAAATTATGGAGGAGCTACTCTATAAGATACCGAGGATCCATTATCACAATATCTGAGACTTAATACAATGGGATGATGTAATAAGGTCCCAATTTAGGGGTTACTACATCAGAAAATTCCTGCCGCAATAGTGATAACTGATAAAAAAAAACTGAACTTATATCTTGGACAGACTGTACCAAAATGTTATATGAACCAAAAATGTTTAGATTTAATCTCACTAGGTTGAGATTGGCAAAATGCAAATATTACCTGCTTCTTATTCACATCTAAAGTAGCCTGAGTTATTCCCAGAAAATCCACACCCAAGAGTAAATCATGACTAAGTCCTGGCAGGATCCAAAATTGAAATTTCCATGCAAACTGTTCTATTCTAAACTTGAAAGTAGCTGTAGACTTAGAGTTAATAATCTCTCCATTCGCGAGAGAAAAACCCAACTCTTCCCCTGGCCTAACCTGAATAAGCCCTTTGGGCATATGGGTAAGCAAATTGTTACAAAAATTCTAGTTGATTAATGAACAATAGGCAACAGAGTCCAACAAGGCTACTACAACTACCTGTTCTGAAAACCCATGTTTCCTCTCATACCCTAACACATTTACCAAAGATTCTTCCACAATCTTATTCTTCAAAGGGTTCATAGGACAACTAGATTTAAGGTATCGCTTTTGTTTACAAAGAAAACAAGTCATCTTTTTAAACCTATTCACATTTCTGGCACCACCCTGAACTTCTTGATTTTGATTACTATTTTTAGGGTTATTCTGAGTTTGAGAATACCAAGATCGAGTTGGTATTTAACTGGATCGGGGCTGCTCACTAGGGGTAATAGTAAAAAGGGACTTACTATGAAAACAATAATTTGCAAGATTGTTTATTTTCCCACATATTACACAATACTTTGAAAATTTTGACTTCTTTTCTCAAATGTTTTCCCTTTTTACCCATCAAGATGACTAACTACAATACTGTTCCCTTCCTCTGAACAATCCCTCAAAGTTCTCTCTACCTCTGTAACTAAATCTAAAAGTTTCTTCAAAGTATTAGGTTTGGCAGTAAAGCAAAAATATCTACTATTGCGAGGATGAAGGTCGTAAAAAACTATATGTGTGAAATAGTCACCTCAACATGGAACTCCTACCACATTTACAATATCTGTTATTTCCTTAGCAAAGTATTGTATAGATTGATCTAAATTTTGCTTTTGTTCTAATAGTCGCAACCAAAGCTTGGTTACTGCAAATTCATTAGAAACTTCTTTAGTACAAGCCTGTACTATGATATTATATAACCAATTTTCGTCTCGGGCCTTACTAAATACGACCTGAAACTCATCTGGCACTCAAAAGTGGCTACTGCAAAAATTGTTCGTTTTTTACAAAACATTAGAGAAAGCACTAAGTTTAATTGTATAAAAAACTTTACTAACGATTCCAAGCTCAACTTAGTCAATGTAAGAATTTTAGTAGTTAACACTGTTGGGATGGATTTTAAGACTTTAAATAATGGAGTGGATTCACTCGATACAGCAACCGAGCTGGCTCCTTCCACATCCTCCCGACGCACCAGGGCCCTCGTTTTTATGCGCAAATCATCGATTGACTCCGTTTCTACCACCTCCACACCTGCTTCCTTCAGCATCAGGAGTAAAGATGCCTTGGATAATATTTGCATCTAGGCTGTAGATATAATAAAAATCAATACATACACAAAACCAAGAGAAAAAAAACAATTACGAGGTCACCCACTAAAGTGTATTCCTTGGCCTTTTCCAAAACCCCAACAACTCATGGATTTTATCTTATAAGTTTCAAACCCGCTGCCCAACGAGAGTAAAGAGCAACACACATAAATCACTGCTATGCCCTTGCCCCCCAAGATGTGGCAAGGTCGACAATAAACCGTCCGCAGATAAAAATATCTCAAAACAGGACAAACCCTTGTTGAAGCAGAAACAAATTGAACCAAGAAATCTGAAGTATACTTAAGATCAGTGCTAACTTTCATAAAATAAAAATCATGCGTGGTTTCAGGAATATTGATTATAAGTACTTTGTTTTGGTTTTCTTTCGTGTTTTGTTTGCACTACAATAATCTCTTTTGGTTGTTTTACTTAGAGGACAATTATCTCTTCGCATTAATGAACATATATTTTAAAAATAAAACAGTCATATAAAAGTATTATTTTCCAACCCACAATTAAGAAAAATTTTGCAAAGATTTCAAATAACATTATATTCTTGCTTGGACTTAATATAGGCCAATAAGCCTCCATGATGATTAATAGGAGAAAAGCTACAGAAAAGAATTAATGCCCTCTGCCCAAAAGCGATTCTTCAAGTATCCAACAGTACTGACAGCACATTACATATTTACTTTGAATATTTGAGTTTATACTGATGAATGAACATGAAGTTCCACCAAAAATATAAGTGCGGACATAGCTAAAACTGTACTATAGACTGTTCACAGTAAAGTGAGCACTTTTGAAAGCCTTCTAATTTGGAATAATTGTCAAAAATGTATTTTGTTTTAGCCATAGACGAAACTTCCGAGTGCGGTGGAATATACACACTGTGTTTATTACTTACATGGCGATATTTATTCAAAAAAGTGGCTAACGGATAAAAATAGATTGAAGGAAAAGTAACTAGGGCCTCAAAAGTGCTCACTTTACCGTGAACAGCATATACCACTGTTAAATATTTTATCTTCTCTGGCCACATGGTCAGGGAGTACACAAAAATATTTATTATTCTTACTGGCCGATATAACATTTATTAATGGCCAAAGTTAATGATTTTATTCTGTTGTTTTCAAAACTAACAACAATATTGATACTTTACCTTGACTGATATGCAATCATGATGTTGGACAAACATAAACCAACCAACAATTTATCATGTTGTTAATTTAATACCAACACAATTCAATTTATTTAAGAAATTCGGTATAAAATTTCATGGTCAAACAGGCTCCAAACAAGGCCAACACATAATGCCTCTAGATTATACAACAAAAGACTGAAAATTCAAGAAAAACATATCTTAAAAATTGTATGGCTGAATGAGCTCTCAAATGCCATATGGAAAAATGTACCTCTGGTGTACCTCTGGAAAAAACGAACTCCCATTAAAAATAGTACTTTGTTTGCTCATGGCTGACATTATTTTTAAAACTTAATTTTTTAAAGACATTCCAAGTTGTTTACTTCTCTTGTGATCTAAGTATTTTAAAAGGAATTATTCATTAAACTTTACTCGCCAACATGGCGCCTAACTCCTAACTCAGGATACCAAAGAGCTATGCAGAAATTTTACTTGTTTTACGAAACCATTACTTAACTGGCTTGGTGATTTCCTTCTAGGGCAGTGGGAATCCGACTCCGATCCATAGATTGCACCCATATTATATACAATTCAAAAATACTCCTCTTGGAGGGGTATTCAAATACAGCTGTCCAATGAGAAATAGATGGTCATATTAGGATACGTCTCTCAAAAGTAAGCAATGCCTCTTATCGGGGTTTCTTTATTACAGTCCAATCATTCTGTCGGGAGCAGAAACATGTCCATCTATGGGGTACACACGTGGTCCCATGTCACAATACTTCCATCGTTCAAGCAAGCTGCAGGAAGTGATGTTATGCAGAGCAAGAATGCCAGGTGGCCCCCCACTTGCCAGCTGGTGGCTGATGTCACAGGAATAGTTCATCGAAGTGCCGCACGACATGTGCTCAGCTGCACACAGCGGGGTTACGCTCTCCAGTAGTACTCTACATGAGCAGGTGCATAGTTGTACACCGACCGCTGTTTTAAGTCCGCCCAGTTGACAGTGATGTTGAATGCATCAGTCCACCCGGGCTGCGTCGTGATTAGGTATGATAAGAACAGCAGGTATGTGGTCGAGGCCATGTCTTACTCATAATTTCGGGCAAATAGAAAAAGCAATTTTTCGTGATGATGAGCAGTAATTTTTTTTCAAGCAACTCCGTGCTAAAAAATACGCAAATTCTTTGGGTGATCAATGTGTAAGGCATCATGGTATTTCCTTTACTAGATTTAATGATTTTTTTTAATTTCTGGCAGGGCGTAGTAATTTGTTTTTGATTGTGGGAAATCACAACAAAATTAAACGTGTTGCACAATTGTGTTTAAAATTCCCAGGGAAAAGTTACATTTCGAAAAATAAACAAACGGATAATTATCCTCCTCACAAACACAGTTCACTATTAAAACTTATAAATTTCACACGTCCAATATTTACAATCACACACAAACCAGCAAATATTAACGACAACAAAACAGCCACACTTTTTTCAGAAATGTAACTAGTGAAAAATGACACACATAACAGTAAATTTATTGCTGTTGTGGAAATATAAGTCAATCACATTGTAACTCGCCTAGGTAGGTTTAAAGAACACAATATGTACACACTTGTTGTGGTAATTTTAAGTATTTTTCGAAGCACGTGAAATCAACACTTTGTGTACAGAACAATGAAACACAAAGTCATGCCACTAGCCACTCGCCTGTCGCCATGTCTGCCAACCTTTTGAAACTATCTCATACCAACCCTAGCCATATAAATATCCCACTATCACATCTAAGAAAATATACCAAGGCCTGGTTTTACCAAGAAGGAATAAACTAGGTTCTAGTAAAGCGACACTGAAGATTAAGTGGCCCTTAAGTGTGTGGAATTGTTTTACCAATATAAAACTCATTTTTGTAAGCCCACCCTAGCTGGGCATTGCTTAAATAAATAAGTTGCAAATATTCTCATGCTGGTAGTGGTGTGTTCTGGTCATGTGACCAACCGTGCCAATGAGAATTATACCAGAGGAAGAGAAAAAAATTATTATGAAATGCTGTGTTTACTTTTGTTATGAGCAAACAAATTCTAACCAATAATAAAAAATTAAAGCATTAATGTTTGTTGACGAATGTTAAGAATCAACTAAAATAGATGTCACTGCACATACGAAAAAGATATGTGTATTCGATTTGTTCAACTAATTATGTATACCGAAATTTCTTTATGTTAAAATTATGTATGTAAATATATAATTTTTTTATTTTTCGAGGCTAATGTACTATCGTGGAAGTGTTGTGTTGCAATTCTGTGATGATTTGTGATCTCATTTTAATTAATTATGAGTACCAAGTGTGATTTTTGCAGCAAAAGTTACAAGGATCCATGTAGGCCTGGGCTATTTTTCACTAGTCAGAGAATTAAGTTTTATATTTTATGAACTCGGGTAATGTTTTAGACTCATTGCACATATTTACGTAGCCTTCATCAAGCATTTATATATTCAATGCTTTATAAAATTAATACATTAGGTTAATGAACAATTTTAAAATTAAACTGTTGTCTTGTTTAGGCACTTATTAAATATTCCCTAAATGTTATGTATATTATCTGTAAAAATCGTATTACCCTCAAAAAACAACACTCGGCCTACATTTACTACAACACCATCCCGAATTTTTGTAATGAATATAGCTAAGTGTTTTATGTTCTATGTACAAAATTATGCTGCTTTGTTTTAAAGATTCGGTGCAAGTTTCGTTTGAAGAAATTTATTTTTAATAGATTTTTTCTGAGACAGTATTGACCTTAGTTGCAATTTTGAAAGCAGGTATTTTTTTTTTAAAAAGCTTTCACGATGCGTCCATTATGCATTATGAAACATCTCGCCAAATACATTTCAAGCAATTACACTGTGAAGAAAATACATATCCCCATTGTCGATATGATGGTTAATTAATATGTTGACTTTCATCACTAACAAGAATTGTACTTTCCGAAATTGTGATAGTTTGTTGATAATAACATTTATGATATTCATGTGCAATTTAGAAATGCGCAGTGTCCGAATTTAAATAAATATGATTATCACCAGTCATGCCTGTATGGCATCTTTAATTGGGCTCTGGTTAGCCTTTCTAATTCAAAACAACATCGAATGTGTGCAAAACTTGTACTGCAAATTTGTCATGTGTAGTAAAACGTAATTGTAAATGCATTATATTATGCCCAGTCTCTAATTCAGTCAAAGTAATAATACATTTTTACAAATCGTACATACAGGCATAATGCAGACACCTTTAAGATGTAAAAATTATGCAGTGTACCTAGTGAAGGCAAAAACTTTTCAATTTATTTCAAATACTTCCATAGCTTGAGCGTACTCTACTCAATAAAATCATATTTTATCAATCAGTTGCCTAAGTTTACAATCAATTTTCTTTGTACATATTGGTTTTGCCTCTGGCAAATAATTTGAATAATTTACATAAACTAATTATTGCCTGCCACAAGTTTTGGTTTCTACCTTCATTATAGGTTATTTCAGCAAACAAGGACTTGCCCCCGGACTCAATAACATTGATACACAATAATATATTATTTATAACAAATTATAATTATAAAACTAAAAAATTTGTAATACATTCGGTGTTATCTACACCGAACTTTTTCAGTTGCAGCCGTTTTCCTTTTCATTTATGATTTAAGCACGGCTTAAAACGGAGTTGGGCATCCGATTTTGCCTGCCTAAATTAAGAGTAGCTTAAAACATTCTAAGAAGAGATTAAAGTTGGTGAAATGGTACAAGGTGCTAGGGACAGCTTCTTCAGTGTTTAAGTGGTGTTTAAATTTTAAGATGTTGGTGAAAATGCCCTTAAACATATTTGGAAGGTAACAACTTAATTAATTAGTATAACTAAATTTTTTAAATAACAAAATAATTTTAATTAAATATTTTAGTTAGTGATGGGATCATCACATATTCAATAAGAGATTATATAGGGATAATTATAATCGATTCATCTATTATTTTTAAACAATAAGATTATTCAGTATCTTCAGATGTTTAAAAATTGTAGATATCTACATATAACACTTTTATTTTAAAAAATTGAAATGTAATTTTGAACCAACAAATTATCAAAAATAACAGAAATTATTAACCCTTTAGTGGATGTTTCATATTCAATACATTTGGAGTATCCCATTTTTGTTTGCATATAAATTAATTGAAAATAATAATAAAAAAAAAATCTGCATCGATTGATTCGAATTACAAAATTATCTGATTATTACACAGCTATTTTAGGCCTATAAATAAGAACTTTACACCACATGAAACAATCTGTTTGTACAGGTTATCAAACTCCCTGCTCGTTTTTTCCAGGTAATTGTTAACTAAATTTTCATTTTTTACAGCAAACAGTCGAGAACTAATTTGAAAAGAAACTGTTTTTAAACACCAATTTAACACCCACAGTGTAAATTTCAGTCACTCGTCACAGTAAACACAGATTCGCAAACTAAACCCATAGAATTTTCACAAAATAATAATTTAATAAAATCTTACTCAAAAGCCCCAGCTTTCACCAGACCTTGCCATTACGAAATTACTTTAATACCACATATTAATATAATTTAAATTTAAAATTAAATAAAATCTTGCTCCCTAAAAAAACTTTGCTGAAATGTGATGTTACCTTATAAAATCTATACATGTTCAGACTTGTGCCCTTTGATAAAAACTTTGCAAAAAATGTGACAAAGGGAGAGGGTACCCAACTCGTCTAAAGTTCTATTTCTAATTCGCTTCACATTTGTAAGAGAAACTATGAATAATAATTACTTGTATAGGGATCAGTGGATAAGTTCGTTTTGTTCCTCGAGATTTTATCAAAATGCTCTACAAACAGCATTCATCTGCCCACCAAACTTTTTTCAACAACCAAACAGAGTGCACCATGATCTTGCTTTCATACACACAAACCAATATGGCCTATTTGGGAGCAAAATCTGCAACAAAGGCTTCAGTCAGTGAAAAGAAAATTTATCAGGGAAAAATAACCCTTTGTCTCCTCTAGAGTAAAATGTACGGTGTAAGTACAGAGTGGTAAGTTATTTAATAAATATGCCTTATTAATATTATATATAATAAAATATCAATATTTAATATTTAATTAGGTATATTTATTAGGTAACTTACCTCTTTGTTCTTGACTTATTCCTCTTCTACTAAGGGGGAGAAACAGTATAACATTTCCTTGATCAGTTCTCATTCCCAACTGAAGTCATTTTTCAGATTTTACTCCCATATAGGCCAAATTTGGTAGTGTGTATGGATGTGAGATTGTGGTGTTATCTGATTAGTTGTTAAATAAAGTGGTGGGGGAATATGAATCATGGAGAACTAGTGAAATCTCACAAAACTAAACAAACTTATCCAATAGTCCCTGAATATTATATTAATATTCAAAGTTTGTCTTGTAAGATTAACTTTGAATACTAATTACTTGTATAGGTACCAGTGGATATATTTTTTAGTTTTGTAAGATTTCACCTGAGTGCTCCATGATAGACATATCCTCATCACTTATTCAACAACCAATCAGAGTACACCATAATCGTGCTTCCTTACATGTTACCAAATTTGGTTTATATGGGAGAAATATCTCGAAAAATGACTTTCGTTGGGAATGAGAACTGGGCAAGGTAACATCATCACTTTTCTCTTCCTAGAGTAGAAGGAATGGAGTAAGAATAAAGAGGTAAGTTATGCAATATTTAACTTATTAAATATTAAATATTACTTTTTAATTGTATATATATTTTAATAAATATTAATATTTAATGGTATTTATATTACTAAACATTAATATTTAATAAGTTATATTTGTTTGATAACTTACCTTTTCGTTCTTACTCCATTCATTAAACTCCAAGAGAAAAAAAGAGATGATGTTTCCTTGATCAGTTCTCATTTCAAAATGAAGTCTTTTTTCCAATATTTGCTCCCATATAGGCCAATTTTGGTAGCATGTATAAAAGCGAGATCATGGTGTAATCTGATTGGTCATTGACTAAAGTGGGGGAGAGGAATGTCGATCGTACAAAACTTGGCGAAATCTCACAGAGCTAAACCTACTTATCCATTGGTCTCTATGTAGCTAATTAGTACTCAAAGTTCATCTTGTACAGATTCTTGGAAGAGACTTTAGTTGGCAGAAGAGAAATGATTAGAGAAACATGTCCTCTTCTTCATGCAGAAGGCAAAAGGTAAGTATATGAATAATTTAAATTAAAACCTAAATAAAATCTTGCTCCCCCTACTTTCACCATAACTCACCATCATGATGCTACCTTAAATTTTACAACCCACTGCATAAAACAAATGATGCAACAGATAATGCCACAGATGGGTAGTTTTTTAGGAAGTAGAAAATTAAAAAATGTGGCCACTATGGCTAAGTGGTTAACAAACTCGCCCCCCAAAGTGATCAGGGTTCAACACTCAGTCTAATGACTTGGGATTTTTGTATGCGAAAATTGTGCCAAATAATGTCCTTGGTCGATTAATTTGCTTTGGGATCTCATATTCCCCTTCCCACCACCCTTTCTTTCTAGCACTGCTCCATAGTCATTTCAAACATTTTTATATCTTCACTCACTCATTGAAGGTTGGGGTAGAAATAAAATACAGTAGTGTAGTGCTGTTTTTCACATTTATATAGAAATGTTATGTTGCCTTGTGTTCCAAGCAATGTAAACATATTGCATTTTTTTATATCACTCCACAAGTTTATAAATAAAACAACTCTATGTTTATAATTTTTGTAGGGAGACACTAACTGGATAACCTCTTGCTTCGTATGCCCAATTACCATAATGTTGGTACTTATACCAGACTTGACACATCATCTGACTCTGCAAAGGTAGTTGCCCAAAAAATTAGTCTATGTATATCAGTACATTAATCTCGATGCTTCTAAAAACTTCTTGTTTTGTATGCTTGCTGTAATTTCGATGATGGTACTGGTACCAGATGTTGGTAGTGGTGATCCACCTCTACAAAGTATGTTAGTGTCAACAATCTAGGTATATTAGTTTATTAAGCTTGAGTAGATCTTTGGCTACTTCGTCTTGAGTTTTGAAATATAAATTAAATATATTTATTATGAAAGTTTAAATGTATATTACGAAAGCCTGATTAACATGATTTAAAAATCACGTATTGTATTTACATTGTTTGGTGCACCAACAGGTAAGTAATGGTGCTTAGAGGTTAAATATGGAAATCAAATATTGTGTAAAGGACTACCAAGTTTACTAACAAACAAACACTGTAGTCAGAACAACGAGAATTTGTGTGTGTAAACAGAGTTCCACTGATGACTGACCAGGGAACAAAAATGTTAACATATACAAGGGATTGAGTTTATGTAATCAAATTATTTGTTAATTTATTAAAAATTTAATTACTTTTTAGAAGCAATAATATCATATTATAGGTTATATCACTTTTATCGAAGTACTTGTCCAATTTGTCACAAATTCCTTGGTGAAATTCCTTTTAACATAGTTTCAGGAAACAAATTCTTGTTGTTTTCTTACCACATTTTTGTAAATTTCTTCAGTCACCTCTCTGACAACTTTTTGTTGGCCACACAAACCTTTAATTTCGAAGTGATGTGTGAATTGAGCATGCATTCTTGGTAATTTGCATCAATGTACAATGGTTTGGCCATTGAAACAGGTCTATTTGTTTTATAGAATAACATGGTGATTAGCAGCAACATATGAGAAGGTGGATCCCCAAAATATCTTGCCCTGGTTTAAAATCTGGTACACTACAAGTCAATGATATACCGCCCAATAGAGGGGTCACTTTGTTGTAATTACCCAGTTCTACCTTGTCGAGAAAGTGATCGACCAGCAGACTATTGGGATTAAACTGAACATACTGGAAACTTTTAATGATGGAAAGCAATCGACCCATTATGGACGTGTTCATAACTAAAAGCATTTTCTGTCTGGTGATTAGGGTTTAGCTGTTATTGGCAATTCAACCAACTTGTTCGAGTACATGAACCTCTTAGGCATGGATCCCATGTTACACAACACTTTGAAGCAGGTGGCAATAAACAAGTCCAACTCATCAATGAATAGGCATGGTTGTGACTCAAGGCGACAGATAGTGGATCGTGATCGTTGTGTGGGATCTTGGCCAAATTCAATACAAGTTGGCTTGGATTACCTGTGTTGTGTAGTTTCAAAAGAATATCTGAAAGTACATTTTTTCCCTCACCTGTATTACCATAAAGTACAAGGAAATTACCCAACTAATTACCTCGGAAATTTAAAGATGCTGTGAAATTCATTAGGTTGAGTATTAGGTCCATGTTGAATTTGCCATACAGGATCATGGATGCAAATCCAATTTACACGTCATCCAAGTACCCTGTGAGTAACATGTCCTCTTTGGGTGTGGATTGGTACTCTTTTGCTTAGACATTCAAGGGTTTGTACCAATTGTAAAGTTCTGTGAGATGGTGCCACTCGATATTTGTCTCGATGTGAACCGGAAGGTGAACATGCGAATTTTCACAAAATGAACACAGCAAATTAGCTAGGTAATTACATGATTCATATATACAGGTTAAACTGACGTGATACATAATGAGTCCTTCTATATTGTCGTATATTTCGAAACGATTTTTGTGCAAGTATCGAAAAAAATTTTCATCCATATAGGGATTGCGAAACCCCATTAAAAAAACCATGAATAGATGATTAACGAATTATATATGAATCCATCATCGAACTCGGTCAGCTTGATGAACAATTCGACCAGTCCCTCGTCTCAAAACTTCAAGTTTTGCACCACAAATCCAAAATTTTCCTCACTGACTGGCTTGTTTCCATCGCCCAATCACTGACATTGAACTTACCAATGGTGTTATTAGAAAACTGGACTCATTTTTATCAGGACGATTGGGCTGAGATGAAGAGGAGGAAAAGCACGCAATGTCTATCAGCCAGGAAGTTGTAGCTGCTTTTTTTTTCAGTTTGCTTGGCATTTTTCTAGGAAATTAGTTGTTGTTGCTTTACATGAAAAAATTTCTCGATTGTTTCATAAAAAGAATTTATAGTCTGAAAAGTGTTGAATGGTGTGGTTGTTCTTTTATCATCATCGACGGCATCGTAATCAACTTCCATACCGGAATCGCATTCGTCGTCTGAGTATACTTCTCTACCTCCATACCCACATTTTTCTCTTGTGCCATTCCTTAACAAATAGCAAAATTTAAGGATGTTCTTCGAGTCAAAAATGAAGATGACCGAACTGAGTAGCTTCGGCAAGTGTTGCCCAAAAATGCAATTTATAAATGGAGAGACTCATTTCTGGTTCACCACAAATTTATGATCAAAAATGTACAGCATGTACAGAAACATCTTGAAGGCGATCGCCAATTTGGGGCCAGTTAATGAGCCTTAAATTTTCGATTATTGTTGGATGCCATTTGTATTTTAGAGTCAAATAATTAAATGTGACCACGAAATTTTCATCAATGTAGTCGAGAGGTTTGAAAACAAGTTCGATCAATGCATACTGCTTAGTCACTACATTTGAAAATATTGGGCAGAGTATCATCACCATGAACTTTTTGTTCTGCAACCACAATAAGAACTGTGGCCATTTAAGGTAGATGTAAAAACACAGGCCTTGAACATGAGGGAAATGGACCATGGTAATTAGCGGCTTGGGAATGTTTTAACAGTGTTTGATGGCCACCAAACGTGTCAGGGAGGGCGAAGCTGTTTCGAATACATTTAGTAATGGGCTGAACACGTACCCATCACGAAAGACTTGGTAGCCCAGATGGTCGAGAACTGCCTTGTACTTTGGTATTTCGAGACTAAAAGACAACTCATTTTGTGAAACAACAAGTTACCACATCGCCTCGTCAATAAAATGTCGGAAAAGAAGAAATTGGCCGCCTTGCAAGCCGTCACTAATGACAATTTCTTTTTTTTTTGTTCGAGGACAAATCCCTATTGCTATCACCGTCTCGACAACTGGATTCTTCAAATATGACATATTTGTACACATTGAACCAGTTTGTTCATTTGAGAGGGCCTTCACATAGAGACGAAAGCAAAAAGTAAATAATGTTGGTCTTGTAGAGTCCCATGCACAAGGGATTGATTACATTTTCGTGGGTGCACCAACCACTCAAGATGAACTTTGTGTACCGGTTTGGGTTGAAATACTTGAACACACATCAACTATATTTTATCAAAATTTCACTGTCGACGTAGCAAACAAGTAATGACATCAAACTTGTCTCATAACTGCGATTCAACATCTCTGATAAAGCAAAGACAAACTAGTTGTAATTTCCTTTAAAAGAATCTGATGATGTAGGCCCACATAACCATTTTCGCGGAGATAGTGTTCATTTCCATCACAATCACTTTCATATTAATCGTTGTATTCACCATATGCTATGTCTTTAATTAGTTTCGAGCCATTTTTGGAATATTTGTTTTTATTATTCTGCTGATCTTGCCATTACCATTGTTGCTTACCCAAAGTCCACTTGTTCCGCCATTCATTCACTTCAACGATGATGTCTATGTATTTAATTTCGATCTTATTTTCTCTGCAATAACACATGTAGAAAGTAAATACTATGTAAAAAAAGTTAGGAACTTCACCCAACAAACTATCTATGTGTGCATGCGTGAAATTTTCCCTGTAATAATCAAAGTCGATGTTGGGTTGTTGTTTGCATCCTCGAAATCATCAATCACAAATAGTTGATTTTAGTTAACGGGGTAAAATTCTCGATCATAAAAAGGAACCTGATTTTCGGCCTTTCCCAACACATACTTGGAAAAGATGACGTCGGGTGAGATATCCAGTTTTTCCTCATTAAACATAGTGTTCTCCAACTAATTGGTCTCGAACTGAAAATTAGTCTCGATTGTGCTTACTCTATAGAGTTCATACATCTTTGTAATTACATTCTCACTGTCACTTCCATTTAGACTGTCGATTTCGCGAGTAATTTCGCCATCAACACACATGACGAAATACATACTGATATTATATTCTAATCAAAATTTGTACTCAGTTGATACGATTGATGACTTAACACAATCTTCCTCGCAATAGTCGCTGCTTACAGCATTATTGTAAACATTTTCCGTTTGCACACGACTGCCATTTGCTGTCATCGATTCCTCTTCATTTCGCATTTGCCTGGTCGCTTGGTCAATGAACGTTCATCATCTGACATAATCGTCAGTCCGACCGAGTTTTAAAGAAAAAAATCCTTACAATGAACTGCAAGTTATGGAAACTACTATCGCTTCACCCTCTTTGAAGGGTTCGTAAAAAGGAACGAAAGACTCGAGCTCTTTCTTTAGAGTCCATATATTGATGGGACTTATTTTTTTGAAATGGTCATACATGCTTAGCCATTCGGGAACATGATCTCGAACAGTGGGTAAGGAACACTGTGCTGGATTGTTCAACACGAACTCGAGTGCTAACTCAAGGAACACTGTGCTGGATTGTCCAACACAAACATGAGTGCTAGTCCCTCATTCGATTTTGAGTAGATGTGAGTAAGATGGCAGAAAAATGTGTGTTCACTGACAAAATCCATCACAATGGGTAAAATTAGGTGAAAGTTAGCCTTTAAGTGGCGATGCATCCCTTGATGTAAAATGGGAACAAGGTTGCAGTGATATTCTTGACGAACTCAATCACACGATCATGCATAACAAGGTTCTCTTCATATGAGTCGAAATTGTGTCCTTTGTCGACATCAAAGTTCAAGATTATGCATTAGTAAGCCAAACTTTTTCTTTGCACAAACAACCCACAATCATACTATGCTCCACTTTATTTTTTTGCCGACAAATAGGCAATCATGCACTTTAAAAAAAGATTGTAACCAAAGGGCGAAATTTCCTGCTGGGGGATTTTACCGAGTTCACTTGATCCGACAGAGGTGATGAATTTGTTTCGATCATATTTGGTATCATACCGACTGACGAGTTTCACTATGGTGCGATCCAGATTCGCAACGACTGTTACTCGACCAATTTCCCTAATGCATTTGATAATTTTCCCAACATGTTCCTGCTCCTTGTCAATATTACTTGAGTCAATAATAATTTTTGCGAAATAAAACTTATATCAGAATACTTACATACAAGAACGAGACAAAAATGTTGTTGGAAGTGGTATACAGGAAAAAGGTTGGGCTTTATTCTCTTGCTAGAAATACAGAATATAAAGAGTCGAGATTAATCTGCTAGTACTCATTGGTCTTGTCGAACAGCATCGACCTGTTATGCTTGACTGGAAGATAAAGAATTTTTTTCTTGTCTTATATACAATCTTATGCTTGTAAAAATATTTTTTAAATTTTAATTCGTTTTGTAATGGTATGGGAGGGGGAATCAACAATAGAATTCATTTTCCATGAAAACAAGGAGTTTTTTATTTATTACAAATACATGTATGATTAAGGTTTGATACATTTTCATTACAACTCGTCCGACAGCATTAACCTGTTAAGCTTGACTGGAAGATAAACAATTTATTTCTCATCTTATATACAATATTATGCTGGTAAAAAATAGAAGTTTTATTTTAATTGATTTTTACTGTTTTGGGGGTGAGAGGGGTCAACAATAGAAATCATTTTCCATGAAAATAAGGAGTTTTTTTATTTCAAATACATTCGTAATTAAAGTTTTATATATTTTAATCACAGCCAATTACATTGCCGAATTTTAAGCAGCTGAGAAACAAACCTTTACCAAAATAATACAATCTGAGCAAAGATTAATGTTAACTATTATCCTGGGTCTATTGTCGAAAATACCCATAACTTTGTTTTCGCATTTCAAGTATTAATCTTATAAGCGATTCATCTCGATGTTCTTTTTTCGAAAACAGTCTTTTCGCATTTTTCTGCCAAAATAAAATAACCTTAGTATTACTTTATACATTAATCCTTGTAACTGCAACCAATCTTTTCTTATTGGAATTTGTATATCATCTTTTAAATTTTTTACAAGGATGATTTTGTCCATTGTATCAAAAAATCCAGGCATATTACCTTAAATCATATATCCACGAATAAAATGTAAATTTTCATGATTAATTGTTTGAAAAAAAATGCTTTTGTAGATTTTTATAAACTCGCCCAGTTTCTTGTTTCTCTAATGTTGCTTAAATAAACCAAACTCACCACCTCTATCACTATCCTCACCATGCTCATCATTGTTGTTTTCGAATACCAACCACCAAGGGGTTTCTTTTACCAAAATAAGGTTTTTTATTCTTCTCAGAAAATTACACATTATTTGCATTCCGATACTTGAGCATCAGCAAAACTATCACATCTGGGGTATTATGTATCTGTGAAATATTTCTTTATCTGTGATGTTCGAATGAATTAATACCAATATTTAATCTAACAGAAACAAATTTTCCCCGAGTATTTTAAACATTGATTTTTTTGTATATGTATCCATCGAAACACATGGAACACAATATTAAAATATCCAATTTTTCGAATAAACTCATAATCACCGATTGTGAAAGCATCTATATCAATCTCACTAATCTCCTTTGGTGCAGGCTCCTTCTCGACATGAGACCTTCCGAAGAAAAATATTTCCATCAAACCACTACCAGCTTTAGCAATTATTCCTTGAAGACAAAATTGCTACAAAAGGCAACAAAATATAACTCTTCTAGGCCAACAATCTTAACTGTTCAAGACCTATCATCTTTATTAACATCTTTAGAAAAATACACAATATTACGATAAAAATTCCTCAGGTAATAACCAGAAGAACGAATGTGCCTTCAATACATGTCAGGATGAAATCTTCAAAGGGTATAATCAATACTGAAAATAATTATAAAAATTAATATAATATGGACAAATGGAATTAAACAATTAATACAACATAGATACATACCTCAAATCAAAGTAAGTACACAAAAAGCCAAAAACAGAGAAGTCCAGGATCAGCCCGCACATACTACTTCACCTACTCGCTCGGCATTTAACATGCAATTGGAAACTCTGCAGCAGCGACCCATATCTTTAATGCTACTACTCTGTGCTGGGGCCCTATCGCCAGATATTATTCCGCGCCCCATCAAGCCACCACTTCCAGGCGATAAACAATTTCTGGTTACAACCAAGAGCAATTCACTGTTGCACTGATAACAACATACTGTTACATGCAACATGCACACAAGTGCATACATGTAAGCGAACATAAACTTGTGATTCCACCAACTTAACAAACAGAACATAGTAAAGGGATAACATCGAGTGATCACAAAGGGGAATGAATTTAACCCTTCTTGCATGTCTTTTGTCAATCTGGTGTTATTTATATATATTTCTGTATACCATGTTAGATGTTTCCCTAGGGAAGTTCCATCAATTTCGCTTTTAATTTTAGAAATAGGATCTTAGAAGGGTGCACTTTTTGAGTATCTAGTGTGATAACTTGATGTGTATTTATATCACTCCATATATTTAATAGCATAAAATAAATTTTCTAATATTCCCTCCTTAATGCACCCCCTTCTTTAATGTAATAAAACAGAATATAACAAATACGAAAAAAATGCCTTAGTACATTTCATACCTACAAAAGATTTTTTTACAAAATAAAAATACATAATAACTGATTGTGAAAACATGTGTAACACAGATTGAAAAACAATTCTCCATGATCAAGAATATGCCTGTCACCAGTAGTACCAACTAATTTATGATACAACCAAATCTGATCACCAAGTTCCATCTTCATCTTCTTTCATGAATACATAGACGCCAGACCAAAAACACTAATTACAACAGTATTGTCTGCCTTGCCCTCATGATCATTGAAGACAAGGTACTTCCAGATGTTGCCGCTAGTGGTAGCACATTTTTACTTGGCCTTTGCAAAATGGTCATGACTATGCTTAGGAGATATTCAAAAAGAGGATCTTCAGGTTCAGTGTCGCAAGCTTGGGCATGGTAGAAAATTGAAATTTTGTTTTTATCCGAGGTCTCATATGTATTCCGATAAAGTAATTGGTGACATAGTTACTAACGATACCTGGGAAGGTATTCTCTCTGCGTGTGGTTGTACTGGTATTCTCCCATACACAAGCATTTATATTGGTCCAGGTAATGTTTCTATGGATGATAGTGCATTTCGGAAGTCTTTAAAGTTTCACCATATTCGGGTACAGTCCCATCGAAGGCCGACCGTTTGTTGAGAACGTCCTTCACCATAGATATATTTTTTCGCATGTCATTTGGATGGCAAACGTAATTATCTTTAATTATATTTTTAATTTTCATCGCTCTTATATATTTTTTTTCGTTTATTATGCAACAAATGTAATAAACATTCGATTGACAGTAAAAAAATTCAATCGGAATCTTCGATGTGTTGTAATAAGTACATGGTGTGACATAAAGTAAATAACGTGGAAAAAAAAAAAACGAAATTATTTTCAGCAATGTCACGAGCTCTTTGGCAAACTCGGGTTTTAGAAATGACAAAAAAATAATGAGCATACATGATAAGGATGATATTTTTTGTTTTATAAAAAACCTATTTTTTCCATGCTCTCGGAATATATATGTGTTGGAAATCGCAGAGCAGTCATTCGTGCAGTTGTAGTGACTGCGAGAAGTATCCAAGTGATAACTACGTGGACTATTTCCAGTGACGAGGCACTTATACTTTCTGCTTCGGAGATAGAAAAAGAAGTTTTATCAAGTTAGGTCATATCACTTTTAAAAGTATTTCAACAAGATGATTAATGAACGAAAAGCTGAACCTAAAGTGCATCAACTACAGCCTTCGAATGGAAAACTTAAAGCTGAACCTATACAATATTCTTCGAAAGGTGAGTGGATATATTTTCAACAAGTACAGCATTAAACATGGGATAGTGATAGTGAAAACCATGCTGATGATAGACAGGTATATTCGACAGATGAAGATGTAAAGGGAGAACAAAAGTTTTATATAATGGAAGAACTAAAACTTTAATAAAGGTACAACAAAAGTTTGATATAAAGGAAGAACAAAAGTTTGATATAAAGAAAGAGCAAAAGTTTGATTCAAAAATAAAAGATGAACTAGTAGCAACAGCAGTGATGGAAATTCGGGATCTTCTAGCAGCTATTGTAAAGAAGACAAAAAACCTGCTCTGAGCAGAAAAAAGCTAGAGCAAAAACATAGGTTGTTGGAAAATATTAATCTAGCTAAAGTTTTCGTTGTTGATTTTAAATTTGGCAGATATCATGGAAAAAGATATCCATTGGTGTTTGGTTATGCTACACAAAGAGGGGAAAACGTTATATATATATGTAGACTTGTTCCATACATACACTTGACAAAGAGTATGTCTAATGATCTCGAAGAAAATCGAAAATTTATACATGGAAGTACATGGAATAACTTGGGAAATTAATGAGAAAGAAATCAAACTCAATCAGTTCGTTTCATCTTGAATGAAGCATGGATTAAATTTATCATTGTAGCAAATGAAGAGGAAGCGAAATATTTACGTTAAAAAAAGAGAGTGCCTAGGAAGAAAATAATAATTTGTTGCATAAGTGGTTCAAATGGACTTGGAAAAATTTGCCACTATCATTCTAAAAAAAAAAACGAATGACTTGGTACTGTGTCCTACTCATAGTTAGATTGATTTGAGATCTAACTGATAAAGATGTGAAAGGGTGATGGAAAATTGCAATAAATAATTTTATTCATGTTTTTTCTTCTATTTGTTTCTGTTAATGAATGTGTCTATATATAAGGAAAATGCTACTTCATTTTATATCAAAATGGACATCGTACAAACACAATCACCGCAGGAGTGGGCTGAGGACTATGACGAGATTAGCTCCTGGAAATAATATAACATAGCAGACATTTCATCGGCATAATTCCTCGAAAAATTCAATCAAGCAACGAGTTTGAACGAAATTCCACAAATAAACTGAACAAAATTATCATCTACGGATGAAGTGGTTTTGGAACTGGATTAAACAACGGTCATCAACCTTTAATTTGGCGTTTATACTGGTGAAAATGTTCCCCTAGAATTTGGATTTGCTATGGTAAACTGCATTTACATGGCCCACGTTCAAAGACCAGGGGCCAGTTGCATAATGATTTACAAGTTAGTAATATTAGTGACAGTACTTGAAACATGTAGAATAGTGTTGCACAATAACAATTCACAAATATACAAGTTAAAAGTTGTAGAACTGAAAATATTAATGAATTTTATATTAATCTATTGCATAATTGACGGGTTTTCTACATGTTTGTAAAAACTATTAATTTACCCTAGTATATTTTCTACAAGTGTCTACTTGCTTAAAGTTTCATGTTACAAGTGAGGTTAGGTAGGTATTTAGACTTTTGTGTTGATTTGTATTAATGTCACAATGCATAATTTGTGGCTAGATTCATCCAGGGATAAAGAAGGTCACTTTGGAGTGCAGTATCAACAAAGGGCAGTGTACATTAATCGGAGGAGGAAATTTTATAGGTTGAGAATGAATTTTAATTTAGAAAATAGTGTAAAGTGAAATAAGAGATTCTGAATGAGTCCAAATACGATATAATTATTGCTCCAGAAAATTTGAATGATGTTCAACATGCTACAAAAAGAGTGGTGATTTCGTTTCTATGCAACATATATGTATAGAATTGCAGTGTGGAAGCTGAGTCCAGTTCAATACCAAGGCAGACATGCCTGGGGTACACAAGTCTACATCTATACAACAGTTGCTTAAATCAGTAAAACCATTCAATCTAAATTAATAAAAAATTAAAACATGTTCCACTTTAAGTGATGCATACATCTCACAATTTATAAACAACTGTAATAGTTATTTGCCCTCTCCCAGTAACAGGGTTAGGTTAGGTAAGATTAGGTTAGGTTCAACAGCCCTTATAACCTCAAAATATCATTGAAGAAAGATAAACAGAATGGGTGAATGTTTACACATAGATAAATATAAAATGGGAGGCAATTCCTGATAAAAATAAAATGAAAAACTAAACTCCACCAACCAGTTGACTTGTAACTTGTGAAATTTACTTGTATAAATAAATTTATAATAATAGAAAATAATTTTCCATTATGCAACAAAAATTACTAGTACTTGTAATTTGTAACTTGTAACTTGTATATCTTTCTTAATAATATTGTTAGAATTGTGCAAAAGGCCCCAGTTCCATTATCACACCTACGTACAAGTATGTTGAGTGATTTTGGGCAAAATTAGTATCTCTACCGGAAAATACAAGACATACCTTGGAATCTTTCACATAACGAGCATTATTATTATGCGATGGTGAACATTGAAACAATTAGCAGAATCGAACCCGAAAGTTAGATCCGACACATCGTCGTGAGATGTGCTTAAAAAAATCCACTTTCTAATGCAGTTGGGAGAGCCTGCCGAGAAAGTCGCAATAGATGTGCGAGAATTTCACATCGGCTGTGATACTTGCAGCGTTCACAACCCAAATGCGCACATCTCTGTTGGTGCAACAGAGATGTCCTCTGGCAAATTCAGAATTTACATCTGGAAATGTCTTGCCAGAAAATTCGATTCTCGACTCTTTTGTAAAGAAGGAATAATGGTGTTGTGTAAATAAATCTGTTTCTGTACGTGTGTGTGTATATATATATGTGTGTGTGTGTGTGTAAATACATGTTTTGTATTGTAAATGAATCAATGTGTTTGTAAAATAAATAACTAAGTGAAATTACTTGGTATAACCCAAGAAAAATAATGATTACTCATCTCAGTTATACATTACAAATTTTGGCCATGAGATAAAATTTCAGATTACAATTATTTTAAATTGGACAATTTTCGTACAAATCTAATAATTGTAATTTAAAAATTCGTTTCAATGACCCACATAAATTACCTCCACAAATATTTATTGATTTACCCACTTTCAGTACCATTATATTCAATGTGGTGATTCGCGAAGTGGCCAACTTGTTTTACGTCGATCTGAGTTTATCGACTCGTTTAAAACTTGAAAAAAAAAAACAGAGGGGGTTACGTTGGTGTTTAATCCCACAGAGAAAAACAAAGATTATCAAAATTGTGTTCAAATACTTTTTACATATGTTGCATTTTCGCAAATATTCATGAAAAATTTACTGTTTGCATCACAATCTCCTCAATATCTACTGAGATCTCCAACTCCACCCCGATCATCACCAAGATGCCCACATTCGCAAGATTCCAATCTAACACATACACTGGGACCTAAGATCACCTTCCCGATACTCCCGCACCCCAAATGCACTCGTAATCCCATCATCATCGTGTCTCGACAACGAACGTGTTCGAGTCTGTTCCACAAACTCGAATAGACGAAGAGTCGGATAACGGTGATAATGATGATGGCTGCGAGGCCGATGACGAATCCAGAAAGGGACGAGGGTAATTACTTTCCATCTGAGAATTTTTATAAAGGGGACAAAGAAATGGCGAGACTACCTTTAATCGATCGTCAAATCCCCACTGTATCTAAGAGACAGATTTATGTAGAAATGCAGACAGATTCAGTAGATCAGATAAGTGAATTGGCTATAAGTTCTGGCAACAGACAGGCTGAAGAGTTTGCAGTTCTGAGTCAAGATTCTGTTAAAGGGTCGACAGAGCTAGTAGATCATAAAAGGGTGTTATCTATTGGGTCTGGTGTAGAGCAGGCTAAGGTCCTGCAAGAATTTCCCCAAGCATACATAAAGCTTCAACATCATCAGGGGATAGATCCTGAATGCATTAGCATTAAGTCAAACATCGATACTGGTCATGGAGGGCAATACGAATTCAGAAAAGATCTTATTGGTCATATCGAGCAAAAAACCAATAGATTCAAAATTTTTGTAACTCAGTTCCTTAGAGGGCCAATATTTCGATATTATCATAATTCATATTGTGGTGGGCATTTTGGGCGAGGACTAAACTGTGGATAGGATTAGGGAGATGTTTTTTTTTTGGCCAGACCTAGGAAAAAAGATTTAAGGACTGGTCGAGGAATGTGAGGAGTGTCAAAGAACTAAACCTCGAAATGCCAAGATTGTTAGCCGCTATAGTGCCAGCATGGCAGAGTTTCCCTGGGAAAGAACATATTTGGATGTTTTTGGTCCTCTGGCCAGAATAAAATCGGGGTTTATTTCAATCTCAGTCTCAGTTGAGAGCTTTAATAAATTTATGTTGTTCTTTCCATTGAGTTCAATGAAAACTAGTGAAATAGGTCAAATATTAAGCTAAAGAATTTTTCTTGAGTTTGGATCCCCTGTGTATATGGTGGCTGACAATGCTACTTACTTTGCGTCATCTGAAAAATAGATTGTTGCTTTCTCTTGGGGGATAAAGTTAGTGAAAACAACGCCTTATTACCCCAAGCAAATCTTGTAGAGTGTTATATAAGAAAACTGAAGGTGGCCTTGCGGGCCTTCCAAACAGGATTTCATAGAGAATGGGATGTTGGTTTGTACCAACTCCAACTTTCTTTCAATCTTAGGAATCTTAGGAAATATCACTCCAAATTGGCATCTTGTTCTGCATACCATAGTGGTACTGTGTCTCTAAAAACCGGAGATAAATTATACCTGGAAAAGCACTATCTGAGCAGTAAATCTGCCCAGTTCAGTGCGAAGTTGACGCCCAAGTATTCTGGACCCTTCTTGATTAAGTGTTTCATTACTCCCGTGACAGTTTTGTTAAAGGAATTGAATAGTCCTGGGAAGGTAAATAAAGCACACGTGACGCAACTTAAATTGAGCACTTCTTAAGTTGAAGTTGAGTTTTTGTACTAAAACCACTGAACTGAATGCCTTATCTGCTGTAGTTATGATGTTAGTTAAGGTAAAATTTTGTTAGAGGTTTTTTTTGGTAGGTTGTGTTTTTTTGTGTTATAATCTTATTCATCCTAGGGAGTGTCTGTAAATTTTTTAAGGTTAATGGTGTTTGAATGTCCCAGGACCATTGTTCTCCATTCATGTACATTTCATTAAGGGTATTCACTTTCATATAGGTTTAGGTTGTATCCATGCGAATTTATCATCTAGGGTTTCATTGCCATATAGCAGTTAAGATTTGTTCATGCTAATTTAGTGTTTCTTCATTTTCATATATGTGTAAGAGAGTATGAGAGGAAAAGAATACTAATATTGTGCAGGAAAAGGCCATTTTGAAAAAGGAGAATTTAGGGACTCCCATCCAGGGCTGTTGCTATTTTGACTGCCCATGAGGAGTTTGTGTTATTTTTGAGTGCCCCTGTGGTTGGACCCAGTGATGCTGGCACTCTTGTATTTATTTTGTTTCAAAACTGGACTTGGAAGTGACGAAGAGGTCATCTTCTCATAGTGTCTTCCTGGAAGAGCAGTCGGGATAGTTCACAAGCCTGGCCATCTCGGAGAAGATTCTGGCAGCTTTTGGTTTTTCACGGCAGCCTTTCCTTTGGCGGAGGAGGATGAGACAGGTCTCATTTTCACATATTTTTGCCCCCCCCCCCACCTTCATCGGGCAACGACATGTACAATTTCACCGCTCGACTGACGCCATGACTTGCTGCCTTCACGTCTACCGACATGGAACATTTTTAGGAACATGAACTCTGTTTTCGCAGATTTTAATGGTGAATATGTATTGAAATCTACGCACACTTACTTTAAAACAACAAACCTGTTGATTCCTGTGAACCCTTGAAGTTCTCCGACGGACTTTGTTTGGACAATGTAGATGTACGAGTCAACCGCCATCCGGCAGCAAGGCCGTCCATGCACCCGGCATTCAGAATACTGCGGCTTGCGCAGATTGCCACCAGGTGGATGGGAGGCATGACGTAATGGCCTACACAATTCCACGTGGTCTGGAGTTTCTGATGTCAGTTCCGTTAGAAGTGTTTGTGGAAAACATTATGGAGATTTAAATGCCACTTGATTGGCTGGTCATTTAGGGGTAACCCACTAGAGGATAATGTAATGTTTGTGTATAAGTACTCCCAGTGTTCGATCAGTCGGGGTGAACGGCGGCCCTGGGAGCTTCAGACTTGAGTTAAGTATGAACCTGTGATATTGTGAAATCTCAGTATGACCCTTATTGTCAGGATTAGGAAGGACTTGCTGAAGTCCTTTTAGTACAAACTTTGCAAATAGCTACTATGTCAAAATGCAAGAAAACTTTTTAAACTTGCTTCTTTCCTTTTAAAAAAATGTGGCTTATTGTAAAATTTACAAAGGGTTTGCCATAACTTTTAAAGGTCCTGGAAGAGACAAATATTAAAACCAGTTTTCTAAAGATTTTGTGGCATGAGTTTTTGCCTATTCTGGTTTTAGAATTTTACCATGGAATCAATTTGTTTCAGTATTCTGTGAGAAAACTAAAGATGTCTTTAGTGGTTAGTGAATGTCTAGGGAGACACCAGTATAGCCAGTACATAATTTATAATTGTAAAATTAAATTATAGCCAATGGAATTGAGAATATCGATTGCTGGTATGGAATTAATAAAGCGATCAGATTTAAGAGATAAATTCACCTCTTATAATTCCTAATTGTAAAAGAAATTACGCAGGACAATTTTTTTTTCAAATTGTGTCATTATTAAGATTAACTATGATTGCCTTCAGATGGTTTGAAAGATACTGATATAACCAGATATTATTTTCCAAAAGAATAATTTGTAATTGTAGAGGAATGGTAGGGATTTTCGAGAGTAGTGATATTTTAATTATTTTGTAATTGCACTACAGAATAAACTCTTAATTGTAATTTGATAAAAACCAAGTAGCTAAGTCATGGTCCATCTTTCGATATTAAATTGCTTTAGTTTTGACTGTTTAGCCAGAAAATAATTAAATGATTAGAAAATAATTTGGTAACTTTTTTCCTCTGAGAGATACTACATGTTTCCAAGAGTCTGGAGGAATTTTGATGTTTGATTATTTCTAGTATTATATATATGTATATATATATGTATGTCTGTGTGAATGTTATACTGAGTGTGTGTTAGTGTGCATGTTTATGTGGGATATTGTGTATGAGTAGGTGTGTGCGTGCATAGTTGTGTGGATTGGTGTGTTTATGTATGTGTGCATATTTGTGTGGATTGGTGTGTTTATGCATGTGTGCATGTGTGTGATGTAGTGTATGTGTGTGCATGGTTGAGTAAATTGGTGTGTGCATATGTGTGTGTGTCTGTGTGTATATAGCTGTGGTGCATGCATGTGTATATGTCTGTGTACATGTGGTGTTTTGCTATTGCATGATACGTATATATATATATATATATATATATATATATATATATATATATATATATATATATATATATATATATAATATATAGTAAAACATTCTTCAATATAAGTAAAACACATAAAGTTTAAAGTTTGTATTGTGCTTCCACATATCTGTTTGCTTAAGAAGAGCCAAACATTTAAATTACATGTGTATAGATGTTTCTTATATTTTTGTACTACTTTAGAAATGTTATAAATAAAACTAGCAAAAGGTTTTCATGTGTATTTGCTGCTTGGGTTGCGGAATACTCTTAACACACTGTCTTGAAAGTGGGTTTTGGATTTTTCCGTGTTTTGATATTGACTTCTTTATGACGCTGGCCTGGTTCATATATATATGCCTCTTTTGTCGTGCTGTATAGCCAGAACTTCGGAAACTCTAAGATGTTAAGGTTCATGAGAATATAGAACACATTAAAGTGTATGACTGTTTAAATTGTAGAAAGGAATACAGTGTAGAATATATTAAATGTTAGAAAATGTTAGAGTTCGAAGGTTAGGAAAAATAAACAAAATTTCAAATACTGTGTTCGGGATTCGATCACTGTGACAGTTAACTTGCTGTTCGATAGAGCTTCTGTCCTGTCGGCTCTCCGAGCCATGATGTACGCCAACTGAGATTACTGTTGAGCCTGTAATGTGTAAGTGTATAGGCGAATGTGTGTGAGAGTGAATGTGTTGTACTGTGTGTGTGTTAGTGTACTTGTTACACTGTGAGAGTGTATGTGTTATTCTGTGTGTGATTGTGTGAATGTGTGTGATATAGTGAATGTGTGGGTGTGTAGGTCTGTGTGTATGTTATACTGATGTGTTTGTGTGCATGTGTGTGTGATATTGTGTATGAGTAGGTGTGTGTGTGCATGGTTGTGTTGATTGGTGTGTTTATGCATGTGTGCATGTGTGTGTGATATAGTGTATGTGCGAGTGTGTGTGCATGGTTAATGTGATTGGTGTGTGCATATGTGTGTGCCTGTGTATATAGGTGTGTGTGCATGCGTGTGTATATGTGCGTGCGCATGGGGGTTTTTGCTATTACATGATAAAATGGTTTATCAGCGTAATTTGTTGGAAATATTCTTTGTGTGGGTGCTAGTGCATGTTGAAAGTGCATACACGATTGTTTTTCCCGTTATGGTTCGTTGACCTGACAGCAAAAAAGCAGAAAGTGTTCTCGCTTGAAAATATTCTATGGATAGTATGTTTACGATAAGGCTTCAGTCGTGATCTGTCATTCTCGGGAGTAGATGTATGTTTCTATGTAAAATATGCATACTTGATAAGTGGTATAGTGAATGCTAGCATGGTGAAAGTGCATTACCTTCCACCCCTAATAATAATATTTATTATAAATTCTACAACAAATGAAAATTTGTATGACAGGTGAACTCATGCTGTCTTGCTGAGAGAACATATTTTTTTGGTGATTGTTAAGTTGTTAAATATTCCTGTGTAGATGTGCATAGCTATTAAATATTCATTGCACGTTTATGCAACTGTGGACTTGCAGGATTATGTCAATTACACGATTACGACATTACCTGATTTCAATATAGCACTGCATTCCCCCTCCACCATACTTGAGCTTAAACAGTTGACATCGAACATGCAACATGTTAGTTGAGTTGTATACATCGATCAGGTAATATGTAAGACAGCGAGCATAAGTGAATGTGTAAGAATGCATTTACCAGATTTTTTTTAAATATTACGTGAGTCGTCTGGGAAACGATCTCGGTAATCCAAAAATTACATTATATTAATTAATATAAGCAGTAATAGACCCAAAACTATTTTTTTTTACTAAATTTGAAAATAAAATAATATTAAGTGATCAAAGGGTTAAGTGATCAAAGGGTTAAGTGATCAAAGGGTTAAGTGATCAAAGAGTTGAGTTTTCAAAGGGTTAAACGTTTAAAGGCTATGCTAATAAGTTTATGTGGGTCTGATACAGCCATACTACACTTAAAACATGACCAGAGGTAAGGTAGGCACTACGTTTAACTTGATGCTCGGAGTGGTTATTAAAAAATAAAAGGGTCCAATGCATGTGTGACCCTATTGCACTTATCTGTATCGGGTTGATAGGTATGTTATACATTTGTTGACTATACCTTCGATGGTTTGGTAATTACGAGCAACTATGCTTATAAAAGGGTTTTATCCATAATTGATCTTGCTAGAAAGGGTTTAGGGCCTAAACGACCTCCATTATTGTGTATATCGGATATGATGGCTTATGAATTTGAGCACTATAGCTTCAATGGTTTGGAAATTATGATTAACTATGCTTATGAAAGAGCTTTACGCATAATTTACCTTGCCAGAAAGGGTTTAGGGCCTATATTACCTGTTGTAAGGTTAGGGATGCGTTGTATTTGATGCTCGGAGTGTTTACATATATCATTTTAAAATTAAAAATGTTGCTTCTATGCTTACTAAATTCAACATGGCGATGGTTATAGTCACATATTCATATTTTCTCACAACATATGCTTATCTGCATAAAAATACGAATATTTTGATACATACTCGATAAAATTTTTTGTAAAAGTTAAATAAAAGTATTTTTATTTAAATGTGTAACTTTTATTTTAAACATTCCGCTTGGACTATTTGGCAGTTGAACCCATAAACTAATTCTTCTTGAAAATACGAGTTTGTAGTCATTGTGCTTCGTGCAGTTATGTTTGACAATTTTAAAGTGATAAATAAAAATTTAACTAAATACATTACTTTTTTTAAATTACCATTTATTAATTTATTACAAATTTGTTTTGAATGTGCGAGTTCGTACGTGTTACTTTTTTTTATACATTATTAAGAGTTCCATTGACACTTGCATATCTTTGGCTCAGATTGAAAGGGCGATGATTTGCTGACCCGAGTGTCAATGGTTCAAATCCACCAGGATCTAAAGTTTATTATAGTGTTTTAAAGAATTGCATACACTATGTAGAACATTTTCTGAAGCTTCCAGCCAACCTCAGTGCTACTTACCAACAGATAACAGCAATAACTGGCTGTGGTAGGCGAGTGATTTGCAAAATGTCTAGCAGCAGTTGCAAGAAATCGAACAGAGCTCAATTAATCGAATTGATGTGTCACCTAGCGGCCAATTAAGAAGTATGTTAGCCATCAATGATGACAGAATCGCTGCCTACCGAGCAAGTCTATGACTGAACACGGCATATCTCGCTGGGAAGGAGTGTTTGGTTGATGGATGGTTGGGAGGGGGGGATGTGAACAATAACAGCACAGCAGAGCGAAGGTGTGGGTTGATGTTGGGTCAGACACCCAGAATAAATAGCTGGATGAGAATATAGCCTACCAACTCGCCTCCGGGATCCGCTCATGTGTTATACCTTTCACAAGTGCATGAGTGGTCACAGGTCAAGGTCGAGGCCAAGGTGAAGGTAAAATTAACATATTTTGAAACATCGCCGTATTCCATCAAAGTGAATGCTCTCCTACCGTCATACAACCTACTAAAATGTCCCAAACACATATTTCAGACATCGCTATTACCATACTGAGAGCCCATACAAGCAAGACAAACCACCATACCAGTCAAGCAATGGATATACCCAGGTCATCACATAGAATAGTTTTAAAAACAAGAGAGACCACGATCATATCCCTTGCAAATCTCTCGAGAGACTAGATCTCTCAAAAGAAATACGCGAGTATGGCCGACCAACTTCCAAAGGAGATGATGGAGAAAGGGAAGGGGATGGTGAGGCTAGTTCTAACATTACCACTAAGGGAGGTACTTGTCGACGACATAATATTTGTTCCCCTCCACCCGACCAGATCACATTCACCTAATATGACCGCCTGCGAGAATGTCCATACTACCCTTGTAAATAGGAGATTTCCCGTTTGCTACAGAACAGATCTACTAAGCTATCACATTCCATTAAACATATATATATTTCGTCCATCACACACAACCCTAAACAAACATCTCAGCAGACGAAAGACTTTCACTGAACGTTTTGTCAACTACTCATGCGAACCAACTTTCTAGGGTAAAAAGTAAATATGCCGTCTTACTAGATTTTACGTACACACACAAACAAAATGAAGTAAATACCTAAACCTTCATACCTTGCAACCAGTCTGGTTTACCGGAACACACCAACCGTTTATACGTTTCGTAAACAAAGTAACATATAAGGGAAGAATATTTAATATCTAAAATCCAGCCATGGGCAATTAAACAGATCATAAATGTTACAATGCATTAATTTGTAAAAAATGTTAATGCAAAACTCTTTTTAAAATATGTAACTCCATAAAAAGCTTACATACAAGAAATAAACAACATAATTTAATTGTATATCACGCAAATGCGAATAATATTTTTATACACATATTCGGAAGGACGTAATGTTGAACTATTTACCAGCCCTTGCCTATACACAGCCAAAATATTCCATTTACTATAGAACATTCGCTGTCAGTATTCCATTACATCTCTCCTATAGACAAACATTTTGAACACTCCTCGTAAACATATTATCATCGTACCAAGATATTATATTTACTAAAGAGCATTCACTAAAATAAATAGTTATGTCAGAGCCATCTCAAATCCTAGAAACCACTCACTTATAAACTTCGTTTAAAAAAATTCATTATATATTACAATTGTTTGATGGATTAATTTATTTTTCAGACTCCTATAAAATAATGTTTTTACACGTCCATATATGTCAATGCTTAATTTACAGAAATAATTAAATATGTCGACCAGTGTTTCCCCAATGCCCAATAAAATTTTAATGTCATATCAAACAACTATATAGCCGAAACCTCCATATGCCCATCGAAAATTGTTTAAAATAGCTCGTTATACTTTGATGTCATATCATAGTCGCGGCTAAAAAAAAAAAAAAAGACCAAAAACATGTTTATACATATTCTTCCAGACAAAATATTCCAATTTGTATTATCTCAAAATACCTTAATATTACCAAAAATCAATTTCATTACAACACATTGGTTATACCTAAACACTTCCGTTCATAACATCCAGGACAACAAAACAATCATATAAGTATTCCTATGAAATAGTCCAGCGAATTTATCTGATAAAACATTTTATCATGGAATAGTAAAACACACGCACACACATTCAAATAATACCAACACCCATACAGTTTACCATAGTCAGCAATCTAAATTAACGAAATCTCATTCCAATAGACCACATCACCAAATCAGCAATTCAAATGTTCCGGCAGAAAAAAACATTCTAACCATGAATCTTCGCAGAACCTATCATGCCACACCACCCATTTAGACAGGACATAACGTCATCTAATAACAAACATACTACTACATCATACTGTCAGAACAGACCAATTACCCAACCAAATATTCTAAATTTTGACCAGCCATGCTATCACACCATACCATCCATTTGCAAAGACACATTACCAGCAAAACTAAAATAACACACATACAAGATATATAAGACCTCGATGCATTCATTACAACTACCGCCCATTGAAAAAATGTTTAACTCATATTATTTGAGTTCATATCACACTCACTGCTAAATAACATGCCTAACATCCATTTCTACAAATTCTGCCAGACAAACCTTCTAACCTCTAATACCTCAAATATTTGAACAGGACATAACAAAACTCAATATTTACAATCAATTCCATTAGAACATAGCGGTTATACCAAGCACTTCCCCTGCATACCATCCATGACAACAAAACAACCCTATAAGCTTTCCTATGAAATACACCAGCGAATTACTCAGATAAACCATATCATCATCATAATTATCATCATGCAGAATTACACTTCATTTTCAGTCAGATACGATCTCAAACATCTAATATAGTGTTAAAGCAATTGCTACTGAAGTTGGATAACATATCCCATATCACATAAATTAATAGTTGCTTCCCCTTCTTTATTCACAGATGACTCTTTACAGGAAAAATAATTTCATAAAAAATCTTATATGTCAGTTCTAATTACCATTTAAATTGCCAGAGAAGTCCATCTCAACAGCTACACCAAACTTGTACAAGTGTTGGGGCATGTCATGACAACTATGTTTTAGTGTGAGAATACCGATGTTTGCGGATAATGTGAAATAGACACATGACAGGACAAGGTACGCAATACGTGTATGGACAATAAAGAACATGCCAACAATGTTTTGACACTCATTGCAGCACACATACCCTTTCTAAAGGTCCTCCAAGTGGCCCCCTGCAGTGTTTACAACATGCTGCCAACTATGTGGGAGGCGCCGAATACCATCTGCTTAACACGTGTTACATCCATCTGGCACGGCGGTCACAGTACAACTACTTTCACATTGCTCTCTGCGCTCGTACAGGCCAACCCTGCGCCGTTTGACATTGTCAACGCGCGCTAGGACCACCTGTCTTCCTCGCGACACATACCATTACATGCACCGATAACAGTTCATCACAAAATTTTATAGTTGCCATGACTTATACCCAAACCATATATACATATTTATTGTTCTTATTTACTCAGAGCTAAAATTTATTTTGGATATATCAAGATATTGCATAAAACAGGAAGGAAAAAAATGGATATTTGATGATAAAATGAACAAAAAACAATAGTCTTCCATACATTTTATCTTTATTTCACACACTTAACAAAAATACATCGAATTACTTACATAAACTCAAATATATTCTCCATTCATTAGTAATATTTATGCATATGCTAATTTTATAGTACATATCTTGTTGTGAGTAGTCAAGGTTCGCAATTTCGCGTATACAGCATTGCAGATAAAACATATATAAGTCTTGTAGCTGATGGCAAATGGGCAGTTACTATCTTCATTTTGTCTGGCGCTAAACCTAGTCGTGAATGTCTTGCTGCAATACTTGAACTCGCTTCCCAACGATCCACAAACAGTACCTTTACACATATTGTGTCTATATAGGATATCACTGCTAATAAACACAGTATTGCACTTATCACAGTGAAAATACTTTTATGCTGGAATGAACAAGCAATGACTGCTTTCATGTCGGCGTGCTTTACAGCATTGGCTAAAAGTATTTCCACAGTAACAACATCAATACCACAGTGCTTGTGGCGATGCTTCGAAAACCTTTGATGACGTCGATGCTGTCAGTATTACAGATGGTAAGTATTCAACCATTGATGCCATCTTTAGCAAAGTACACGGTCATAGTAGATGATTTCACTCGTGAATTGCCCTTCCTCAACAGTCGTTGGCGAAATTTCATCCGGTCTTACATGATTAAAACTTATATACAATTTTCACAACAGAACAATAAGTGTATGTTATACATTTCAAGTTTCTCACTATAGGTCTGCTGAGTATGAACATTTAAAAAGCAATATGCTTGATGCAGCATCATACGAAGTATAATCAACCTGTTGATTATCTAACCTGCGAATTAATCCAACAAACAACCATTCGTCTTTGCTCTTCTACATCTTTCAATGTTGGATAAATCTTTTCTTTTTCTCTTGTAAACCCATTTTTTCATGTGTGCATACATCAGAAGGATTTATTTGGGTAGGTATGTATGCGAGTTCAGTAACTGCGTCGAGTGTTGCAGGTGATTTAAACATTCCATATGTCATGTTAGCTGATAAAATTATCTGACTACAACAACTAACCATTATTTTCATTATACCTCCACAAAGATAGAAAGAGGTTTTGGATTATTTGTAGACACGATACGCACGCTGCTTTTATATGTCTAAAAATGATGTAGCTAAGTGTCAAGTCAATCGAACTCAGTCACAGAAAGAAAACTCTTACTCGAACGACAGACGACCGTCTTGACTGTCTCGACATATGTCTGAAAATTAATTGAATTGCCCACGATTCGATCCCATGCTACCCTTACAAGAAACAAGAGCTTAAATCCAATGCCTTATAGTGCTCGACAACCTGACAAGTTCAGAAAAAGTTTGTCTATTAAAAACTCTTAACCTTATCCTTGGATGACATCATAGGATCTTAACCTTACTTATCATCTGTTCAAAATCCACCGTTCAAAACAAATTAAACATAATTTTTTTACCAAAATGTTAAATTTGCAGAAAAATTCATAAATCCTTCGCGAATGGGAGCACTCTGAGAAAACCACAATATACAGTCATGGAGAAAAAACTAGCTATATAAATAGTCCGGTTTTATAAAGTTATGTGTATGCCTATTTTTGTATATAGTTATTTATATATTCTTATCTTATATATAGTTATTTATATATATATTCCTATCTTATATAATACTATCTTATATATATATATATAAGAATCCCGTATATTTTTTAATTCCTATGTGTTTTCTTCTGGGTGAACGTGTCTTTGGGTTTTCTCAGAGGGCTTCCAAACGCGAAGGTTTTATGATTTGTTCAGCGTTTGCACGACATGAAATAAATTAGGTTTGCAAGAGAAAAAGAAAAGGTATATCCAACATTGAATGGTGTATAAGTGTAAATACGAATTGTTGTTTGATGGATGAATTCGTAGGGTAGATGATGAACAGGTTGATTATCATTCATATAACACTGCATCAAGCATATTACTTTTTACATTTTGATACACAGCATACTTATAGTGAGATAGTAGAACTGTATTATCTTCACCAATGTTCTGTTGAGAAAACAGTATATTTAAAAGCTTGGACCATGTAAGAAGGGATGCAAATTTGATAACGACCATGGCAGAATGGATCGTTATGAGTGGAATCATCTACTATAACTGTGTACTCTGCTAAAGATGGCATTAATGGTTGAAGACTGTACCACCAACAGCATCGATGGCATACAGTAATAACTCTCGGTCAGTTGGGTACTTTTTTATTTTAATGCAGCGCTCTTAGTCATAAGGCCTTTCCGCCGTTCGGCCTCCCAATAGGCGGGGAGAGTAATAACGTCCCATCAATGCAAGGGGACCACAGATTAATGCGACTATTGGCCAGATCAAAAGCAGAAACCTGGCGCGTCCGCACATCCTGGCCCCCCTGTCACAGAGGCTCTTAGACCTTCGCACTCAGAAAACGAAGCGGGTTATTACGGCTTCCAACAGCAAGGGTTGCCAGGAGGCGAGCTAGTGCGAGTAATTGTAATAACAATCCCGAAGGAATGGTTACGAGATTGGGGCCATCGGTAAATAAGGATGAGACAATGGCGGCTTGGGGCGCCATCTTGATCCAGACGCCGGAGGCCATGCCCGAGGAGACGACTGATGAGAGGACCACAAGTCTGTGGTCCGGAATCGACGCCCGCCTAGAGGACTGCCATACCTGTGGTCCAGTGGTCATCGACTTCGCCGTCCACCATTGAGAGAGTCTCCTCATTGCCGACTACACTATCAGGGTAATTATACTTCCCATTAGGGCCACCTAGGCAGCGTGAGGTATCGGGACAGGCGAAGGCCTAAAGTAAACTCCTTAAGAGCTGGAAAGTAATAAGATTGCTTGAATAAGTATTAAAAATAACTCTGAGTAGTATTGCCGCAGCTCAATATCTTGTACTGATTAGACTGCACTTGCATAGCGGTAATTGTAAATCTTGAGATTTGAATAAATAATAGAGTTGTGTTAACGGTGCCTTTATCTCTAACTACTTTCATCCTCCTTGTAAGTGTGTGGAATCCTCCCATCAGGAGAGATTACAGCAAATGGTGGAGCTGCCTTCCACTTCCGACCTTCCCCTTAATTTTGCACTAAAAGTAAAGTAAAATTCAAATTAAAATAGTTAAGATATTAAACCAGGAAATTGTTGAGATGCTTCTCGTCCCCACATCCTCACAGTGTTGCATCCCCTCAAACGTGCAGATTAATGTAATTGAGCCTTAAAACTTGTCTGACCCCATAGTAAACAGTAGTGGCATTGAAAGTGCTCATTCAAAGCCTATAGTGTATTGTAACTCAGTGAAACTGCGGCCACTCGAGGGCACGTGAGCACTGTTGCTGCATCGTCAAAATCATGGCCGTACAGTCGCTCATTGTCATGTAGCAAGAAAGTGTGTGTGTACTTAAGCTTTTAAAAAGAATTAATGCATTCTATTTGGGCAGTATTCCTTTGTGCAATACACAAATTCCACTTAAGATTTGTGCAAAAGTGGAAAGTAAATTTTATTAAGCTTTGTGTGTGCATGTTAGTATATAAGGTCACACATAATAATGTTTTGAGAACACGAATGATACATAATTGACACGACATCATCATCGTTTGCCAAAACAGCCAGAAACATCCTAAAACACGCCACTATTGACCTCTAGGTCGCGCATATGAAATTATAAAGCCAAAATAGTAGTAGTGTAGAAAAATTTCAACAACTAATAACATCAGCAGAGAAACTATTACAACAAAACCCCGAGCTCATATAACAGTTTAACAGCAGCTCCACACAACTAACATGTAGTTTACTCAGTAAAATTACTAACAGCGGCCTTCTGCCAACTACTCCATCCACCACATACGAAAACGTACAACAGCACGCATCAGATTACTTAACACCCAAACAAATTGACACCGCTTCAGAACCCATTTACGAAAATTCCCCGCTAGCTACACCACTTGCAACCCCTGAACAACATATCAACAGGGCGAATCCCGCCTCGCTCAACATAATATGTAGTTCTACACCCGGTGCCAGTACTAACATTATCGGTAGATTAGAACGAATATATGGCAGAATTTTTGGAATAATACAGTCTGGCGCTTGAAACAAACAGCTGGGACGAAACTGAAAAATGTCGCAGTCTGAAATTCTACCTAAAAACTGACGCCGGACAAATAACATGGAACGACATAGTAACAAAGTTGAAAAGTATATTTTCCACACCGGCAACGGAAGAAAACTTAAAACAATTATTGTACACAATCAAACAAAAGCTGGATGAGAGTGCACAGAAACATATAGAGAATGTTCTGTTCTATAGGAGAAAATATAATACCAACGTTATCGATGCAATCTTTATCGGGATAGTTTGGCGCACTCTCCTACCATCAATAGCAGATAAGATTGTGGGATTCAAAAACGACACTATTCAAGATTTTATTACCAACATCCAAAGGATCGAACTCAGATTGTTGCGATATAACCAAGTAATCATGGGACACCAAGTTAACTCAGATACTGACAACTTGTGCACGGAAGTAACCAAGCAAAGTTATCAGTACGAAATCAGAAAAACACGAATTATCCACAAAAACCACAGTACTCGCCCCCAACCCCAGCTCACCAATACCAGAAAAATAATTACAGACAAAATCACCAACCTTTCACTGTCGTGAAAGAATACGTCACGCAACTGCGGAGAAATTACAACTCATACCCTTCCAGTCATAAATCCACACCTCACGCAAACTTACAAAGAACCCAAAACACATGCAGTGATACAATATTTCATTAAAACAACCCCACCCAAAGGCAATCCAGTTATTACCAACCCCAACACCAAACAAACAAGACTTATGTACAAAAAAACTACTACACGAGGGGGCAATAGGCGCCACCCCCATAGAGAAACATTAAAAAAAGGTGCAATACTATAGCAAAGATAAAGACACACAGACAGGCCACTTAAAGGGAACAAATGGAAAAAAGATTCGAACGTGGGATGGTAAGTTTCAAAGGAACCACTTTAACAGCGAGAAACCAGAAAAAAAATGCAACACGTCATCAATGCATGTGAAGTACTATTCAGCAAACGTGTGCCCTCAAGATCATACACGGAAATAGAAAAATTAAATTCCCGCAGTCAAAATTTTCACATGCCAAGGAAACCTAACAGCAGTGCATTCAAAAAATTAACACACAGGTAAACTCGGAAAACAGTTCACTCTGTATCACACTTCGGGACACAAAAACCGGGTCAAGGAAAGCATATGTAATAGAGATTCGGCTTGCAATGACACGAACATGTGTAAACACAACACCGTGCCCGTGAAAATTGACACGATACTCCAATTGGAAGTGACGGCGTGCGCCGAGGCTGGCCCGGAAGAATGCACGAATCAGCACGGCCGTGACGTCAGTGTCACGCGCGCGGCCGTCATAGGTCCGCGGTCCCTGGCGGCCATGACGTGCGCTCTGTGCCTGTATTCGGGTCACCGTGTGGTGGCATGCCCCCTCTTCCCCAATCAAAACCATCAATTTCATACTGACATTGCGACACGCTTTCGCAAATTAAAACAGTGCTTCACGATTGGTCAAACAAGGATTGAATTACCACACGCGGGAAGCGACGATACTGTCAACATAAACATGGAACCACGTGGCAATGATGAAAAGCGTAAGCAGAAACTGTGCCACAGATCCGATTCACACCCCACAAACAAACAAGCCTCGCCGACCGGCAAGGACGAATGCCGCATCAGTTACGTGGAAATGTCAACACCACACGTCCGAGTCCAGCAGCAACTCTTACAATTAATTATTGGATACCGGCTGCTCGCGCTCATGCAAAGCATCGACACCCATTAATAAACATAAACGTGAGCCAGTAAATGAAACATTTACTTAAGTGGGAGCCGCAATTGAAATTGACTCCCCAAGGTTTAAAACTAATACCATTATCAACATCTCGGGCTATTCCAGGAAGAATTCCTACTGATTGACAATCTAAAATTAGATATATTATTAAGGGTGGATTTCATAACGAAATATGACGTAGTGCCACATTCGTCTCATGACATCATGTTCATATACGCAAACAACAATAACAATATCATTGAAATACCGATAAATACAAACACCATAGAGCGCGATATGAACAATTACATTAAACACTATATAAATAAAATTGAGTCACTCGACGAAAACACAAAACATTACATTCGGTAACATAAATCCGGTACTATCGATTGTGACGGATTTGTGGCCGTCACTATAAAATGTGATTTCTATTTGACATAGCAATTGACAGATTTTTGTTGCTTTCAGTAACCCTGGTGCGCCGCTACCCGCGATGCTGTGATACGTAGTGGGTTGCGGTCTGTCAACCTTAAGGCTGTAAAACTGATGTTTTAGTGTATAAGATCCTGATTGGTTGTGTCTTCCCGTTGCGAAGTGGCTGTGGAATATTACTAGCGTAGAGGTCGCAGCGATCGTAAAGATCGCTTTGCAGTGAGCGGTTTCAAGGTGGGGGAAAGGTGGTGGAATGGAGGTTGGTGGGTATTTATAGACGTGCGCGTTGAGGGTTGGCAGAGACACGCCCCACTGGCGAGTGGGTTAGAACCAAGGGAAAGATGGAGCCCTCCTTGGTAAGAAGAAAGAGTCGTTTGACAGTGAGAGAGTTAACTATGGCCACAAACAAATTAAATTTCTACGAGTGGGAACATATATTTTTCACGAGTGAAGTTGGACTCGAATATTTTCTGAGTGTTGGAAGGAACTTACAATTTTTCTCTCGTGTTGGTAACAAGACTTAGTCTCTGGAAGAGCGATCGTGGGGACTTAGTTTTTCAACGTCCCGAAGTTGGACTTGTATTTTTTCAGAGGTACTGTTCGTGATGAAGATTGTATGAGAATATTCCGTCGTAGTATAAGGAAAGTAGAATTACGTTGCAGATATTGGCTCAACTCAATAATTTAACTAAAATTCAACCAATTTCACACTAAATTCAAACAAATTTCTGATTCCCATCAAATTTTTCAAAGTGCAGCTCAAAGTCAATCATATTTGGGGTCATAATCAAAATCAATTTTCAACTTGTATTCACTCTGTGTGTGTGGTTTTTTTAAAGACTCATTTTCGAGCTAATTCATCGTATTTTTATGAAATTCCAAGAATTTTCATACTTTTCTTGTGATTTTTTTTGACCAAATGATTTGGCTTGCCAATTTAAAGTAAATATTTACCTTTTGACCTAAACTTAGCCTCATTAACCCTGAAAATGTACCACTGATCAAAGAGTGAACAAAGTATTATTTTTAAAAAAAATGCGCCTGATTGAGAATGAATATTAGGGTCAAATTATCTTGACTTTGGGGGTGAAATTGAAGAGAAGACTCATTTTTGAAGAAGAGGTTGAAAAATTGTTGCTTGACAGTGAGAAATTTTCATGAATTTTAGTTAAATTATTGTGCTACACCAATATCTGCAAATAGTATGCTACTGATTTATAAAAAAATGGTATATATAAACACAAGACAAAGAGAAAATTTCAGTTAGTTTAAAAAAAAATTTTGATAAAATGACTCAATCAAATATCTAAAAAATTGGATTAAAACATCGAAACAATCTCTTGTTTCTGTAAAATCGTTTACATTATCAATTTAATAAAATTAAAAAAATTATACATCTTCAGTGATATTATCTTTCAAATAATCATAAGTTAATTTCGTTGGCTAATTAAAACAACATTACAAGTTGTATTAGCTTCAACAGCTTTTTTAAAATCTGCACTAATTTTTATATTTGTTTTATCTTTAACTACTGCTGTTTGTCTATATAGGCAGTCAATACAATACAATGGTCTTCTTCCCCAAAATGAATAATTATTGATATCGCCATGATAGTTTGTAGTTAACTTATAATAAAGTTCATTATTTCTGTATATAGTATCTAATTTTGTCCCAGAATTTCTAAAATCATTTAAAGCCAGAAAAATTTTATGACAAAGATCTTTTTAAATATCTAGATTCCAATTTTATTTTGGAAAAATTTAATTTCTACCAATTTTGACCAAAATATTTCTCACATTACAATGTTCAAACATTGAAGCATGCACATATTCCTCAGTGCGACTTTTTTAATTAGTTGGGAAACCCACATTTACAAAATCAAGCATGTAAAATTGCAAATTATTAAACTGACCTTTTATATCAAAGTTAAAAACAGTTGTCCCAGCAGGAACTTCTTTTTCTAAAAATTGCCAACACTTAAAACCAATATGAATTTTAGGATTTTTATATATTTTTCTTTGATTTCAATTGATGTGTTATATTCGTATTTAACAATAGGCCACAAAATTTCTAATTTCTCAATAACAATTTTACCTGGATCAGCATAAATTTTATCAACTGAACCATCTGCGTTTTTAGTTTCATAAACAAATAAACAATTGTTATCAGATTAATTTCTTAAAAAAGTGATTTTATAACCACCATTCCAGTAAACTTTATTATTATGGCGAATAAAGTCTAACTAATATCTTAATGGATACATTATTTCATTTATTTTATCACTACGAACAGATTTTACTCGAAATTTATCAACACCAGTAGACTCTAAATAATTTTGTTCACCCAGCGATCTTAGCATAATAATAATCTATGTGGAAGTTATTCCTGGATTATCAACAGCCTCAATTTTCTGTCTATGTTTTGAAAATTCTACTCTAGAAAACTGAGATGGAACAAAAAAAAAATAGAAAAAACATCAATATTATCTAATTTTTCGTATTTCGCCTCACCTCCAGTTTTATCTCTTTTTAGTAGGCAATATACTTACGAAACATAAGCGTCGTTTGGAAAAGAAGAGTCATCTCCAATGGGAATATCAAAATCGATACTATAATTGTAAATATTCAAATTCCCCCTTGTTTGATCAGTTGGCTGGAAAGTTTGTCTCTCGAAACTCGCAATGCTTTTATAACTCATTTTTCAGTAAAAAAATATATATAAATGAAGGATTCAGAAGGAGTTCAGCAAGAAAAATATCTACCATTAATTTGTGAATTACAAAACATTGGCAAAAATGTAAAACAAGTGAAGAAAATAAAAATTTAATAACAGCACTAATGCTTGTTGCTGCAACAAATTTAGTTTATCCACCAAGAGCAGAAGAAACATCTTTTGCAAGATAATTATTCAGAAAATTAGCTAATGTAGAAGAGCGAATGGTCATTGTACCCATAGAAGATCTGATGCATTCGTATTCTGTTATAAAACTCAGGAAAGAAATTTCTGAAAAAATTGCTTTTAAAACACCATGTGATTTACAGGGAGATGGGCATAAATTTGAAATTGGAGATACATAAGTAAAGATAAATAATGATAAACCATCTGTTAAACACAAAGAATAAACATTAACAGAAGAACTTTCTAATTTGTTAACAAAATACACAATCGGATCTTGAAGGTTAATTCACCGATAATGACTGTGAAAATTACACAGAAATTGTTTTATCAACCAATGCTGCATTCCAAGAATATAATCCTAAAAAGCCTATAAACTCGAATAGAATTTGGAAGTATGCAAATAAAATTTAGTCAATTTATAATTATTATATAAGAGCATGCTGATCAGCACCAAACACACCAGAAAGAGCGAATTTTACATATTCTCCTAGATATGGAGAAGGTACAAAAAATATAATAATTTGCCGACAGAATATATTTGGATGGACAATGTTAGAAAATTAATTGACAGGTTATTAGTAATTCACGGTGGGAAAATTATGGAAATAAAAATCTTTACAATGAAAAAGTAAACATTATGAATACGCTCAACAATAAATTTTCTGATTTTGTTGTGAATACCACGAAAGGAATTTAGTATCTAATAAGAGATTTAAATGTTATTCCGCAATCATTGTGGAATTCTGAACACCATGGCAAAGGAATTATAAACTGGGCGTTAAACAATTTAAATTTTCCTAAAATGCTTTTGCCTGGTTATATTTATTGTGGGCCAAAAACGAAATTAAATGAAAGATTAGAAAGAGGAGATACAGGAATAAATTAATTAGACGAAGCTTGTAAATTTCATGATATTGCATATAGAGACCACAAAGATTTAGAATCTAGGCATTAAGCTAATAAAATTTTACAAAAAGATGGAAAAGAAATCATGTTAAATAAAGATACTCCAATTGGAGAAAAAAATTTCATCTTCAGCTGTTGCCTCAACAATGTTTACAAAAAGAAAATTATGTTTTGGAATTAAAATGTTTTAATGAACTATTAATATTTTTTATTTATAAATGAAGATAAAAAGCGTAACTTTCGATATGCTCATTGATCAGTTAAGATATTTGGGTATAGATAAATTTTTAACAAAAGAACAACTGAGAAAGATTAAAACTTGAAAGAAGGAAAAAGTTTTAAATTAACTTTTACCATTCCCAACAGTTTAAAAAATGGCCAACAAAAAAACTGGAAATGGAGGATTTTTACCAATTTTATTTGCAGCTTTAGGAGCTCTTGGCTCAATAGCTGAAGGAGATAGTGCAATTTATAATTCTGTTGAACAAATTAAAAAATAAATAAAAAGAATTAGAAGAACAACAGATACATAATTTAGCAATGTAAAATAAAGCTATAAGTGGTCTAGGTGTGAAAAAAAGATGAAGGAAAAATAAATTATAGCTTCAATATCTAATACCGATATTGAGAAATATGTAAAAATATTAAAAATTTTAGAAATGTTTATATGATTGATGAACTACCAAAAAATATGCTCAAAAATGAGTGTGCTGTGTTTAATTTTGATATTTCAAAAATTCTGCCACACATTGGGTTTGCTATTTTTAAAAATGTAATATAATAATGTTTATTATTTTGACTCATTTGGTGGCCATATTCCCAAAAAATTTAATTAAGTATTTAAAAAACAATAATGTTTATTACAAGGATGATCGAGTTCAGAATTTTAATTCTGTTATCTGTGGACATTTATGTTTAATAGTATTACATATTTTATTGAGAGATTTTAAGTTTTGCGATATAATTTCTATTTTATTAAATGACAGATATGTTTAAGAAACCATTAATCGAATCTTTGAATAAAAAAACATCAACGATATTTCTGAAGATTAAAAAAGATAAGTAGATTCAAAATGCAATTCGAGTGTTTCTTCTTTACAGTGTAACTTAAGCACTTGTTTTGGTTTTACAAAATCGTATGTTTATTTTTTGGGACGAAGAATTGTTAATATAGGCGAACCTGTAGAAAAAAATATGTGATCAATCTATACTAATATTATAAAGAGGTAGTGCTTGTAACTTTGTGTGTTTGTGTGTTTGGATGTAGGAGGTAATCTTCGAAACTACTCATCCGATTAAAAAAATTCTTTCACCAGTAGAATGCTACGTTATCACTGAGTGTCATAGGCTATATTTTAATTTAAAAAACAACAGGGATCCCTACTAAAACTCCAATAATGTAACCCAAAGTGTAAATTAATGACCTATAAAATTCCTTACATTGCGTGAGCTGCGAAAACAATTGATGATAGAACAAAATAATGTACTACGGCTTTGCAGGACGGACAGATTCGGGAAATTAAACGTGCTGTGTGCTGTGTACGGTGCCAACCTTAGAAGCTCTACTGCCATTATGGGGGGAGTTACTTTTGTGTTTGCTGGGGATTTTCGGCAGACACTCCCTGTAGTTACAAAAGGGACGCGTGCAGATATCATCAAAGCATGTCTTAAATCATCTCCCTTATGGAGTTCTATTCAACACCTAAATTTGCGAACGAATATGAGAGCCTATCTTGGTGGAGACACGCATAAAGATTTCCCACAACAATTGCTCAGACTTGGAGAAGGAGTTTTTCCTTCTCTAAATTTGTGCACTAATTCTGCTGAAATCATTTTAAATGAGACATTAGGTCAGATAGTCCACAGTCTGCAGCATATTATAGAAGCAGTATATCCGGGCCTCGAAAATTTACTAGAAAGAGACTTTCACTGGTTGTGTTCCAGGGCAATAGTATCGCCTAGGAACGACACTGTCAATGAAATCAACAATCTCATTATACAAAGAGTTCCCGGCCAAGTCAAAACCTATAAGTCGATTGACACAGTCACCAATGTTGACGATGTCGTCCACTTTCCTCAAGATTTTCTAAATTCGCTTAATCCTTCTGGCTTGCAACCTCACGAACTATCATTAAAAGTCGGTACTCCTATAATGCTTTTAAGGAATATAAGGCCTCCTAACATGTGTAATGGCACAAGATTGCTCATTAAAGACTTGAAAGAAAATTCGATTGTCGCGACCATCCTCACCGGTCCAGCAGCCGGCCAGCTGGCAAACATCCCGAGGATTCCTATGATTCCCACGGATTTGCCAATATCTTTCAAACGGTTGCAATTTCCCGTAAATACATCGTTCGCGATTACTATTAATAAGTCCCAGGGTCAAACTTTCTCTTTGGTTGGAATCGACCTACGAAAAGAGTGTTTTTTCCCCAAGTTAGTTTATCACGTGTTGGAAGTCCCGAGAAACAGTACATTTTGCTACCAAACAATAACAGGACATTAAACATTGTCTACAGAGAAGGTCTTAGCCAATAACATATTTAATACTTCTATCTCAGATAAATTGCATTGTAATATAATGTATATTAATATGAAAAATTATAAAAAAGTAAAAAAATATCAAATAAAAATAGCTAAAAAACTTTAAATTATAAATTATTTAATTAATTCTTAAGTTCTAATGTGCTTTTTTTTCATGCTTTAGGAGAGTTTACCCAACCTAATTAACGCCGGGTTAAGCAGTTAATTGCACCCATGCGAAGCCGGGGCGGGTCGCTAGTAAAATATATTTCGATAAATATAGCAGATTAAGCATTAAAAAAAGGATGTTGATTTAAAATATAAAACTACCATTTTTGATTATGCTCTAAAAGAAGATATAAATTTACAATTCAATAACACTATTGCCGATTATATAAAAGGAATAAATAATGCAAAACAAACAAAAAAAGAAGCATATTCAAAATATAAACTATTGTTGCTGATTATGAATTAAAAAACCATGTCGAGTCAAAATACAACACTAGTGTTTCTGATTTAAAAACATATGTAGATTCAAAATATAATACCACTGTTTCTGCTTTACGAGATCAAGTGAGTAAAGATTTAGTTTACACAACAGAATATGTTTCTATTCAAAATCGCACAATTAATAAAAAGGCTGATCCTATTGATGGATAAGATGCCATCAATAAAAGATATTTCGATAAAGAATTTTCAAAATTTAAACAAATCTGTTTTGAATTACTGCGACACACTCGTTAACACAAAAGTCGAAAAAAGCAAAGAAGTTGTTGATAAAGAATTAGATGTCAAATGACAAAATTTAAGCCAATCAGTTCACACACTTGTTAACACAAAAGTTGAAAAAAGCAAAGAAGCCGTTAATAAAGAAACAGATGTTAAATTGCAAGATTTCAACAAAGTAATTTTGAATTGTTGCCATACACTTTTTGATTTGAAAGTTGAAAAAAATCAAAGAAGATTCTTATTTTTAATTAGACGTTAAGTTACAAAATTTAAACCAAACTCATGTACTTTATTTACATGCAGAGTGGAAAAAAAATGACTAATGTTTTTCACTTAGATAATGATCAAATTTTCTTTACTTTTTTGATGGATTGTACTGTTTATAAAATAGTTATGGATATTATCATGTTTGATAATAATTTGGCCGTTTTCAAGAGTAATAAAAAAATAAAACATATCTTTATGCTGATGGAGAGGTGGTGGCAATAGGAATATTCGTGCAATACAAAGATTAACTCTATATGTATGTATACACACACACACTATTAAATGGAGAAAACGCGGTGTTTGAAGTGCAAGAAAGTCACAAAAATAATACTATAAAAATGAGAAAACAACAAATGGGCGATTAGTCCAAAAACGTATATGCCCGTGCAATTCTAAAAAATCAGCATTCTTTAATAAAATTTGCCTGAAGTAAGAGAAGTAATAATTTATGAATTATATAAACCTGCGCGAAAAAATTTTCCAACAAGAAAAGTTATTTCGTATGGCATGGGTGATTTGTGGCAAATTGATCTTATGGCAATTATTGATGTATTTTAAAAGTTTGCATTTGATTTACCAATCAAAGATAAAACAGCGGAAATATAGAAAATGCTTTAGAAAATATATTGGCGAAAAGAAAAACCAAATAATTTACAAAGCGACAATGGCTCAGAATTTTATAATAAAATATTTAAAGATCTTATGGAAAAGTGTAATATAAATAATTTTTCTTCATTTTCTGAATTAAAAGCTAGTTTTGTTGAAAGATTTGATCGAACTTTAAAATAATAATGTGGAAAAAATTTGCTTTGAATGACAATTATAAATGGACAAATATATTCAATGAATTAGTGAAAGAACACAACACATAGTACAGCACTATTGGTATGAAGCCCATTGCAGTTATTACAAAAATTGACAAAAAATTTATTTCAAACAAATTTTTTGTTTATTAAACCAAAATATAAAGTTGGCGATATTGTTCGGCGACCAAACAGAAAAAAAATTATGAAAATATTATACAGAATTATTTACTATTTGTAAAGTTTTAAATTTTGATATGCCAACTTACATATTAAAAGATACAAAAAGAGGAGAAATAATGGATTGTTTTTATGAATACGAAATTATGAAAACAAACAATCCTGATGAATATTTGGTCGAAAAAGTTCAAAAACTAAAGGCGATAAAATTTATGTAAAGTGGTTAGGATTTGATAATTCTCACAACTCTTGGATTAATGAAACAGATGTAGGATAAATTTAAATTCATTTTAGTTAGATTTAAATTGTCAGGGCAGATACCATATTGAATAAAACATAAAATTAATTGTATGTAACTGTAATTAGTGTATTGTTATAATTAACTGGGGTTTAACCATCTTTCCATTTTAATAATTCTTTTGTTTCACTCCAAAATTTTGCATTACCTGTGTTGCCTAGTTCTAATCTTACTAATAATTTTTTGCACGATATTTTTAATTTGTTTTGAGCAATGAAATCATCTAATACTTTAAATAATTTTGTTTGTAAGTTAGATGATAATTCATCATCATTTCTTAAACACACTGGCTCTGGAATAATTGGTTTCAAATTATACATTTCTGCTAAATGATTTTGTGTTAAATTATTGATGTAATCAAAATGTTTATTCATGTCTTCAGTTACTTATTCTACAATTTCAAGCAAGTTGGTGTAGTGCAAAACAAACATTTCCTTGTTCTTTTTATCACGAAAATCGTCAGATTCGGATTTATGTTCTATCATTCTTATCTGCTGGTGTTTTACTCAATAGTTTTTTGTAATTTATAAGAGCCATATTTTCTAACTGATGGAAGAAATTTTGTTCGTAACCCATTGTTTATATATTTTAGCTTCTTTTTTTTTTTGTTTAGATAAAATTGATTTAAAGTTGATTGATGCATCATACACAATGAAATATCAGCTACACAAGCATTTGGTTTTTGCTATTATATTGTATCCGCTTAAGGCGATTATAAACCACCAATTGTATATCGTGACCCAGATGCGCATAAAATTTTTATGCAATCAATAAAAAGAGAAGTGGATGAGATTGGACAAATTTCTATAAATGTTAAAATAATTGCAAAAACACTCAATGTTGCCATTCGTGGTTTTTTTCATTCTTTGATATAAATTGATAGAATTTGGAATATATTCAAATCTCAATAATTCTTCGCAATTTGGATGCATATCTTCGATTATTTGCAACTGTTTTCGAAGATTTATTCTTTGAGTTCTTATGACATAATAATCATGTTCCCAATCATCATGTGTTTGAGGTACAACTTGAGGGGCCATATTTCTAATTACCTAATTTTTGCGATTTATTCCGTTTACAGCTTTGTGAACGGTTTCTGTTAAATTTTCAATATTTTATTCGTTAATTAAATTTATTTCCTATAAATTTTCAGTATGATCACCTTTAATTTATTTATATCATTTAAATGACTAACTTTAATTTCGTGCATTTTAAATGTGTTTTAATTGACCTTTGAATAATTGCATTACATCCTTTTGAATCTTATATTCGCCATGTCTTCTTAATCATGGCAAAACATCTTCATATAGCCAGTATTGCATTTTTTCAGCCATTCCCATTTTAGATGTGGCCAGAAACTGATACAGCCCAAATTCATTAGCAAAACCCACAATTCTCCTCATGATTTCAAATATGTTTCTTTAATTTTATCAGAAGCAGTAACACTTGTTTGTTTATAACCATGCATCTCAGCAATTTGATTATCATAAAACCAAGGTTCATTGTTAACATCTAGCACAACATTTATCTCTTTATCATTAAAAATTAAATTATTTAAATAAAATTATGAAGTAAAATTATTTACATCTTCTAGTTGTAGGTTCTCGAGTTGTTTTTCTAGTGATTCGGCCAACTTGTATGCGGTGAAATAGGTTTTTCATATATTTTATTTTTATGAAGAAAACGAAAAATTTAAGAAAATAATTTTATAAAATATAACCGACATTTATTCATAATTTGAGCAAATGCATTCACTAACAACAGAAAAAAAAACTATATAGGAAATTAAAAAAATGTTCATGTGAGTGTAATTATTACATGGACAATAACAAAGGGCGCCACCATGATAATATAAGTGGAAAATTCATTAAGCCAACATGCAACAATTACAATTTACAATTAAAATAACCTAATTTTTACCAGTATATTTTTATAGCATAACTGGTTCTGATGCTCACTTATTTATTAAAGAGTTCGGCTATGATGAAAAAAGGCTGATTTACTTGCGAATAACGAAGAAAAATTTATAACTTTTGGGAAAAAAAAGAATATTTAAAAATGTGATTCATAGACACGTTCAAATTTATGGCTAGTAGAAGATAAAATAGATTCGGTTATTAAAAAGTTGTTTACCTATATGATTATATGGATAATTAAAAAAAAAAATTATCGAAACTCAACTTCCCCAAAGGAGTGAGTTTTACAGTAAATTAAATGAAAATATAATATCTGATGGTGAATATGAACATACAAAATTATATGGAACCAATTTAATATAAAAATCTTGGTGAATACAATGATTTATATTTAAAAAGTGATGTGCTATTGTTAACCGAAATATTCGAAAATTTTTGAAACATATGTATAAATTCTTATGGTCTAGATCCTGCGTGGCAGTTTACAGCACCAGGTTTATCGTTGGACACAATGTTAAAAATAGCTAAACAATCACTAGAAGTATTACATGATTATGATATGATTTTAATGATTGAAAAGGAATTCGGGGTGGTATTCCACAATGTTGTAAGCGATATGTTAAAGGAAATAACAAATATCTGGAAGATTTTAACCCAAATCAAGAATCAAATGATTTTTCTTATCTCGATGCGAATAATTTATTTGGTTGAGCAATGTCTCAGCATTTCCCATATGGTGGTTCTGAGTGGGTGAACTATGCATTAAATGATTTAGATTATTGGAGAGAAAAAATTTAAATTAAAAAAACAGTTCTGAATTTGGTTATATATTAGAAGTTTATTTAGAATATCCACAAGAAATACTTTATCTACACAAAGATCTTACATTTTGTCCAGAAAATAAGTTAGTTCCAGGTACCAATGAATCTAAACTGGTAACAACTTTACATAAAAAATATATATATATAGTACAATATCTTAGTTTGAAAAAGTGCCTAAATAATGCAATAAAGCTTACAACAATACATAGAATATTATCAGTTAATCAATCTGATTGGTTAAAAAATAAACGGACTTTAATACATTGATGAGGACTAATGCAAAAAATTATTTTGAAAAATATTTTTACAAACTGATAAATAATTCTGTCTGTTTTTTAAAACAATGGAAAATATTAGAAACAGAGTTGATAAAAAACTATTTTTAAGTGAAAAAGTTTGTGAAAATTAAGTTGGAAATTTTTTTTTTTTAAGAAAAGTACTATATTGAATGAAAATCTTGCAGCTATTCGCATGAATAAAACTAATGTAAAATTTAATAAGCCAATATATGTGTGCATGACCATTTTTGTTATTTCGAAAGAAGTATTGTATGATGTCCACCACAAAATTATGAAGCCAAATTATGGTGATAAAATTGATTTGTGTTTTCAAGATACCAACTCTTTTTTATAATATTAAAACAGAAGATTTTTATGAAGACATGAGGTCGATGTTGGATAAAATTGATAAAAGCGATTATCCATAAGACAATATTTATAACATGCCACAAGTAAATAAAAAAAATTAGGCAAAATAAAAGATAAATGTAATGACAAAGTTATTAAAGAATTTGGTGGTTTACAAGCAAATATGTATGCATACAGAGCTGTGGATAAACAAAAAAAAAGAGCAAAAGTTGTGAAAAAATGCGTAGTCAACAAAATAATTAATTTTGATGACTATAAGAAATGTGTGTGTTTGATGAGAAAATTCAATATAGGACAATGAATTTAATACGAAGCAAGAAACAATATATATATATATAGTAAAAGTTAGTAAAATTGCCTTAAATCATTGTGATAACAAGAGAATTATATGAGAAATAAAAAACATACACTGCCATATGGATATCAAAATTTACAATTTTATTAATGAGAGGTGCAGTGAGTAAAAAAATATATTAAAAACCATATGGTGATTTCAGTGTTAGCGAATCACCAACACTTGGCTCTATACACAAATTATTTATCACACCTATTTCTGAAAGTAATTTTTATATTGTAAACTTCTTTAATTTACTAAACATTGTCGATATCAGAAATATCAAAATCAATTAATTTTCCATTTTCGTCTGTAATTTCTACAACAATGTTATTAAATTGCTCATTACTAATTTTATAAAGAAATTGGATATAGGGGTTCATAAATTACATAATCTCTAAAACCAAATATAGTTTTTGGTGGAAAACTACCAATTATATTAGTCTCCAAGTTGTTAGATTCATCATATTTTTTAAACATGCCATATGCCAAGTTACAAAGAACATTGATTTTTTTATATTGAAAAAAATTATGCAATTTGGTGCCTACAAATATTTTGTCTTTTTCAATAATTTAATTTCTTTCAAAACCAATAATATCAGACAAGGGATCATTAAGTTTAATATCAAACATGGTTTTAATTGTTATTCTATATTTCACATTCTCTATTATTTCAATTTTATTTGTTGAAAATGGCTCCATCGAATTTATAGCTTCTTTTAATGATTCAACATCGTATTGACCTCTGGAAATATTTCTAAAGGTATTTTTTTATCAACAATTGGAATCATTTTTTCAATTGTAGTTATAATATTATTCTCTACATTAGTAGTTAGAAATTATGCATGAAAATTAATGAATGATATCGATTTATTTTTATGAATTATATCATAGTGAAGTTTCTTCTTAAGAACAGAACTATTGTTTGTTAACTTTAAAACTTTACTATTATCCATTTATTACAATTATGATTGTAATTAAATGAAAAAAGTTGACTTGGGTGTTGGTGTTTTAATTTCTGAAGAATCTTCTAAGAATAAGAAAGATGGTGAGTTATTGCCCGATAATATTCGCGGGTTTGTAGTTGGGCCAAGCAACAATAAGACCAATTTAATTATTAATTTGATCTATAAAACAGGATGTCTAAATTTGAATAAACTATATGTTTAAAAGTTTGAATCAAACAAAATATATTCAATTACAAGATGATTTTGAAGTGATATCAAAATACTTTAATAAAAAAAATGGCTTATTTTTAAGTAGCAATGGTGAAATAGTTTCACCAGATCAATGTGAAAATAATTCTTTAGTTATTTTTGATGATGTAACATTTAATGAGCAAGTTGTATTCCACAAATAATTTACTAGAGGTTGGCATAAAAATATTGATGTTTTTTTATCTTGTGCAGACATATTCCAGAGTCTCCAAGCAATTAGCAAGTGATAACACAAATTTTCTCTGTATATTGCAACAAGACAAAACATATTTGATATACCGAGTACAGGAAAAAAGTAATCTTAGAGTGCACTCTGTCTCGACATGAGTTTTCCTCTGTGATTGCAGTGCCTTCTCGTAGCAATAGGACAAAGTTGATCTGCACAGTCGTGCGTGCCTAACGACAGCGAACTCTGGCCACAAGAAGCATGTTATCACACCACCACATCGCTATCTCTACTCGCTGTGAACACACTGCATCTCACAGCTTTTGGAGAGCTCAATTTCTTGTCCTGTTGCATGGTTCGATTGACAGGGAGTTTGGTTTGTTATGCAACGGCTGGGGTTTCGATCCCTGGTCTGAACAGATGATGCAATATTGTGGATATGGGTTGCAGTCATATTCACAATATAAGATTATCACCAAACCATTAAAATATTGAGCCAAAACCTAGCTCTGTTCCTGTTGTGCAGATGCTATGCAATGGGAACAGAGTACAAAAAAATCCCCATCTTCTCATTGTAAATAGGTAGGTTGGAAACATTAAATGGTGAGGAGATGGGGATTTCTCAACAGGAGTTTTGCTGTTTTTAAAAAATTTGTTTATAAGTAAGCATTATTTATAAATTTGTTGATTTCTATTGCAGATATTGGCGCACCTCAATAATTTAAATTCAACAAATTTCAAGCTAAATTCAAACAAATTTTTAATTCCCCAACAATTTTTTTATAGTACATCTCAAAATTAATCATATTTGGGGTCAAAATCAAAATCAATTTCAACTTGTGTTCACTCTTTGTGGGTGGTTTTTTAAGGACCAATTTTCGAGCTGAATCATATTTTGATGAAATTCCAAGAATTTTCATACCTTTCTTGTGGTATTATTCAAATTTTAAATAAATATTTACCCTTTTTTCACCTGGCTTTAACCTCATTCACCCTGAAAATGGACCACTGATCAAAGACCGAACATAGTACATTATTTAACAAATTGTGCTTGTTTGAAAATGAAGATTTGGTCAAATTATCTTGATTTTGGCGGTGAAATTGAGGAGATGAATCGAGTTTGCAGAAGAGATTTAAAAATTGATGCTTGAAAGTGAGAAATTTGTGTCAATTTTAGGAAGTAGATGGTTCTGGAAAAGTGGGGATCAAAGGAACGAAATAACATCAGGAAACAAATATATATATTAGTTATGACATAATTATTTACTAGATATGCAGTTGCCCAGCCAGTAAAATCTATTGACGTGATCACACGTGCTAACTTTATTAATTATGTAATTCTTCAATACGGATGTCCCAAATCCATTCTCACGGACAGAGGCACCTCTTTTAACAATGAAATGATGGCTGAACTATTCCACAAGTTGCAAATCAAAAAACTCCAAACAACTGCCTATAACCCTGCATGCAACGGGCTGACAGAACAGGTGAACTACATTTAATCGCAACAACTGACGTCCTGCGCTAATGAAGACCATTAACACTGGGACAAATACATATCATATATAACAATTAATTACAATACCGCAGTCAATAGTTGCACAAAATTCAGCAAATTTTTTTTATAGGCAGTCGAAGTGGTACGGCCATCTCCCGTAATCACACACTTATTCTGCATGCGCTAATAATTGGTGCGATAAGTTGAAACAAGCTCGGTATCAGGTTCGCATCAATTTAATCGCCTCGCAACACAGACAAAAAACGATATTTGACACAAAATTCCGGCAAAACGACCTCAAAATAGGCCAATTTGTCTGGGTGAATAATCATGCTAGGCAAAAGGCACTCAATTTTGATTACCATGGGGCATACCGTATACATGACATTTTGGGACCTTCTACAATTGCAATAGAAGTACGCAAGCGAGGGCTAACAAAAATTGATACAGTTAGCATAAGGAATATAGAGCTCGCTATTATCAAATCCAAATGTTATTTTATATGTTACAGGTGACACGTTCCTGACATGGGCACCCTCTAATCTGCATGCTGTTTCTTGTCCTTCAATTTATATTGTGTGCTGTGGGCATGCAATTATATAAAATCCAAGCAGGGGTGTAATTACAGCAGCTGATGCTGCAACTACTATATGAAGAGACACTTCCCATAGTGTACCACACCACTGCACTAACCCACAATGCCAGAGAACCTTGATGTATGGTACCATAGTGCATGCTCACAGAAGAACAGCACTGTCTGCTACAATGCAGAGACATTGCGTCACTTTTTCAGTGAAACCAGTAGCAATATTGTTTAAGAGTTCTTGCCTGAAGTGTCCATGTCCAACAGAATAAAATGTGCCATTACCTTCCTGGGGGATGTCACTACATGTGTTGCGACATCCTGACTTCCCGCCACTTAAAATCCCTCCTGGCTAACGACAAGATTCTCGCTTTACAATTAAATGAGATCCAAGCCAATGTACATGCCTCTAACACAAACTTAAACCTTACTATTCATAGTATTTTAGAACTCAAAAACCAGGTAGAAGTAAAAGTAAATTCAATCACAAGGAATATTGGTTCAATGACAGAACAGGTAAATCAACAAAATCACAAGTTTGAAAAAAGTAAGGTTTAGGCTCAAATGTTGACCAGCATGATTTTACCATTAGTTAATAATGTTGTGAACGAACTTAAGAATTTGCACTTACTTACACCAATGCCAACAAAAGTATTTACCACTGCAAACTGTCTCGAGACAAACTTTAATTAAATATCTTATAGAATCGCAATCTAAGGCGAGTATTTTGAACTTAAAGCTAAGTATTCCTATTAAAGATATTTTGAAATATTACACTCTGCATGTGATCACCCACAAAAATTTTGAAAATTCAAATTCCTCTCCAGAACATTAAAAATACATGGCACTTTTTCCACGCGACCACAGGCACTTCCTTGTTCAAAAACAAAATCTGTAATATCAATACTCCTAAAAATGTAATAGCCATTTATATGACAACTCAGGAGACAAGATAAATTTATAATGCCCCAGAATAGGTAAATGGTATATATTTTCTGTTCAAACAGATCGCGGATTGCCCCCAAATAAACTGCCTTAAGGTGGCTATAAAGTTAGACAGCATTGAGAACTTGTTCAGATTTTGTAAATTTCGTTGTAAAACAGGTAATCCCTTGTTTGTTCAAGCAATTGAACCCCACCATTACATTATAACCAATGCACCTGTCAATCTAGTCTTAAGATATGTGAATAAAACAATAAGTAAGGAAATTCCTAACTTCAAGGTTGGCACTATTGAAATCCACTTACCGTGCTCCTGCGAGCTCACATCTAACCATTTGACAATTATTTACGCAACGCACATCTGCGATGTAAAGAGCCCAAACCTAGCCATTTCACACACAATATTGCCTATACAGTGGCTTCAACATAGTTACTTTAAAACACAACAGCTTAAGTTAAATGAAGGTATCTAGTTTTACTCTGTGAATGAAATTTTAAATAAGGATTGGAAGAAAACACATCCACAGCTTCCCAAAATGGAATATATCCCCAACAGGCCTATGCTAATGCAGACTCGAGTATTTTCTTTTACATCCCAAGAACATTATAACTGTGTAAATTTCTCGGCAATTGTAGATCTTAGTGTAGCAAGCACTGTGAACTGACAGAATATTGAAAAAGAGAATATAATCAGGGCAAGATTCACATGCAAATAGGGTACTGATATTTACTATTAAGCTCAGTATGTAAATATGTGCACGTGCTAAAGCACATAGATGCTACTATATGGCATGCTGCCATTTTATTAGGGCCAACTCAAAACACAAGATTGCATTACCTCACATAGGTAAATAGGTATTTAGTATCTATAGAGATTAATTTACTATCATTCCATGCAAATGTACTTGTGTTAATTATGACTCACAGACATACAAAATAAAATAACTGCCCAATTAAGTTAACATTTGGCAAGCCAAGTAATGTGTTGTTCGAATAAGAAGTTGGCATGCCCGAAATGTAATGCTACAGTACAGACTGTGCTACCTAGTAGCAGGAACTGATTCTTAGGAGAGAGTCCTGTGTGGACAGTAATAGTGCATAATCTAACACATGATGTTGCTAACTGTAGAAACATTTCCCACACATAGTAACTGCGATATTGCGACCTGTTGACAGCAATTGGTGCTCCATAAGTATATTCCCTTTCCCCTATGTTCGGCGCCAGTTGTAATGATTTTTACATTATTTTTCATATGGGGAGTATTAATATAATGGAGCCGAGCACAATCCTGCCCCCTATCCGCTGTCAACAAAAACTATTAGCGACCATATGTAAGTAGTACTAAAGTGCCAGTACACAAACAAAACCAACATAAAATACCTTTGTAAATAATGTTAGTGACTTAGGCAGCACAATGGATTAGCAATCTACAACAAATATGTAAAGGCAATTATGTAAATATGTAAATTTCCTAGTATTGTCAAACTAGGTAACAATTTCAATTAGTTCAACTTTGTACTTCAATAATGCTCTCATGTATAGCATACATAAGTTCTCATTTTATTACCATTAAGGAAATATGTCTTTGAAAATTAGAGCAAATATATCAATACTTACTATGTACATCATAAGTTAAGCATACCAAAAAAGAACTTAACAATTATAACATTATGATGCAAACAAGTCAGTAGAATTCTCTAGCTTTAGCAAATGACTCACATGTAAAGTCTTCACGAACCTCACATGGCTGTCAGCGCCCTAGGGAAATGACAAGTATTGTGTGCGAAGGACAATTTTTCAACTTTACCCTGCTGGCTTCTGCAAACAAGAAAGGCTTTCTCCGGCGATCTCTGCTGCTCAGTGCCAGGGGCACCTAGGCTTCCAGCTTGCCATGAGCTGCCACACTGCAGCGACAGCCCGACCTCACTTGTACATTCCCCCACAACTTGCTGACCCGATATTTCCAGACCAGACGAGGACGCCTGGGTCTTCCAAAGATAGGGGGTCATGCTGCAGCTACCAACAAAAAGGGTTGCCAGGAGGCGAGCTAGCACGAGGTACAGTGCGACCTCGGCAGCCGACCCAGCTCTTGTAACAACAATTCTGGGGGAATGATTATGAGGTCGGGCTGTTGATATATAAGGATGAGACAATGGAGGCTCGGGGCGCCATTTTGATCCAGGCACTGGAGGCCCCAGCCCGAGGGATGACTGACGAGAGAACCACCAGTCCGTGGTCCGGAATCGGCGCCCGCCTAGAGGACCACCATACCTGTGGTCCAGTGGTCATCGCCTTGGCGGTCTGCCGTTCAGAGAGCCTCCTCATTGCCGACTACGCTATCAGGGTATTTATACTTCCCATTAGGATGACCTAGGCCATGTGGGGTGTCGGGACAGGCGAAGGCCTAAAGTAAGCTCTATAAGAACAAGAATATAAAATGATTGCTTGATTAATTATTAAAAGTAACTCTGAGTAGTATTGCCACAGCTCAATGTCTTGTACTGATTTTGCTGCATTTGCTTAGCAGTATTTGTAAATCTTGAGTGTTGAATAAATTAGAGAGTTGTGTTGAGTGCCTTCATTTCTGACTACTTTCATCCTCCTTGTAATTGCATGGTCTCCTCCCTCAGGAGACATCACAGCAGTGTGGTCTGGCTGGGGTTCTATCTATACACCTAGTGCCTCTCCAGGGCACAACAGGAGCGGGTTGCTGTTCACTGCCCGGCATGTGATCGCGAGTGGGAACATCTCCAGAACTTCTCCAGCATACGGAGTTCAACACTGCCAGTCCGCGTCCAACCTCACTGATCGGAAACCAGAGAGAACCTCTAATAGGGCCAACCGATCGTCCCATGCTACCACTTAGATTCCATGGCACTTGTGGGTTATTCATAACCAACTGCTTCGCCGATGGAATAAAGGGCAAGCAGAGGCAGTCCCTTCCACTAACATGGCTGAGAACACTTATAACGCCTCACCAGGCATAAACCTTACAGTTAATTAAGAGCCAGTCGCTCACGCCCATACTCTAGGACCATAGACCTGGAAAGCAGAGCAGTACGATGACCTAGAATTTGTACTGCCCTAGTGCCCCAGCCACACCAGGGAGCAGACAGAGATGTCCCCTGGTGTCACGGTTCACCAGGGATAGCAGCCCTTGCTCTAACAGTGGAGGATTGATATCATCATCAATATAAGACATACCTCCAAAGATTCATCACTGTATCCAAGTCATCGCTCTCCTCTGACTCATCAGGCACTTACATTGCTATCCCAGTTTCAGGGTGCCGTCATCGGCCACACTCCATTCCATGCCTTTTGATTTCTTCTCGCATTGAATTCCAGGCATTCAGCCCCAACAGCTGCAAGATTTTCTGAAGAGTCGCTACAAGCATTATGGTATAAATGATGTTATTGTGGAAATACTTTAACCAAATTTGTAATGCATGCGGACATGAAAGTAGTCATAGCTTGTTCAGTCCAGCATACAAGTAATTCTACTGTGATAAGTTCGATACTGTGTTTACTTGTCATAATGTCCTATATAGATATAAGAAGAAGTATAAGGGTACTGTTTGTCGATCATCGGGAAGTGAGTTCAAGTAATACAGCAAGACATTCGTGACTAGGTTAAGCACCAGACAACATGAAGATAGTAACTGTCTATTTGCCATCAGCTACAAGACCTATATAAGTGTTAAATGAAATGCTGTATGTACGAGGAAGCGTGCCTTGACTGCTCACAACAAGATATGTACCATAAAATAAGCATAAAGACTAAATACTTTTGCAGAATGGGGAATATGTTTGATTACCAATTAAGTAACACTCCCTAATTTTGAAAAGTGTGTGAAATAAAGATAAAATTGTGTATGGAAGACTATATTTTTATTCATTTTGTCAACAAATGTACGTTTTTCCTTCCTGTTGTATGCAATGTTTCAATATATACAAAATAATTGTAAGCTCTGAGTATATAAGGACATTAAATACATGTATACATGTGTTTGGTGTAGCTATTGAGATTGACTTCTCTTGCAATTTAAATGGTAAATAAAAGTTACATACAATGCTTTTTGATGAAATTATTTTTCCAGTGTAGAGTCATATGCGATTAAAGAAAGGGAAACCTATATTAATTAATATGAAATGGGAAATGTCATCCGCCCTCAGTAGCAATTTCTTTGAAAATATATTAGAAATTTGAAATCGTATCTAACTGTAAATGGTGTATAAGTCTGCATGATGATGATGACATGGTTTATCAAAGTATTTCGCTGGAATATGTCATAGCAATGCTGATATTGTTGTTTTGTTGTCATTAATTCTACGAATGAATGTGCTTGGTATAACAGATATGGTCTAATGAAATGGGTTTTAGATATTGAGTGTTGTTATGTTCTGTTCAGGTATTTGTGGTATTACAAGTTAGAAGATTTGTCTGGCAGAATTTGTAGAAATTGATGTTTGGCATGATTCTAGCAGTCAGTATGTTATGAACTCAAATAGAATGAGTTAAATATTTTTTTCGATGGGTGGTAGTCGTAATGACTGGATTGAGGTTTAATATATCTTGTATGTATAGTAAGTTAGTTTTACTGGTAATTTGTCTTTTCAAATGGATGGCATGGTGTGATAGAATGGCTGGTCAGAATTTGGAATATTTGGTTTTGTAATTGGTCTGATCTGACACTATAGTATGGTAGTATATTCGGTATTAGATAATGTTATGGCCTGTCTAAATGGGCGGTGTGGCATGATATGGTCTGTGAGTATTGATGGATAGTATGTTTTTTTCTGCTGGAATGTTTGAATTGCTGGTTTGGTGATATGAGCTATTCGAATGAGATTTCGTTAAGGTTGGATAGCTGATTATGGAAAACTGAATAAATATTTGTATTATTTGAATGTGTGTGTTTTGCTATTACTTGATGAAATGTTTTATCAGAAAAATTCTCTGGAATATTTCATAGGAATGCTTATATGTTTGTTTTGTTGTCCTGGATTGTATGAACGGAAGTGTTTTGGTATAACCGATATGATTTAAACCAGCAAACACAACCTGTCGGCAAATTGTTGGCGAATTGTCTGCCCAATACCTATGCTGTCGGCAACTGTCTTTTAAATGTCAGAAGATAGTCATCTGAAAACGGTGTGGTCTTTTTTGAGACAAATTGCTAGCTCTTACGATAAAGGCCCAGTGTATTATTTAGGATAACAGATGGATATCACCGAAAATATGTCGGCATGATATCAGAGAGCAAACATGTTACTAGTTTCAAAAAAGGTTTCTGGGCCGATTCCCATACAGAATCTTTGTCTTTGTGGTAAGCTGGCAGTCATCTTATTTACTTCGACCCAGTAACATTTTCAAGACATGGCTCTTTATCACAATAAAGACATAAATATGATGTTTTTTGCCGACAAACTTTTGGAAAGGGTTTTAAATAGGCATGATGTTAGCTAGCTGTTAAAGTCATGATGTCTTCTTTGAGACAGAATATTTGCCATGGATATCACATAAATTATGTCGGCGTGATATCTCACAGACAACCTGTTGAAAATAGCTCAAATAATATTCTGGGCCGATTCAGATTTGGCAATTTTCTTTTGGTAAACTGGCCATTATCTTATTTATTCTGGCTCAGTAACGTTTTCGATACAATGCTCTTTAATCACAATAGAGATATAAATATGATGTCTTTTTACCAACAGACTTTTGGAAAGAGATTTGAATAGGCAAAATGTTAGCTAGCAGTTAACGGCATGATGTCTTTTTTTATATAGAATGTTTGCCATTAGAAACAAGACAATTACCCACTGTACTATTTAGGATAATGGATGGATATGACCTAATGTGTGTCGTAGTGATATCTTACAGCCAACCTGCTGCCAATAACTCAAATAATATTCTGCGCCGATTCCAACACAGCATCTTTGTCTTTTCGGTAAGCTAGCCAACATCTTATTTGTTCTGGGACAGTAACATTTTCGAGACAAGGCTCTTTATAACAATAAAGATATTTATCTTATGTCTTTATGCCAATAAATTGTTGGAATGTTTATGATTAGGTGAGATGTTAGCTAGCTGTTAATGGCATGATGTCTTTTTTGAGACTGTGGGTTAACCATTACCATGTTTTGTTTCGTGATTATAGTCATGTGGTAGCCCATGGCATTTGTTTACTTTGAAATTTGAATTTTTTTTCATTTTTACAACCATCCTACAGATATATTAAAAACTAATAAAAAATAACTATTTTTTGCAAGCATCTGAAGAAGTAGTATTTAAATTAGATGTATTTAAATATTATTTGTTGTATTGCCATTGAATTTATAGATTCCTTTATAAGTAATTGTGTCATGATATATTTGAAATTACTTGAGAACATCAGCAACTTACCCTGAGGAGTACAGGTTAGCATGCTGTGCTGTCAACTCAAGGGTCTTAGATCCGAATCCCGCACTCACCAAGCAAAAGGTTTTCATATTATATAATGTGTTGAGAAGTAAATGAAATGAATATATGTAAAGAGGAAATAACAACTACTAAAATTTTTAATCGAAAAGTTAAGATTTTTTCATGGTTATACTGTTTATTTCTGGACATCATGCTACTGCAGGCCCGGCATCATAACGACATCCAGTAGTTGCATGCCCGGCATCGTAACAACATATAGCCTCGCAGGCCCCGCATCGTAGAAACATCTAGCCTACGCAGGTCCTGCATCGTAACGACATCCAGCCATCGCAGGTCCGGCATTGTGGCAACCTCCAGCCCTCGCAGGTCCGGCATCATAACGACAACCAGCCTTCACAGGCCTGGCATCATAGCGACATCTAGTTGCAGGCCTGGCATTGTAATGACACCAACCGTCGCAGGCCTGGCATCATAATGACATCGAAACATCGCAGGCCCGACACTTTCGGTTAGCCACCTGTCCATATTTGCATCAGGCCGATTCCGGAATATGACATTGGGCCAGTATCGGATGGCTGGAGTTTGTCGGCTAGCTTTTACTGGCCTGATTCTGGCCGTTACTTTTCGTGTATGTTGGGCTGGAATACATTTTGTACGTTGGTGGTAGCAGTTCCGTATATTTTTTACACAGTCGGCAGTCAGCCGTCATGTCCATATTTCCATCGGGCCGATTCCGAAATATGACATCGGACCGGAGTTTGTCAGTTAGCTTTTACCAGGCTGATTCTGGCCTGTATTTTCTGTGTTTGCTGGGAATTGATTGGGCTGTAGATAGATGTTAAGTGAATATATTTGGGCGGCTTTTAAGAGCGAGGTCTTGAGAGGCGATGGGGGTGATTTAAGTGAATAAGGAACAGCACTAGAAGTACAAGCAATAACATACAATTGGACCAACTGGGATGCCAACAAATAGAACCGAACATATAAACACTTATAGCCCCTTAACATATTATTAAAAGAAATTCAAAAATTCAAGAAATAGTTAACAAGACAAGGGAGAGTATTGAATAAAACACACAGTAAAGAATATAAAATTACACTCAGGAAGAAACACGTCCAAATGGCCATACAAGCTTAGTGAAATCTACTTACTATCACTACCAATTGTCGTTGCACAGTTATGACTTGTCTCCAGTTGAAATATAGGAAACAGTTATTGAAAAACAATACAATTTAGTATGTCCAACCCGACCATAATTGAAGCACTTCATATTAAGTTTCCTATTTGCACACTGGCCGACCAGATGCTCCTCTTTTCCGTATCCATAGCATTTGCGGTTATAGGCACTCACTACATTTTTGTTTCCATTTACATTTTAATTATTTTTCTTAGTGGGCAAACTATTCCTCTCTTTATAACATAATTTGGTTATAAATAGATTATTTTTTAAATTAATGGCCCATGTGTGCAACTGTTCTAAGGACCATGGTAAAGAGTACCCAACACTAACTTCAGGCAAAAGGTTTTCTCTTACCCTGGCAACAAATTGTTCATCCTCTAAACTAACATTAAGAGCTCCCGTACGCTCACTGACAGACTATGCTAATTGCATAATATTTTCTCCTTCCCTTTGAAAGCGATACACATGTTCTGTTATCAGCTCTTCCCTTACTTTTTTTGGGCACAATTGTTCCCACAACTAATCTTCACCGATGCACCATTATTCTCCCTTTTCAATGCTATACAGTATTATATCCATCACAATGCCCGTACACTTACTATGGCCTGCATTAATAGGGCATTATTGGCAACATTTTTCATTTTACACACACAATCAATTTTCAGAAAAAAACTCAAGATATTTTTAAAATCACAATCTTTTAACTCATCTATATTTTTGAGAGGAATGGGCAATGGCACGCGCAATTTCTGGTTAACATGCATGCCCCATTTGGCTACCTTTACTGATTTTACTCTGTGAATTTAAATTTTTGTCTACCCTACGAATTAGCCCTGCCATGTGCTTGCACAAATCTTCCATGCTATCTGTATCCTCTGTTCCGCAATTAGCCGCTTGTAAGTTTGTTAACAAAATGGATTTATCCCTCGATAAAACCATTTGGTCATTATGTCGGTGTAAAAAATTGCTGAAACTAGTTTTATTTCCTCAGAACATACAAAAACAACCAGCAGAGTGGCGCAGATTTGATCAGCCCTTTACCCCAGCGGGTTTCAGGAATTTCAATACTGCCTTACTGTACTGCCTTTACCAATAACCCACTTAAATATATATGGGTAGTCAGGTAGTTCATTAGATGTTAAATGAAATATATTTGATGCTGTAATTGTATTCTGAGGCTCTTAATAAACTACACATCAACTTTACATTCCGATAATTAAATTTGTTATTCATAACCAGATTAGCAAAGGAAATTACTTACTAGGGACGATTTACTCACCAGTTCTTTTCAATGGCAACAAGTATTTATTAAATAGTTTGTCAATTTGCTCTTACATTTGCACAAAACAAAGCTTGCCATCATTGTGTATATATCTATGGCATATTATAAATATTGACAAGTCCCTTTTTGTATGGCCCTTGGTTGTGTTGCACAAAGTTAAAAATATATTAAAACTGAGAAAATATTATGCATGAAATGGGCCCATTACAGTTACTATACAAAAGGATCACACACATAACTTGGAGAACTATTGAAGGCATTGCTGCTACTTAACGCGATCTCGCCGTAGAAGGCTTACACACAGCGATGATAACAAGTCTACACAGAGAAATGCCATCGGACGCAGGGCATAAAGTTTGTCAACTCATACCTGCATTTATTCGTGTAGGAAGAGCATGACATCGCTCTAGCACGATTAGCAACGACAAAACACATTTTCAAAATAACCTTGCCAGTCGTTCTTGTTTCACAGCTTCGTGCTGCAACGAGCTCGATTTTACATATACAGCTGATTGCCGCCCGCTGTTTGCGAGATGTGAAGCACAGTATTTTCAATGCCTTATGACTATTATACAATATTGTGTTTAAATTATATTTTAAAGAATACGTATAAGTTGTTTTAGTCATTAAGCTACCATGACTATGTTAGAAAAAGAATGCATAATAATAACTTATGTATAAATTTTTTGCAGCCATTATGACTATTCTAAAATAATGTAAATATCTTTTTTTTTTCTCATAGTCATTCCTCAAAAAGTTATTCCAGAGAAATGCTACTAACAGTTTTAAAGTTTCCAAATGTACCAAGGTGCTCATACATGGAGATTATATATAAAAAAATAACTGTAGATATCCATTAACGATAAGTTTTAATTAATTATGGTACATGTCAAATTACCAGACTAATCTTTATGCCCCTAATTTACAGTATATAAGCTGTCATGTGTGTGTTTGCAATTGTTTTCCATATTTATTTACATAATTATTTTACTTAAATAAGTACTGCTTGTGAAACTTTAGCATGGTATGTCTCCAGGTCTGCTAACTTAATGGCACATGTATTTGCAATCATTGCTATTTGGTTGTCGTTAGTATCGACTTTGCGATCGCGTTTTCACCTATGGTTAAAATGCTCGTCGGCATTAGAGAAGGGTCTTTACGAAGAGTCCTTTTCGCACGATTAAGAATTAGTAATATGCCGTTTGTGCAAGGCGATACATTGAAAAACATACCGAGATCTGCAAGGATTCGTCCATTGAGTGTCAGCAAGTTTTGCCAGCAAAACATCTTGTTGCATTGATAGGTGATTATGATGAGACATGCAATGCTAAAGATGGAATGAGTGCAGTTTATGGAAAGTGTGTTTCCTGCAGACTGACCGCAGCCGAATGACACCAGCAGACTGACTCCTACAGACTGACTCCTACAGACTACCTCCTACAGATTGACTCCTGCAAATTGACTCCTACAAACTGACTCCTACACACAAAATGCTACAGATTGACTCCTGCAGACTGACTTTTACAGACCGACTCCTACTACGGCTTGGCTCCAAAATGACTCATAATGACTCCAAAATGACTCGTAATGACTCGAAAATGACTCAAAAACAATATGACCTCATAGGCTTGCATACACATATATTATAAGCAGTAGGGAGGTCAGCTGAGAGGCTTAGTTTGACAATGGTTAACATGAAAGGTGGATCGCATCAGCTAGGTTCTTCATCTTCGCATCTAAGTCTTATTCTGCATATGCGATGTTTTCGGGCACTCCAGATATACTGGCAGGCATGGCAGTGCTATAGGCTTATTCCAGCAGTATTCCTATAGTAGCATCACCATCGACCTCTTCGGTTGAGATACCTAGAACATCATTGCCATCATTACCTACTTCTTTAACTCCAGCACCTACATCTCCTACAGGTTCACCCAAGCCTTTGCCTGAACCACTATATCGTCACCAGTGTCATGTTTGTGTCATGTACGGTGACGTGATTGCTTTAATTGTGCCAAGAACCCCTGTCGTATGCCATATTTGTTTGATAGGTGCTGTAAGCAGTTCAGTCATAGCGAGAATTTACTTAAGACTTGCAAAGACCTGTTAAGGTGAAATGCATTTGTCAAAAGTGCCTTGGTTCCAGGATTGTTGCAAGCAGGTATCTTTGGACTTTTTCTTGATTTTTGTTTTCAAGGTTATTCGAGGTCATGGGGTCAAGGTCATGTTACCTGCACCCGATATGACAGTAGTAGTCAGCAATGTAATATGTTTGCTGACTTTTATAATTTTTTTCTCGAGTTTTTGTTTTCAAGGTCATGAGGTCAAGGTCACCTGCATACAATGTGGTGGTGGTAGTAGTCAGTAATGTAATATGGTTTCTGACTTTTATTCATTTTTCGAGTTTTTGTTCTTATTGTCTTTCAAGGTCTTGGGGTCGAGATCAAGGTCGCCTACATCCGATATGGCAGTAGGAGAAATTTTCAGAATTTAAGAATATTTTAACATTATATATTTGTATGTAATGGACATGTGGTTTTCTTGCTTGCAATTTTAAAATAATGTAGCTAGGTTTCTAAGTTGTAAAATTTGATGTTACATTCCATTTCACATTTAGTGAATGTGTTAGATTCGGGTATGTTTTCAAACTCCATGTGTAAAAAGCAATATCCATGTATCGTCCATTCTCCACCTATTTGAAAAACTTTACATTTTCCGACATTTTCACCTGAATGATGGGCAGCCACCACTCGATCGTATGTATTGACAACATTACAGTTTTGGTATTCTGGGCCGTGTCCCAGACAGCATTCATTTGCGCGTTTGATAAAAGTATGACTAATTCCTGCTTTGAAATAATTATTATGTGTTTGTTATCTTCTGCGTAACCGGGCAACATCGATAGTGGAATACAAATTTTAAATCTTCCCCAATCATAAATAGGTCATTCATAATCAGCTTCGATCATTAAACCAGCCATTTTTGCCACAGATATTTGATTGTGCATGAGAGAGATAGTTCATTAAAGTACAAGTTATAACTGCATCTCTGCAGTAATTAACTTCGAATCAATTTAGCTTTTATGAAATTCTATTTATTATATGGTGTCTAGAGTTTCTGATTATTGTAGTGGTTGTAGGTGCTCAGCTATCGACCTCTGTATATATATATATATATATATATATATATATATATATATATATAATTGCATCTTCGTGATCCTATCTTTGTAGCTAACCTACTTTTTAAACAGTTTTATACTTTTTTAAAATTATAGTTAACCTCATATTTCTTTAAATGGAAGCATAATGTATTCTCTTGGACTGGAAAATTTAATAAAGATAACCTTGACGTACGATTCTCAAACCACTTCTTGTGTTCTCTTAACCATGACTGGTGCATAAATGAGCATTTTAGGAATCTCGACGAGTTTAAAACCAGGTGGAACAAAAGCAGAGAACTCGTGACATGACTGAGTCTCTTTTCCATTAAGATATGTGTCACCAATTAGGTTGCACATAATTCTCATTTTATTTACTGGCAATGTGTTTACAGGAAATGTAGACTCGTGTATTTTATTTATTATCAAAAATGTATTTTTAAAATCCAAATGTATGGGCAGAGAATAATTTTAGGTAAAATTATAATTTGCAGAATCAAATATTCTGCTTTGCAGAGTATTAGTGTTCCCACAATGTAGAAAAGTAATACCGTCTGGCTGCAAAGCCATGCTAATATATGGAGAAATATTATCCAGTTTTTAGCTGCCTGTGGGTCAACAAATCTCACCAGTGGTACTATCATCATTTACATACCTGAAATACCATTTGTGAGATCTACGTTGGTAATAGAAAAATTCGCCTGAAAGTCTGTCAGGGCAAGTGACTAGGCACTATCTAGCTTATATACGGAAATAATTTCCGAACTCCTGTCCGTCACAATCAGAAGTACAAACATTACTTATGTGTAGTAACTAAGTGCATTGTATTTTGTTTTTAAATAATTGCAGCGAAATGTACTGTAGAAACACGTGACCACAATTCGACTGAATCGGAAGTTGCTAAGTTTGTTAGTTATAACACCGTTTCGCAACACCCAAACACTTAATTAATTCTGGAGGAGCCCGCAGGTTGCCAAAGCTGTCAAAATAATCCACAGTGTTTCTCAAATTTTTGTTAGCACTGCAATGGGTTCCTGGTCCTTTACTAGTATCCAAATTTATGATACAGACTCTGGACACTTAGGACTATATAGCAATCTATCATACACGAGTACTCTGTGGAAATTACGTATTTTTAATTTGCAGTCAATCTTCATTATGTCTATGTTAGGGAGAGGGCATTTAGGTAACGACTTTAAGATCTTCCCCTTTTTTTTTCTTCCTTTTGCCTCCTCCTACATAACGTCTCAATTATTATAGTCCCAGTCCATTTGTTTTACTGCTAGTAGGTACTTATTTTGTCTGACTGTGTATAATTGACTCTGCTAATAACTTACGTTTGTTTTCGATGTGTTATATGCTCATGGTATACCGGTTTAAACACCCCCCCCCCCCCCCCACTTCACGCTATTAATTCACTCAAAGCTTCTAGTGTATTTAGGGTCTACGGTGCCTGAGCAGTTAGACAGCTTGCCTCCCACCAAGGCTAACTGGGTTTAATCCCCGGCTGATTTACTCCAGATTATCGCAAGTGGGAATTGTACCGGACGATGCCGCTGGTCTGCGGGTTTACTTGGGGAACTTCCGTTTCCCTGCCTCTTGCAGTCTGGCGCTGCTCCATACCCACCTCGTTTCACACTCATCGGCTCTCTAAACCACGATGTTAAGGGCCACCCAAATCTCTTCACTCACTCATTCCTAGTATGTTTAACATTATAGCTATGATGATTCCTCTCTTCACCCCCTTGCGTGCCTTTCTTAGGGCCTTCGTATTTCTCTTCCTGCCAAACTGCATGCTCATACCACATTTAATACAGTGAGAGGTTTAATTGGGGTCCATCAGGCTGTGGGAAAACGCGCATATTGCTAAGTTTGCTAGAGGAACCTAACAGTCTACGGTTCTATAATATATGCCTATATTCCAAATCACTGCAGCAATCCAAGTACCAGCGTCTAGCACAAATTTTATGGGCTGTGAATGGACTTGATTATTATGCTTGCAGTGACAATGAGGATGTTGTACTGCCCGAACCAGCCAAACCCAGATATGTTTTTATTTTCGACGATGTTGCCTGCGAGAACCAAATGTGCATGCAGCAGAATTTTTCATAGGTAGACATGTGACAGTTGACACAATTTATCTTTGTCAAACGCATTCATGTATACCAAAACTGTAACTGCGTGACAGTGCAAACGATATAGTTTTGTTTCGCATGGACGACTTAAACTTACATCATACTCATTCATATTGCTTAAATACCGACATGACATTTTAAAAATGGAAGGATGCATGTGCATTTTGTTGGTGCGAGCCTCGCGGTTTTCTCGTGGTCATCAAAGATTTTCCCTTACTTAAAGTGAGATACTGCTGTGGTTTGTTTAGTTCAATAATATTTACCAATGAGATATGAGCTATAATTTAAAAATTTAGTGACGATAGACTAAAATGCCATGGACAAGAAAGCGGCCTCGTGCAGTCGGAAGATGGACACTGTGATGCGGGCCAACTACGAATAAAAATTTTGACAGTCCCGAAACATGATGACGAAGTAGTCAACAATGCTAATGTTCAGAACACAAATTCCAAGATGCTTAAAATTCTGTCCACAATGGTGAGTTTCCTTTCCTCTAATTAAACACAGTCCACGCTGATGTTGCTAATTTGCAGGAAAAGAAACTCGAGATTATGGAAAATCATGTAATAGTAATACTTAAAGATGCATTAATATCACCCTCGGAAAATTATATTACATTGTTAAAAAAAAAAACCTAACTGCTCCAGTCTCGACCTTGCGACCTGCACCAATGCAACTGGTCTTGAACCCGCGACCTGCCATGTGTAAACATGTGGCACAGAACCCTAAATTACCATGGTCAAAAAAAGACAACTTAAGCAGGAACACACATGCATTTAAGCTCAGTCTTCTCAAATTATAGTTTATGTATGGATCGTTACGTCATGAATAACACCTACAAAGTGTCAAAATTTGGTCATGACAGTAAAAACCCATACATATATAACTATTAACTAACTTGAAAAATAATAGACTTGAAGCTCACACAACTGGAGACTACTATTACTGCCAAACAAATCGCTGCTCTGGCCAACATGACTTATAACGAATATGTTTGGAACCACTTCGGAAATGTATGTAATGAAATAGATTAGCATTGTAGCACCTTCCAATAAGCTGGGCGAGTACTGGCATAAAGCTGCAGACGTGTAAGTTGTGCGTGGACACGAATGTAAGCTGCAATAGTAATTGTAAAACACGTACTTCCGGTTTTAATGCACAGTACGATGGCAGATGCTACAAGTGAATTATTGAACATAATAGAAAATGTGTGTGCGAAATATCTATCTACTAAGTGTGCCCATTTGGAACGAGACACTGTGTTAGAGGAAGCATTAAAACCCATTACCTCAAGACTATATAATTAACAACAAAGCGTTCCCTCTATTTAAATTAAGAAAGAACCAGTCATGGAAACCAGGACAAAGAGAAATCATAAAATATTTTTGAAAAACGAACAAGATGAAAATGATTTGCCATTATTTGATTGGAAACACAAAAAGAAGAGGTCAAATACTAGAAGCACAATCATTCAAAATTATTTGACTTCGTACACAGCTTAGCTTAATGATGGGACTTATGGAGTGTACAGACAAAATAAAAAGTGGTTCATAGGGAATAAACAAATTTTTCCTACCCAACGATATAATACAAGTCCGTGACGAAGGTATATGAAAGAGAGATCTGTATGAACCTGACTTGGTGGAAATGATACAATTTGCAAGAGCGAATAAAGGATATATATACACGCATACAGTCATTGACAGTTTCACCAAGTATGTTTGGACAGTTCCAGTCAAGACGAAAACTGGGAAAGATGTGACTGACGCAATAAAAGATGTTTTGAGAGACAAAGAATACTTAAAAATTCGCAAATGAATATTGGCAAGAATTTCGTAATCCTTTGTTTAGAGTCTTAATGTCTGAACATTTAAATTAATCATTATTACACACCCAGTGGTATGAAGATGGTAATTGTCGAAATATTTAACCATATACTTAAAACTATGATGTTGATAACATTTACTGTACTAGGAAGACATAAATGGCTTGCAATATTACCTAAACTCATATCTGCATATAACCATAAAATTCACCGGACTACCAGAATGTGACTCATGAATGTAGAGGGGGAGTTCACTGCTGGAAACTGCATTTTAGAATGAGAAAAAACTGGACAAACGTAGCTTGAAAGCACATGAGAGAGATTGTGTGTATATCTCGAGTTAAGGGAACATTTGAGCAAGACTTTGTGCCAGGCTGGATAAATTAAATATCTAAGGTGATGAACATTCACCATTTTAAACCCAGGATGTATTACTTGGAAGATATGACTTCTCAGCCGATTTGCGGAGGGCTATATGCTCGTGAGATCCAAGTTACAAAATGTACTAATTCATATCTTGTAGAAAATGTTATTAAGAGAAAAGCTAATCAATTATTAGTCCATTGGCAAGGTTTTCCTAAATCTGCAGACAGTTGTGTGGACAAGAGCGATGGTTTGGATAAATAATTCTTTCATCAGGTATGCTCAGATGGAAGATAAACTACATAATTATGTTCTCAGTGTTCAATATATCATGACTGTGAACATTGATGACAAAATGTTTTGTTTAATTAGTGCTGTGATGTTGAATTATGTTCATAATTATTTAACTAATTAATTTTTGTAAGTCTATATTTCATTAAAAATATTTCCCCTCTCCTATTTACTGTACAAAACTACAGCACCAGCTGCTGCGAAAGAGGCTGGAACAGTGCAGTAAAAAGTAATTTCTCCTTGCCCCTCTTCTTCCCCCATATCCCCTCTTAGCATACACAGGTCAGGTACCAATTTATACTTCCATGCTGTGGACAAGGGACAAGAGGTCCAAGTTCTACCCTCCACTAAACACAAGGGCCATGTTCTACTCCACCCCACTACCACCCTGCCCACTGTGGGCAAAGGAAAAGAAGACCATGATATATCCCATTAAGGAAAGTTTGTTAGGTAAATATATTCCTTGTACTTAAAGTGCTACTGAGCAGATAAACAACCAAGTTGTAGAATTCCCTCATCCTGAAGACATGGCTAACACAACAGGGGCTGGGGATGCTGTGCCCATTATCTCCACCTGTTGTCCTCCTCCCCCCTCTTACAAGGATGAGAAAAGCATGCAATTAACTACCAACATCACGGAGAATTGGTTTTTTTGTACTTAGCATTACTGGACAGATAACTGTTAAGTTGATGAAAACCCTCATTTTGAAAATGGAGCAAACACTCCAGGTGTCGGGGATGCTGCACCTATTACCTCCACCTGCCGTTTGTACCCCCTCCCCCAGGATGAGAAATGCATGGAATTAACTGCCGATGCCGAGCATGGCTGGTATAGGTTATATATACAAGTGGGCACTACGACTTAAGTATATTTCGCACTCTTGGGTGAAGACAGTTCGAAACGATGGAATACATTTGTGAAAGTGATAAGGAATTGGTGTTAATGGCGGATATGCAGCGTATTTATCAAACAAACCGACAGTGTGGGAGGCAGTGTGTGACATTCCACCATGGAGGGCCGGCACCAACGATTGACGAGCATTGGGCGACTATGGTGTGGTGCAAGCCCCATCACTGTCGACGTCTGCAAAGAAGCCATTCGCCTATAAGGTGGGCGGCAGTTAGCAACAAAGACGGTGTTTTTGTGGTCGCCTTGGCTGTGGGAGATTATGGCGTATCACCACCAATGCTGATGCTGCCACCTCAACAATCGACTAGTAGGGCCTAGCATCCTACAGTGTCATCAGTGTCGTCTTCAGCATCAGGTCACCAGGGCACTCTTCACCAGACACCGACTTCACGCCACCACCACCATAGCTGCTGACACTGCTACCCCCTCCTTCACTGATACCACTAGTTACAATTACTCCAGGTTTCCTAGAGCAGTTATATTTGGGTGTTGTTCAACCAACCAAATATAGTGATATGGACAAAGAGGAATGGAAACGAGCGATATCAGCAGGCTCTCCTCTCCCCAACATGGAAGCGAGTATCCAACAGAAGCTGGATGATATCGATCATAGATTGAGTCAAAAATACCAGCTTCTAGAAGCAATGTTGACAAACTAACATCTGCTTACAGAATGCTTTTCGGAGGTGATTCGTTCTACTAACGATATTCGCCAAGATTATATAGATACTGGTTTCCGCATTGGAGCGATTGAAAACCTTAGCAGTTACTGGGATGGGCTGGAGCCAATTGTACACATATTTTACCTCTACAACTAAACAAAATGATTATTTAAAAAGCGTGTATTAAAAAAAAAAGTGATCATGTTTTTTTTAAGAAGTGTACATTTTATTTTTAAAATATGTATATTCTAAATTATATCTTTTGCGACATGTAATTTTTTTTAAAGGGAAAAACCATCGCCTCTGTGCACAGTATGTACTACCACATTTCTAATTATAATAATTGACCATTGCTCATTTTGTTTTTGCTATGTATGTATGATGTTCTATTTTGGATTACTAAATCGTGTTTGGTAACTTGTTTTGCATTTGTTATTTATTTTATTTTTTTTTTAAAGAAATAAGCACATGCAAGAAATTGTTTTTACCTTGGATGATTTCAAATGGTTTCTACTTCCTAGTGATTTCAAATATTGACAATTTTAACTGGTCTTAGAAACCACCTCAATCATTTTTTTTTAAATTCCTAAATACAATCCCCAACCAATAATGATGATGAGATACAAATACACACGATAAAGAACATTATTTTTATTATAATTGTGAAGCAAATATTATTTCTAATCAAGTCATAAAATAAGAGTACTGTTGCTGGGGAGAAGAAGAGTTGTACGAACAGGACTGAAACATGTAATATATATATGCATGCATAATTACACATATATATTAAGAAAAACATTTAAAAATAAAAATATTAAGAAAATTAAAAAAATGCTTTATAAAAATGATTTCTGCTTACCTATGACATTACATAATAAATTCTTAGAAGAGGACTAGAAGTTGAAATTTATATACATGCATACTTACAGTAAAATATATAAATATTTTTAAGAAAAGATATAATTTTAATTTATGTATGACTATATTGAAAAATTCTTATTTTATGTCTGATTATATGGAAATTCTTGCTGCTGGTCTATTATATATAAATAAATAAACATATGTATATATACATATATCTTGTATAGTCATAAGAGTTTCAAAAACTTACATAAAGGTATTACTACACATACTTATTCAACATAAATCGCAACGACAATTTATTTTATACGTCAACACACACATATGCTATTACGTATAATTATTTTAAATCCTTTGCTCCAAAATAGGTCCTGATAGCTCAGCTGGCCAGGGCCCAACCATGTTGGTGATCACAAGGTCCAGCAGTTCGATCCTGCACCACTCCACAGGATTTTTTGAGCTCACAAAATAACAGCTTGACGAAATAAACTAAAGTAAACAAGATGTTGTGCGACAGTAACACACACCAGCACCTCCTAGTAGGCGATGAAGGAACTACAGCATACGACTCCAAGATGGCAGACGACTGACACTCACAGCATCCATAGCAGGTGGCGAGGTAACTACATAGATGGTGGAAGTAGACAGCAATGAGAGAAAAGAAGGGAAAGAGAGAACTGGTGGGGTAAGGAAAGAAGAAATGAGAGAGAGGATAGATGGAATGACATAGCATGAAACACCAGATGGAATGATAAAGCATAAAGTGGAAAACTCTATAAACATAATGGTAAATGGAAACAAGATGGCTACTGGGAACAAGATTAGTGCCCAGAAACAATATGGCCAATGGAAACAATATGGCAGCCTGAAGCAAAATGACCGACAAAGATCAAGGACATAAGATGGATGAATCCAAGATGGCAGAGGATCCGCAGATCCGCAGCCCCCAACTCCTGTGCTCGGATCGGCATGCTGTGCTGCCAACTCAGGGGTCTTAGGTTCGAATCGCGCACTTGCCACGCAACAATTTTCATATCATATAATGCGTTGAGAAGAAAATAAAATGAATATATGTAAAGAGGAAATAAAAATTTCGAAAATTGAGGTTTTTATTAAATATTTTTACTACTTATTTCTGGACAGCATGCCGCTGCAAGCCCGGCATCGTAATGACATCAAGCCGTCGCTGGCCTGGCATCTTGCCGCAATCCAGCCTCCGTAGGCCCATCGTCTTACCGCCATCCATCCGCCGCAGGCCTGGCGTCTTGCCGCCATGCATCGGGCCGCTTCCGGCATAAGAGAGCAGGCCGGCACCTTCTGGCCGGAGATTGTCGATTATCTTTCACCGGCCTGATCCCGGCCCTTACTTTTCGTGTTTGTTGGGTTGTATCGACTTTCGTGTAGTGCATGGTTTGTAGTGGTTTGAAAAAAATTCTGGACATACAGGTATTTTTTAACTGAAATACAAAAAAAAATTGAGTAAATTTTAACTACCCATTACGGACAGCATCTTTTTTTTTTGTTCAAATTTACATCTATAAGTTAATAATTATGTATTTGTTTTCCCCAGCTGTCAGTTTTCTGATCCCACTCACAGTTTACAAAATAATGGGTGGGCATCACAATGCCCCTTGGGAGTGAAGCTTCATGTAGTACCCGAAAAGCAAAAGTCACACTTTTTCAATTTGAAATCTTTTCATAAGATTATTGGTAGTCTGTAAGATAATGTAATGTGCTCTTGCTGCAACCGTCGTCTAAATAATTTATTTTACTAACACTACAAGAATTTCCTTCCATTATGTTTGAGGTTTATGCTAATTAAAATAACACTAAAGGCAGATTAAGTCACTTTATTAGAAATAAAATAAATATAAAAAATTCGAATCCTTTTACAGTCCAATAAGAAACATTTTTCAATAAACATAACATAAATAAAAGATTATAGCTTGAAGTTAATCCATAGAGTTTGAATACGAACAGGATTTTACGTATTTGTTGTGAAAATCTTCAAAACAGTGAATGTGCAGTGGTACATTACATTTTTACAGGCTACTGGAGTTTTTTCTTCCGCAATGTGAACGTGTGCGACGACGGTTGCCTGTGGAAGTGATGTGACCACCATGAGATGTTCGTACCGGCTTGGAGGCTATAACACAATATCATATTGGGCCTGGACACAATGCTGCCTGTCCATACTTCCCTAACAATGTCCCAACACATTGCCGCCGAAAACTTTGCTGAACTAGTGTCAGTTCCACACATAAAACAACCATAACGTAATGTGTATATACAATTTTTTTCCCACGGATACCAATGCTGTAATTGTAAATGTTATTGTCGAGTAAATAGACCCCTCTCATGAACTTGTTATGTATTTGTGAATGACAATTGGCTATGTGACTTGCAATGATTTATTTCCCTTGGAGCTGTATCAGTTAGCATACTGAACTGGCTACACTCCATGTTCATTAGATAATGTGTACACCACATTGTTGTCCCTCCATGCCACGGCTGAAATCCCCTTATTTTCTTCAGTATACACAGCATAAGATCCTCTTTCACATTTCTGCATTGCTTTCTTGTCTGCAATAGGACACTACCCCATTCTGTTTATTCTAGTTGTTCCTGTCCCCTTCATGCCCTTCTCAGATAAGGAGCAGATGAGCTTAGAGTTGGTAAAAAGAATTGTCGAAGTAGAAGGAGAACTGAATCCCTGGGAACAATGACATTTGAGAGTCGCAAAAAGTTAGAACTACTGACTCTCTAAGGCCTTGGTCACCAGGCCCCGTACCATTGGGTTTTTTTCCCTTGATATTAGTCTGCAGCAAGGCAATATCCAGAGCTCTGTGCCAAAACCTAAGCCTTGAAGCCAAACCTTACATGTTTAAACCACAAAAATTGTTTGCACCCATGTCCACCGAAATAAGGGATCATAGCATCATCAACAGAAATACTCTTACAATCGGGAGCGTTTGCAATGAATTTATTACTGAGCAAATCCAGTAGGGGTATTATTTTACCCATCTTATTCCTGCCATCAAGTTCCTCATTGCTGCAAAAGTGTAAGGATTTTGTGATTTCCTCAAATCTATTCCAATGCATTGCATTTGAAACAAGGTTGTTTCACACATCGTCTGCAGTTTCCAAAAACATTTTATGTGGAAGAATGAAATATCCACTGAGGTAAAGAATGACAACGAAAACATAAATGCCTTCAATAGACAGAGAATAGCTTGGATTATTGTAATGTGTGGCATATAATAAAGAATATTTTACTACTTCGCCCATAATTTCATCCGTCAAAAAGTGCAAAGAAAACCAAAGGATGATTTTCTGATGACAGATGTGTAGCATCAAAATGAGTAATAAGTGGCATACCTAACACTGTTGGGACTGCAGGCAAGTTTCCCTTACTCCAACTGAAATTTCACTGTGCCATATGAGACATTACTCTTCTCCTTCTTGCTGGAGGTTCCTTATGTGGCTCATCGGCATCTGACTGCATAAACGAATCTTCTGTTTCGTTGTCATCTGTGGTATGGATTTCAGTCATGGTGCTATGTTGTTTAAGTGGTAGAACATCAGGATTGGTCCAGTTTTCGTCTCCAGAATCGTCATCGGATGCTCCATCATCGGGGGAAAGATAGTGACATCAGCAGACCTAGGACCAGTGAACAATTCGTCATGGTCAGGAAGATTTTCAAAGTAGTCCAGAACATCTGCAAGGGAAATTAACTCCTACCTGAAAGAAACAAAAGCAAATATGAAAATAAAATATAAGGTATTAGTATATACTTTTATTTTGATTTAATATTTTCCAAACAATAGAGTAATATTCTTCCCTTTAGAATAAAACAGATACAAATTAGATAAAAAATTATACAAGTCATGAAATGTTTTTTTCGCCATAATGGGCATATAGGCATAAGAGTGTTTGACCACGGGTTTATAAACCTTTAAAATTTATGTTACTGGTTTGGGTAGCAAAATGTGAGATTTATTTTTAAGATACAGTATTTTTATCAGTATCAGCACACATCTCTGAAATCAGCCCCAAAGGGCATTTTGATGCCTACTTTGTGTTCACCGTGCCACAAAATCAATATTGATGTAAATATCATGAAAATATGTGTTTACTTGAACTCCTAGTACACTTCTCTAAAGTTAAGAATAAATACATTTCAGAATAATTACAATTACATAACCAATACTTACTGTTTTCGTGGCGTGTGTGTTGGCTTGGAAGACATCTTGTATGCAAAGGATTTCAATCAGGCGAACAGAGATAACGCAAGTGCGGCAGATGCTGCAACTTGTAATGCAACCTTTCCCACGCACAACACAGTATAGCAGATCGTTGGTAACCGATATGAAAATTGTTGCGATTTTTTAAAGAAGATGTCATCAAAATGCCTGTTGGTATTTAATGGGTTAATATTTATTGAATACAATTGAATGTGTGAAAAGCTTTTCAAAACTCTGAAGTATTCTATTCTGCTCAATCCAATAAATTGAACTGCTTGAGTATAAAATAATTTGAATTCAACTAATTGAATTTAATAAAACACTTGCTAGAGTTAAATAATGTCCTTTAGAGTGTTATTAACACACAAAAGTGTCATGATTTTTAAAAAAAATTTCTATACACGAGTAGCTGTGAAAAAATACAGATTCCTAAGCTTCCGTTAAATAGCCTAGAGATAAGAAATATAATATTACTTAAACACATTTGATGGTATACGTTGTCATCAGCTAGGTAATAAATGGCAAATATTTTTAAGTAACATGCGTGTTGGTACAAGCTTTGGAATTTTATAGGGAAAAGTTTGTTCTCCTAAAAAAAAGGCGGAGATACAATGCTGTATCTTATACGGATTATTTGTGTGGCTGAATTAAAATCACTGGGTGAAGTGTTGTGTTGGCAGCATTTTCATGTAATATGTTTATCAAATTGATTTTTGGTACTCTATTTGTAAAATAAATAACACGAAAGCGTAAGTTTAATGTGCACATATCAAACATAACAAAAGTATGGTAGTGTTAAGAAGTTTTTTAACATGTTTACTTTAAAACAGTTCCAGTGCTCACACAGCACCTGAAATAAAATTGTGTACATTTATCAAATTAAAGCGAAACAAAAATACTGGTTTGCTATTTACGTATGGAAATTACAGCACGGCCTCGATATTTTGCAGATTTCCAAAACATATTTGTTTTAATTGTAAATACATCTAGAATTATTTATTATAATAGGAACTGTAAATCATATCCGACAGTTTATGAACAAAATACAAAAAAAAAAACATATTGGGAACGACAAAGTAATTAAAAATTACCAGTTCTTCAAATCTTTCATTAGAGATTACTCTAGTATACAGAGGTGGAATAGCCGCCTATTCCGCGAACTGCCGCCGCACACGCTACCAACCATGGCGTCACTGGCCAGTAGCATGTCGGCGTGTGGTAGCTAACTTGCCAGCCAGCAGCACAGTCATTATGGAAAACGTCGTAGCACACAGTAGACTGTCCGGCGTTATAAAGGAAATCTGCACACAGATTATATAATATAAGAAATAAAATATTACAAATTAAACAATGTTGCCGCTATGACATAATACACTATACAGTGTAATGACCATCTACTTTACAAATCCCACCCAATTAATCTGCGTGCAAGTATTCTTGCCGTGTTTAACCGCAGTTTGTGTGAAATTGTGGTCTGCATACGCCTAGATGTTCAAATTGTAAAGTCCACACAGATCATTGTAAATCATTGAGAGTGTTTATAAAAAGGTTTTAATACTTTGTCGGTTTGTGTATTATTTCTAGACTCTCGAATCATGTGCAAAAGTAATGCACGGTGCAATCGCTGCAAAAATATTTCTGTAGCTTTTATGATACAATAATTGTTTGTACTTACTTAACAGTCCGTAATAAACTTTTGTAGGCCTATATGATTTATGTTAGTAAATTTTATTCCAAACGCAACGTTTATTAAGAGAAAATAATTTCTAAATTATGCAACAAACAATGTGCAAATATGTAGTTCTATTGGAAAAGCATTAAAAACTAAAACATTAACAAGTTAAAACTATATTCTTGCCAAATTACTAGACTAACAGATTCGAAACTAACTCTATCGTTAAGTAAATTTGTTTGTTGGGGTTGCAGTTAAGTTCACACATATTTGCTCAATGTTTGATTTCAAAATGTAGCTTATTTGTTTTAGATATAATATAAACGATAATCTTTGTATTACATATGTGGTACAAATAAAGACATTTTCGATAGCAAATTTTATTTTTACATTTGCTATTTACAAATGTAATTGAAATACAAGAGTAACTGTAATATTAAAGATCTTTGTCTTGCAAGTCCACTTAGTAGGATAATGTACTTATTACAAGGAAAGGCAGGTATTCAGTTTCGTACTAGTATCCATGGTTTTAAATGTAAAAGTACAAGACAAAATGCAAATATATTTTCAGATGTAAAGCACACAAACTCTTAATTCCGTGACAATTGTGTTCTCTCCGTTTTCGTATTGGAAGTGATGTTTCCCATAACAGTGTGACCCATACGGACGGGCATAAATCACACCGTTGCTCTACCCGGGATTCGACAACGGAACCACTCACACTCAACACTCAACCGACCGCGCCACAGGGGACAGCCAATAGGCCAACCAGAACACAGTCAGTGGTAATATGAACTTATTTAAAGTGAACCAAACACTGCTTATTCCATTGGATATACTTCATAAAATTTATTTAATATATTAAGTGATTATTTCATATTGTACGATTGTCTGGAATGTTGGTTGGTATTGGCTTGGCTATTTTTGCGCTAAATTAAATGCAGTTATCAGGGGAAGAGTTTTGAACATTCACTTAAAATATGCAAAGTTTAGCTTGAACTTCATACATCACTTTTTTCGTTTGAATGTAAATATAAATTACAATTTGTTTTTATATTTTGTCAGTTCTATTTAGTGTTATTGTGTAGCATTGATTAATCTAATTATTCGTGTGTCATTTAATTTAACATTATTATATTTAATTATGTTTTCAATTTATTATACTTTATTAAAGAGTTATTCGCAGCCCAAAAACTGAAGGTTGATTTCGAGAAGAGAGTACAACGTGATACAATTGAAGAATTCTATACCATCAAATAGATCGCGCCAACAACTATGAATATGCTACGAAATTACATTCGGCATTGGGTAGGTAGATGACAGCTCTGTACGACTTTACGTGTTATTATTTCCACGATTTTTGTATTTTTGTTAGAAGTACTACTGCTGTGCTGTAACATGCATTTACGCTGGCTTGACATTATGCTGTCTCAAACCCCTCAACGTTGGCATATTTTGTGAACAAATATTGTCTGAGTAATGCATTCTCGTCGAGATATTTCGTACGCCGCGCCGTAAATCTTCGCATGAAATATTTGTATCCTCCCCCTACCCCCTCCCATTCAGAATAATTTTTATTTTATCTAACGTGATTTTAATTCGATACTAGTCAACATTTCAACAGAAAATTTGCACTCAATAACAGAAAAGTAATTGACTTCTGCCGAACAGCACACGCAGATGGTAACGGCATCATCCAGCACACACTGTCACAAGAGTACTGCTATCTGTTGTCGTCAGACAAACTTCTCCGTGTTCGGTTTTGCCGAATGTTTTTATGTCCGCGCGTATACTACCGGACGTCTGTCGTGCCGCTCAGCTACAGACCGATCCGTGCCGAGCCACTGTCTCGGGACTACGAGGGGACTCGCTTGCCCAGATGTCTGCCGGTACCATTAGTTTTCTGTTCGGATTCTCTCAGCAGGCGTTTCCTTAGAAATTGTAAAAGCGCATTTGATGCCAATACCTAACAATAAAATATATTTCAAAGAACTGTAATGCTTAGAAATAAACATCACGTGTTTACATAGTTCGTGAAATACTACATAGATGTAACTCTATTTCAAAATTTAATTTAAGCATAAACCTAGTATTGCTTAAGATAATTACTAATAAAAGTACGTAAACATTTTGTTGAATAAATCTGCCAATTAGAACGCCTCATTATGATCATATGATACAAACACCCGCGCAAATTATGAGCATTTCCTTAAATTTAAGTGTTTCCTTATGTTAGAAGACGTTCTTGATTAAGATTAATATATGATAAACCATAATAAACGTTTACCTTTAACATTTGCATCATTGCCATGTTAAATACTAAAAGTGAAATAATTTTTTAGTTTTGGAAATCACAATTTTCTTCCCTGTCCGTGTCCATTTTAGCGTTTCGAAAGCATTTGTTATTAGGCATTGTTGACAGGCAAGGAAGAAGTAAACATGAAGTGGACCGGGCAGATGGCAGCGTAGGTAACGGTACTAATTCTAGAAATGTGGAGAAACGTCAAGCGAGCACAACCTGCTTCTTTAAATTGTGACTGTGCTGCACTTCTGCTATTCTCGCTACACATGAGATGGAACTTACAGTACTGTGAAGCGAAAAGGAAAAACGTAAAGGTAACTTTAATTTTTTCCGTCCATTACATTTAAAGAATACCTTAGTTAAGGTACAAGAGACCTTGCAAAAATGTAACTAGTTACCCCAAAGTTTACATTGAAGTAACTCGTTACCTTCGTTAAGTTACTACCCGACGCTGCAAACTGCATATGTGGAAATACTTTATGCTGTAGAAATATATGCATATGTGGCGCAAGTTAACTGCGTTGCCATCCTTGAAAGCTGATGTAAGCTATACTTACTTCTCATACTATGGTTTAAAATATAAATACAGTGGTTTCATTTTACGAGGTTATTTCTGTTTACTACTCTCCACAATTTTTTCAAGGCCAAGTCAGTATAACATGGTGTTGTTTAGACATTTCTTTAATGTCGCACAGTAACACACAGAATATTATGATATTTCTGTTAATTTTAGCGTAATACAATTTTTGGTTGCGGCAACAATACTTCGATTCTTTGCTAATATTTACCCTTCAACGGTATGTTTGTACTTCAGGAATATAAGTCTTTGTAAATTGATAACTTTAAGTTACTTTGTCACAACATTAATATAACACTACAACATAAAAAAATTAAAGAAATATTTCAATAGCAATCTTTTATTGCATCAACATTACACTTTTTTCTGTGTAAGATACGTCTTTTGTAGGTAGTTTTATAATTATCTGCTTTGTAAACCATTTACACAGTATTCTCTTGCAGAACTAAAGAGATTCTTTTCAAATATCTAATATAGTACGTAACTGAACTACACCGTCAAACTATTGCTGGTGATTCCTCATAAAAATCAAGTAAAACGTCAGCGTCACATATAGTCTTATTCTATTCCTAAAGGGTGTAACCACCTTTGAAAGTGCAGCTGAAGCAGATTGTAACGCAGCCAGAATGAAAGACTAATGTCTGAGTTTCTGGATAATCAATTGTACACAGAATCCCGCTTCCGGTATTTGTATATATCTACTTATGAAAAGTTTTAATCATTACTTTTCGCATACGTTAATGTATATAATTAAACAAATCGAAATTCGTTAACCTTTCCTTCATCATATGATACGTTATCGACCTGCGGAAATCAAACCTTAATTCTTTCTTATTTTGAATTTCTTCGTAGAAATAATTTAAATTAATTATGCAACATTCTTGCTTTTCGAATTAGTAAAATTAATGTTTCACTTGACTGTTAAGACTAAACATCCATATCTATTTTGGATATGCACAACAATTTGTTTAAATAAAGGGCGCATTATGATACAGACAGAGTGAAATAATAAGTAATTTTATACAAATCATTTAACGGCCCTGTGGTATCACCTTTCAGACTGTGTGCGTTCCAGAAACCTTCCACGCTTGATGAACAGATTTTTAATAAAAACTCTATTATTAGTTAAATGAACTGGATCCTTAAATTTTTGAGAAGTTACACCAATACTTACGAGAACAACTCATTTCTACCAACGCCACTAAAAAACTCATGTAATTAGGGCCTCTGTTATGTCATAATTCCGGTCGTCATACGAAATGCATGAAGTTCAAAATTGTAATATCACTATTTTTATATATAATCTAAAATTATTTGCTTTCTATAAAATAAAATCTGTGGTGGCTCACGCTTAAATTATAATGCAGATTGTCTGAGTAGGTGGAAAAAATTGTGGGATCGATAAGCAGTAGGGCCAGGGGGGTTCTGGACCACCTGAGGTGAATAATATGTGGATGGAGTGATTGCGCAATGTGCAAAAAAGTGTGCAAAAAGTGTACAACAAGTTCGCAAAAATTTTCGAATTGCGCAATCAGTTTATTTAAGATATTACACATCGTGAATTTCCAAAAGATCGGATTTTTTTCAGGGGGGGAGGGGGATTTGTACTTGGGGAGCGATGTTTTTGGGGAGCGATGTTCACTCTCTGGCGTTCAGGAGCCGACTCACCAGAGAGGTATATTGTTATTGTGTATCTAGGTGTCGATGTTGGTAGAAGAGTGGAAGAGTGGCATAATGGTAATTAATTTTATTTATTTGTTTGGAGATGTATTGGAATGCTTACGAATGATGGGAGCAAAATACGTCCGCTTCGGGCGAGCTCTGACTGCATACTGAGGTTTTAAATAAAATGTCGAAATGGTAGAATGTAATATTCCATCAAAGTAAGTAGATACAAAAAGCATAATGAATATGAAATTATACTGAAACAAAATAACTTTAAGCATGCAATTAACACAAAAATCGACAGAACTACAATACGAAACAAACGGACCACAAAAGTAATACAGTAGCTATTGCAAACTATTTTTCTTTCCAAATATATATGACGGATCCATTTATTAAAAACACGGTAAAAACACGACACAAATGCATTAATCCACAATAGGTCGAAAAGAAATATACAAATAGGAACCACAAAACTATCTCTCTACCAATATACACAAAAGAAACCAACCAAAGTCATTTTACCAAAAACATGCCCAACTGCCATAAAAAACTCACCACAAATCCAACAATCTTAAAATTAAAATCCATCGTTGATCATCCAGGTATCATAAACACATGTATGTCACCCCCATCGGCTCTCAATACGCAACAAAACACAGGATAAACCCAATGAACAATACTCCAAAAAACATAAAGAAAACACGAATATAAACACCAGATCGCAAACGAAAACTCAGTGTATTCTATTGAAACTCACTCACTTAATATATATTCAAAATTTCTCCTAACATAACAATTCAAGAAAATGCTGTACCGCGGTTGTATCCAGCATGTACACAACACAGTGTGTGTGCCGAACGCAGCAATCCAAGCCATTTTGCTCCGACTTACCACTCCCAATGTTTGCACACATTTCTTTTAAAATGACTAACGGAAAACCTCTCAATTAATGTACCCTAATAAACCTCGAAGCACTTATACATGAGCATTTAATAAATAGACGAATATGAGAAATGGCGTGTCTGCTTCCTGCAGGCAGGCCAGTTCGGTACTGACTGCTGCCGAGATAAAGTGAAAATGCGTGCTTCACCCCCACTCCTTGCTACCAACAGCCTTCGAACTATTGATCAAACCTGGTTATATAACGTCGTAAACATGTGGACCCGAAACCAGCGCCGTACTGCCGAGCCGTATGGCGCTCTGCTCGCTGAGAGAGAAAATATGTAGTATCGCAGTATTACTAAAATGAAATGTTATTCCATTTACATTCAAACAAAATACAAAAAAATTCATTTCAATTCAAGGAATTAAAATATTGGGAATATATATTAAGAAAGGGAAAATTTTATTCCCAATTTCAAAGAAATATCATACAATCAATAACTGATTTTAATATTTCCAAGTAGTGAATTTATTAAAGTTATTATGATATTCAATGACCGTAATAATCGGCTCTTAAGACCCAGAGAGTTAAAATTAAGTATGTGACAGGTAATTGGAAAGTTTTATTACTGTAAACTTTTAAACACGAATATACATCCGACATAGTGTTTTCATGCGATTCAGTCTTCAAACATTTTGATATCTAACACAATTTGAGAAGCATTTTAAAATTATGAGCAAACATATTCAACCTAGAAAATATGTTTGTCTACACATTTGCATGTACATTTCACTACTAAATTTTAAGTTTTAAACGCAATTTCTGTGTATACAAAAATAAAGATTATTCAAAATAACATTCTTTCACTAATGCTCCCATACAAATGTTCTTTTTTGAAGAAATAGACAAATATATGCATATTCAATTTAAAAATATCACATTTCGACTAAAATATTATTAAAATCTGCATTTCGTACCTGAAAATAGACCATTAAGGTTGTTTATTATGAAAAAAATAATTATTTTAAGCAAAATAATCGATATGTTTCAGGAAATATGTTAAATGAACATACATTTTCTAAAATATTAGCTGACAAAATACTTTTTTGCACATAGAAGTCTCTACGAAACTATAAGTTATAAACACAAACTTTGTATACAAATAAAACATTTATAATAACCTTCATTTGCAAATGCTTCCATCTAAGACTAGCATCAAATAATTTATATCAGAAAGACGTTATTCAAAAACATCACGTTTGGACAAAATATTAATGAAAGAACAGTATTCCAGCCTGAAAGGACTCTTAAAATGACCAACTTTAACCTAAGGAACCTAAGGGTGATGAGGTTATAATCTCATATTTGCCTTGTCACAAAAATTGCTCATATTCTACACTGGCCTTTTTCAATCAACCAGACACAATTTATCTTAGAAGAGATTGTGTAATGTGGAGAATGCAAAACATAATTAATCTTATTAACCACCCAGAGATACAAAGAGATGTATATGGGATGAACGAAGTTTTTTAAACATGCCACATAAATATACTAAACTTTAATGTAACCATGATTAAAACTTGTAATTTGCAATCATGATGTGCTATATGCAATGATTTGAAAACCATTACAACAAATATTTTATTAATACAGAACTTTCAATCTCATATGCAACTGATGAGAATGATAGTAAAGTATTAAGCTTCAAATCTCGTAGTCCATGGTATACATTAAATCCGGAATTGAAATTTATGTTTCAACATCAAACTTACGAAGTACATGGTTTGAAATGGGAAGCTGGTGACATAGCTTATGAAGACCATTTCCAACACGTGAACGATGCACATCTCGAAGACTATCCTGTATACGTATTTTGAAAAACACAAAAGGAAATTTTAAAAAGTTTGACTAATGCAGAAATTGTAAATATCAGAAGATATCATGACTGTTCAAGCATTAATTAACAAGTCAACCAATATAACACTAACCATTGTAATAAAAAACATTTTGTTCGCAATGCAAAAGCAAAACTTTAGAGAATATATGAACCAGTACCCTACCTATATGTAAAATTAATAATTTAGAAAATTGGTTTGTTACAGGTTCAGACCTGTGTAAAACTTTGAAATGGAGACATTCAATCCAGAGCAGACATACTCCAGTATTACTCCAGGTTACAAGAGAGTGTGGTTCAAATATCTAAAGCACATATACTCGCAATTCTAGATGTGCAACGGAGATGAAAATTAGAACTTTTTCACAAAGTTTTGGCGGAAATACATATAAAGAACAAGTATTGTGTTATGAACATGATTGTTTGGTTTTTAACATTAGACACACCAGCGAAATACCCTGTTCGTCATTGGATCTGTCTATTAAAAACAGAAGTTGAGAAATAATCAAGGAACCAGGATTTAGAAAATTAAATATAAACTGAATACAGAGTTCTATAACACTCCCACCATGTAGACTGAACCATGTAATAACAAGAAACACACTATGCAAATGCAAGGAAGTAGTAACATTAAAATGTCGTCTTGTGGTATGTGGGAATGTGAGGTTTGGCAGAGCAGCATTTGTGTTTGTAAATTTGATTTAAGTAAGCTGAAATTAGGGAAAAATCAAAATGATGTTTAAACCTACTTGGTGGTACACTACTGACAAAATGTGTAAACATTTTTTTTTATATGTGAAAAAAATATAAAAATTATATACATATATAAAGAAACGAATATATAGCAGATCATCAGTTATAATGGAGAGGTTCGACTGAACACTTCAATATCCAAGTAATACTCCAGGTTACAGGAGAGTGTGGTTTCGAGTTGAAGAAGATAGTACACTACAGATTGAAATGTGTAGTGAAGAAGAGCATTGGTGTTTTTCAATACTTACTCCAACATATACTTTAAAAGTTTTAGACATCTTGTATGGAAAACGATGTGCTTTGCATAATTTATGTCCCAACAGTATTCTACCTTGCTCTGGGAATATGTTAGTATTTGAAGCTTTATCTAAATACATTGCAAAACACACATCATGCAAGAAAATTGAATACTTCTTGCAGAAGGGATGTTGCTGTTCTTTTCCTATAGTTTGTAGTGAACAATGTGATGACATGGAACATTTTACATACATAGGTAACCAAGAATTATCGCCTCCCTGTGGTATGTGGGAATCCGATGTTATTCAACGCAAGAACAACTGATCTAGCAGACTATATAAAGGAGACCATTTAATATTAAAGTGTCAGTCATGGCTAACATCTTCGACCCTACAGTCGCACACAAAATCCTGCAAATTGGGTACCAAAGAGTTAGATTTAAGCCTTATGGTGGCATTTTACAAGTTCAAGTGTGTAACTATATCAGACACTTGTGCTGCACTTTCGATTCCAGTCTTGGCATTCGCTTTGGTGAAGGCCTAGCATGCAACGATTTTGCTGTGAGGCATCTCTGCCCCAACAGTGAACTGCCATCTACATTTGAAAAGCTGATGTCAGCCAGTATTAGCGAGGAGCTAGAAGAGGAGCATGACAATACGGTAGTCGCCTATCAACTCGCCAGACCTCATAAGGGAACCACACTCTATTGGAAGGAAATCTGAGACGGGGACATCCACAACTTTATTTTCGAGCAAGGTGGTTTAGTTTTTCTTTCCATGTGCAACTTATATGCATGTGAAGTGGCAAATTCAGAATAATGTTCTCTCCTACTTGTAAGTATGCATTTATTCAAAATGGTTTGTAACCTGTAACTTATAGACTAGCATTTTCACATGTTGTTAATGAAATGTTTTAGTCAAACGTTCATTTCAAATATTCATATTGGCCTGGTTATTTGACAACATGTAATAACCATGTAGTTTTGATTCCACTTTGACTAACTGTGACAGTTCGAATTGTATTGTAAATCAGTGCATACTGTACAGACTAGAGAAAAAACTAACTTTAAAAATTAGGGCGAGCATATTGTGATGAGCATTTGTGAGGAAGAACAGAATTTGAACATCTGATCTATATAACAGATAATGTTGTACAATTTCAGTATTATGAAGAATGCACAATAATATTCATATGTTCGTACATGACAACAAAGAGTTTGGTTACATATTATGTACTGGATGTGTTTCTTCAAAGTGTTACGTCCACATAGAAATTAAATTAGCATAATTAAAGTTTATTTCTAAAACATGTTTTTACTTGCAAAGATAGTGGAGTTTTACAAGGTAAATATATGCAATGTTCCTTACTTATTGTTATCAGTGGAGGATTTGTTTGCATAAGAGTAACCAGATGTTATTTCATCTGGGAAATCTTTATGTTAGCATGAAACCAGGCAAGTCTGGTGTATTGTATACGTTATGGTGCAGCATAACTCACCACAAATTTAGTGAGACTTGTAATGGAATATTCCATTTTAAGGTGATTTATTTCCAGCTGGGAGATGAAAAGAGCCTTGAATTATTCAATGTATTGATGAGACAAAATATCCTGCAACAAAACCTCTTCCATCTAGTATTGAAGATGTAAATTCACACTATGTCGAGATATATCCAACTTAGTTAAAAGTCTTGTGTTACACTCCCCTGAATGTAAATAAGTGTCTATTCAGACATACAGTATAAAACCAGGGCATAAGATACATTTGCTCCTTGAAAGAAGACTTCAAGAAACTGACATTGATCAAATACTACGAATGTTTACTGAAGTTGCAAATAGCTTATAACTTGCATTAAATTATTTTTCAATTTTTTTAAACACCTTGTGTTAAAATATTTTTGGATCACTCTATACTTACTTGTGCTATGTATAACCTTGTGTTACATTATTTGTCTATTTTGAAACACCTTGTGTTAAAATATTTTTGGAACATTCTATTCTTATTTGTGCTATCTATCACCTAGTGTTAAAATATTTGTGGATCACTTTGTGTATGTTTAGCTAACTATGATTGTCTCTTTAAAATATTGTATATTTTGAAACAGCCTGTGTTTAAATTACTGTTTGTATATCATTCGCCATATACTGTGATCCAGCCTATGTGCTTGAAATATTCTGTATAAAATTCGTGAATCATCCTATAATAGTAAAAATGATAAATTTGTTTGAAATAACCTATGTTTAAATGAATTGATTTGTGAAACCTCCTATATTAATATTATATGCTTGTGTAATATTGAAATGATTAATTGTTTAATATGCTATGTATTTGAAAGAAACTGTTTAAAAAAAATCCTAAATGGACAAATTAGTAAATAAAAATCTTGCTTTAAAAGGAGTTTATTTGTATTTAACTTGCCTCATCCCCTTATGAAAGCAAATTCGTTTCCCTAAGAAACAAGTATTACTCTTCTTAATAAAGAGAGACTTTCTAAAAGTTTCGTATAAAAAATTTGTAAAATTGATTGGCTTTGTAACAAATAGTATGTTACTAATACAAAATAGGTTCTTGAGAATGAGTGTTCAGTTCATGTGATGGAGAGTGTTAAAGGAAGAAGAAAAATCCCTGAGTAAAATACCAAGGTACATTCACAACTGAACAAATAACATTTTTTTAAATGCTATACTATACTTAATAAGAATTTATGAGCTGTTGTGTATCAATTCTGCAGAATGGTGTGAAACGGTCTCTAATATAACACCCTTACAATACAATTTAAAACAATCTCTAGTATTTTGCATTCGGGGTTTAAGAGTGAACCCTGCTGTTCACTATTCTATTGCAAGATGAGCGCGGATGCACTTGTCTGCTTGCTAAAAAATAACTTTTTTTGAAATACTGTAACTAGAAAAATACACATATTACAAAGAAATACGTTTGAATTCTGGACGTGCGGCCAGTACACAGGCTGAGAGCCAAGTTGTTAAAAAAAGTTGTTTGTCCGTATCCCGACGTGCTGAAACCTTTCACCTCACAGACACGTTAATACTGTTCCCCCACAAGCTGTGTCGGGAGCATAGAAAGCCTTGAATGGCTACCGGCATCAGTTACTGAAGACGTTCCCCCGTCCCTCCTTTCCAATCATGATGAGCTGATCCAAGTCCGTTAGCAGGCAAGCACAAACAATTCAAACACGTATTATTTTGACTATTATTTTCCGACACAAATACATAGAAATAGTTGATTCATTTCGCCGACCTTTGTGGCATATATGGATTATGTACAAAGGTTCCGGGTTCAAATCCCGGGTAAGGCATGGACGATATAAATTCGGTTCTGGGTTTGAATCCCGGCTAAGGCAATGATAATATATGTTAGTTACTGGGTTCGATTCCCGGCTAAGATATTGTTAACATAATTCAGTGTCCTTATAAACTTTACACAATATTATATCAATAATAGACTATACATTACTCTAACACAATGTTTGGTATTTAATTATATAATTACAATTTCAATTACAATTATAATGTATATAATTATTTGATATTCAAAACAGAAATTCGTATGTAATAGTATTTGCAATGCATTACATTCTTGAATTAAAACAAAACCACGTATTGCAAAAGTATTCTGTTCGTGTACGAAATCGGTAAATTAACACTTAATTAAAATAAAATGTAATCGCTATTACCTAAGAGTTATGTATGTTTCACATTATATTTCCAATTGAATATAATTGTATATGATAAAGTTTAGAAAGTGTGTCAATTCGTAAAAAAAAATTTTAATTCTATAATTTCCCATTAAAATCATTTAATTTATTAAGGAAATTGTAGTTCATTGCTTAGGAACACAAATTCAAGATGTTTGTATTATTCGCATAGATTCTTGGGAAAGAAGGGGGAGAGGTTGCTGGGCTATATATGAATGCACAGGAGCGACGCTCTTCTTATAAGCTAAGCTGCCATGGGATGAACATTGCACTAGTGGCTGCTTGCTTGCTGGGAACTGCCTGCGACTTGAGGACCAGTGAAAGCAAGGTGCATCTGTGAGTGCGATGGGACCATGGCAGCTTGGGTGCGGCCACTATCCGCAACTCATCGCGACCCCAGGTGGTGGATAGGGGATCCCCAGGCTCTAGGATGGCTGGAAATAATCAATTACCAGCCCACGAACCAAATGGCTGGTTCTAGAGCGCCATCGTCGTGGACATCAGGAACCTGAGTAGCTCAGTACGAGATGGCGAAGCACATCTGCTGGTGGTGGCCCAATGATCAAGGTGGGGAGGGGGATCTCGAGTTGCTGAAAAATTCGAAATGTAGTGATCCTCACTGCTGGATTCTGTGTGCTGCAGACTGCGGGTGCGTGTTGAATGGATTGGAATGCATCGGACCTTAGAAGCACCCCGATGTCAGCCTTCTCTCCTGGGCCAGCAGATTCGCCACTACCACTGGTAGGCCCCGGATATCTTGTGTTTCCTAGACCGACGGGATATTTTGGAGGAAGGGGAGGGGACGGCTCCCCGAAGAACTCTCCCCACCTTCACCGAAGGAGTGGAGATCCTAACATCGGCACGGAAGGGCGAAGATGGAGTCTGTGTCATGACTGAGCTGTCCGGTTTTCCGATGCAATCGACTAGAAGTATCCTCAGTTGCTGTCGGTACTGCAGTGCTGGTTTGCCTACACTGCAGTATTGACAGTAGCTCAACTTCAAGGGCGCCTGCACCCACATGATGACTGGCATTGGTGTGGAGGCTGTTCTGTCCCCCACAATACATACCAGCTACAACTCATTTCATTTCAACCCGCATCAAACCAACATAAGTCTTTCTTCCGAACTAACAAATACCCTACTTTATACAACCCTAATCCAGCTAAAAGCAATTATTTTATCCTTCGCGACTGTTGCATAGATTTTCCACGGCCCTCTCCGCTTTGCCTGGTTTGCTATGCTCTTCCATCTAGACCCTTCTTATTTCGGGGTGTGCAAATGGCTACAATTGCGGGCATGGCACAACAACCCGCTTAGCCGCGATGCATGTGCCAATTATAAAAATTAAACCCAACCTAAGGTGTGAAGAGCTTGCCCTGAGAAGCATCGCATTCTCCAACCGACTTAGCTACTAACATGCATGCCGGAGGGCCCACAGAACTGTGAAGGTGCTGACGCTGGTGTAGCGGGATTTGGGGGCTAGCCAGAAAAAAATTATGCAATTCATTCTCAAACCAACAGCCATGGAGTGAACATCGCCGCTCCGCTCCTCATCACCTCTGCTCGTCACCCACCGGCCGCTGTAACCTTGGCGGGGCTTCGCAGCACACTGTGGGGTTAGCCGAGCACCAGTGTTCGTGTTCGAACCAACTTAGACCTACACTACACCTGGCCGATTTACCATTCGCGGCACTCAACCGCTGCATTTGCCCGGTATTCGGAGCCTTGCTCAGATACCCGACTGTCTGACCTGGGGTTCAGAACCCACCTCTGTCCAACTTCATCAACTACCACCCTTGCTAGTAGACTTTATGTAAGTAAATAGCTTTAACATTTAATACTGTTTAATATTGTGTTAATATTTTAATACTTTTATGGCTCTTGAGATTAGTTTCTCTCGGGAATCATTCTTAAATAGTTCAACCTTCGTTCGTATAAATAATTTTTCGATATTCTATTTATCGCTTTTCCGACAAATATTATGTTTGCACTTAAATAATGAACAAAGCAGAAAAGTCAACAAAGTTTGCAGTGATATTTCGTTTCTAAGTAGTATGTAAAACTAATTTCGAAAACAATTATTTTTGTTTTACATTTATTTGCAAATGTGGGGGTGGGAGTGAGATTCTGTGTGTGACTGGAAGATGTGTTGGTGCGCTTACGAATAATGATAGCAAGATACATCCGCATCGGGCGAGCCCTGGACCCACATTATTGAATATAATTGTCTGATGAGAATGGTTAGATGTGTACATGTTGTGTGTGATACTTGTGTGTGTGTGTGAGAGAGGGATGGATAGTTCGTAGTTAGTGTTTAAGTGGTATGAAAAATAATTTCGAAAACAATAATTTTTATTTTACATTTATTTCTAAATGTGTGGTTTGGGATTATTTATTTCACATTTAGTTTGTAAGTAGATTGTAAGATAATCTGGGTGGATTTGCATGCTTGTGTATGAATGATGAAACAGGAAAAAATAAATTAAAGGGAACTTCGCTCGTCACGCTAACACGTTGAGATAGTGGCTTACACCTGCCGTGATCCCTGCTCAGGATGATTGATATGAAGACGAACGAAAGAAAGATGGATGTGTGGACATGAGTGAATCTAACAACTGTGGAATGGATGAGAGGGATGGGTAGTTGTAAGTAGTTTGTAAGATAATTTTTAATATATAACTTTTTTCTAAAATATATTGGGAGGGAGCAAGACTGCATGTATGAATGAGCGGAAGTGTGTTAGATATGCCGGCATGTTTCATGGTTTGGAAGAGACAATATCTCTATAAATATCATCTGGAACCTTTGTTGTGAATGGACTTGTCTCATGAGAATGCTTGGATGATTAGTTTGTGATGCTTGTGTGGGTATGATAGGGTTGGATTTGATAGTTTTGCAGTTAGTGTTTAAGTTTTTTCCAAAAAGGCATATAAACATACATTTTTTTCAATTTTCTAAAGAGCAAAAAAAATTTTAAATTATTAAGTTTTGGGTAAGTGAGGGTATTAAATGTTTAGTTAGTATGTAAGTTTATTAATCACTAGTATTAATTTAAAGTGTAACATATTAATCCCCCTTGCTAAAACTTAGTAAATAAATATCGTTATTAAATTTCTTTCCGATAATTTTACAAAAGGGTATGAACACTGAAATACTTAACTTCAAACGGTGTTAGAACAATAAAAGTAGCTTAAGTAACCTGTTTTGGTATTTGTTTTCGTAATTCTTTACCCCACACAGGAATCGTGTTCGGTGTAGTCAAAATACAAAAAATTACGGTGATCAATTATGCTTACTCATTAGTATACCGATGTACTTACAAATCCATTCCCATTTTTCTCCGAAAACGAACAAACCAATGAATTAGTGAATTAATTTGCATTGATATTTTACATAATGGTTTCGATGGCAGGTTACATGAAGCGAACTTGTGTGTGTCCTGTGGCGAGGAAAAGTGATAGAAAGTGAAAGTTACTCGTCGTTTCAAAGGCCAGGGGCCGTTCTATATATACGCTGACCGGATCGCACTACTGAGAGTCTGGTAAACAAACCTTTAGTGATTGAGCACTATAATATTTACGAACTGTGATTAGTGTATATGATCGTGATTTTAAATTACGCAAGGCGTGTGGTGATGTAACGAGTGTTTGAGAGCTGATTATGCATGCTGTAGAAGGCTAGCTGCACAGTACAGTATATACTAAAAAATGTCGCGAGTCGGGCGAAACCGCGCGACATACTGGCACTGGCAGAGACAGCCAAGTTTCTCACTGAAGCGTGCTGTCCGTGGAGAGGTGGGAGAGGGGAAGCGTCGGCCATCTTGAAATGGGACAAAGCATAGCGCAGGGCTTGGAGTCCACGTGTGGTAAGGAGGAAGGCGGGAGAGCGCGCATGTGCAGTGAAGGCCGTCGGGAAGCAAGGCGCGGGGTAGGTCTTAGCGATGTAATGGGGCAAGAGAACGGTAGCCAGTGTATACGTGGAATTTTACTACCTGTGATTGTTTACCCCCCCCCCCCCCCCCTGGGAGATTCACTAATGAATTTTTATTCCCTAGCACAGGGGTGGCAAAATAAAATCAAGATAAGAACCAGTGAATTGTTACTCCCTCACAAATCTGAATGGTAAAGCACTCCAATAAGTAAAACGAATAGGCACAATGAGGAAGTAAAAGTTCCCTTGTGATGTTTTAATCCCCCAAAGAAATATGTTGTGCAGTAAGAAAAATATTAAATGAAAGGACTCCGGTGTGCCACTTATATGTATATATTTAATTTTTTTAAATACTTTATTAATCGGCAAAATTGAAACTTTGGTAATGCTTACTACACCAACAAGCTGATATAGACCATTAGACCTTAAGTCAACTTATTATCATATCATACGGCTGCTTTAGGCCATTATGTCTTCGGCAGTTTATAAGTATATATGACCACCATTTTGGAACAGATAGCCTAAGAGACGTCAAAATCGAACCTTAAATATTACATACAACCTAGTACAAGCTGAAATAGGCCGCTATGCCTAAGGCATATTTATAAGCATACCTGGCCACCATTTCTGAACCGATAAACTTAGAGACTTTAAAGTTAAGCTGTAGTAAATTCTTATGACACCAAACAAGCAGATATAGACCATTATGCCATAGCTATATTTATAAGCATACCTGGCCACCATATCGGAACCGATAGACCTAGAGACATTAAAATAGAGTCGTAGTAAATACTTACGACACATTATGCCATATATAGATTTATAAGCATTCTTGGCCACCATTTCCGAACCAAAAAGACTAAGAGACATCAAAATTGAATTCTAGGTAATGTTTACGACCCCCAACAAGCCAATACAGACCATTATACCATAGTTAAATTTATAAGCATACCTGACAATCATTTGCGAGCCAATAGATTTTTAGACATTAAAATTAAATTCTTAGAAAATGCTTATGACCACCAACGAGCTCATATATGCCCATTGGCTTTATGTTATTTTATAGCCATACCTTCCAACCAATTTTAAACCGAGTTGTAGATACTTCTTGCGTCTCCCAACATATTGACATAAGCTATTATGCTCTAGGGCCTTTTATGAATATTTGTAGCCACCATTTTCGAACTGATATAGTCAGTCACCAAATTCGAATAGTAGGTTTTACTTCCGAGCGACTCCGAATATTCCATTATGTCCTAGACCATAGTACAGACATATGTAGCCTCTATAACTGAAATTATGGCAATAGATTAATCAAAATCATATTGCAGGAATCCCACCCGAATCCGAAGAAGATGAAAAGCCCTGTTATACCATAATTCATTTAATAAGCATAGTTGACAAAAATTTACGATTCACAGAAGAGATCTGCGATAGTCAGTTGGTAGGCAGCTTCTGCCCCCCCCCCCCCGGCAACACCCCTTATTTATTTTCGATAAACAGCAAGCACAGAGTACAGGAAGACTGGAAAGCATAAATATTTATGATCTGGTAACAAAAAAGAAACAAAAAATACATGTGCGTGTGACTTATACGTATTTGTTTTATTTATTAAATTTTTTATTTAGACTGGCGAAGATTGAGCCCTTTAGGCACTCTTTTACATCTAATCAGCTGTAAACGTTCACTTATATTAGTGGAGTCATTATTTAATTATTAGGAAGTACTCTTAGAGTGTATGTTTTCACTAGTTGTTTGGAAAACTGAATATTAAATATTTGGTAATAAATTATTTTATTTCCTGCTGACGACTTCAAATTAAGCTGTTCACCTACTGCATTCCTAATATAAAAACGAATGTGTCTGGACAGTGAGTTCCTTTATTGGTTGTCAAACTGAAAATTTACATTAACTGGGTGTCACTATAATAGAATGAATATGCACTCTTTGTAATTCTAAGGATTTTTTTTTTAAGTCGCGCAGTTGTCCTGTTTGTAAGAGAAGTGTATACTGACTGGACATAGGAGTAAAACTTACAGTTTTTTTTCATAATTTCTGTTGATCTAAATTCTTATTAATTATGTGTTAGACTTTTTATAATAGTTTGAAAATATTCTCATTATGTGTGCAGTAACTGGTCAGTATGCCTTGAAATTTAATTTTTAGTCATGAGTGACAATTTTGGCCTAATCTGCATTATTTTGAACACCCTATAAAAAAATTGCGCTATTGTTGGAACTATAATATCGTTTTATCCTAATGACTTCTGCAATGGCGATGAACAATTAAACTAATATTTATTATTGCGGACATACGCCTTTACAGAGCTTAATTGTTGCAATACCCAGAACCTGAAAATGAAACATAAAACAAGCCCATAATAGCTATTGTTAAGAACTAAAGAACAAAAAGCACTGGCCTATACAGTTCAGTAGTACTGGTATTCGTTTTTAAAGATTATTGCAATTATATAAAAGTCACACACTCTTGTGGATTTATAAAATTATACTACGATAAATGTAACATTATTTTAATCTCGCTATTGCACATTTTACAAAATTATTAACACGTTTTTCATACGAGCGCAACGAACATTTAATTGCATATCGGTTTAACTACAGTAGACAAAAGTGTTTTCCTTGTAATATCTATCCTAGGATTAGACAAATTTCTGACAAACAGATAATGAAAAACAATGATGAATTTTGATTAAATATGCTGTTGAATGTATCGCCAAATAAATGAACTTTATTGTCGTTTTGAAATATACTAAGGCCGTTCTCATATTTAAAAAAAAAAGACGTCAGCTGAGCTGTGATCAATAAATGGCTGCGAATTTGCTAAACATTACCTGTAAAGGTATTTCAATAATATTAATTCTTGAGGCATAAGAAAAATTTATAAAATCTTTAAAGATAATAGTTAATATTAGTTCGAGAAAAAATAGTGCGTAGTGATTGCACTTACACTGAAACAAATTATTACCTAACACATGTAGAATGTAGTAAGGGAAAACATACTTTTACGAAAGCCCTGCTACAGTGAGAGGAAAGCTTTTCTGTAGAGCCTATAATAAACTATTAAGCTTTCAACTAACTTTTTACTGAAGTCATAAAAAGCGTAGTGCGTATTACGCAATTATTTGCAATGAGGCTTCAGAATTAGCAATAAACATTTTTATTTGCAACGACGCAGATGGAGGCCTATAATATTGGATATGTTTACCTTCCAGTATCTACAGAAACCTATTTTCCCATGGACAGACCGTGGATATATACAGAGAAGTATGAACTAGCTGGGAAAATCTGCCAGAGCATTGTCAAAAAATACGTAGAAAAAAATTGTATACACGACATTTGGCCTATCTCTAGTACTCAGAAGGTTTCAGTCTCGTGAACATGCAACAAAGAAATGTGTTTATTCCAGGAACCAAAACACTATTGTAGGTGGGGCGATATGCATCAGCAGTGGTTATGCAGGTATGCAACAGTGTCTCATTGATAACAGCTCCCTTGTTAGTAACATCCGGGGACGCAACCGTATTTGTGTATAAATTATTCGTAATGCATTATGGATCTCGTTTACGACAGAAAAGTGTTCTGCATGACTAAGTTAACAAAATGGTCTTTGTGTCTGTAGTTATACACTCAGTGGAGCCGTTTTGCAGACCCAGAAGCACATATAGCTGAGTGGCACCTCACAATTTTACTATGACACGGGTTCTCCGTATCATAGTTGAGTGCCCACGCAACCATATAAAATAATAGTAAAAAAAAACAAAGACTACTGTCCCAAAAATACTTTTTTTATAACATATTTCTCTAGCGCTTTCAAGGAGACTAGCTGTTTCAAAGGAAGTGTTAGGCCATATTTCCCCATAACTTGTCACCGTGGTTCGCGGAGAAAACTTTTATATATAATTGAGAAACTTTCTGTATATTGGCAATATGTTTGTTCTATATTTAAATTGTTTATAATGACTTTTATTTCTAGACAATTCTTGCCAGTAATGAGAATGTATTTTAGAGTGAATCATGAGCTAACTACAAAAGCATGGCATACAGCTAAATTCACATTACAAAACAAAAGAATAGATTTTTTTTTGCAAAAATATTGGCTTAGTGGTATCAAAAACAATACAAGTTACAATAACTGATCATTGGAATCTCTAATTATTTTAATATTGAAATTAAATAAATATATGTAATAAAATAAAAGTGCACGCCGTAGTGAAAAGTGAATTATAACGAGTCGTACAAAAACATGTCAGCTCAAAGCACAATTGCCACCTGCAACCTACGGAAGTGAAACGGGGATGAAAACAAAGAAAGACACAAAAATACATGTTGCAGAAATACAGTTTTTTATACCCGTTTCATAGGTTCTTTTTTCTCGAGTTTCTTAATCAAACCATGCACGCTAATTCGTGACATTATTATTTTGTATTGGCCAACTCTGGAGAACTTTTCCATTAATTTACTTGAAATCTTAAACTTTTTAAATAAAACATTTTCTGATAAAACTGACATGTTTTTAAACCTTCTTGGGCCGAAATCTTCATAGAAAATTCACCAATGATAATGAACAATTCTTTTGTGAATCTAATATATTTATTACCATAACTTAAATGCTAAAGTTATATGATAAATAATTAAAATGTATACATATGCACATCAGTTGACCTATTAGAGATGCGCTGTGTCTTTAAAATGACAGTAACGATTAAGATGGACGCCGTAATAGTAAACGAATCGCCGATATATTACACACTCGCTGTCGATGTAAAGAGAGACTATGCCAGCTGCAGAAACAAGCAGCAAGTTATATTATTATCCAGAAGACCTATTTTACAGTAGTGTTTTCTGAGAGGAAATGCGAACGGTGGCAGGCCAGTATGCGACATGTGTGACAGTGGATTTTTACTACCCGTGAAAGTTTACCCCCAACTGAAAAATTCACTAGTGAATTTTTACTACCTAGCACAGGGGTGGCCAAAGAAAAAGAAGACAAATGAACAGTGAATTTTTTCTCCTCCGAAGGTAAGGCCGCAGTGGCTCAGTGGCTACAACACACAAAAGTGGGGCCTCAATGGCTCAGCACATGGCGCAAACAAAAGTGGGGCCGCTGTACGTAAGTGGATAGAACACTAAAATTGGGGCCGCGGAGGTTTAATGGCTAGAGCACCCAGAATTGGCGCCGCAGTTACTCAGTGAGTACAGCAACGTTCAAGCGGGGCCGCGGTGGCTTAATGGCTAGAACAACCAAAAGTGAGGCCGCCCTGGTGTAGTGGCTAGAGCACCCAAAATTGGCGCCGCAGTTGCTCAGCGGGAAGAGCAACATTCAAGTGGGGCCGCGGTTGCTAAGTGGCTTGAGCAAAAAAAAAGTGAGGCCGTGGTGGGTTAGTGGCTAGAGCACCCAAAATTGGCGCCGCAGTTGCTCAGTGGGTAGAGCAACGTTCAAGAGGGGCCGCGGTGACTTAATGACTAGAGCCAAAAAAATGGAGACCATGGTGGCTTAGTGGCTAGAGCACCGAAAATTGGCGCGGCAGGTGTTAAGTGGGAAGAACAACGTTAAAGCGGGGCCACGGTTGCTTAGTGCCTGGAAAAACCAAAAGCGGTGTCGTAGTGGCTAGAGCACCAAAAAGTGAGGTCACGTTGCCGTAGTGGATAGAGCACCCAAAATTGGCGGTCGCAGTTGCTCAGTGGGTAGAGCAACGTTCAAGCGGGTCCGCGGTGGCTTAGTGGCAAAAGCAAACAAAAGGTACTCCGCGGTTGCTTAGTAGCTAGAGCAAAAAAAAGTAAGACTGCTGTGGCATAGTGGATAGAGCTCCCAAAATTGGCGCCGCAGTTGCTCAGTGGGTAGAGCAACGTTCAAGCAGGGCCGCGGTGGCTTAGTGGCTGCAACAACCAAAAGTGAGGCTGCGGCGGCTAGTGGCTAGAGCACCCAAAATTGGTGCCACAGTTGCTCAGTGGGTAAATAAATGAACAAGCGGGGCCGCGATAGCGTAGTGGCTAGAGCACCCAAAAGTAGGGCCGCTGTGTGTTAGTGGCTAGAGATTCAAAACTGAGGCCGCAGTGGCATAGTGGTTAGAACACCAAAGAGTGAGACAGTGGTGGCGTAGTGTCTAGAGCACCCAAAATTAGTACTGCAGTTGCACAGTGGGTTGAGCAATGTTCAAGTGGGGCCGCGGTGGGTAAGTGGCTAGAGCACTCAAAATTAGCACCGCAGTTGCTCAGTGGGTAAAGCAATTTCAAGTACACAAGTTGGCACAGTGGTTAGAACACAACAAGTGAAGCCGCGAAGGATTAGTAGCTAGAGCAGCCAAAATTGGCACCGCAGTTGGTTAGTGGCTAGAGAAATGTTCAAGCGGGCCCGCGGTGGCTTAGTGGCTAGAGCAAACGGAACTAAGACCACTGTGGCAAAGTGGATGGAACAACAAAGGTTGAGACTGCGGTGGCATAGTGACTAGAGCACCCAAAAGTGAAGCCGCAATTGCTCAGTTTCTAGAGGACCCATAAGTGGGGTCGCAGTGGCTCAGTGGGTAGAGCGAAGTTCAAATGGGGCCGCAGTGTCTCAGTTGCTAGAGCACCCAAAAGTGGGGCCATGGTGGGTTAGTTGTTAGAGCACCAAAAATTGGGGCTGCTGTTCGTTAGAGGCTATAACCCCCAAAATTGGCACCACAGTTGCTCAGGCGTAGAGCAACGTTCAAGTAGGGCTACGGTGGTGTAGTGGCTAGAACACCAGAAAGTGAAATCGCGGTGTCGTAGTGGCTAGATCACAGAATTCCTCCCACAATTGCTCAGGGCATAGAGCAACTTTCAAGCAGGGCCACGGTGGGTTAGTGGCTAGAGGACCAAAAATTGGCGCAGCAGTTGCTCAGTGGGTAGAGCAACATTCAAGGGGGGCCATGGTGGCTTAGTGGCTAGAGCACCAAATGTGAGGCCATGGTGGTGTAGTGGCTAGAGCAGCCAAAATTGTCGCCGCAGTTGGTCAGTGGGTAGAGCAACGTTCAAGCAGACCTGCGGTGGCGTAGTTGCTAGAGCACCCAAAAGATAGGCCACGGTGGAACAGTGCATAGAGAACCCAAAAGTGTAGCCACAGTGGCTCAGTAGTTAGAACACTCGAAAGTGGCGCTGCAGTCGCACAGTGGATAGAGTACCGAAAAGTGGTGCTGCAGTAGCTTAATGGGTAGAGCTCCACCCAGTGGATTCGTAGTGGCTCAGTGACTATAGCACCCAATCAAGTAGCCACATTAGCTCAGAGGCTGTAATAATAAAATCTATAAGATCTATTACAATACGTCATTTGTATAACAACACATCGAGTCACAAAAAAGCAAACGCAGAATCACTGGAACTACTTTGCTAACTGTTAGAGGTCCATTCGGAATTTGAATTATTATTTACCTTTGTTTTTAAAAGTATGTATATATATATATATATGAAACCCATGCATTCAAAAGTTTACCGATCTATAGCTTACACCAGACATGAAAGAGCAGTACGTACTTTTTAAACAAAAATGAATTCAATTAAACATTAAACACTTCATAAAAGTGCTCCATAATGTATCAATATGCAAACAAAATAGCACGGTTATCAATATCAAGCAATTAAATACTATACGAAAATGTTAATCCCCCCTGGAAATTCCCTACTAAAATTTTATTTCTTTTCACAGGGATTTCCAAAGAAAACCAAGGAAAATTACAAGTGAATTAGCTTAATTTATAAGCATATCTGGCCATCAATTCCGAACTGGTAGAACTGGTAGACTTGGAGAAACCAAAATTGAGTGGAAGATAATGCTTACATGCCCCAATAAGCTAGTACAGGCTATTATGGCATAACAAAATTTATAAGCATACCTGGACATCATTTCCGAAGAGGTAGACACCAAATTAAAATATAATTAGTGCTTACGACCCCAACAAGCTGATACTGAACATTATGAAATAGAAAGTTTAAAAGCATACCTGGACATCATTACTGAACCAAAAGACTCAAGTGTCACCAAAATTGAATTGTAGGTAATGCTTACGACCCCCAACAACCCGCTACAGACCATTATGCCATTGCTAAATTTATAAGCATACCTTATCTCCATTTAGAACTGGTAGACTTAGAGAAATCAAAATTGAATAGTAGTTAATGCTTGAAACCCCCAACAAGCCAATACAGACCAGTATGTCATAGCTAAATTTATAAGTATACTTGGGCACCATTTCTTGAACCATTAGACTAAGAGACACCAAAATTGAATTATAGGTAATGTTAAAGAACCCTAGCAAGATGAAGAAGACCATTTTGCAACAGCTACATTTATAAGCATAACTGGCCATCCTTTCCGAATCGGCAGACTTAGAGACACCAAAATTGAACTGTACGTAATGATTACAACCCACAACAAGCCGATACAGACCATTATGTTATAGCTAAATTTATAAGCATTCTTGGGCACCATTTCTAACTGGTAGACTAGGAGATGCCAAAATTGATTTGTAGGTAATTCTTACGACCTCTTACAAGCTGACTCACACAATTATGCCTTCAGTTATTTTATAATCATAAATAACGACCATTTTTGAACTGGTGATATCATAGCCCCCAAACAGATTCATATGTACTATTTGCGATTCACAACAGATCGATTTAAGCCCTTATGCTAAAAGACGAAATTTTGAAGCAGCTCTTTTCCTAGAGGCAATGAGAATTTTAGGAATTAATAAACCCACACCACAGCATTACACCCTCAGTCGGATACCATATCCAAACCAAATATGTCCCATTGATGGTGTACAGTCGGCATGCACCCGACACCATTTCTGGTCCTGAAGTGGCACCACTAATTAGCCATACTCAGCTGATAACTAGCCCAGGTGTGGTAAACACAAATGGCCCAAGCATGGCTCATATGCTTACAACAGCAATGGCCCATCTATGCACCATTTCACAGCCATCAGATGGCCTACCGATTGCTAGCCATACTTTCACCATACATTAAATGTATCTCTTAAAAACAGTTATTTCGACCATCAAAATAAACTTTTCTTTGTTATTGATATCCTTTAATTTACTATTAAACACCTCATACGACATGAAAATCACATGCTTATCATTACAGGAGGGGACACGAACCCACACTGCATGCATTGACAGCCAGCATGCTAACTATTACTTCACAGGTCATTCTTATTTTTAGATGAACTAAATTAGAATATATTCGAACTTGAATTATCAACAAACACTAAGAAATATTAATAACACAAGTTATTTAACAGTCTTAAAATTAACCATGTGAGCAAATAAAATTTTAGAAATATTTGGATTAAAAAATACTGACATCGAGAGAAATTTTTCTACTTGAATAGCGATGTTAACCCAAAAACTTGCCTTTAATGTAATCTTTCGCAGTATGTATGCCACCTGAACGCTATTTATCTGTTTTGAAATGCAGATGCCAGTTATGAATATTTTAGTGATACAAAACCACAAAAGCTCTTCAGTGTTAATTTTCTAAAGGTGGTTAAATTGTGTTATTTTTAACTTCTCATTTTAATCATATGCAGACATACATGAAAAACATTATATTTGTCAAATTATTCAATACCGGTCACTGTATTTACAGCATTTTGACACAGATATTTCCACCACTATATATTTACAAATAATCTATAATTATATAAGACACACACATATACACATTCATGTGTGTGTATTATGAAGAAGCTATCTGCGAAAAGTGGGAGCAATAAAAATTCCTATAATAAGCCAAATTGCACCAGCAATGTTCCATCGATGTATCGCTTCACAGCCATCAAATGGCATATAGATGACTACCCATAATTTTAACAGCTCTAAGTATAGGTTATGTGCGGCCATTGCTGGAATACAGTTGGTAAGCTATTTATGGGCCATTAATAGGGCACTGACTCTCAACCATCAGTATCATTTCCATTTACATTCAGTCAGTGGGTCATTAATGGCATGCCAAGTTTCTTGGTGCCAGAAGTTAACAATTACAGGGCAAGTTGTATAGACCCATGTGGTTTCTGGGCCAGCAGTAATCCAGCAATGCCATCAGTAAAACCACAGTCGGCCGACTGTCTCTCAAGTACGCGAAAACTATAATGAAGTGCCATCAATGACACATAAATTGATAAGTTAGGTGCTGCCTGCGCTGGAATACAGTTGGAGAGCTATTTATGGGCACTTTGTAAGTCATCTACTCTCAACCTTCAGTTTCATCTCTATCAAAATTCCATCAGTGGGCCATAAATAGCATGTCAAGTGTCCTGTGGCCAGCAGTCAACCGTAACAGGGCCATTAGTGTAAACCCATAAGTATCCAGAGCCAGCAGTCATCCAGCAGTGCCAGCAGTAAAACACAGTCTGCCGACTATGGCTTGCTACATAGGATGGGATGGTCGAGGGGCTAAATCGTACCCTGGAACAGTATCTGGCAATCTTCATAGAAGACAATCTGAAAGACTGGGCCTCCAAGGTACCCTTATTTATACTGGCATATCGCTCGTAGGTTCACGAGTCCACAGGGGTAACATCATCAAGGATGCAGTTTGGAAGAGAGCTCCGCCTACCTGGTGAACTGCTGTTCTTTGGACGTCCAGCGGAAGAAGAAGCAGGCAACCTACAATATGGAATTAAACTATGTCATAAGTTAACCAACATTCATGAGTTTGCCCGGAAGAACCTTAAATTTAATAGTGACAGAATGGAAACACAATATGACCAAAAAATGCCTGAGGATACTTTTTAAGGACAGCTGGTGGGGTTGTAAAACCTTCAAAGGAAGAAGGGATATTGCCCGAAGCTACAGAAATCTTGGGAAGGCCCGTACAGGATTCTGAAGCAAATAAATGACAAGGTCTACCGGATTTGTCGACAGGGATCTTGGGCGAAAACTAAGGTTGTCCACATCGACCAACTGGCGCTCTACGGAGGTTCTGATGTTGGAGAGTCTGTTCGGGAAGAACAGACTTAAGTAGGGGTCAGTATTACGGGCTGTAGCTAGCATCTGCCACCTGTTTCCGTTATACAAGGCCCGGAGTAACTCACCTCATTCCTCCCTTCTTGGAAAGATGAGCTCGCTGTGTTGTTGCCCTAATTCTGGGAAGCCCGTGAATAACTGACAGCGGCGAGACGTGCTTACGCCACAGTCCCCTTACCTCGCTGAAGAAGCCGTCAGGAGACACAAGAATATTCCAGTTAGACTGGCTGGCATCACAGGTCCTCCTCCTCCCCGCTGAAGAAGGCGACATCTGTAGGAGGCTCACGAATATTCTGGGGATTAGGATGCTCGGTGCAGCGCGCAGTTAGAGAAAATTCTGGGTAACGGGCTACGACTATATATATATATATATATATATATATATATATATATATATATATATATATATATATATATATATAACCAAACTTTTCTTCGCGCCCGCACATGGTTAGATTGCTTTCGCCAAAGACTGCAGGTCGCTGGACCGCGGCAGTGTATATATATATATATAAGCAATCTAACCATGTGCGGGCGCGAAGAAAAGTTTGGTGCGATGAGGACGAGGTGTTCGTGGTGTGAATTGACGAGAGGGTGTGAAACCGACAAGTGAAGCCTACTGTGCGTGAGGGCGCTCGGAGAACTCTAGAACATTGCGGAATGGCGGGACATGCCCTGAACTGAGGTGGGACTGAATGGAATTGTAATACGGATTTTATTGTAAATATTGGAACTGTCAAATATCGACGCATAATTTATTAAATAATTGAATAGGTTGATTAACAGTGTATTGAGACTGATTTTTAATTATTCAATTTCATTGATTTCTTTATGGCAATTCAAAATTGTATTAATTGGAGTCATATTAAGTGATACAAATGTAATGTGCGATGTTGAGCTGAGAAAATTTTGTTTGTAGTTATTGTAAAGATAATTAGGAAATTGTATTAACACTTTTATGTAATTAAGACCTCCACCCTTAACGAACTTGGTTTATCCCACTTAATTTTTAGAGAGAAATTGTAACAATAATATGACCATCAATCTTAGAAAAGATTTTCTTGTAAATTCAACTTTCTGAAGCATCCAAATTGGAGATGTGTTTTAATTTGCTTAAAATGCGAACTCTTTTAATCAATTAATTTCTTACATAAAAAATTAAAATTTCGTAAAAAAAGTAATAATGTTGCAAAAGATATATATTCTTCTTTCAGATACAGCATAAATCACATATTTCTAACAACTTTCATGGCATATGTAATACTTTTTTATGAGTTCTTCACCTTGTATAGTTGGGTGCAGTGCTCCAATGACAATTGCTCTACTTCAACCTTAAGTTGATTACCATTATACTACTGGAAAACCAAATTTGGTAGGTATTGGTTGAACGGTTACTGAGACGTCAGCCATCAGCATTATTTTCTCTATGCCACTATCTTTGAAAATGGTGATTCAAAGTTGACAATTTTTTGGAAATTTATTTGCGACAATGCATTCTGTTAACTCACCAAACTTTGTTCGAATCGGAAGTATTGTTCCTGATATACGACACAGTAACCAAAAATTAAAAATGGCCATCATTTGAAAGTAATTGCACTAAATGGTTCAAGAGTATGAAAGTGAGGTGTCATTACAAAGCGCTATAAGCGTACAGAGTTTGGTAAAAATAGGTCCATGCTTTAAAAAATTTGTTTGGGGAAACACAGGCAGCTGCACACACGGCATACACACACACACACACTTACACACACATAAATCACAAGCAGGAAAGGTTACCTGATAAACCTTCATTCCTCCAGAAAGTAGGCTGAATATATTTATGCATAGAAAATTGTACTTCTGGGCATTAAAAAACTACTGAACAACAAGCACGAAATAGTTTCACGCTTTGCAGCCTGTTACAATTCTGCATCATAGTGAGATTGGTGTTTGTAATGTACATAAATTGATCGTATGGGTTCTGAAGTTTTACATTCAAGCTGACCATTGGCATTGAATTTCATTAAATAAGCATTGAATATATATTTTTTACAGAAAACATAAATGTTAGTTTGAAGCATAATGGCAGTGGAAAACCGCTCTACCTCAGTTGCCCAAAATTTGTCATTGAACATTTCGGTTCTACAAATATAATCTGTCACTCCTTCCTGTAAGACACTTATTCTGTCTTCGTTTAGCGACATGAATTTAACAATACGTGACCTTAATATCTTGTGATACTTATCAGTTCCAGATATAACAAACGAATTACACCAAAACCAACAATTACCATGAGCCATGGTTTGATGCATTTCTTTGGGAAAACCTAAAGCTTTCGGATGATGAAACACTTTCATCTGCTGTTGGAAAGAAATGCCAAATAATTTGTACGTCATGCCATTTGCTGTCAACAAGAAAGAAAACGCGATTCTGGTTTTCCTGATTGATCACATCTATAGTTTAAAGTCAGCTGTGTTTTTCAGCTGGTCAAATATATTCAATAGCTCATCTTCAGACTGGTCAGAGTACGACGGTCTTATCAAGAACATCTTCAAATGTGAAATGTTGTGCTTTCGCTTAACAACACTGCCAATATGAACATTTTGCAGCTGGCATAATCTACGGCGAATTATAGCCGCAACATCATCTCGCAGCACATTTTTCACCAAAACTTTGCCACCGACTCCTATTCTACTGTTCTGAATTTCGTGTCTTTTGTCATACATATCACGCCGTTTTTCTTGCGACTCTTTTATATCTTCGGTGACACACGAATCAACTTTTTTTTTATGGCCAGAATAGAGGTCATATTTTTTTAGTTCTTCAGTGTCAATTAATTAATATAAACTCTCTGGTACACATATTTCTTTGTAATTTTTTCTCCAGTCTTCATTTAATGTGTCAACTGGGAAGATAGGCTCCCTTTGATATAACAGGGAAAATGGGGAGTAGCCAGTTGAACTGTGCTTACTGCATCTATGTGCAACAACACTCCTTGGATGGCACTAGACCAATCGTGGAATTATTTTCCAGCAAAATTTTCAGCAGATTTTTTTTATCATTCGAATTTGGCGTTCGACAAGGCCATTTGTATGTGGGTAATATGCAGAGGTTATTCTCTTCTCTGTCTCTGTGAGCCTGTGAAGTTCTACTGCCAGTGGATTCACAAATCCTCACCCTGATCGATAATTAGTCTACTGCTTTGTAAATACTGGAGGTCACATCAACTATTGCATGATATTTATACTATACCCAGCTCAGAAGCCCGATTGCTTCTCATACGCAAGATTTTCTCTTTCTGTGTACTAGACTAACTGTCCTTAACCAAAGTTTTCAGTTAATATTGATGATGCAGGAAGAATACTAATCGGTCGGAGATCCTTATATTCTTTCAGGTTGGAATTTTGTTATTACAACAGGGATAGTTTTAGAACCGCATCATTGTCCAAGGAAGGCTGAATATCACAAAAAGTAGATGAGTGTGTTAAGATGGAAGTACAAGATGGAGCGCATAATTTTATAATTAGTTTATTTAAGATATGTACTCCTGTTAAATTCGTTTTTTCAGTACTAATGAATTTATAAATTGTGCATTCGTTGACTGACTTGGTTCCAGATCAAAACCCGACTGTTTCATAGAAACATGGTTGCAGGTTGTTATGCCTATTTAATTAAGAAGGGGCAAATTACTTCCATTTGGCTTGGGGAAGACATAGCTCACAGGCGGCATTTAATTATCTTAATTCAAAACTCCTCATCTAAAATATTCTTTATATGGAATAATTAACATAACTCTCACCAACTTTAACTTTATTACCAACTTGTGGGAGCTTAAAGTGAATTAATTATTATAAACTTTAAAGAGTTAACAGACTTAAAAAAGAGCCGTGGCGGCTCTATTTTAAGTCTGATAGGAACGTCTTCACCTTGATAGTGTTGCTGACGGTTGTATCGTTGTCGCTAAAGCAGACGCAACATCCATTCTCTCTTCATCTTCATTCGACGGAGATTCAGTGAGGTAAGACCCTTTACGCTCCTCTGCCCGCCTTAATATAAGGCCCATGTTGATTAAACAACATTCCTGTTATTCAAAACACCCGTGGTCCTTGTCCTGATTTCCGTGTTCGGTGCGGCAATCAGGTTAGCTATTCTGATCCGTAACAAAGTGTATCCAGTAATTTATGTGATATATTCGATTAAGGCTTAACGTACATGTAATACTTAATACTATAATGTGAAACTCTAAAAAGAAGTTGATTATCTTGTCTTTGGTTTTACATAATTACTTTTTCTTTGCCTAATTCCGTTCTTTCATTTTCTTTCTTATCTCAGTATCATCCAAGGTGCGTTGCGGGTTTTGTACTTTACAAATTTGTTAAAGTGTGTTTATCAGATCTCGTATAAATAACTGAGACTATTTGATGGTAGTCGCGAGTTAATTTATGAACATTACGGGGTTATGAGACGGAAGGTGAGTAAGTTAAGTGGACTCGATTATGTTCTGTAAGGCCCAAAAGCCCGTATCGACCTGTGTCATGCAATTTGCTTAAAATTTTTAACAATGGTGAGATATATTAAACGTTTTCGTAGAAGAATTTGTCCGCAAGTTCAGATATTTGTAAAATATTAGCTAAGAATTTGACATCGGAATTATAATTTTTCAGTACGTTAGTGTTGAAATAACCCAACACTATCATTTAATCATATTTGCAAATTAAGTTTTCAATAGCCAGTTCAAAGCAGGATAGTTCTCGGTATGGTTAAGCGGCCTGTAAAGGACCCGGAACATTCACATAATGTTTGTATTTTACTTCAACGATGAATTCTTTTGCATTATATTTTGATAAGTTATCGATTATGATGTGCTCGAAAGACAGTTTATTGCTAACAAAATTTGTTACAAACCCCATCCCCCACCATTTAATTCCCATTTATCCCACTGCAGCGATATATTTACTAGCCTGGAACCTGCCTGTATTATAGTTCATTCAGGGCGACTTCACACTTTTTGAATCAATACTTTGAACAATTACCCCAGGTCAAACATGCCTACATCGTTCACAAAGAAGTCGGTAATCACCATAATGGTTTGTGCTGCCATTTATGCTTCAGGACTGCATAATAAGGTTATTTTAAATTTTGATGTATATTTAGTTTGCAAATTAATAATACTATTTACTTTGTAGTCTAAATCAGTTCGAATCAGGGAGAAACGTGGTGCGTTGGGAATGACCAGAAAGAACTAGTAAAACTTTAATATGCTATTAAATTAAGTTTTATAAAATCATGCGAATAATTAATGAACTGAAACGGTTCCTTTTTTGTGTGACAATGGTAGAAAAACTTATATTTATAATTCGGTGAACATATTTATTTTTTACGTCCCTTGTAATGCCCAAGTAGATAAATTACGTCGTTTCCTGGTGTCTTCTTTTTTTCATCCAGGACAGCTTGTGTCATTTATTTGGTTTCTGTGGACTTTGTTCTGTTTTGCAATGTCACGTTTTACCAGCGGCCAGCGCAATAGTGACAGGAAAGTGATGATGTTTTTGATTTTATGAAATTTAATAGTTATTAGTACACATTATGTTGCTTGAATTCGCAGTTTATTGCAGAAACGTGATATTAGTATTGAAATATTTATTAAATTGTATATTCAGATGTGGTGGCGAAACGGTTATGTGGAGGTTAGCAAAACTGAGTGACAATATGTAATGGCGTGTTCCCTTGTTGATGCGTTGTCAATATTTGATGCGAAGGTTTTGATTTCTTCTGTGATAAATATCAAAAATTTACCTAATAAAATGTTAGTCTATGTCCTGTGTTTAAGCTACCTGTCAAGTTACAAGGTCGTAGGTGATAAGTGTTTTTACCGCAGGTATAAACATGTTTCAACGTGTGTTGTGGCAGACGAGTGAAGTGATTGAGGCAAATATGTAGTTTTGTGAATTGCTGTTGGTTGAATTACTTTGCCATAGAAAGTGTATGAGCGATAATTTAGACGTACGAAGGTTATATGTATTAACGGGAACGATCATTGTGAGGATACCAATTTAATTACAATATTCCTATGTACATTTTACAACTATGTAACTTTTCGGGGGGTGAAAATTAAAAACGTACTTAAACGTTTATTTGAATATTTTTTGCCATGGCAATACTATGAATTCCTAAAAATGTTAAACCCCAATTGGAAAATTAATCAAATTGAGCGAAATCTAGTTATAATCTGTTCATTGTAAAGTGAGCACTGGAACAGACTTTTGAACAGCACCTTAGTCGTCAGCTGCATGAATTGTTACTACAAATGGTGACTGGCGCGGGTAAAGTTAGTTTGGCAGCACGGAGAGAGAATATAGTTGAATGTTTTAACGTATTTTTTAAATCTATTGCTTAAACATGGGAGTAGGAAAGATTCCGAGATAGTCTGTTCCAGTCATGAATGGACTATAGTTACTTTTTCTTTCAGTCATTTTTATCCTTTAACTACACTTTTAAATAAATGTTGCTATGTAAGTAATAAACACAGTGTGAATGTTCCACCACACTCGGAAGTTAACATATAAGGCTAAAATAAAATATACTTATTGAATATTATTCCAAATGAGAGGGCTTTCAAAAGTGCTCATTTTGCCGTGATTAGCCTATATGCAGAAATAACGTGAGCAAAATAAAAGTAGAGTGTTGGCTGTAGATCGCACATGGCAGCCAGTCTACCACTGTCGCCGCACTTTGGAATGCGTGCTGTGGAGACTGGTGTAATCTGCTGTCCCGATTATGCTGGAATTCCAACTGGGGTTAACGCCAAAACAAGGCTACCTGTTATAATCCAGGCTGTAAGGGGTGACCAAATGGTAAAGACTACAAACACATAAATGGCAATCACAGCATTGGCGGAACACTGAACTGTTAACTATACAATATCGACAAGAGGTATCGCAAGCATTAATACTAAAAGAGAAGGAAAAATTGCTATTAAAGTAGTAGTAAGAAATTACTGAGATTACAAATAAAACAGGACGTAAACTAAGTTCAAGTTTTTTTTGTAAAGAAAATATAATTTGAGAAGTTCTGATTATCAAGAGCTGGGCATGGATATGTCTTCCTTAGATGGATGTTTCGTGGCTCTATTTCGAATGCATACCGTTTTGTGTTGTAGTATATTTGGCACCCGCAAATCATGCAAAATTCACTAAATTTTATTTATTTGTGTATTTTGTTTGGCTTTAAGGTGCAGTTAATTGATGGTTTCCTTTTCTTCAAATAAACCCATTACAACTGCTAATCCCTGGGTTCAATTGCATACTTAATTTAAATGTACACAATAGTAGATATATAAATGGGTTCTGGCAAACCTGGTATGGGCTATTAATTAAGAGGGGGGGATCGTTAGATCCAGGGCGCCATCTTGAAATTCACTTTTTTCCTCTCAAAATTTCCTTTTTTTTTTTTCCTTTTTTCCCTACTCTAATTTTCCTGTTTCTCCTAAAAAAAATTCCCTATTTAGCTACAAATTTCCCAGTTTTAACTAAAAATTTTTGATTTTCTAAAACATTGTGAAAAAGTACTGTCTCATAGTTGTTGCTGATATAACTCCTCAATGCGGCTGAGATACCCCGAAACTCAGCCACATTGAGGAGTTGTAGAAATAAAATTAATTAATTAATTATTTAATAAAATTTAATATATTTTTATAATTAAAAAGTTTAAAGACTTAAGTATTAAGTGTTGTATATCACCAGATTCGTATTTTCAAGGCGCATACGATCATGGTGTCATACCACCATTCTGTCTCGATTTTTTATGCTCAAAAATTACATCTAGTTTTATCCTGCTCCATCATTCCATTTTGTTTTTTTATGCTTTAAAATTACATCTAGATTTTTCCCGCTCAGTCATTCCATCCTGGTTTTTCATGCTTTATAATTCCATCTTGTTTTTTCGTGATCTATTATTCTATGTCTTTTTCGTGCTCTATCAATCCATTTAGGATCTCTTGCTTTTATATTTTGTCTATCATTCATTCTCTTTCTCTCTCACTCATTTTCCTTTTTCTCTCTTGTCTCTCCAATTCGTTCTATTAAACTCACTCCCTCCACTGACATCTTGTTATTCACCACCAAAAAAGTTCCAGCGACGCCATATTGAATTTAGCCTCCATCATTATTTCTACTAGCCAAATTTTGGACGTCCTTTTATGACTGCTCCACGTCTTTCACACTTATGGACATAGGCATATGTAGTGCCATAAGGTTTAACCTGGGGAGAGAGTGTCGGAGGCGAGGTTGGTATAGGGAATTACCTTTGTTCGCCCTTATCGACAATCACTTAAAAAGTTAGGTTAGGTTCGGTCAAAGAATCAATTTTTATTTTATTTTTAAAATAATAATGTAACCACTCCGACCATCAAATATACCGTATCACCATCTTACAACAGGGCATTTTTTGGACTTATGGCCTTTCTGGCAAGGTCAATTATGAATTTATGCCCTTTTATAAATTCAATCATAATTTCCCAACCGTTCATTCTATTAGGATCAATTCCATAACATAGACACCGTATCCGATATCCGTTATGGTGGTACGAGTATTTAAGCCCTATGGTCTTTCTGACAAGGTCAATTTTGAGTTAAGCTCTTTTTACAAAAGTACTCACTGTTCCTGAGCCATTGATGATATGTTCATCAAATTCATAACATAGACACCGTACCCGACATACAACATAATGTTAAGCTCATTTAGGCCCTAAACCCTTTCTGGCAAATGTTTAATCTAAGTTAAGCATTTTTGTAATTCAAAATATCGAAGCTAAGCTCAACAAATTCATTACATAGACATCATAGCCGATAGCCAGCATAATGGTAAGGGCCTTTAGGACCTAAACCCTTTCTGGCAAGGTCAATTACATGTTTAAGCCCTTTTATAAACATAGTTAGTCATAAACTTACCAAGTATATACTAATCAAGGACATCTTTATCAACGTAATATTATATTAAAACCCATTTTACCATAATTTTATTTGTGACTTGGGTAGGTGCTAGGGATATTTAATGTAATGCTAATTTCGGATTTTGGAGTACGGACCTTGGTCAGGGCACATAATATTATTTCATTCCCGATTTTTACCTAATTTTATTTATGATTTGGGTAGGTGGCAAGGGTAATTAATCTAATGTTAATTTTGGATTTAGGAGTTCGATACATTGGTCAGGGCATGTAATGTAATTTCATATCTGATTTCAACCAAATTTGTTTGTGACTTAAGTAGGTGCTGGGCATACTTAATATTATGGTAATTTCGGATTATCGAGTTCAAGTCTCGGTCAGAACACCTATTATTATTTTATATCCGAATATAACAGATGTTTGCTTTTTTTTATTCCTGATTATAGTAATTAATGTAATGTTATTTTTTGGACGACCGATATCGGTTTCCAGCGGATACACTTAATAGTTTACAAACAATTCTGGGAAATGCATTTTTACGAATTTCCTTACGATCGCTGTCAATCTTATTACCTGATCACAGTGTATACTGCTCAACTCACGTGTTATATGTACGATGTCAACTCAAGAAGGTCGAGAATTGTGGAGAATGCAGTTGTATGATGTAATCGTGTAATTAACATAATCGTGATAATCCATACTTGCATAAACATGCAATGAATATTTACTAGGTATGTACGTACACACATTAATAAATAACAACTTAACATTCACCAAAGTAATGTATCCTTTCAGCAAAACAGACAAACTTCAACTGTCATATACATTTTCATTTGTTTCAGAATTTGCAATTAGTATTATTTCTTATTACAATTATGTGTTGAAGGTATTACACTTTCACTATGCTAGCATTCACTATACACATATATCAAGTATGCCCATTATATGTAGCGACACATATGTCCACTCCCTAGGAACTAATGCCCACCATAAGCATATTTTTCAGAGGATATTTTCAAGCGAAAAGAGTTCTTGCTTTATTCCTAACAGGTCAACGAAACCTAACAGGGAAAAACAATTGTATATGCGGTTTCAACATATTCCAACAACCACAGACAGAATATATCAATGAATTACTCTGATAAACCATTTCATAACCCAACAACAAACAAGACTACAAGGTCAAACACACTTAAAACCCTTTTATAAGCATACTAACTAGTAATTTCCCATACACCAAAGCAACAATCATCGAATTTACAACTTAGCCATTGTATCCGAAATGCTACACAATGATAAAATCAGTTAGGTCTTATGCCCATTCTGACAAGGTCAATTATGCCTCAATACCATTTGTAAGTAAACTAACCCATAATTTCCCATGTACCAAAGCCACAGTCACCAAATTCACAACACACTCATCAACCCCGACAACAAACAAGACTACAAGGTCAAATGCACCTAAAGTCCTTTTATAACCATACTAACTCATAATTTCCCATATACCAAAGTTGCAGGAATCAAATTCATAACACACATACACACACTACTATTTGTACATACCATACCAAGTAATTGCAAAACCCCATGCCATCAAACTTTAGAAGCAAAACTAAATACTTGAAATCTATATTAAAATATCATACAACTCAAATGAACAAAACATACAAAAAACAGTCACAATCAAAATATGGAACCACTTACAACTATATTACTATCAACATAATACCCAACTTGCAAAACCTCTATCATTAATCATCACAAGCAAAACTAAATACGTAACAACTTATTAAAAACTATCATACAACGCAAATTAACAAATCTCCATCATCTGTCTTCCAATACACATTATCATGCATATATACTTTTAATTATAATGATATTCACAAAGAAAAAAGCCTTACCAAGATTCCGTTTACCCAATTTACTGTATAACCTTAATTATAACTAAATTAAGATCCAATTAAAACACTCATCACACTCAAATTGTTGTATACCATACTACATATAGCAACCAAAATTTGTTTATTACAAAAAACTCCATAATCAAAGAATGTTTAAGATCTGCTCTTTTTAACAGTTGATTACATCCTTCTAGAATAATTAGATCTTTTCTACATAACAATTATTTACACAATTAAGCCTTCTTTCATCTCACAAGAAGCTTAAGTTTTGTTTACATGTAACTCTATTTATCTACTGCGAAAAGCATAAAATTAATGCATATACATTGATTTATTCAATACTTCAACCTAAATGAAGGCATGTATTGTTATACTAACACATTCTTTTTTTCAAATCTTAACGAGGTAAATACGTGTATATGAATTACTATATGCTATATTTATTTAAACCCACTCATCTTAAACATTAAATATTAGGTAATTCTTTAAAATAATAATTTTTTTATCTATCAATTCACCTACGATTCACCTACTGTCTCCAAAAAATTGTATACAGTAAAATTATTGTTTTCGTATGCATTTAACTATCCAGGTATTTTTATATTGGTGTGTTTATTATCATTCTCTTAACTTTTATAAGCGAATGCTCACAGCAATACCTAAAATTTGGAAGGGATAAAATGAATAAACCAATAGTCTTTCATACACTTTATTTTTATTTCACACACTTATAAAAGATACATAGTATTACTTACATAAACTCAAACATAATCTCCGGTATGTATGCTTTACTTGAAATGTATAGTACAAATCATACTGCGAACAGTCAATGCACTCTTATTCACATATACAGCATCGCAAATATCACAGTGGAATGATTTATAGGTTGGACTGAACAAGCAATGAATACGTTCATGACAATGTGCATTAAAACTCTGACTAAACGTATTTCCACAATATCGACATTAATTCTGTAATCCTTCTAGAAAATCTTCAGAAACTATTGTCTAAGGTGTTATAGATGGTAAGTCTTAACCCGTTGTTACCGTCTTCCTATTACAAAAGTTTACACTATCATGAGATGATTTCACTTGTGACGATACACCTTCCATCACAACTATCGAAGAAGGAAAACATTTATACAGAATGCACGCTTATATACTGTTATCATAACAGAACAATTAGTTTAGGTATCACTCGAACACAGTCAGAGAAATAGAGCTCTTAGTCGAACAACATACGAAAGGCGAATAACACCATCTCAAATATCTCAATATATGTCTTAACAGTTATTTGGCAGGTGCGGGACTCGAACCCATGCTCTTATATGGGGAACCAGAGCATAAATCTAGTGTCTTAAACCACTCAACCAATCTGACAATTGCATAAAATGTTTTATAATAATGAAAAGTTTTAACCTTTACCATATTTGTCATCATAGGATATTAACCTTATGTACAAAATCTACTGTATAAAACAACAGAAATATAATTTACACGAAAATTTTTATTTCGCAGAAAACATCTTGAGAACTTCGCGATTGGGAGCACTCTGAAAAAACCCAAAGACACATTCACCCAGAAGAAAACACATTACATGTATTTTACTTTATAAATAATTATTTATATAGATAATAATACATATCTTATAGATAATTGGTTAAGATTAATAACGATTTGTAAAGATTTGTAATGTTTGATGGAAAGATCGTTAAACATTGGTAAAGACTGGTAAGGATTGTTAAGGATTGAGGGAAAGATTGGTAATGATTGTTGTGTGTGGACTGGTGATATAGTGAGCCCTCTGTTTCTATAAATGAACGTTTGACAAAATGGGGTGCCTGAAATAAAATAAATTATTATAAATATAAGTTTGAAAAATAAATGAATCTACCAGACGATTACAATGTAACGTGAATTTGAAATTTAAATTTATATATAAGTATTGCGTAGGATCTGAGCTGAGTCAAACATAAATATTTAATATAGAAATTGTGCTCTACTAAAATGAATGTGATGTGTGTGTATTGGTAAGGGTTGGCAAAATGTTCTAACCTATATCCTTCCTAATAACAGTATTTGTCTTCGCAGTGTATCCGACCAAGATATAAACATAGTTTATTTCTTGTATGTAAACTGTATATGGATATGGGTTTTAAAGAATTTTGCATAAATATTTTTAAAAAGTAATTAATTATATCTCTGATTGATCTAATTAACTATCCTGGAATGGTTTTTAAATTTGATATTTTCTTCATTGTATGCTACTGCATTCACGAAAAGTGCAAATGGATGTAGTGTTTAGCTAAACCCATGTGGTATCAAGTGATATAGGTTTTAGGTATTTACTTCATTCTGTGCCTGTATGTGGATAGGTGTATGTGTATAGGTGTGTGCGTGCATGGATTTGTGTATGGTTTGGAGTAGATTTTGTCATTGTGGGCTAATTTTGGTTTAATTTGGTTTATTTTGGAACAATTTGGGTTAATTTTGGCTCAATTTGATTCATTAGGAGCAAGTCTTGGGTGGAGTGGGATTACCAATTGTAATATTTTGTGTTCTTTGTGTGTGCATTTGTGTTATTCTCTGTGTGTGTTGAAATAGATCTATGTATGTTTTGTTGAATTGCGATAGCTTGTTAGATATATTCTTTGAAAAAAAGGGGCACTTTTTTAGGAATAAGGAATAATTTTTAAGGATTGAAGATTGATGATTGAGGAATGATTTTCGAGAAATAAGGAATGATTTTTGAGCATTGAGGATTAATGATCGAGGAACGATTTTTGAAAAATATGAGAATGATTTTTGAGGATTGATGATTGAGGATTGAGGAATGACTTTGAGCTATAAGGAAACGTTTTTTTTGAGCAATATGGAATGATTTTTTTAAGAAGATTGAGGAATAATTTTTGAGGATTAAGGACTAATTTTTGAGGAATATAGAACAATTTTTTAAGATTGAGGAATGATTTATGAGGAAAATAATTATATTTGAGGATTGAGGTTTGATGATTGATGAATTATGTTTGAGAAATAAGGAATGATTTTTGATGCATATGGAACGATTTTTGAGGATTTAGGATTCAGGAATGATTTTTTAAGGAATAAGGAAAAGTTTTTGAGGAACAAGGAATGAGGTTTGAGAACTGAGGATTGATGATTGAGGAATAATTTTTGAGACACAAGGAATGATTTTTGAGGAATATGAAGCGATATTTGATGATTGAGGAATTTGTTTTGAGGAATAAGGAAAAATTTATGCGTAATAAGGAATATTTTTGAGGAATAAGAAACAATTTTGAGTAATAAAGAATGATTTTTTGGATTGAGGAATGAGGTGAGAGAATTGAGGATTCAAGATAAAGGATTGAGGATTGATATGTAGAGTAGTAATTTCATATATGCTTGTGTTGAATGTGTAATTTCTAATGTGTACGAATGCTTTTCTTACATATGTTATGCAGGTTGTGATTGTGTAGCTTTCCTAAATAAAGCACTCACTTTCACTGTTCCACGAGACTGTTTCTGTCCTTCCAGATATGATGTTGGACTAATAGAGACCTGCGTGGGTGAATATATGTTGTTCTTTATTGTCGATGAGCTGTGATAGATTGGTATAGAGAGATGATGAATGCTGCACTGGAGTTGAAAATAGAGTGAGAAAGTTAATGGAAAGGCATACTGTTTAGGTGTTTCTTGTGTAGTGTGCTGCAAGTTTTCATGTATAAGTTATGAATACTATCATGCATATGTTAGTTGGATGTTAGTTTTGGTTGTGGTAAGTTGTATACTTAGAGTGAAATTAAACATGATAGTTATTCAATACGTAAATACTAGTGTTAAAAATTGGGTTTGACTTGCAATGAAGCAATGAGTATGTTCTGAAACCTATAGTTATATTCCTATCTTGTTTCTTGTTTTTCATCTGTCGATGGGCATTTGGTTACATTTCGTTACAGTCTTACTACTTGCAGTTGGATATTCAATAAACGAATACTTTGGTTAATTTACTTGATACACGATTAAAATAAATATCTATTTGACGTTGTATGGTTCTTAGGTTGTCATGATTATGTTACTTATATGTAAATGTTCTTCCAAAATATGTATTTTTGTTATGTGAATATACATATTTTACTCTTGATAATTGATAACGTGTGTGCTCAATTCTCCCGGTGTAAAACTAACCTATCATAACCGATACGATTTTTTTACAGTTTTTCAAAATGTTATGCTGCATAGATAAGAATGAAACATGGTGTTCTTCGGAAGTTTGCGAGAATTTGACATCCATTCACTAAATTGTCATTCTAAAATAATTAAAAAAGTTTAGAAAATTGTTGTCTACGATAGGATATATTAGGTAACGCATTGACTTGCATTATGTAAAGTACTTGTTTGTTGCATAATGAGTACTTGGTGGGTGTGTTAGTACACCATATTTATTAGCAAGTTTTTATCTTAATGATATAAAAAAAGGTTAATTTTAAAGAATTGTTTAATATTTAATCTTTAAGATCAGTAGGTTTAATGAAATATAGCACATAGTTATTCATATATGTGTATTTTCCTCTTTGGGATTTGAAACAAAGAATGTGTTAGTATAACTATACATGCCTGCATTAAGGTTGAAGTATTGAATACATCAGTATGTATGCATGATTTTTATGCTTTTCGCAGTAGATAAATACATGTAAACAAAACTTAAGCTTCTTTTGAGATGAAAGAAGATTTATTTGTGTAAATACTTGCTACGCAGATAAGATCAAAGTATTCTAGAAGGATCGAATCAACTTTTAAAAAGAGCAGAACTTAACAAACATTATTTGATTATGGAGTTTTTATGAGATTGAGACAGCTGTCTCAATTTTCTACTAAATTGTCGACCCTCCCCCCCCCCCCCCCCCCATCAATATCACGTACATGTTTGACCAAGGAACCTGCATAATGACTGCAAGAAGATTTACCGCTTGCGAACTTTAAAACACGTGCGAGAAAACATTTATGTATAATATTAAGCTAATAACACTTTGAAGTTATAATACGACTGACATATTTTTCATGTCCATTGCTGACTCTATTAAGAAACGTTTCTTTTTACTGGAGAAAAACCAACATGGCTAGTACAAATATAATACGTCCTTCTTGCATCGTAGACGGCCCGACTCTGAAAACCAGAACTCTGGTGTTTCGAACAGGTGTCGCTGTGTGGCGCTGGCATCACTAACGATAGTTGGCAAGCACAGAGCATACGCCACATGACGCTATTTCCGCCTTATGACAGTTGTGTTTCAAAAATTAAAACCTGGCGGAACCCTCTACAGTCCCTGATTGGACAAGCATTTTGCCATACCCTGATAGAGTTTATTGAAAGGCTTCTTTGTATAAATAGTCCGGAGATAGCTTCGGCAGATCAGACAAGAACAGCCTTCGGTATCCTACTAGAAGCTAAGTATTTGAAAAAGTTAATGTTGTAATTAAATAGAGACATGGCCTATCCGGCCTGAAAAATAAAATATGCGTGATGGCATAATTGTAGGCGACTTAGATCATAGCGCAAGTGAGACGAAATTCATACATTATCTACAAATGGGCATTTTTAAAATTTGTGAGTTTTTAGTATTTGCCAAATATAATTTGAGAAATGAAATCATGCAAAGGAAAAAATGTTTTATTCAAGTTATTTTAGATTGGGTCTTTGTTTGATCTTTTATGGTTCATTTGTGTCCATTATGGACTTATGCTAACATAATTTCAAGCTATTTAGGTCAAAATGAAATTTTAATGTTTTCTATCTATACGCCAGTTAATTTTGTCAAAGTATATGGGTTGGATGGCGTATATAAATAATTTAAAGGTTGCTATATGCACTGGCATTCATATGGCTATATTTGATATTAGTAAAGTTTGATGCTATTAAAATTAGCCACGTGTCATGTGCATTTATATTGAAATATATTATTCTCACATTTGCCCATGTGATACGTCTTAAAAATATAATTAAATTAATTTAAAGTTGTGCACATGGGCTGGAGCACTGAAAACTGAATTTGTGATTCCAGTAACTTTAAAAATAGTGCATGTTAAAGTTTGATAGTATTATAATTAACCATGTATCGTGTGCATTTATATTGAAAGTTATGATTCTTACTTTTGTCCATGTGATACATCTTAAAAATAGAATTAAATGAATTTAAAGTTGTGTACATGCGCTGGCGCACCGAAAACTGAATTTGTTACTCAAGTAACTTTAAAAATAGCACATGTTTAAGCTTGGTGGTATAAAATTTACCCATGTGGTGCATCTATATTCGAAGTTGTTGTAGTAATATAATAAATTGTAGTACAAAAATATTATACATTATTTTGTATGATGGAAATGTGAACCACACATTTTGGAATAAGTAAATATAATAATTCAAGTCCTCTGTTCTCTTTTCAAGTAATTGTAGATTGTTTTGGACAAGATTGCAGCTTTGCACTCCTTTGAAGTTTGAATTGAGAAAGTATTCAAAATACATAGTTGTTCTGCTTGAATTTTGGACAGTGCCCCCCCCCCCCCTTTTGCCATGTCATTGGGATAAGGGCATCGCATTTTAAACATGTTTTGATTGCTGTATGTAGCATGGGATAGCACGATTTGAGTGCGATGAGTATTTTATTTGGATCTTAATTTGGTTATAATTAAGGTTATACAGTAAATTGGGTAAACGGAATCTTGGTAAGGCTTTTTTCTTTGTGAATATCATTATACTTAAAAGTATATATGCATGATAATGTGTATTGGAAGACAGATGATGGAGATTTGTTAATTTTCGTTGTATGATAGTTTTTAATAAGTTGTTACGTATTTAGTTTTGCTTGTGATGACTGATGATAGAGGTTTTGCAAGTTGGGTGTTATGTTGATAGTAATATAGTTGTAAGTGGTTCCATATTTTGATTGTGACTGTTTTTTGTATGTTTTGTTCATTTGAGTTGTATGATATTTTAATATAGATTTAATAAATTTAGGTTTGCTTGTAAAGTTTGATGGTATGGGCATGTGCAAATGAGTTGTATGAGTGTATGTGTGTGTTATGAATTTGATGCCTGTAACTTTGATATATGGGAAATTAAGAGTCAGTATGGTTATAAAAGGACTTTAGGTGCGTTTGACCTTGTAGTCTTGTTTGTTGTTGGGGTTGATGTGTGTGTGTTTTGTTATTACACTATCAAATGGTTTATCAGAATAATTCTTTGACATATTCTGTCTGTGGTTGTTGGAATATGTTGGAACCGCATACGTAATTAATTTTTCCTGTTAGGGTTCGTTGACTTGAAAGGAATAAAGCAGGAACTGTTTTCGCTTGAAAATATCATCTGAAAAATATGATTGCGGTGAACTGCAGTTCCACGGGAGCGGACATATTTATCCCTACATATAATGTGTATACTCGATAAGTGTGTATTGTGAATGCTAGCATTGTGTAAGTGTAATACCTTCCACGAATTATAATAATAAAAAATAATAATTGCAAATTCTGAAACAATTGAAAAGGTATTTGATAGTTGATTTTGGTTGTTTTGCTGAGAGGATACATTATTTTTTGAATGTTTATTTGTTAATTATTCATGTGTGTACGTCCATAACTAGTACATATTAATTTCTTGTTTATGCAAGTATGGATTTTCACGATTATATTAATTACATGACTACATAATAAACTGCATCTACACCATTTTCGACCTTCGAAAGATGACATCGAAGATATAAAACGCGAGTTGAAAAGTATACACTGATCAGGTAATATGATAGACAGTGATAGTAAGTGAATGTATAAAAATGCATTTCCTAGATTTTTTTAAACTATGAAGTTTGCCCCCTGGGAATCTATCTCGGTCGTTCAAAAATGAAATTACATTAATTATTATAAGCAGGCATATAGAATAAAACTAAATATTTTAAATTAGGACATAAATTAATATTAGGTGTTCTGACCGAGATTCGAACTCGATAATCCGAAATTACCATAACATTAAGTAAGTCTAGCACCTACCCAACTCATAAATACAATTTGGTTAAAATCGGAAATGGAATAATATTATCTGCCCTGACTCAGGATCGACCTCCAAAATCCGAAATTAGCATTACATTAATTTCCCCTAGTACCTACCCAAGTCACAAATTAAATTTGGTTAAAATCGAAAATGAAATAATATTAAGTTGGTAAAAATATCTTTGATGAGTATATACTTGGTGAGTTTATGACTAACTGTGTTGATAAAAGGGCTTAAACGCATAATTGACTCTGCCAGAAAGGGTTTAGGTCCTAAAGGCCCCTACCATTATGCTGGCTATTGGCTATGATGTATATGTTATTAATTTGTAGAGCATAGCTTCGATGTTTTGAATTACAAATGGTTTAACTTAAATTAAACATTTGCGAGAAAGAGTTTAGGGCCTGATTGGACTTAACATTATGTTGTATGTCGGGTACAGTGTTTATGTTATAAATTTGATGAACATATCATCAGTCGCTCAGGAACAGTGAGTACTTTTGTAAAAAGAACTTAACTCAAAATTGACCTTGTCAGAAAGACTATAGGGCTTAAATACTCTTACCACCATAACGGATATCGGATACGGTGTATATGTTATGGAATTGATCCTAATAGAATGAACGGTTGGGAAATTATGATTGAATTTACAAAAAGGGCATAAATTCATAATTGACCTGGCCAGAAAGGCCATAAGTCCAAAAATGCCCTGTTGTAAGATGGTGATACGGTATATTTGATGGTCGGAGTGGTTACGTTATTATTTTAAAAATTAAATAAAGATTGATTTTTTGACCGAACCTAACCTAACTTTTTAAGTGATTGTCGATAAGGGCGAACAAAGGTAATTCCCTATACCAACCTCGCCTCCGACACTCTCTCCCCAGGTTAAACCTTATGGCACTACACATGCCTATATCGATAAGTGTGAAAGAGCTGTAGCAGTCTAAAAAGGACGTCCTAAATTTAGCTAGTGGACTTAATGACCGAGGCTAAATCCAATATGGCGTCACCGGAAATTTTTTGATGTTGAATTAACAATATGGCATATTAGGGAATGTTTATAATTGAACGAATTGCGGAGACAAGAAAGAAAAAGGAAAGGTAGTAAGAGAGAAAGAGAATGAATGAGAAAGACAAGTGAGAAAGAGCAAGAGATCCGATTGATAGAGCATAAAAAAGACATAGAATGATAGAACATGAAAAATAAGATGGAATTATAGAGCATAAAAATCGAGACAGAATGGTGGTATGACATCATGATAGTATATGCCTTGAAAATACGAGACCGTTGATATATAACACTTAATACTTACGTCTTTAAATTTTTTTATTATAATAATATATTTTATTTAATAAAATATTTATTAAATTAATTTAATTTTGTCAACTCCTCAATGCGGCTGAGTTTCGGGGTATCTCAGTGGCATTGAGGAGTTAACGGCTGGCTCAACGATCAGTAAGTACTGCTTTACAAATTAAAAAAGGGGAAATTTTTGGGGAAAGAAGGAAAATTTTTAGGCTTAAACTGGAAATTTAGGGGGAAAATGGTAAATCCAAAATGGCGCCTTGGATCCTACTCCTCCCGTGCCAGGTACCCCGTGTGCCAGATTTCATATTTACTCTAAATATTGTAAAAATTTACAAAGTACAACAGACATATACAAAATACAGAAAATCACAAAATAATTTAACAGCACCAAATATTACATTAAGTTAAAAAGAATTAAACAGTCGGATGAAGAAAAGTGCATACTACTTGTAGGCATATCTATACAAGCTGTACATACAGGGACACGACAATACGTCGCGCACGTGCATACACGCGAGCACATTTGTTTGATTACTAGCCTCATGTTTTCATCCACTGAGGTTTCCTAGCAAGTATTTGTTCATTATATGTGTTAACGTTTTTAGTACAAATGTGCTCCAATTTCAAACTGCCCCCCATTTATGATGCAACTGTAGGTCTAGTGAAATATGGTTTTATCTTGCTTCACTAACAGTTTATTCTCGATTTTACATCAACTATTTACTGGATGGTGATAATTCTGGTAAGAAGTTAGCCAAAACAGATATGACTATTGGGGTCTGGAAATACTCTGCGTTTTAAGGAGCAATGACAAGGCGTGTTTTGTTTCTGAAACTAAACACGCTTTGTTCTTACTTCACAAAACTCTTAATTCACTTTCATTGAATTGTTATCTCTCTGTTAAGCACGGACCACTGCAGTTTACAGTTCACTTAACTTGATTCATAGCTCACACTAATTTTCACAAGAGGGAAACCTGGTTGTTTTTCGGGAAATTTTAATCTCCCACTCCCTTGCATTCCGCCCCTTTTTGCGCCGTACCAGCCGGTTGGGAAAATTTGGTAGCATTTAGTGCTACCTCTGAAGACGTTCAGAACAAAGTAAATTCATTATACTAAATGGCTGATCACTTCAGGGTTTTTTTTAAATCTGAAATAGCTGTCATCTGATACTTTTAAGAGAACTCTGACGCAAAACGAAATTAACCGAAAATATAATTATTTGTAATTTTTAGATGCTTGAAAACCCCGCACCATTTGAATGTGTGGGGTTCTTATAGTTGTCGTTCTGTAACATATAGACGATATGCAATACATTATTAATATAAAGCTGTTTGTTAATATATTAGATCGTTCATTTTCATTTTTATGATAGAGTATATACGAATTAATTAAATTATAGCAAATATAATGTGTACACATTATATTCAGTGATAAAAAAAAAACTAAATGTTTCAATGTTTGGACAACATTATTTACAGAATGAGTGTAGGTTCGCATGAGTAACGTTGTCACAGCACTAATGTAACCTGGTAAATTTAAGAAAACCGATGAGTCCATCAAAGGCTTCCTTGATTTATTCAGGAGCAATTCAATATGCAAAGGAAAGTATACGTATTGACAGATTTCACCAGTCGTAAAATGATTGCTCATTTTAATACTATTTTATATTATTAGTATATTATTAGGAATAATAAGTATAATATATATAATAAATAAAAAATATATTTTTTAAGGTAACATTTTGTGAGCAATAATTGGGGGGACTGACTAAATCTGGCAAATCGTTTTATTTATTTACAACACTTGAAACTAAGAACGAACGGAATAAAATATTTAAAAATCACAAAATCATCACGTAAAATTTATTCACTTTATAGAAGTTTACTCCAGTAATACAAATCTTTTATGCAGTCTTTAACTTAGCTGCTATTATTGCATCTTTACAGTTTCACATACGTTTAGTTTATTTAGTTTCATTGGCACTGCTCTGCGAAACACAAATTAATAAGATTCATGGTTACCACTAACAATCAAAACATTTCAGCTATATAGGCGAAAGGATAGTTTACTAGAATAAACATGTATGTTGTACGGTTCACTGTGTCAATAAATTTTTCGAAAAATATCACGGGCAATGAATAACCAAAAAATTGTTTAGTTACGCATTCCACTCAGGTTAAAGTCAACCATCCAATTTTCTATAAAAGTAAGCTCAATAGCTGGTGTGACACTTTCAATTTCCCGCCCGCCTACAATGTTTACATAGAAATAAAATTATTTTAGATGAAAGTTTTATAATTTAGTTTGTACGAAATTTTAGTTATATTGGTTGTTAGCTTAAAAATATGTATATGCATTGAAGAAAAATATTGTGTATTTACTTCGAAGTATAGTCTTTCAAGCATGAGCAAGTATTTAGACTTCCTCATTTCAATGCGAGTGTTGCCTGCAGATGCTCTGTGGACAAGCCTGGAAGCTGGACAGGTGTACTTTTCTTCTCGGAACCCCGATGTTAAGAGCCATCCAAATCTCTTTCTTCACTCACCCTGGGAAAGTTGCTGCACCTGCGCGACCGGAAACCACAATGACCATCGCCTCCTGCTGTCGGCTAATCCCATCACTTGTCAATACACTCGCCTGCCTTCAGACCCTCTGTAATCCCGCTGGCTGAAGTAGCAGGTAGCATACTGGCCTGCCACCGCCTCTTTCCACTCAGAAAACACTGCTTTAAAATGGTCTCCTGGATGATTAAATAACTTGTTGCTTGTTTCTGCAGCTGGCATAGCCACTCTTTACATCGAAAACGTGTGTGATAATATATAAAGCGAATCGTTTATTATTTTCAGGTCCATCTCAATACCTTAGTGCTGCGATACCGAAATTTTAAAGATACTGCATCTGTAGTAGTTCGACTGGTGTGAATACACATACCTTTTAAATAATACTTACATAACTGTGGCATTTAAGGTATGGTAGTAAATACAGTAGATTAACAGAAGAATTGTTCATCATCATCGGTGAATTTTATATGGGAATTTCGGTCTATGAAGGTTTATAAAAAACTTCATTTCCGCAACATGTATTGTTGTGGCTTTATTTGTTGCTATCCCCGTTTCATTTCCGTACATTACATCTGGTAATTGAGCTTTGAGCTGACATGTTTTTGTATGATGCGTTTTAATTTACTATTCTATACGGTATACATTTTTATTTTATGTTATATATTAATTTAATTCCAATGTGAAAATAATTTCCATTTCCAACTATCAGTTATTGGCACTTACATGATTTTTGACACCACTAAGCCAATATTTTTGAAAAAAAAAAAAAAAAAATCCATTATTTTGTTTTATTAAGTGAATTTACCTGTTTGTCATGTTTTTGTAGTTAGCACATGGTTCACTCTAAAATTCCTCATTAGTAGCAAGAATTGTCTGCCAATGAAAAAATCTGTATAAATAATTTAAATATAAAACAAACACATTGCCAATATTAAGGATGTTTCTCAATTACAAGTTTTCTTCATTGATCACTGCGGCGAATTATGGGGAAATATCGTCTTACTCTTCCTTTGAAAGAGCTATTCTCCCTCGGAAATGCTACAGAAACGTGTTATAATATAACTACTTTTGGGACAGTAGTCTGTGTATTTTATTATTTTATGGGGCTGCGTGGGCACTCAACTATGATACCGAGAACCCCTGTCATATTGAAATTGTGAGGTGCCACTCTTCAACTATTATATGCTATTGGGGTCTCCAAAAGGCTCCACTTAGTGCATTACTACAACACAGCGACCATTTTGTTAAATTTGGCTTGCAGAACACTTTTCAGTCGTAAATGTGGTCCATGTTGCATTACCAATAATTTCTACATAAATAGGGTTGCATCCATAGCTGTTACTATCACAGGAGCTGTTATCGGTGAGGCTGTTGAATACCTGTATATCCATCACTGACGCATATCGTCCTACCTACAATAGTGTTATATTTCCTGGAAATAAACACATTTCGTTGTTACATGATCACGAGACTGAAGATCCCTCAGGACTAGAGCTAGACTATATGTCGTGTATATAAGTATTTTGCTTATATTTTTGACAATGCTCTGACAGAGTTTTCGAACTATTTTTTACTACTCTGTATATACACATTGTCTGTTCATGGGAAAATTGGGTTCTGTAGATACTGAAAGGTACGCATAGCCTATATTATAGGCCTTCATCTGTCTCGTTGCGAATCATATGTTCGTTGATAATTCTGAAACCTTATTGCAAACGCTTGTTTAACATACACTGCACCTTTGATGACTTAAATAAAAGGTTGATTGAAATCTTAATAGTTTATTATAGGATCTACAGAAAACCTTTCCTCTCACTGTGTCAGGGCTTTTGTAAAAGTGTATGTTCCCTTACTGCATTCTACATACGTTTTTTTAATCGCTTGTTTCAATGTAAGTGTTATCATTATGCGCTATTCTTTCTGGAGCCAACGTTAACTATTCTCTTTAAAGCTTTTATCAATTTTTCTTATCCTTCTAGATTTAAAATTATTAAAATACCTTTACAGGCAGTGTTTAGCAAATTCACCGCCATTTTATTATCACAGCTCAGCTGACGTCTCTTTCTGAATATAAGAACGACATTTCAAAACAATAATAAAAATAATTTATTTGGCGATATAATCAACAGCGTATTTATTTAATCAAAATGCATCACTGTTCTTGATTATCAGTTTGCAAAAATTTGTCGAATCCTAAGACAGATATGACGTGGAAAACACTTTTGTCTTCTGTTGTTTACACCGATATGAAATTAAATGTTGGTGGCACTCGTATATAAAAAAGTGTTAATAATTTTGTAAAAAATGCAATGGCGATATAAAAAAAATGTTAAAGTTATCATAGTAGAATTCTAAAAAAAATCTACAAGAATGTGCAACTTTTATCTCATTGCAAAAATCTCTTTAAAAATGAATAGCAGTCCTACTGAACTAAATAGGCATATGCCTTTCGTCCTTTAGTTTTTAACAATACCTAATATGGGCTTGTTTTATGTTTTATTTTCAGGCTCTGGGTTTCGTGACAACTTAGCTCCGCAAAGGCGTACGTCATTACTAATAAATCTTAATTTAACTGCACATAACCATTGCAAAAGCCATTAAGATAAAACAATATTATAGTTCCTACAATAGCATTTATTTTTATTATGTGTTCAAAATAATTCACATTAGGCTAAAATTGTCACACATGCCTAAAAATCAATTTTCAAGGCTTACTGAAGAGTTATTTAACTCTCAATGACAATATTTTCAAAATATCATGAAAAGTCTAACATAGGATTAAAGAATTTATATCACCAGAAATTATGATGAAACTGTAACAGTTTTACTCCTGTGCCCCATCAGTGAACACTTCTCTTACAAACGCAACAACTGTGTGACATGAAAAACTCCTTATAATTATAATAAGTGCAAATTCATTCGATTAAAGTGACACCCAATTAATGTAAACGTTCAGTTTGACAGTCAATAACGGAACTCACTGTCCAGACACATTCGTTTTTATATTAGGAACGCTATAGGTGAACAGCTAAATGAGAAGTCACCAGAAGGAAATATAATAATTAATCACCAAATATTTGATATTCATTTCTCCAAACAACTGATGAACATATAACACTGCATGAGTAGGCCTACTTCATATTCATTATAAAATATAGATATACTTACTGTAGATGAACAGTGAAATACGTTTAAGTTACGAAGTTCCTGATTTAATACTTCATCATAATTTATCTGTGCACATATTTCACGTATCGAAACCAATATATATATATATATATATATATATATATATATATATATATATATATATATATATATATATATTAGACAAAAAACTTGCAGAACAACTATTATTTGATATTTTCTAAGATGAGTAAAAATCAACTTGGGATAATTATATTTTTTCTAGATAACTCGCAAATTAATGCGGTGTAGCATAGTTTTCATTCCTGTCTGCTTCTGTTACTTAACAGACCCACATAATTCATGATAACTCGAGAACCTGCATGTACTTATTGTGAATGCTGGAGAAAGTATCAAGTTCTTAAGAAAATAAGACAATTATATATATATATATATTAGCACTGATATATATATATATATATATATATATATATATATATATATATATATATATATATATATATATATATATATATATCAGTGCTTTAACCCTAGAGCAAAATAATTCATCCTTTATATTTTGTAACTTTATTATGCCCTACAGTTATGGAAATACCTTCTAATCAGTATTTGTATACTGTTCTCCAAAGGTAAGTAAAATTTCAGTACGAAATTTGTACATCCCCTGCGAGCATGTAAGTAGCCAATCCAAGGGTATTTCTTTTCTTTTTTGTGACTGGCACACATGATACAGCTTTCGAGCCCTCCGGCACTCATAATATACTGTTTTTATAGGGGAGCAAAAATTGAGCCTCTCCCCCCCCCCCCCCCCCCTGTACATAATTTGTTTTGTAATAACCAACGACTGCATTAATTGTAAGTGAACGTTTACAGCTGGTTAGATGTAAGAGCGCCTATACTGTTTCAACTTTGCCAGCATAAATAAAACATTAACTAAATAAAAAATACATATAAGTAGCGTGCACATGTGTTCTTATTTTATTTTTTGTAACAGGATCACATACTGAAGCTTTTCAGTATTTCTGTTCTAAGTACAAGCTGTTTATCGAAAAGGAGGGGGGGGGGTGCACTTCAGTAGGTAATCTGAATGGAAAGCGATTGTATAAAATCTGGTTCAATTGCGACATAGGTATTTGAATTAGTCTTGATGAGACTATGCTGTAGTATGTATGCTACGTGATTACTTATAGTTAAGATAGTGGGTCGTACATGGCTCGGGTTAGCACTGCAGAGATGTCCTCAAACTCTCCCTTACACGAAAGCAGTAGACTCAGCATTGTTATTTTCCTTCTGGAGTGACATCATTGATTTTGCAGGGCACACGACCTTAGCAGCTGTTTGTTCAGACACGGAGATGCTTGGTTCTGTTCACACACTATACAAATACCTTCCGATATGGCTGTCGGGAATGGCTGATCTGATAGTTTGTATGATCACTATTATGGTTTCTTCATACGAGCTGTATAGGTATCGTGTTGCATATCTGCGTGGGTTACGGTGAAAGTTACGTCATGTGTGTGATGTATGAAATTGGATGTGTATACGAACTGAGTTGGAAAATGCCTCTAACGAATAGAAAAAATGTAATGCATATAAAGGGAGCATGTCACAAAATATTGGAGTGTTTTGGTCCTAGAAGGCTGCCTACCATCTGATTATCACAGGTTTCTTCTGTCAATCGGAAAGTATTGTGAACTATGCTTATTAAATTAATCAGGACGTATCAGGGCATTTAAAACAGTTCAGAGTCGGGTGGGATTCCTGCGACCAGATTTTGATGCATTTATTCCCTTAAGTTCAGTTATAAAGGCTAGGTATGTCTCTACTATGGTCAAATACATTATGACCTATTGGGAGTCGCAAGTAGTACCTAGGATTCGAATTTGGTGACTATGACATTATCAGATCGAAAATGGTGGCTACATTTGTCTATAAAAGGTCCTAGAGCACAATGGATTAAATCGATCTGTTGGAGGTCGCAAGTAGTAGCTACGATTCGGTTTGAAATTGGTCTTTAAGTACGATTATAAAATACCATAAGGCATAATGATCTGTATCGGCTTGTTCAGGGTAGTAAGCATTACCTACATTCAATTTTGATGCATATGGGTTCGGAAATGGTGCTAGGTGGTCTTATAAATTTAGATAAGGCATAGTGGTATGTATCGGCTTGTTGGGGGTCTAAGCATTACATATAAAATGGTGACCAGGTATGCTTATAAATTTAACTATGGCATAATGGCCTGTATCGACTTGTTGGGGATAGTAAGAATTACTTACAATTCAATTTTGATGTTTCTTAATCTATCGGTTCGGAAATGGTGACCAGGTATGCCAATAAATTTAGCTAAGGCATAATGGTATGTATCGGCTTGTTGGGGGTCTAAGCATTACATATAAAATGGTGGCCAGGTATGCTTATAATTTAACTATGCCGTAATGGTCCATGTCGGCTTGTTGCGGGTGGTACGCATTATCTACAATTAAATTTTGGTGTCTCTAAGTCTATTGGTTCGAAAATGGCGTAAAGCATAATGTCCTATATCAGCCTTCGACCGGCTCGTGGGAGTAAAATTTCACTGGTTTTTTTCCTGGATTTTCTTTGAACATCCCTGTGGCAGGTAGTAAAAATACACTAGGGAATTTTTCAGGGTAGGTAAATTTTCACTGGACCACGGTTACACCTGCTACCTCAGTCAGCGGGATTACAGAGGGTCTGAAGGAGGGCGAGTGTGTTTACAAGTGATAGGATTAACACACAGCAGGAGGCGATGGTCATTGTGATTTCCGGTGGCGCAGGTGCAACAACTTTCCGAGAAGAAAAGTTCACCCATCTAGCATCCAGGGTTCTCCACAGCGCATCTGCAGACAACACGCTCGTTCAATACTGAAGTCAAAATATTTACTCATGCAATAAAGACTACGCTACGAAAAGAAGACACAATATTTTTTCTGCAATGCATGTGTTTTTTGGGCTAAAAACCAATATAACTAAAATTTCATACAAGCTAAATTATAAAACTTTCATCTAAAAAATCCGAAAATTTCTTTCTACGTAATTACTTTAGGAGGGCGGGAAAATGAAAGTGCCACACTATCATCCAGCTATTTAACTCCTTTTATATAAAATGAGAAGGTTGCGTTGAACCTGGGTATAAGCCATACCTAAACACGTTAGTTATTTATTGCTCCTAATATTTATCGCGAAATTTATTGACACAATGAACTCTATTACAGACATGTTTATTAAAGTAAACTATCCTTTCGCCTATATCGCTGAAACATTTTGATTGTTAATGGGAACAATGAATCATATTAATTTATGCTTCGCGTAGCAGAGATTACGAAACAAAATAAAGTAAATGTATATGAAATTTATAAGGTGCATTAATAACAGTTAAGTTAAAGACTGAATAAAAAGGTTGTATTAATCGAGTATACGTTCATAAGATGAATAAATTTTACGTAATGATATCGAAATATTCAATTCTTTTCGTTCTTAGTTTTAAATGTTTAAAGTAAATAAAACGTTTTGACAGATTCAGTCAGTCCCACAATCTTTGGTCACAAATAGTTATATTCAAAATATTATTTTTACTATATTAATTATAATTAACAAATTATTCCTATTACCTAATACAAAAATAATGAGGAATAGTATTAAAATGAGCAATAATTTAGGGACTGATGAAATCTGTTATTGCGCATGCTTCCTTTTGCATATTGAATGGTTCCTGAGCAAATCAAGGAAGCCTTTGTTTGACTAATATGTTTTCTTGAAATTTACAGGTTACATTAGTGCTGTGTCACCATTTGTCATGCTAACTTACACTCATTCTGTAAATAATGTTGTCCCTACATTGACACATTTATTTTTTATTTTAATTTCTAAACGCTATGTATACACATTATATTTATTAAAAGAAGATCAAATATATATTATTCATCGTATAAAAATTAAAATGAATGATCTATATATAGAGAAAACGTTTTACACTAATAATTTATTGCATAACGTCTATATATTGTAGAACGACATCTATAAGAACCCCACACATTCAAATTGTGCGAGTTTTTAAACATCTTAAAATTACAAATCATTGAATTTTCGGTTAACTTCGTTTTGCATCAAAATTCTCTTAAAAGTATTGGATGGCAGCAATTTCCACTGTAAAAGAACCCCTGAAGTGATCAGCCATTTAGTATAACGCATTTACTGTGTTCTGTACGTCTTCTGACCTAGCACTAAATGTTACTAAATCTTCCCTAAGAGCCGGTATGGCGCAAAAAGGGGCGGAATGCTAGGGAGTGGGAGACTAAAATATCCCGAAAAAACTACCAGGTTTCCTGCATGTGAAAATTCGTGTAAGGTGGGAATAAAGTTAACTGAACTGTAAACTGCAGTTGTCCCTGCGTAGCAGCGAGATAACGATTCAATGGAAGTGAAATAAGTGTTTTATATAGCAAGAACAAGGCGTGTTTAGTTTCAGAAACAAAACACGTCTTGTAATTGCTCCTTAAAACGCAGAGTATTTGCAGACCCCAATAGGCATATCTGTTCTGACTAATTCCTTACCACAAAGATCACCATCCAGTAAATACTTGCTGTAAAACCGAAAATAAATTATTAATGAAGCAACATAGAACCACATTTCTACTTGCGTTCTTTCACTAGGCCTACTGCTGCATCATAAACATGGAGCAGTTTGAAATATGAACACGTGTACAAAAAAATTTTACCCGTATAATGAATAAATATTTCTTTGGAAATCTCAGTGGATGAAAACATGAGGCTAATAATCAAACAGATGTGCTCGCGTGTGTGCACGCGCGCGACGTTAGTATCGTCGTGTCCGTGTATGTACAGTGTACTTACGTGTATACATATGCCTGTAAGTAGTATGTACTTTTCCTCCGCCGACTGTTTCATTCTTTTTAACTTAATGTAATATTTGGTGCCGTTAGAAATATTTTGTGATTTTCTGTATTTCGTATTTGTCTTTGCAAATTTCTGCTATATTGTGAGTAGATATATAATGGGGGTTCTTGCACACGGGGTACGAAATGGATTTGGAAGGGTGGGGGGGGGAGGGGAGGGGGAAGGTGGATCCGGACGCCATTTTGGATTTCCCTTTTACCACACAAAATTTCCTTTTTAACCCTCAAAATTTCCTGGTTTTCGCTAAAAAAAATTTCCATTTTCCCTTACAATTTCCCATTTTTCACTAAAAATGTTCAGTGTCTCCAAAAATGTGTGAAAAAGTGCTTTCTCATTTTTGTGGCTTATGTAACTCCTCAATGCGACAGAGATATTCCGAAACAAAATCGCATCGAGGAGTTGACAAAGTAAAATTAATTTAATAATGTTTTTATAAAATTAAATACATTTTCATACTTAAAATGTTTAAAGACGCAAGTATTAAGTGTTATATATCACCGGACTCATCTTTTCAAGGTGCATAGGGTCATGATGTCATGCCACCATTCAGTCACGGTTTTTTATGCTCTATTATTCCATTTTGTTTTTCCTTATCTATCATTCCATTTTGTTTTTTCCTTATCTATCATTCGATCCTGTTCTTTCATGCTTTATCATTCCATCTAGGTTTTTCCTGCTCTGTCATTCCATCCTGGTTTTTCATGCTTTAACATTCCATCATAATTTTTCATGCTCAAGAAATCCATGTTAGCTCTCTTGCTCTTTTTCTTTTGTCTCTCTCATTCATTCTCTTTCTCTCACACTCTTTAGTTTCTCTCTCTTGTCTACAATGCATTATATTATACACAATCCCTCTACTGTCATCTTGTAAAATCAACATCGGCAAGTGTAGTACTATAAGGTTTAACCTGAGGAGAGTGTGTCGGAGGCGAGGTTTGCATAGGGAATCAAGCTTGTTCGCCCTTATCAACTATCACCAAAAACGTTATGATAAGTACGGTCATTTTGGGGTTAGGATTATCACAATGTTTAAGAAAAGTTATGCATTTAAATTAAGAACATATTTATTAATTTTTTACAAAACAGAAATAACAGTGGCCATCTTGAATTTTAGGAAACATTGAAGCAATCTTTATTTTATTTTTTAAATAATTATGTAACATGTCCGACCAGCAAATACAACAGGGCATTTTTTGGACTTATGCCCTTTCTGACAAAGTCAATTATGAATTTATTCCCTTTTTAAAATATGCTCATACTTTCTGGACCATTGATACTATTACAATCAATTTCATAGCATAACCACCGTATCTGATAACCGCCATGGTGGTAAGAGCATTTAAGTCCTATGGCTTTTCCGACAAGTTCAATTTTGAGTTAAGCTCTTTTTAAAAATGTACTCATAATTCCTGAGCCATTGATGCTATGCACATCAAATTCATAACATTAACACCGTACACGACATAAAACATAATGTTAAGGTCATTTAGACCCTAAACCATTTCTGCCAAAAGTTTAATTTGAAATAGGCCTTTTCGTAATTATATTAATGATTTCCCAAACATCGATGCTATTGTTGTCAAATTCATTACATAGATTTCATAGCAGTTATCCAGCATAATGGTAAGGACATTAAGGCCCTAAACATTTTCTGGCAAAGTAAATTATGCGTTTAAGTCCTTTTATAAACATAGTTTCCATAAACTCACCAAGTACATACTCATCAAAGACATCTTTACCAACTTAATATTATTTCATTTCCGATTTTCACCGAATTTTATTTGTGACTTTGGTAGATGGCAGGGGCAATTAATGTAATGTTAATTTCAGATTTTGGTGTTCGACCCTCAGTCAGGGCACACAATATTAATTCATTTCCGATTTTATGCATCTTTTATTTGTGAGTTGGATAGGTGCTAGGGATAGTAAATAATATGTTAATTTCGGTTATTGAAATTCGATTATTTGGTCATGGCACATAATAGTACATCATTTCTGAGTTTAACAAAATTTTATTTGTGACTTAGGTAGGTGCTAGGCTTACTTAATGTTATGCAAAGTTTGGATTATCGAGTTTGAGTTTCGGTCAGAACACCTGATATTATTTTATATTCGAATTAAAAATTATTTAGTTTTATTTTATACTCTTGCTCACAGCAAATAATGCAATGTGGTTTTTGGATTACCGAGATCGATTCCCAGGGGACACAATTAATAGTTAAAAAAAAAAAATTCTGAATGCATTTTTATGCATTCACACAATCACAGTCTATCGTATTACCGTATCAGTGTATACTGCTCAACGTACGTGTTATATGTTCAATGTATACTTTCGAAGGTCGAGAATGGTGGAGAATGCAGTTATATGATGTAATCGTGTAATTAACATAATCATGGAAGCCCATATTCTAATAAACACGCAATGAATATTTACTAGGTATGCTCGTACACACATGAATAATTAATAACTGTATATTCATCAAAGTAATAAATCCTCTTAGTAAAACAGCCAAAATTCAAATGTCATATACCTTTTCATTTGTTTCAGATATTGCAATAGGTATTATTTTTTATTATTATGAGGTGTTGAAGGTATCACACTCACACTATGATATCATTCACTATACACACATATAAAGTATGCACATTATATGTAGAGTGACATATGTCCGCTTTTGAGGAACTAGAGCTCACCGTAATCATATTTTTCAGATGATATTTTCAAGCGAAAACAGTTCCCTCTTTATTCCTATCAGGTCAACGAACCCTAACAGGAAGAAACATTGTGTTTTCGGTTTCAACATATACCAACAACCGCAGACAGAATATATCAATGAATTCGGCTGATAAACCATTTCATTATGTAATCGCAAAAGAAACACGTCAACCCCAACAACAAACAAGACTACAAGGTCAAACACACATAAACCTTTTTTTAAACACACTAACTCATAATTTCCCATATACCAAAGCTACAATAATCAAATTCATAACGTATGCATCGTACGCGATATCCAACACAATGATAAAGTCATTTATGTCTTATGCCCATTCTGACAAGGTCAATTATGTCTTACTACCTTTTATAAGCATACTAACTTATGATTTCCCATGTACAAAAGCTGCAGTCATCAATTCATAACAGACACATTAAACCCCGACATCAAACATAACTACAAGGTCAAACGCACCTAAATTCCTTTTATAACCATATTAACTCATAATTTCCCATATACCAAATTTACAGGAAACAAATTCATAACACACACACTCACACAACTCATTTGCACGTACCATAACAAGCAATTGCAAAACTCCATACCATCAAAATTTACATGCAAAACTACATACTAGAAATCTATATTGACATATCAAACAACTCAAATGAACAAAACATACAAAAACAGTCACAATCGTAATATGGAACCACTTCCAACTATATTACTATCAACATAACACCCAACTTGCGAAACCCGTAACATCAATCATCACTAGCAAAATTAAATACTTAAAAATTAAAGGAAAATTATTATACAACACAAATGAACAAACCTTCATTATCTGTCTTCCAATACACATTATCACACAAGCATAATAATTATTGAAATGATTTACAATAAGAAAAAGGCTTACCAATATTGCGTTTATCTAATTTACTTCATAACATCAATTAAAACCAAATAAAGATCCAAATAAAACACTGATCACACTCAAATCGTGCTATTCCATACTACATATAGCAATCAAAACCTGTTTATTTCATAAAAACTCCATAATCAAAGCATGTTTGTTAATACGGGCTCTTTTTAACAGTTGATTCGATCCTTCTAGAATACTTGGATCTTATCTGCGTAGCAAGTATATACACAATTAAACCATCTTTCATCTTACAATAAGCTTAAGTTTTGTTTACATGTAACTATATTTATCTACTGCGAAAAGCATAAAATTTATGCATACATACTGATGTAGTCAATACTTAAACCTAAATGCAGGCATGTATAGTTATACTAACACACTCTTTGTTTCAAATTCGAACAAGGTAAATATGGGTATATGAATTACTATGTGCGATATTTCTTTAAACCCACTGATCTAAAACATTCAATATTAAATATTTCTTTAAAATTTACATTATTTTTATCTATGATTAACCTAAATTCTTGCTAATTTAATATAGTGTAATAGCACACCGGCTAAGTACTTATTATGTAACAAACAGCAACTTTACATTATGCAAGTCAATGCATTATCTAACATATCCTCTCATAGACAAAAACATTTTGAACCTTTCTTTAATTATGCTAGAAAAACTGTTTTGTGAAAGGGCAATAAAGTCTCGCAAACTTCGGAAGAACACCATGTTTAATTCGTATCTACACAGCATAACCTTTTGAGAAACTGAAAAAAATTGTTTCGATCCTGATAGGTTAGGTTTACATCGGGAGAACTGAGCACATATGTTATCAATTATCAAGAGCAATATATATATATATATATATATATATATATATATATATATATATATATATTCGCATAAAAAATACATATTTAGCAAGAATACTTACATATAAATAATATATACTTTGTGAATCAAGAATCATACAAGGTAAGTAGATGTTTCCTTTAATCGCATATCAGGTAAATTAACCAAATTATTATTGTAATAAACATCCAACTGCAAGAAGTAAGAATGTAACAAGATAAACCCAAAAATCCATCGTCAGATAAAAAACAACAAACAAGAAAGGAATATAACTATAGGTTTGAGAACACACTCATTGCTTCATTGCAAGTCAAACCAACTTTTTAGTACTAGTATTTACATATTGAATAACTACCATGTTTAATTTAACTCTAAGTATGCAATTTACCATAACCAAAACTAACATCCGAATAACATTTGCTTGATATTATGCATAACTTATAAATGACAACTTGTAACACACTACACAACGAACATCTAAACAATATGCCTTTACATAAACATTTTTACCCTATATTCAACTCCAATACAGAATTCATTATCTCCCTATACCAATTACCAATCTATCACAGCACATCGACAACAAAGAACCACATATACTCACCCACCCAGGCCTCCATCAATCCAACATCATTTCTGGATGGAGAACAACGGTTTGGCAGAAATGATTAAAATGAGTGCTTTATTTTGGAAGACTACACAATCACAATCTGCTATTATATATATGCATTAAATTACTACTCTGCACATCAATTCTCAATCATTAATCCTCAATCCTCAATTCCAAAAATAATTTCTCATAACTCAAAAATGTTTCTTATTCCTCAAAACATAATTCCTTATTCCTCAAAAATAATTTCTCAATCCTCAATCGCTCTATATTCCTCAAAAATGATTCCTTTTTCTTAAAAATCATTCCTAAATAATAATTCCTCAATCCTCAAATGCATTCCTTATTCCTCAAAAATCGATCCTTATTCCTTAAAAATCTTTCCTCAATCCTCAATACTTAATCCTAAAAAGTGTTTCCATATTCCTCAAAAGTTGTTCCTTATTTCTCAAAAATTATTCCTCAATCATAAATCCTCAATCCTTAAACGTCGTTACTAGTTCATCATAAAACTTTCCTCAATGATCATTCCTCAAACATTGTTTGTTATTCCTCAAAAATTATTCCTCAAACTTCAATCCTCAAAATACATTCCATAATCCTCAAAACTAGTTCCTTATTTCTCAAAAATCATTCCTTAATCCTTAATAATCATTCCTTTTTCTTCAAATATAATTCCTGAATCCTCAATCATCAAACCTCAAATATCGTTCCATATTCTTCAGAATCGTTCCTTATTTCTTAAAAATCACTCATCAATAATGAATCCTCAATCCTCAAAAATCGTTCCATATTTTTCAAAAATCATTCCTCAATCATTAATCCACAATCCTCGATCCTCAATCCTCAATAATTATTACTTATTTCTCGATAATTATTTCTCAATCATCAATCCTCAATCCTTAAAAATCGTTCCGTATTCCTGAAAAAAATTTGTTTTTTATTCTTCAAAGAACATATCTAACAAGCTATCGCAATTCAACAAAACATACATATATCTATTTCAACACACACACATAATAACACAAATGCACACACAAAGAACATAAAATATTACAATTGGTAAACCCACTCCACCCAAGACTTGCTCCTAATGAACTTAATAACCCAAAATGTTCCAAAATAACCCAAATTATACTCTAAATTAACCAAAAATGACCCAAATGTACTCCAAAACACACACAAACCCACGCAAACACACATACCTATAAACACATTCACAGAATGAAGTAAATACCTAAAACCTTCATCAGTTGATACTACTAGGGTTTAGCTAAACGCTACACTCATTTACACTTTTCGTGAACATAGTTACATACAAGGAAGAAAATATCATACTTAAAAACCATTCCAGAAAAACGAATTAGATCAATCAGAGATATAATACATTTCTTTTTAAAAAGTATTCATGCAATATCTTTAAAAACCATATCCATATACAATTTACATACGAGAAATAAACAATGTTTACATTTTTTTCGGATGCCCTGGGAAGATAAATGTTGGTATTTGGAAGGACATAGGTTCGACCATTCTGCCAACCCTTACCTATACACACACACACACATGATGTTCCATTTAGTAGAGAACATTTTCTATAGTAAATAATTAAGTTAGACTCATCTCAACTCCAAAATAATATTCACTTATAAATTTAACTTTAAAATTCACATTACATTGTAATCTCTAAGATAGGAGTATCGATATAATGTGTTTTATTCTGGGTGAATGTTTCTTTAAGTTTTCTGAGAGTTCTCCCAATCGCGTAGTTCTAATGAAGTTTTCTGCGAAATTAAAATTTTGGTGTAAATTATATTTCTGTTGTTTTATACAGTAGATTTTGAACATAATGTTAAGATCCTATGATGTCAACCAAGGAAAATCTTTACACTTTTTCATCTAATAAAACATTTTATGTAGTTGTCAGGTTGGTTGAGTGGTTTAAGATGCTAGATTTACGCTCCGGTTCCTCGTATGGGTGCGTGGGTTCGAGTCCCACACCCTGTCAAATACCTGTTAAGAAATATTGAGATTGTTCTGATGGTGCCATTCGCCTTTCGTATGTTGTTTGACTAAGAGCTCTCTTTCTCTGACTGAGTTCAAGTGATACTTAAACTAATTGTTCTGTTGTGAAAACAGTATATAAGCATGCATTCAGTATGAATGTTTTTTCCCTTCTTCGATAGTCGTGATGGAAGGCAGATCGTCACAAGGGAAATCATCTAATGATAGTGTAAACTGAAATATGGTAACAACGGGTGAAGACTTACCATCTGTAACAACTTCAGGAATGGTTTCTGAAGATTTTCTGGAAGCATTATAGAAATAATGTTGATATTGTGGAAATACATTTAGTCAAAGTTGTAATGCACGTTGTCATGAACATATTCATTGCTTGTTCAGTCCAACATATAAAGCATTCCACTGTGATAATTGCGATGGTGTAAATGTGAATAAGTATACCTTGACTGCTCGCAATATGATCTGTACTATACATTTCAAGTAAAGCATAAATACTGGTAATTCTCTGTATTTTTATAAGTGTGTGAAATAAAGAAAAATGTATGAAATACAATTGTTTTATTCAGTTTATCCCTTCCAACTGTTAAGTGTTGCTGTGAGCATTTGTTTGTAAAACTTAAGAGAATAATAATAAAACACCAATATATACATGCCTGGATAGTTAAATGCATATACAAACAATCATTCTACAGTATACCATTTTTGGAGACAGTAAGTGAATCGTTTTTCTTATATGTATGGATAGAGAGAATTTACAAACCCTTGGATTGGTAAATTTTGCTAAAGCTCTATGGAAAGATTGAATAATATTGGTAATGATTGATGGATAGATTGGTATAGATTTGTAAAGATTGGTAAAGATTAATGGAAGGGATTGTCAAAGATTGGTAAATATTTTTAATGATTGATGGAAAGATATTTAAATATTGGTAAAGACTGGTAAATATTTGTAAGGCTTGATAGAAAGATTGGTTAGGATTGGTAAAGATTTTGAAGGATTTATGGAAAGATTGTTAAAATTTGTAAATACTGGTGAAGATTGGTAAGGATTTGATGGAAAGGTTGGTAATTATTGGTAAATATTGATGGAAAGATTGGTAAATATTTGTAAGGATTGATGGAAAGATTGGATAGGATGGGTTAAGATTTCTAAAGATTTGTAAGGATGGTTAAGGATTAATGGAAAGATTGGTAAATATGGTTGTGTGTAGATTTGTGATAAGGTGAGCTCTCTGTTAGTGTCAATTAACCTTTAACAAAATGGGGTTCGTGAAATAGAATAAATTATTATAAATATAATTTGAAAAATAAATGAATGTACCAAATTATTACAACGTAATGTGAATTTGAAAGTTAAATTTATAAGTGAATATTGTGTTGGAGATGAGATGAGTCTAACATAAGCATTTATTATAGAAAATGTTCTCTACTAAATGGAATATCATGTGTGTGTAAAGGTAAGGGTTGGCACAATTGGATATGGTTTTTAAAGAGTTTTGCATAAATATTTTTTAAAAAGTAATGAATTATATCTCTGATTGATCTAATTCATTATCCTGGAATGGTTTTTAAATTTGATATTTTCTTCCTTGAATGTTACTATGTTCTCAAAAAGTGTGAATGGCTATAGCGTTTAGCTAAATCCTAGTGGTATCAAGTGGTGAAGGTTTTAGATATTTACTTCATTCTGTGCATGTGTGTATAGGTGTGTGTGTGTTTGAATGGGTTTGTGTGTGTTTTGGAGTAGATTTTGGTCATTTTGGGTTAATTTAGGTTATTTTGAAACATTTTGGGTTAATTTAAACTCAATTTGGTTCATTAGGAGCAAGTCTTGGGGTAGAGTGGGTTTACCAATTGCAATATTTTATGTTCTTTGTGTGTGTGTTTGTGTTATTCTGTGTGTGTTTAAATAGATCTATGTATGTTTAGTTGTGTAGCGATAGCTTGTTAGATACGTTCTTTGAAGAATTAGAAACAATTTTTTTCCACGAATAAGGAACCAATTTTAAGGATTGGGGATTGATGATTGAGGAATGATTTTCGAGAAATAAGAAATAATTATTGAGGTTTGAGGATTAATTATTGAAGAATAATATTTGAGAAATATGGAACAATTTTTGAGGATTGAAGGTTGATGATTGAGAAATGATTGTTGAGGAATAAGGAAAAATTTTGAGGAATATGGAAATATTGATGATTGAAGTTCGAGGAATAATTTTTGAGGATTAAGGATTGATGATTGAGGAATGAATTTTGAGAAATAAGGAACGAATTTTGAGAAATATGGAATGATTTTTGAAGATTAAGGATTGATGATTTAGAAATGAAATTAGAGAAATAAGGACCGAGCTTTGAGAAATATGGAATAGTTTTTTAAGGAATGAGGTTGAGGAATGATAGTTGAGTAATAAGGAACAATTTTTTATGATTGAGGATTGATAATTGAGAATTGATTTCTGAATAATAATGAATGATTTTTGAGAAATATGGAATTATTTGTGAGGATTGAGGATATGAGGAATAAGGGAAATTTTTGATGATTGAGGATTGATGGTTGTGTAATGATTTTTGAGAAATATGAAACGATTTTTAAGGAATAGGGAACAATTTTTCGAGGATTGAGGATCAATTTTTGAGGAATAAGAAACAGTTTTTGAGGATCGAAGAATGATGATAATGATTTTTGAGAAATAATAAATAATTTTCTAGTAATATGGAACAAATTTTTGACGGTTGAGGAATAATTTTTGAGGATTCAGAAAATATTTTTTAGGGTTGAGAATTGATCGCTGAGTAACGATTTTTGAGAGTTAAGAAACGATTTTTGAGGAATATGGAAAAAAATTTTATAATTGAGAAATAAGTTTTGAGAAATAAGGAACGAGTTTTGAGGATTGAGGATGAGGATTCAGGAATAATTTTAAGGAATAAGGAATGATGTATAAGAAATAAGGCTTTATTTTTGAGGAATAAGAAACAATTTTTGAGTTGTAACGAATTATATTTGAGATTGAGGATTGAGGAAAGATGAATGACGATTGAGAATAGGGGATTGAGGAAAGAGGAATGACGATTGAGAATAGGGGGTTGAGGATTGATATGTATAGAAGTAATTTTATACATGCTTGTGTTGAATGTGTCATTTTTCAAATATATGAATTTTTTAAAAACATTTTTCTAACAGTAAGCTTTAATTACATATATAAATAAACACTTACACACACACACACATATATATATATAATGCAGGTTGTGATTGTGTAGCATTCCTAAATAAAACCCTCTCTTGCATCTTTCTTGCGAGACCGTTGTTCTCCTTCCAGAGATGAAGTTGGACTGATGGAGGCCTGTGTGGGTGAGTATATGTTGTTCTTTGTTGTCGCTGAGCTGTGATAGATTGGTATAGAGAGATGATGAATGCTGCATTGGAGTTGAAAATAGAGTGAGAAAGTTAATGGAAAGGCATACTGTTTAGGTGTTTCTTGTGTAGTGTGCTGCAAGTTTTCATGTATAAGTTATGAATACTATCACACATATGTTAGTTGGATGTTAGTTTTGGTTGTGGTAAGTTTTATACTTAGAGTGAAATGAAACTTGATAATTATTCAATATATAAATACTAGAGCTAAAAAGTGGTTTGACTTGCAATGAAGCAATGAGTATGTTCTCAAACCTATAGTTATATTCGGTTCTTGTTTGTTGTTTTTCGTCAAACGGTGGGTATTTGGTTTCATCTTGTTACATTCTTACTACTTGCATTTGGATGTTTATTACAACAATACTTTGTTTAATTTGCCTCATACGCGATTAACGGAAATATATACTTACCTTGTATGATATTTCATTATGTATATGCCATTTATTTGTAAATATTTTCGCTAAAAACGTATTTTTGTTATGCGAATACACATATTTTGCACTTGATAATTGATAACATATGTGCTCAATTCTCCCGATGTAAGCCTAACCTATCATGTTCGATACAATTTTTTTTAGTTTCTAAAAATGTTATTCCGCATAGATAAGAATTAAACATGGTGTTCTTTGGAAGTTTGCGAGACTTTGTTAGCCATTCACAAAACAGTCTCTCTGGCATAATTAACAAAGGTTTAAAATGTTTTTGTCTATGAGATAATGTCTATTAGATAATGCATTGACTAGGATTATGTAAAGTTGCTGTTTGTTATTTAATGAGTACTTAGCCGGTGTGCTATTACACTATATTAGATTAGCAAGTATTTAACTTAATTTAACTTAAAATAGATAAAAGTCATGTACATTTTAAAGAAATAATTAGACTTTAATATTTAGGATGAGTGGGTATAAGAAATATCGCACATATTAATTCATCTTCCCGTATTTACCTTGTTGGGTTTTGAAACAAAGAATGTGTTAGTATACCTATACATGCCTGCATTTAGGTTTAAATATTGACTAAATCAGTATGTATGCATGAATTTTATGCTTTTCGCAGTAGATATATATAGTTACATGTAAACAAAATTTAAGCTTCTTGTGAGATGAAAGAAGGTTTAATTGTGTAAATACTTGTTACGCAGATAACATCAAAGTATTCTAGAAGGATCGAATCAACTGTTAAAAAGAACATTTCTTAACAAACATTCTTTGATTTTTTATAATGTTTAACAACACATATTAGTTAAGTTGGATAGTTGTTTCATGTTTTTTCACTACATGATCAACTGAAGATAGGGGGTTTCTGAAATAAGCAATGAAAATGTACTCATAATTCCTGAGTCATCGATTGTATGCTCAGCAAATTCATAACGTAGACACTGTACCCGACATACAATATAATGTTAAGATCAGTTAGGCCCTAAACCCTTTCTGACAAAAGTTTAATTTGAGTTAAGACTTTTTGTAATTGCAAAACAACGAAGCCATGCTCAACAAATTCATAACATAGACGTCATAACCGATATCGAGCGTAATGGTAAGGTCATTTGGGTCCTATAACCTTTTTCTGGGAAGGTCAATTATGTATTTAAGCCCTTTTATAATCATAGTTAGTCATAAACTTATCTAGTACATACTCATCAAGGACATCTTTACCAACGTAATATTATTTCATTTCCGATTTTAACCAAATTTTATTTGTGAGTTGGGTAGGCGGTAGGGATAATTAATGTAACCTTTAATTTCAAATTTTGGAGTTCGGTCTTTGGTCAGGATACATAATATAATTTCATTTCCGATTTTAAACAAACTTTATGGGTGCTTTGGGTAGCTGATAGTGATAGTTAACGTAATGCTATTTTCGGATTTTGGAGTTCGTTTCTTGATAAGGGCATACAATATTATTTCATTTCCGATTTTAACCAACATTACTTCACTAATGTGTGTTGTTAAACATTACAAAAAATCACAAGTGTAAAATGTCACATAAATTTGTCTGTGGTACTGGAAAGGACACAAAGCATTTTACAGCTGTTAAAATATAATTATAAATGTACACATAGAGTATTTCTGCAATAAACTGGCTGTAGACGTTATGTTGTTGTCATATTTAGTATTAAGGTCTGAGAACAATCATCGTTTACTGTAGGTTTTGTAGCTAACACATTTGTGCCAGTCAGAAGCCTAACAGACTAACTACATACAAGAAGAAAATTAGAAAATCAATGTTAAAGTTAACATACAAATGAAAATTCTGCATTATAACTTTGCAAGTAAAATAATCAAGATATCAACAACTCACTGGCAACACTGTTAACAGCTAAACAAACCACAGACAAAATATGACGTATGGAGTTAGGCACTTCCCTCTGAAAGTTAACTCGTTTTTCTCCGTGGCCAACTAAAATGAAGCCACCTTTAGAATAATAATGAACTTTTGAGTTAGTCACGTGGGCTACTGAAAAGAGAAGGCTCCTTAGGGTGCTTGGCAACAATTTCATAAAAATAAAAATTGTACTTAGTCGGTTTGGCTTCTGAGTGGCTTATTTAACATTATTACAGAAACAAATAATTCACCGGCACAAACAATACAAATTAGCTACTTTAGAAAGTACAAACCTTAATAAATACTAACACCTTATCTAGACAGGAGGCCTATTCACATTCGAATTTTACCAAGACCTCACAAATATAAACAAACAAATACTCACTGTGAAAAGTACAACACACTATATTGAAATTATATTGGTTGAAGGCCTATTAGTATTGTACTCAAACTTATAAATTCAAGCAAACTACATACTTTTGGATTGTAGAAAATCTCGTAACTATGTTATACTGGGAGCCTATTAACATTCAGCTTCTGAGTCTGTGTTATGATATTCTGCTGCAGTTGTAGGCCACTTCAATATCACATTGTAGAATGTTTCGTATCCTCTGGTGTATTCCAACAGATTTTGCAGGTCTTGCAGTTTTTTATCATTTATAGGGACGTTCCCACCAGGATACGCCTTCTGCGATGGTAGTGCAGGTACATTATTTGTCTTTCGGAGACGAAAGGTGGAAAGGCACAAGCCATTGATAAAGATGTTTATGACAACTGTATCAGAAGTTTCACTACTGTAGGAAAACTGTTTGAATGTTGATATCTTGAATGATATTCTCTGGTCTTTTGATACAACTCTCCCTGAAGTTTCACCAGAGTAGGTGGTTTTCTTATACGAACATGGCCCCACAATCTTTGAATGATAGAATATTTTCAGTAGACACCTGATGAATGGAGATGCGACCGACTGTACTTGCTTTCACCATGATTTGTGCGTACTTTTCAGAAGTGTATATTCGGCCAGTTTTCCTCAAAAGTCGCTTGATCGTTCCAAAATCCCTATCGCATGGGAGGAACAAGTGGCCACGCACGGGGAAGTAATAGCTGACCACATATAACCTCCGTGTGTTACATAAATTTAACAGAAGCCGCACAATTGTGTGGTTTTAGTTTTGTCCAGATGCTCCGTCACTGAACAAAAAAAACTTCTTTACCGAACTTGATACTTCATTCTGACTATAATGCAATAAGAAAGAGCACACTTCATTTGAGGACTTGTTTGCCTCTTCTTCATGATGCACATAGAGTTTTGCTTTGTTTGATTTTAAATCATGTATGCAAAATACATACACCCACAGCTGGCACAAATAAAACACCTCCAGCACAGGTAATAGAGGCAAGGGTAAGTTTTGCATATAGTCTACACAGAGCGTGACCGTGTCTGTATCCTGGTTTTCACTTGAACTTTTCAGTGCCGTATAAAATTTCTTGGCCCTTCTTTTGTGTATTATCATCTCCGTGGCAACAGTCTATTTGGCATTCTCGCTTAACTGTGGGTCTTTCATTTTGACATTCACGCTTTCACAATGGCTGCAAACATTAGCCTGTGGCCTGCCAAAAGCATGTCCAAAGTTTTCCTTAAAATATTGGTAGTAGAAATGATATCTCTTAACATATTGCAACTCTGGAAGGTCGTTTACGAACATCTGATGCATGATAAGATTGAGTCGAGCATTTAAATACTTCTTACATTGTCCTCCATAATGTGTGTGCTTCACATCAAACTTAGATATATGTTCATGTATTTTAACACAAACATCTTCCTGAATCACATTTCCACTACGGTTCTTGCCACATATGTCATGAGATCTTTTATGATTAACTAGAAGGTTGCAAAATCGACATACTCTGTCAGCTAAAACACGATGCACTTGCATGAATATGTGTTTGCAAACACGTTGAAGTACGTCATTCACTCTCAGGTTATAAGTAAATTAATGATTTTTCTTGAAAATGGGTTGACTGTTCAGGTCATCTGCTTCTGCACCATCCTGTCCCCCACTTTTTCATGAGAAAGCTTGTTTTTTGTGCTCCTACATTGGACGTCTCTAACCTTAATAATATTTTGAAGATGCACATATTGAGCAGCTTTGTTGTTCAGTGAGTAGAAGTGATTCCAAATTTAATGTATGTTCTTTTCATTAAAATGCAAATAACATTTACCTGCGCACTTGTATGTCACTGAATCAGGAGTGGTTTCCTTGTCTACATGTTTCTACGCATCATAGCACATTTCAACCAACTTGATAAAAATACACTCATGTCTAACAACTTGTTAACTGTATGTGTTTTAGTGCAGAAACACTATCTGTTATGGTGGTTAGGGGATTTCTGTTCTAAACAGAGGTTTCAAGTTGCTGCAAGAAGCCTTTAAAGAATCTCAGACATAGGCTTTCTGCAGTAAACGATGCGTCTATATACAAGTAAAATGAATGAACTGATAACTCAATTTGGCATATTTTGGTCGATAAGGGTTTCTGAAATAAGCGATTGATTTATGAAACGAGTTTAACTCAAAATTTACCTTGTCAGAAAGACCATAGGACCTAAATGCTCTTACCATCGCGATGGATATAGGATACAGTGTCTATTTTATGAAATTGGTCCTTAAAGTATGAACGGTTCGGAAATTATGAGTACATTTACAAAAGGCAAAAAATTTATAATTGATCTTGTCAGAAAGGGCATAAATCCAAAAAAAATGCCCCGTTGTAAGGTAGGCGATGCGTTGTATTTGATGGTTGGAGTGGTTACATAACTATTTCAAAAATAAAATTAAAATTGCTTCTATGTTTACTAAAATTCAAGATGGCCACAGTTATGTTTGGTTTGTCAAAATTAATAAAAATATTTATAATTTAAACGCATAACTTTTCTTAAATTTTGTGATAATCCTAACCCCAAAACGACCCAACGTAACCTAACTTTTTAGGTGATTGTCGATAAGGGCGAACAAGCAATACGCATTCCGATGTCGATAAGGGTGTAAGAGGTGGAGCAGACTTAAAAGGACGTCCGAAAGTTGGCTAGGGGAATTAATCTATTAAAGCCCATAATACAAGCTTTGCACATTTTATTGGGAAATTATATCAGAAGTACACCTAAATATGGAGAACACAAAAAAAGTATTTTATATACCATTTTTAAATTTCTTACCTGCTTTTTGACTTGACGGCTTTAGTTGCCACTGGGTTGTAGTGTACTCAGAAGTGACAGAAATATTATCTTTACAATAGAAAATATGCTACATTTTATATTCAAAATACACCTACTACAAAACATATATACGACGTGGTTGCACACTGAACATAACTTTTGCATAGGGTTTTCGGTTCGTTTGTTCAGAAAATTACCCTGTGTGAAATATTTTGAAGCACTCATTAGGGTGAACTGGAGCTTCACATTTCTTGCACACATAGCTTGTTCTCTTTGTGCGTACCATGCAACACCGATATTTTGAGTCACCTTTTGTGTATATGTGATCGATGTGGTCGGTGCGGATTTCTTCAAGTACAGATTAGCGCGCAAAAAAACGGACGAACTCCTGGAGACACTGCAGGTTTTCCCATATTTTCAAAAGGTTGGTTGCACATTGATGATGGAATTCTGATGACTTGTCATAGCCTAGTCTGCGGTATAGCAATCAGCCCTGAACAAAACAGATAACAACAGTCCACCACAACTTTTTCGACTTGATACCACAGTGGTAAGCAGAAAAAATTATCACAAAGGTCTCCACCACCCATTTTGGCATTATACTTGGAAACTGGGCCAGGAACTTCCACAACAACAGTTTTCTTCTCAGTGCGAGAGTAGTGAGAGTACTTTTTCTTAGGTTCAACTTCATCACAGTTTGTGAGAACAGATAATTCACTACTGTCATTCCATCTTACTGCCAGGAGATCATCACACGAAAAGACTGCCATGTGACCTCGTTTGTTTTTTCTGAAAGCTTTCTTGTCTGGTAGCTTCATTACAGCCGCGCATCTATTCTCTCTCAGTGTCCCAGTAGCCCCTATGCCATTAGATTTTAGATTTATTAGGAGTGAGACAGAGGTGAAAAAGTTGACAAAATACAGCCGAGTTCCCTTTTTCAGTTGCAAATGATCTACAAGGCCCATTAAAACATAATTTCCTTAGCCATTTCCTGTTGTCGGAAATCGTGTAGATATACCACAGTATGGTTCAACATGAAAAATATAGCCAGAGGGATCAGCAGCTACCCACAGTTTGAAACCAAATCCAATGGGGTTTCCCCTAATCAAATGTTTTGCACTGTGATGTCCAAATTATGGTATCATACTCTCATCTACTCTGAGTCACCAACATAAATTTGTTTGAAGGCGGAATTCAAATGATCAAACAGTGGACGCACCATGTACATGCGATCAGTATCATCCATTGCTGCATTATCTGCGATGTGTAGATATCATACAATATCATCAAAGCCATTCCAGCACATAGCTTCTGCAAGACCAGAGACATGAACATCAGGTTGTCTCTGCCAGTACATCCTTTTGTGTGGGAGGGAGTGGTAACCAGAGAGAAGCATTATGCCTATAACTGTAAGGATCTCATTTGAGGAAACATTGAGGTTATGTACAAGATGTTGGCCTGAATAGCGACTGGTTTCTTCTACTATGAGAGACACAAGATCGTGAGTGAAAAAATATATGAATGCATCAACAGGGGACTTTGATGGCGAAGAAAATCTTCAGCATTTTGATGTATTTCAACATCTTGCTCCAGAGGTTTACTTGAAAATAACTTATACGAGGTAACCATTTTACCGCTTCAGGAAAACACGTTTTGGTGGTGGTACTGCTGGTGAAACCACCATTGTTGAGGGTATCCTCTCTGTTGAAGTACTTGGACCAGTATTATCAACATCAAATTCAACCCCATTTTCGTTTGCAGTGTTAGAATATCGTACTATTATCTGGCTCCTCAAGACTCGGCCTGGTAGTCTGTTCAAATTACCTCGTGCTTCTCCATCGGAGTTATCAGAATCTTCATCGCTGTCTGCACCAGGTGCCTCATCAAGTGAAGAAATAGCTACATTGCTTGGAATTTCCTTTTCGTCGTCTTCCTCGAGGGTTCTTAGAATTTCATGAAGAAACAGACCTCGGCCATCTCTGCATCTGGCGAACCTGCAAAATTACATTGATTATAATTTATTTCAGTAAGGCAATATAAACAAAATAAAATATAGCTTATATTGGCATTTATAATTGTATTGTCATGTTTAATCCATATAGTCTAATCATTAGCTCTAACTGCTAGTTACTGTGTTGTGTGGACAATACAGAAAATATCATGTAAAATTATAACAAGTATGATTAAAACATTTCACTCAGAAAATACGTTTATAAATAAGCGTAAGTAATGTAAAAACATGAGAAAAAAAAAAAAAAAAAAAGCAAATAATATTCCATAAAAGAACGTTTAGTTGCCATTCTTGATTGAAAAGATAGTAAAATAACGATACTATAAAGAAATAAACTTACTTTGTGGGTGACAATGTCATGATAATGTGATACGAACATGCGCAGTTCCTCCAGACAACCTCAATCAACAACAGTGGGCAGGCAAGTGAACATCTCCAAAGAGAATATATTTGGGCAGAACATTCACTGTGTAGACAAGCCAAAGAGAACCAAATTCTTACACACTGCAATACATAACATAGGAACTATATAATACATATGTCATAAAAATAGTGCTGTAAACAAGTTTATGGAAAAGCGACGGTAGTGTAACAGCTTAGGAAAAAAACTACAAGTGAAGTAAATAATGTTTCACTATACTGAAATTCAACCTTTCAGCACCCAGTGGCAACTTTAGTTGCACCATTATTTGAGAAGCTCAAATAACGAAACCGCATAAAAAACGTCCATTTGTGTGGTTCAATAAAAGAACGTGCATTTGAGAGTATGGAAATTATATGCAATGTTAAAAAAGAAAATTTTACAAACAAAAAAAACAATGAAGACCCCCATGTCATGCTGATGTTGTCTGAACATGCGCAGTGTCTCAAATTAACCTTGCTCCACCAAAGACTGCAGACAAATGATCCTTGCCTAACAGACTATCATAAGGCAAAACTTTCACAGTGTTGCTAAGTAAAAAAAAAATGGACATCTAATGCACTATTTTCAAAGTGTACAGCTAGTTTGGTTGTGGCAAATAAAGTTGCCAGTGATCTTTAATGGGTTAATGCTGGAGGCTAAATCCAATATGGCGTTACTGGAATTTTCGGTGGTTAATTAACAAGTTGGCATTGATGGGAATGCATATAATCGAACGAATTAGAGAGACAAGAGGGAGAAAGGAAAGAGTGTGAGAGAGAAAGAGAATGAATGAGAGAGACAAGATAGAACAAGCAAGAGAGCCACATGGGTTAATAGAGCATGAAAACAGACATAGAATGATAGAGCATTAAAAACAAGATGGAATGATAAAGCATGAAGAACCAGTATGGAATGACAGAGTAGGAAAAATTTAGATCGATTGATAAAGCACGAAAAAACAGGATGGAATGATAGATTAGGAAAAAAACAAAATGGAATGAAAGACCATAAAAAATTCGAGAGGGAATGATAATATTCACCGCGAAAAGACGAGTCCGGTGATATATAACACTTAATACTTATGTCTTTAAACATTTTTATTATTAAAAAATATTTCATTTTATAAAATAATTATAAAATAAAATTTATTTTGTCAACTCCTCAATGCGGCTGAGTTTCGGGGTATCTCCACCACGTTGAGGAGTTACATCATCCACAACGATGAGAAAGTACTTTTTCACAAAGTTATGTAAAATCGGAATTTTTTTTAGGTAAAATCGTGTAATTTATGAGGCAAAAGGGAAATTTCTAAGGAAAAACAGGAAATTTTGAAGGGAAAAAGTGAATTCCAAAATGGCGCTCTGAATCCCTCGATTCCCCCCACCCCTCACCAAGTACAGCGTGTGCCAGAACCCCCATATATATCTACTAGTGTGTACATTTAAATTAAGTATGAAATTGAACACAGGGAATAGTATTTGTAATGGGTTCATTTGAAGAAAAGGTAACCAAGGTTTAACTACACCTTAAAGTCAGAAAAAAAAACACAAATAAATAAAATAAAGTGGATTTTGCATGATTTGCGGGTGCCAAATATACTACAACACAAAATGGTATGCATTCCAAATAGAGCCACAAAACCTCAAACTAAGGAAGACATATCCATACCTAATTCTAGATAATAATAAATTATTAAGATATATATTATCTTTCCAAAAGGACTAGAACTTAGTTTAAGTCCTGGTTTATTTGTAATTTCAGTGATTTCTTATTACTATTTTAATAGCAATTTTTCCTTCTTTTTTAGGACTGTTCTTTGTGATACCTCTAGTCATTATACGGCTAACAGATCAGTGTTCCGCCAATGCTGTGATATCCATTGGTATTTTAGTAGTCTTTACCGTTTGGTCACCCATTATCAGCCCCTTACCAGCCGTGACAATACCAGGTAGCCTCGACTCATATTCTGGCCTTAACCCCAGTGGGAATTCCAGCATAAACGGGACAGCGAATTACACCAGTCTCGACAGCACGCACTCCAAACGGCGGAGACTCTACTTTTATTTTGCTCACGTTATTTATGCATATAGACTATTCATGGTAAAGTGAACAATTTTGAAAGCCCCCTCATTTGGAATAATAGTCAATAAGTATATTTTATTTTAGCCTAATACGTTAACTTCCGAGTGAGGTGGAAAATTCACACTGTATTTATTACTATCAAGGCAATATTTATTTAGAAGGGTGGTTAAAGGATAAAAATGACTGAAAGAAAAAGTAACTAGGGTTCAAAAGTGCTCACTTTACCATGAACAGTTTATAACAAGTTCTAGCACAATTTTATTAATTTTCCAATTGGGCTGTAACATTCTAAGGAATTCATAGTATAGATAGAGCACAAAAATATTCAATTGCCATAAACGTCTGTCTAAGCACGTTTTTAATTTTGACCCACAAAAAAGTTATGTAGTTGTATAATGAACACAGGCATATGGTAATTAAATGGTTATAATCACAATGATCTTTCTCGTTAATACACAAAACCCACGTTCGTCTAAATTATCGCTCATACTCATGCTATGGCAAAGTAATTCAACCAACAGCAATTCACAAAACTATATATTTCTATCAATCACTTCACTTATCTGGCACGACACACGTTGAAGTGTGTTTATACCTGTGGTTAAAACACTTATCATCTACGACCTTGTAACTTGACTATGGCTCTTAAAAACAGGACTTAGACTAACATTTTATTAGGCAAATTTTCGATTTTTATCACAGAAGAAAACAAAACCTTCGCATCAAATATTTACAACGCATCAACAAGGGAACATGCCATTGCATATTGTCACTCAGTTTTGCTAACCTCCACGTTGTAACCATTTCGCCACCACATCTGAATATACAATTTAATAAATATTTCAATACTGATATTATGTTTCTGCTGTAAAATACGAATTCAAGCAACATAATGTGTACTAATAACTATTAAATTTCATAAAATAAAAAATTACATTACTTTCCTGTCACTATTGCGCTGGCCGCTGGGAAAACGTGACATTGCAAAACAGAACAAAGTTCACAGAAACCAATTAAATGACACAAGCTGTCCTGGATGAAAAAAAGAGAAGATACCAGGAAACGACGTAATATATCTACTTGGGCATTACACGGGACGTAAAAAATAAATATTTTCAACGAATTATAAATATATGTTTTCTACCATTGTCACACAAAAAAGGAACAGTTTCAGTTAATTAACTCATTGTATTATTTTATAAAACTTAATTTAATAGTATTTTAAAGTTTTAATAGTTTTTTCTGGTCTTCCCCAACATACCATGTTTCTTCCTGATTTAAACTCATATAGACTACAAAGTAAATAGTATTATTAATTTGCAAACTAAATATATATCAAAGTTTAAAATAACCTTATAATGCAGTCCTGAAGCATAAATGGCAGCACAAACCATTATGGTGATTACCGACTTCTTTGTGAACGATGTAGGCATGTTTGACCTGGGGTAATTGTTCAAAGTATTGATTCAAAAAGTGTGAAGTCGCCCTGAATGAACTATAATACAGGCAGGTCCCAGGCTAGTAAATATATCGCTACAGTGGGATGAATGGGAATTAAATGGTGGGGGATTGGGGTTTGTAACAAATTTTGTTAGCAATAAACTGTCTTTCGAGCACATCTTAATCGATAAGTTATCAAAATATAATGCAAAAGAACTCATCGTTGATGTTAAATACAAAAATTATGTGAATAGTCCGGGTCCTTTACAGGCCGCTTAACCATACCGGGAACTATTTTTGCTTTGAACTGGCTATTGAAAACTTAATTTGCAAATATGGTTAAATGATAGTGTTGGGTTATTTCAACACTAACGTACTGAAAAATTGTAATTCCGATGTCAAATTCTTAGCTAATATTTTACAAATATCTGAACTTGCTGACAAATACTTCTACGAAAACGCTTAATAGATCTTACTATTGTTTAAAATTTTAGCAAACTGCATGACACAGTTTGATACGGACTTTTGGGCTTTAAAAAACATAATCTAGTTCACTTAACTTACTCACTTCAGTCTGTAAACCCCATAATGTACATAAATTAATTCGCTACTATCATAAGATAGTCTTAGTTATTTATAATCGATCTGCTAAACCTCACATGGCATTTAATTTTAGACACTAATAAAATCTGTAAAAAAAATTGGGAGACAACATTACTTTCGGGGAACTATTTGATAGACACACACTTAACAAATTTGTGAGGTACAACCCCGCACGCGCCTTGGATGATACCAGGTAAGATAAGAAAAGAAAATGAAAGAACGAAATAAGGCAAAGAAAAAATATTAAACCAAAGACAAGATAATCAAAACCATTTTACAGTTTGACATAATAGTGTAAAGTATTGGATATACGTTAAACCTTACTAGAATATTTCACATAAAATCCTGGATACACCTTGTTACGTATCAGGATAGCTAACCTGATTGCCGCACCGTACATGGACACCAGGATAAGGACAGCAGGCGTTTTAAATAACAGAAATGTTGTTTAATCAACACGGGCCTGATATTAAGGCGGGCAGAGCAGTCGAAAGTGCCGTACTTCACTGAGTCACCGTCGAATGAAGATGAAGAGAAAATTGATGTTGTGTCTGCCGTAGGCGAGAATGATACCAGCCGTCAGCAACGCTATCAAGGTGAAGACGTTTCTAACAGACTTAAAATAGAGCCGTGGCTATAACTCTTTAAAGTTTATAACTTAAAAACTTAAAAGCGTGCTAATAACTTAATAATAATAAATTATTTTTCAGCTCCCCGAGTTGGAAATAAAGTTCATTTTAGCGAGAGTTATGTTAATTATTTTATGAAAAAATATTTAAGATGTGGAGTATTGAATTAAGATAATTAAGTGCCGCCTCTGAACTATGCTTTCCCCAAGCCAAATAGAAGTATTTTGCCCCTTCTTAAAAGGACATAACAACCTGCAACCATGTTCCTGAGAACCAGTCGGGTTTTGATCTAGAACCAAGTAAGTAAACGAATGCATGATTTATAAATTCATTAGTACTGAAAAAACAAATGCCACAGGAGTACCTTGCTTAAATACACAAATTATCAAATTATGCACTCCATTTTGTGATTCCTTGTTAACACATATTCATCTACTTTTTGTGATATTCAGCCTTCCTTGGACAATGAAGCGGTTCTAAAACTATACCTGTTTTAATAACGAATTTCCAACCTGAAATAATATAATGATCTGCGACTTCAAAATAAACTGAAAACTTTGATCAAGAACATTTAGTCTCGTACACAGAAAGAGAAAATCTTGCGTATGAGAAGCAATCGGACTGCTGAGCTGGGTATAGTATAAATATGATGCGATAGTTGATGTGACCTCCAGTATTTACAAACCAGTAGACTAAATAACGATCAAGGGTGAGAATTTGTGAATTTAGTGTCAGCAGAACTTCACAGGCTCACAGGGACAGAGAAGGGAATAACTTCTGCATTTCACCCACATGCAAATGGCCTTGTGGAACGCCAAAATCGAATGAAAAAAATGGACAGCTGAAAATTTTGCTGAAAAATAATACCACGATTGGCCTAGTGCCATCCAAGGAATGTTGTTGCACACAGATGCAGTAAGCATATTTCAAATGGCTATGCCCCATTTTTCCTGTTATATCAAACGGAGCCTATTTTTCCAGGTGACATATTAAATGAAGACTGGAGACCAAATGACAAAGAAATTTGTGTACCGCAGAGTTTAAATTAATTAACTGACACTGAAGAACTCAAAAAATATGGCCTCTCTTCTGGCCATAAGGAAAAAGTTGATTCGTGCGTCACCGAAGATATAAAACAGTCGCAAGAAAAACAGCGTGACATGTATAACAAATGATACCAAATACAGAACAGTAGAATAGTAGTCGGTGACAAAGATTTTGTGAAAAATGTGCAGCGAGATGATAGGAACGGAGGGTTGTGCGATAGACCCTGGACTGGCAGATACATTGTGGTGGTTATAACTCGCCGTGGATTATGCAAGCTACAAAATGTTAATACTGGCAGTGTTGTTAAGCGAAAGCACATTTAACATTTAAAGACGTTCTTGAAATGAACGTCGTACTCTGACAAGTCTGAGGATGAGCCATTGAATACATTTGACCAGTTCAAAAACTCAGCTGACTTTCAAATTATAGATGTGTTCAATCAGGAAAACCAGAGTCGCGTTTTCTTTCTTGTTGACAGCAAATGGCGAGAAGTACAAATAATTTGGCAAATTTTTTTCCAACAGGAGATGAAAATGTTTCATCAACCCAAAGCTTTGAGTGTTCCAAAAGAAATGCATGGACCCAGGGCTGATGGTAATTGTCGGTTTCGGTGTATATCGTTTGTTATATCTGGAACTGAGATGTATCACATGGTACTAAGGTCACGTATTGTTAAATTCATGTCGTTAAACGAAGACAGAAGAAGAGTCTTACAGAAAGGGGTAACAGATTATATGTGTAGAACCGAACCGTTTAATAACAAAGTTTAGACAACTGAGGTAGAGATGTTTCCTACTGCCATAATGCTTTAAACTAACATTTATGTGTTCTGTAGAAATAGAGATCCAATGCTAATTCAATAAAATTCAATGCTAATGGTCAGCTTGATTTTAAACTTTAGAATCCATACGATCAATTCGTGTACATTACACGTTGATTGTGTGTGATTGTTTTTTTATGTGTGATATGAGTGCCACAGCAGACATTAGCAAAATGAGGCATGTCCTAACCACTGCATTAAAAAACCATTGTTATTCCAGTATTAGGTGCTGATCCCCTGCATTTTGCTTCATAAACGATTTGGTTAGTATTCCTTTGAAAATCATATATTTGCTTACATTCTTGGCACACATGAGCTAGAGACTGACTGAAAGAAAAGCATTGCACAATGAAACATGCCTATTTCTTAAACCCCCAGCTGTTAAATCCAGAGAACGCTCAAAACTTTCCACTTTTGTGATTAGTATTTAATTCAAAACTAAAACTAAATGTGCATGAATAACATTATATTTATTACGGAAACGGTAACCTTACGGTGTAGTGGACTCCTTCACAGCGGTGATATATTACCATCATTAACCCAAGAATAACTTATTTATTTCACCTTTGTTTCGGTCCAACACCAAACCAAATATATTCAAAACCTTAATATTAGCCAACACATATTTGCCGCTTAATCGCCCTGCAAATTTTTCCAGAGATTGCGTGCTAATGTAATCTACTTTATCTGATTTTCGTTCTACATTAACTGGATGTTATTCTTTATATCAGCGCAATGCTTGGAATGTTATTTTTCTCTTCGACGAATCTATGCACGTTTATCACTTGCCCTGGCTGGAAAATTTGTGCATTGATTTTGGATCAACTATTAACTAATGGCGTCTATAAGGAACTTCAAATATCAGAATAATTTATCTTCAGTATATTTTTAATTTCACTTAGGAACTTCAGCATGCATTTTCTGCCAGAATCAATCGATTAGCTTAAATTCATTTTTGTACCAGAAGTAAAAATATGGTAATATTACATTTTCTACGTAACTTACAACATGCATATCTGCAACGTATTTACTACAAAAGGAGGTGTTATAGTCGTAGGTTTTGTACTAAAAATGATTTTGGCAGCTGAGCAACACTATTTTATGTATAAGAACAAGAATACATATACTGCGTACGTTGAATCCTTCGAAGGTGAAAAGGGGTGTTGGGTTTGATTACCAGTGGTGTCTAACCTTTAATAATATTACCATTCACTGCATTTACAGGACCACAAAACAGAAAAATAGTCCTTAGACAAACTCCGAAACCACTGTGCCTGATTCATTCGGACAAATATTTTCTGCAGTTAAACACAGCAATTCTGGTGGTGGTGTTGGTGGTGATGTGTGTAGTAAGTGTGCGAAGGGACACCGTTTTATAAATACTTAGATAATCCAAAAAAAAAAAACAGACATACTAACAGTACAGCTAATTACGAACCAACTACCTACCGATGTACGATAATATATGAACCAACGTGTATGAAGCATTATGCATTTTTTTATAACGGCGTTCTATGATGAATTAAGCTTAAAATTTGGCCGCACAGTCTCTGTTACCGAGAGAATTCACGTACATACATCACTATAGCGGAATTTCAAACTCATAAATGCATGGGAATGTTACCAAGAGCACACGAACACTTTTTACGTATCCATTAAGTGAGCCTTGAGATACAAATGCAATAAATAATCTTAAATACTTAGCAGGTGTCAGTGCAGCAAAATTATTATAACACTGGCATTACAACAGCATATTTAATTTGTATTATTTATGTTTAGATTTTAACCCTTTCACTTCTTCTTGATCGTATTTTCTTAAGTCTTCTGCGATATACAATCGTAATGTGTTTAACTTTTATTTAAAAGAAAATACTACACTCTGAAACCCGGCATTAATGCGATAATGAATAAGATGTTAGCCAACCTTACTATTGTGCAGTTTCGTTGTTCAACTTTTTCATTGTGTACGAATACGTATTACTGTATTAAAGATGCATTTTAATGCCATGCTGCGCTATTTACTAATAAATGACAGATACTTGCTGCATTTCTACACCCGCATGTTTGTATGAGCGTTTGTAAGCCTATATATTACATAATTTGCAAGCACAATTTAGTTTACTTAACACGGCCTACTGTGCCAAATAATTTTTCCTAAGGCATTTTACGCATTTAAATCGTGATTGCATACTTAGTGTGTACAGTACCCCTTAAAAGTAAGACCATTAGTGTGAATATCAAATTTCCGCAATCTTTTCATAGCCGCGTAAAAGTTATAATACAGATACGCCAGTAAAACTTTAATTTTACGAGTTTAATTTTGTAGACTACATTGTTTATTTTCTAAGTAAAATCAAACTTACTCTTGACTCCTGACTGAATTAGTCATTTTCCCGTGGTATAGCAGAAACGCGTTTTTTTTCTGCTCTTCACCGATTCGATATATATACACGTGTACTTTTGACCCGTTATTTTAATTAACACTGCAGTATGGAACACAACACTTAAATTGTAATTTCGATGGTAAAACTTTTGCTAATTGTTTACTGTATCCTACTAAACGTTTTTAAAACTAACGATAATAATCACGGCACAATAAAACGTCCATTCGAACACAGCTACCTTCATCGGGAATAGTGTAATGTAAAACTTAGCTTTTCCATCTAAACGGTTTTTAAATTATTTGATCTTTGTTATGAAATATATTAGAACGTGTACTACTGTACTATGAAAAATGTTATGCAATATATACTTAAGATAAACTTTTATTTTTCAAATTTTGATTACTTTAGTAGATATAATTAATTTTAAATAATATTACTTTAAACGAAAAACATTTTAATAGTTTATTTGTATTTTAAGAGCGTGTATAAATTTTCCATATTGGTGGGGCGTTCAGATTGGGACAGAGGGATCTTGGAGAAAATCAAGAGTAATTTAATTTACAGAAATTTTTTTCTCAGTTTTGAAAAGCTTGATTTTTGGCCATTTGTAATTGACCATGTTATTTTTTGTAACACCAAAGTTATTCATAATTTTACTATAAATATTCCGAACAGAAATAACAATCACGTTATCAATATTTTGAACTATTTAAAACAGTGATACAAATAATGGTATTACTGACTGAAAAATATGCAAAGTCTTCTCAACAACATTTTTTCTTGGTATGAAATCCCTTTTTTATTAATCAACTATACTGTAAATTTAGTTTCGACCGACTGTTTCTAGTTTATATACACAAGCGAAATATCTCATTCAGTTCACTCCTGAAATTTTTAAAATCATTTTAACAATACTGAAAACATGAAGTAATTCTAGTTATTGTTTTTTAAATTTACATAGCGTAACATTTTGGTCATAAGCCTATGTGATTTATTTTGTTAGTGCAGTACATTTGATACTAAGAAATGACAGATTAGGCATTCTACATACTTATCTGTAATGTAGCATACGCTATCAAAATATAATTATTTAAAAACAGACATCTCGCTCATTACGAGCCAACTTGATTTTATCTAATGAGAAACAATCAGGAACGACAAACACTACAACAATATCAAGCTGAACACGTTTTTATTCATGCCTACAATTATGTTAGTTGTGTACATATATGTTTGGACATAATATCGAACGATTATTTACATATGTGTTTTGGACACCAGCTCACACTTATTTACATATTATATTGAATAACGTTAATTATTTAAACCCCTCCTAGGTTCATAATTATTTTATTAAAACACGTAATATTATTTTTGTGAACCACCAATCCTAATTTTATTTTTATTATTATTATTATTTGTGTTATTCTATGACATGCTGATGTGAATTCTGAGACTAGGTTATGATCTAAATATGTGAATTTCAAATTGTTTAATTATCGAAATTGTACAATTATTTATTTTATATTAAAACATAATTATTTCTTTTTTCTTTTGTTATTTTGGAAGAGAAATAATGTTTTAATTTTATTTCCGTTTCGTTTGACCAGAAGAAGTTTCTCGCCATTAGATCAGGTTTTGAGGAAGTTGCAGGAAGTGAAAGGTCCAGCTACGAGATAATTAGCTGTAATTTTTTATAAGAAAATCTCCAGCATCAAAGTAAGTTCGGTTTAGGTTTTTATCCCCAGATGTTATAGTTTAGAGTTTTAGAGCCTACTAGTTAATTTATTAGTGGTGACCGGCCTAAGAAGGCGACGAGGAACTTCAGTGACGCCATATCACAGTCTTTTTGGTATAGTCTGCATCCAGGTGATGCTTAAGCCATTCTGCAGCCATCTGACTATTTATTGATAAATTCAAGTGCTCTCCAGAAACCTAAACTTTTCTACACCTAAGATGGCATTTTCTCAGAACTCTCAAGTGGCAATTAACATGTTCAATGGCAGTAGTACCCAGTAGTCCTAGTCCAGCATTACCGACTAGCTAAGCAAAGGAGCCAATTTCAATTGGAAGACACAACTTTAATCAGTTTGAACTTTGAAATCACATTAACTTTATTTGAATTTCTAGTGTGTTGTTAACAAGAAAGTTTGAGATAATTTTTATTACGAGATTTCAGACAGATATTTGGCACTGCCGTAACATGGAGCCCAGTAAAATCGTGTCAAGAGGAAAAAGGTGCAAAATTAAGAACTACTTCTGGGAAACACTACTCTAAATTCTTTTTTTTTTTTTTCAAGTTTATCTTTATTGCAGCAGTTTGATTATTTTATTTTCAAATTAATTCCATTATCTTCATTAAGTTTTATCTTGTGAGGATGTGCTATAATTCCTATTTACAGTAATCCTACTCGCAATAAAAGTAATTCATTTTATTTTTTATTACGTTTAATTTAACTTGAATCCCACATAATTTTTTATATTATTAAAGTTTGTTTTCAGACAATTTAATTAGAATGATAACAAATATTTATAGTTCAGCTTCAAACTATTAAAATCTATTTTATCCCATGACGTGTTTTCATTTTTCTGCAATTATTCAGTGGCATGTGCATGAGTTTTGTGTCTACAAATATTTCAGAGTTCCAGATTCCACGAGAGCTTTACATGAGGTAAAAGTGTGTTATACAAAGTGCAAACTCTTTCTTCTAGTCTCATCCCGTCATAATCACTCTACACACAACAACACGACTTATAGTTTACTAATAACATCCCCATTTTAATTACACCTTTTCAACACCAAACAAGACATACTGAAACTACAAAAATGTAACCAGAAAAATTTTATTGATATACCTACTTGAATTCTACACTTTGAGACATGCGTTAAAATTAACGATAAATTAAACAAGATGATGTGGTCTATTGGACTGGGCTTATTAACATCTCCCAGTTTTATACCCAAAGCTTATTAGGTAATGGCTTACAAAGTAACTGAAAACCTAACTTAGACTAACATCCATGCCATACATGGAATTCAAACCCAGAACCTCCCACACCACAGACCGGCGGCCCGCCAACCGACTGCGTCACGGGAGGTCGGCGAGGCGGTTTATAATCGTATAATTTATTGGGAATTATTTATAGAGAAAGTAACAGTAAGTCATTCTCAAATGATTCATAAACTGTTTGAGGATAAAACATGTCGCCTATTCAGATTATGCAACAGAAGATTATTAAAAAATAACAAGCAAATGCCTGAAGCCTTCATGCCACAAGGTTTGTAGTTCGAATCTCGGTCTGGCCACAGATGTGTTTGTATTGTTCGCATGGGTTAATTTAGGTTAGTGTGAAATACTGAATTTCAATATTTCAGCTAATATTATGTTGAAAACATACACACCTTTTCCCAGAACTTCAAAAGATGTTACAACGAACTAAGCGATCTGAGCCGAAATACATTTATGTGTATAGTAATAAAACTTATATTCTTTAGAAACTATAAATAAGAATAAACGTATTTTCTTTCCATTAATGAAATAATCCAATCGTAAACATCAGTCCGGGGAATGAAAATTGGAATCGACGATAAACGAAGGTACTATTGTAATATAAGAAAAATGAGGTTAATCGTGTTAAGTTTTGACACGTGTATTTAAAGTCATAAGAGATTTCGAACTATGTATATTACTTTTTAAAAGCAATGTTACCTTTTCTGCTGTAATATTCTTGCAAACGTTACAGCTTTTTATTATTTGGCTGAACACTTCACTTCCCACTTTCCTTCGTACTGTATCGACGCTTCATTATTGATGTGTTTATATTACAGTGCCAACATTTGGAATGAGGCGATACTAATGATATCCACACCTGGGGGCCTATACTGGAGTTCTCATTGTATACCAACTGCCCGCCGCACTGAGTGGATTGCAGTTTTGGTATGCTTGAACACCAACTTGGTATCGTATACGAGATTTGTATACGAACTTTGCCCGTGTGGTCGAGAGAGAGCGAACTCCAGTAATTAAGGTTTTCAATTCGTATGGGGCTGCTAATTCCATCATTCCTGTTAAGAGAATGTATTTATGGAACTTGGAACACTACATATACGATTATATAATAATTCTACATACAGTTTTGTATCGCAAACACAACGTGTAATTCGTATACAGCAGTAATAGTTACGCTGAAAATAAGTAGATGGCGCTAAAATTAATCAATTATATTAATTATTAAAGAATTTTATTTGTTGGTAAGTATAAATTCTTTAAATGTATACTTATCAGTTTATAAAATATAGAAAGGTTTACTAAATGTATACATTTTAAAAACAAAATGTTGGTTATTTAACATTAAGCATATTACGCAACTATAATTAAATGTTTTCAATGTGTATTAATGGAACTTGTACTTATATTAAGATTTCTCTAAGCCACATTTTTTAATGTTGTCCATTTATTCAAATAGTACTTAAATATCCCTTAAAAATTTTAAACTTGTAACTAAACTAGTTACTTTTTCGGCTTCGGCGTAGGTATGAGCTACTATTCAAGTTGATTATCTGTAATGTTGGAAGATTTACTCAAAAATTTTAATATCTGAAACCTAAACTCTGCCATTACCATGTTGGATACAACAAAAAAAGTTACCGCCTATTTCAAATCAACATAACCCACTTGTCTGATTGGCTACTCACCGCGAAAATAAAGTCTGACGGGAGAAACAACGCATATACGATGACTCTCGTATGGTTCGATTTTACCGTTTTCTAAAATCGTGCGAGTTACAGCCGCAATTCGAAGATTTCGTATACGAGTGCAGATCGAACTTAGGCCCTCTTAACTGCAAATACTCTTCTCAGGCTTCTGTGGTCGCTCCCCCCTCTGTCTAACCTATGCAACTTGCACTGTCTCTAATAACATCGCTGTCGACGAGACGGTAAGCCCACTTACCTATGTAAGGCTCTCACGTGACCTGAGAAATTTCAGACAACGTGAAATACTCTGTAATTCAAAACACGCATATGTCCAAAACGTACTTTGAAGTATTATACATTAAAACAAATTTTGTTAATTTAATTTAAAAGTATTAACACTACGCCAATGGTGAATGCACTCTTGAATCACAAATACAATTATTTACCCATCTAGATAAAAACATTAACTAATTTTAAATGGGAAAGACACTTTATCTCGTATAACATGTCTGTGCAGAAAAAAGTGCGTATTTTAAGTGGCAAAAATTAATATTTAAAATGAAAATTTAGACTTTTTAATAATAATAATTTGAAGGTTTTAAGTTTCTTTTGCGTGTCCAGAGAACTGCGTTTCAAAAGATTGTATAGTTATCTTGCAATTTGCTAATAAATATTAACGTTGGTGGTAAATGGAGACAAAATGACTCCCACCGACGCTTAATGCTTGTTGTTCAGTAGTTTTTATAATGCCCAGAAGTACAATTTGCTATGTATACATATATTCAGCCTACTTTCTGAATGAAGGAAGGTTTATCAGATAACCTTTCCTGCTTGTGATTTATGTGTGTGTGTGTGTGTGTGTGTGTGTGTGTGTGTGTGTGTGCGCGCGAGCAGTATTTGCAGCTGCCTGTGTTTCCCCAAACCAATTTTTGAAAGCATGGACCTATTTTTACCAAACTCGATACACTTATAGCGCTTTGTAATGACACCTCACTTTCGTGCTTTTGAACCATTAAGTTATTTTCAAAATGATGGCAATTTTTAATGTTTGTTTACTATGTCGTATATCAGGAACAATCCTACTGATTCGAACAAAATGTGGTGCGTAAACAGAACGCATTGTCGCAAATAAATTTCTAAAAAAATTGTCAACTTTGAATAGCCATTTTCAAAGATAGTGGCATAGAGAAAATAAAGCTGATGGCTGATGTCTCAGTAACCGCTCAACCAATACTTACCAAATCTTGTTTACAAGTAGTACAATGATAATCAACTCAAGGTCGAAGTAGAGCAATTGCCTATGGAGCACTGCATCCGACTATACAAGGTGAAGAACTCATAAAAAAAGTAGTACAGATGCCATGACAACTGTTAGAAAAATATGATTTATGCTGCATATGAAAGAAGAATGTATATATTTTGCAATAATATATCATATTTAACAAAAATATAATTTTTCATTGTAAAAAATTAATCGATTAAAAGAGTCCGCATTTTAACAAAATTTAAACACATTTTCCATTTGGATGCTTCAGAAAGCCGAATTTATAAGAAAATATTCTTCAAGATTGATTGTCATATTATTGTTACAATTTCTCTCTAAAATTAAGTGGGTTAAAACAAGTTCGTTAAGGGTGGAGATCTTAATTAAATAAAAGTGTTAATTATAAGTTCCTAATTATATTTACAATAACTACAAACCAAATTCTCTCAAATCAACATCGCACATTACATTTGTATCACTTAATGACTCCAATTAATATATTTTTGAATTACCACACCGAAATAAATAAAATTTAAAAAAGTTAAAAATCAGTCCCAATAGACAGCGTATCAACAATTTCAATTATGTTATAAACTATGCTTCCATATTTGACACTTCCAATACTTACAATAAAATCCGTATTAAATATCCATTCAGTCCCGCCTCAGATTAGACCATGTCCCGCCGTCCCTAATGTTCTAGGATCTTCCGAGCGCCTTCAAGATCAGTAGGCTTCACTTGTCGGTTTCACACCCTCTCGTCCATTCACACCACGAACACCTCGTCCGCGTTGTCCCACACTTTTCTTCGCACCCGCATTCAGCTATATTCCTTTCACCAAAGACTGCTGGCCGCTGTGCCAAGTGTCCTAATTCTCAGAATATTCGTGCGCCTCCTACAGATGTTGGCCTCTTCAGTGGGGGGAAGAGGAGGGCCTGTGATGCCAACCAGTCTCACCGGAATATTCTTGTGTCTCCTGTCGTCTTCTTTAGCGGGGAAAGGGGTACTGCGACATAAGCAAGTATCGCTGCTGTCAGTTATTCACGGGCATCCCAGAATACGGGCAACCATGCAGCGAACGCGTCTTTCCAGGAAGACGGGAGGGCTTAGGTAGGTCACCCCGGGCCACATATAAAGGGAGCCGGTGGCCGATGCTAGCTACAGCCCGTAACACTGCCCCCTCCTTAAGTCTGTTCTTCCAGAACAGACTCTCCAACATCAGAACATCCTTACAGCGCCAGTTGGTCTATGTGGACAACCTTAGGCTTCGCCCAAGAGCCGTGTCGACAAATCCGGTAGACCACATAATTTTTTTGCTTCAGGAACCTGTACGTGTCTTCCCAAGATTTCTGTAGCTTCGGGCAATATTACTTCTTCCTTTGAGGGTTGCACAATCACACCAGCTGTCCTTACAAAGTATCCTCAGGCATTCTTTGGTCATATCGTGTTTCCATTCTGTCACTATTAAGTTTAAGGTGCTTCAGGGCAAACTCATGAATGTTGGTTAACTTCTGACTTAGTTTAATGGCATATTGTAGGTTGACTGCTTCTTCTTCCACTGGACGTTCGAACAGCAGTTCACCAAACTGCATTCTTGAAGGTGTTACCCCTGTGGACTCGTGAACCTACGAACGATTTGACAGTATAAATAAGGGTACCTTGGAGGCCCAATCTTTCAGATTGTCTTCTATGAAGATCACCAGATACTGTTCCAGGGTACGATTTAGCCTCTCGACCATCCCATCCTACGTAGCAAGCCACAGTCGGCAGACTGTGGTTTTACTGCTGGCACTGCTGGATGACTGCTGGCTCTGAATACTTATGGGTTTACACTAATGGCCCTGTTACGGTTGACTGCTGGCCACAGGACACTTGGCATGCTATTTATGGCCCACTGATGGAATTTTGATGGAGATGAAACTGAAGGTTGAGAGTAGGTGACTTACAAAGAGCCCATAAATAGCTCTCCAACTGTATGCCAGCGCAGGCAGCACTTAACTTATCAATTTATGGGCCATTGATGGCACTTCACTATAGTTTTCGCGTACTTGAGAGACAGTCGACCGACTGTGGTTTTACTGATGGTATTGCTGGATTACTGCTGGCCCAGAAACCACATGGGTCTACACAACTGGTCCTGAAATGGTTAATTGCTGGCACCAAGAAACTTGGCATGCCATTTATTACCCAATGGTGGAATGCTGATGGGAATGAAACTGATGGTTGAGAATCAGTGACCCACCAAATGCCCATTAATGGCTTACCATCTGTATTCCAGCAATGGCCGCACATAACCTATACTTTGTGCTGGTAAAAGCATGGGTAGCTATCTATAGGCCATTTGATGGCTGTGAAGTGGTACATCGCTGAACCATTGCTATGCAATTTGGCTTATTATGGGAATTTTTATGGCTCCCACTTTTTGCAGATAGCTTCTTCAAACTACATACACATGTGTGTGTGTATATATATATATATATATATATATATATATATATATATATATATATATATATATATATATATATATATCTGTGTGTGTGTGTGTGTCATATAATCATAGATTATTTGTATGTATATAGTGGTGAAAATATATATGGCAAAATGTTGAAATACTGTGACTGTTACCGAATAATTTGACAAATATAAGGTTTTAGATGTACGACTGCATATAATTAAAATAAGAAGTTAAAAAGCAAAATATATATGCCCACCTTTACAAAATTAACATTGAAGGGCTTTTGTTGTTTCGTATCACTAAAATATTCATAACTGGAGTCTGCATTTCTTAACAGATGAATAGCATCTACGTAAAATACATACTGCTCAATATTTCATTAAAGGCAAGTGTTGGGTTAATATTACTATTCATGTCAGAAAATTTCTCTCACTTCAGTATTTTTTTATCCACTCCTTTCTAAAAATTTATTTGTTCACATGGTAAATTTTAAGACTATTAAATAACTGGTGTAATTTATATTATATTAGTGTTTGTTGTTAATTCAAGTTCGAATATATTCTAAATTAGTTCATCTAAACATAATAATACCCAGTGAAGTAATAGTTAGCATGCTGGGCTGTCAATGCAAGCGTTGTGGGTTTGTGCCCCCTCCTGTAATAGTAAGCATAATATTTTCATGTCGTGTAATATGTTTAATAGTAAAGTAATGGAAATTAAAAACAAAGAAAAGTTTATGTTGATGGTCGAAATAATTATTTTTAACAGATACAGTTAGATATATGGTGAAAGCATGGCTAGCAATCAGTAGGCAATCTGATGGCTGTGAAATGGTGAATATATGAGCCATTGCTGTTGTAAGCATATGGGCCATGCTTGGGCCATTTGTGTTCACCTCACCTGGGCTAGATATGGGCAGAGTATGGCTAGTAAGTGGTGCCACTTCAGGACAAGCAATGGTGCAAGGTGCATGCCGACTGTACACCATCAATGGGCCATATGTGGTTTGATACATGGGAACCGACTGAGGATGCAATGCTGTGGTACGGGTTTTATGCATTCCTAAAATCCTCATTACCTCTTGGAAAAGATGTTGCTTCAAATTTACGTCCTTGAGCATAATGGCTTAAATCGATCTGTTGGGGTCGCAAACAGTACATATAAATCAATAAAGGGCTATGATATCACCAGTTCGAAAATGGTCGTTAGGTATGATTATAAAATAACTTAAGGCATGATGGTGTGTGTCGGCTTGTAAGAGGTAGTAAAGATTACCTTCAATTCAATTTTGGTGTCTCTAAGTCTACCAGTTATAAATGGTGGCCGAGTATGCTTATAAATTTAGCTATGGTCTGTATCGGCTTGTTGTGGGTCTTAAGCATTACCTACGATTCATTTTTGGTGTGTCTAAGTCGGAAATGGCGGCCAGGTTTTCTTATAAATTAAGTGATTGCATAATGGTCTCATTCGGCTTGTTGGGGGTCACGGTGGCTGAGCGATTAACACATTTGCCTCCAATCAAGGCAAACTGGTTCAATCCCTTATCTAGTCACTGGATTTTCGGAAGTGGGAATTGTGCTGGACGATGCCATTGGTCGGCAGGTTTTCTTGGGGATCTCCCATTTAACTCGCCCCCTCATAATAGTGCTGCTCCATATACACTTCAATCACCCTTATCGGCTCTCAAGATCTTGGTGTCAAGAGGTGCCAAAATCTGTTCACTCACTCACTCTAATGTCTCTAATTTTATCAGTTAGGAAATGTTGGCAAGGTATGCTTATAAATTTAGCAATGGTATAATGGTCTCTGTAGGCTTGTTGGGGGTCGTAAGATGCACGTTATATGATTCAATTTTGGTGTCTCTATATCCATCAGTTTGGTAATGAGGGTCAGGTATGCTTATAAATTTAGCAATGTTATAATATCCTGTACCAGATTGTTGGGGTTGTAAGCATTACCTACAATTCAATTTTGGTGTCTCTAAGTGTACCGGTTTGAAATGGTGGCCAAGTATGCTTATAAATTTAGCTATGGCATAATGGTCTGTATCGACTTGTTGGGGGTTGTAAGCATTATCTACTATTCAATTTTGGTGTCTATGTCAGAAATGGTGGCCAGGATTGCTTACACATTAAGCTATGGCATAATGATCTTTGTCAGCTTGTTGGGGGCCATATGCATGACCTACACTTCAATTTTGGTGTGTCTAAGAATACCGGTTTGGAAAAGATGACCACGTATACTTATGAGTGTAGCTATGTCATATTGGTCTCTATTGGCTTGTTGAGGGCCGTAAACATTACCTAAATTGAATTTTGGTGTCTCTAAGTCTACCAGTTTGGAAATGGTGGCCAGTTATGCTTATAAATTAAGCTATGGCATACTGGTCTGTATCAGCTTGTTGGGGGTTATAATCATTACATTAAATTATATTTTGGTGTCTCTAAGACTACTGGTTCGGAAATGGTGGCCAGGTATGCTTATAAATTGAGCTATGGAATAATGATCTGTATCGGTTTGTTGAGGGCCGTAAGTATTAACTGCAATACAATTTTGGTAACTCTAAGTCTTTTGGTTCAGTAATGATCACCAGGTATACTTTTAAATTTTCTATTTCATAATGGTCAGTATCGGCTTGTTGGAGGTCGTAAGTATTACCTACAAATCAATTTTTGTGTCTCTCAGTCTACCTCTTCGAAAATTATGTACAGGTATGCTTATAAATTTTGTTATGGCATAGTGGTCTGTACCAGCTTGTTGGGGCTTGTAAGCATTATCTACAATTCTACTTTGGTGTCTCCAAGTCTAACGGTTCGGAAATTGATGGCCAGGTATGCTTATAAATTTGGCTACAGCATAATGGTCTGTATCGACTCGTTGGAGATTGTAAGCATTATCTATAATAAAATTTTAGTGTCTGTAAGACTATCGTTTCGGAAATGGCCAGATATGCTTATAAATTTAGCTGATTCACCAGTCATTTTTCTTGGTTTTCTTTGGACATCCCTGTGACAGGAGTAAAAATTCAGTAGTGGATTTCCAGGGACGATAAACATTCACAGGTAGTATTTAATTCCTTGACCTTTTTAGTTGTCCAATTTTGTTTCCATACTGATACATTATGGAGTACTTATGTGAAGTGTTTAATGTTTAATTGAATTCATTATTGTTTAAAATTTTCGCACTGCTCTTTCATGTCTGGTGTAAGCTATAGATCTTCAATTTTTTTATGCATGGGTTTTCTTATCGATCTGTGTATATATATATATATATATATCTGTGTGTGTGCATATATATATGCTTTTAAAAAGAATGGTATATAATAATTAAAATTCATAAAAGACAAATTGTAATAGATCTTATATATTTTATTATTACAGCCTCTGAGCCAATGCGACCCCTTGTTTACATTCTATAGCCACTGAGCCACTGCGACTCCACTTAGGGAGGTGCTGCCCACTAAGCTACTGCAAACTCACTTTTGGGTACTCTATCCACTGAGCGACTGCAGCCCCACTTTCGAGTGTTCTAACTACTGAGCCACTGCAGACACACTATTGGGTGTTCTAGCCACTGAGCCACAGCAGCCCAACTTTTGGGTGCTCTAGCCAATTAGCAACTGTGGCCTAACATTTTTGTGATCTAGCCACTGAACCACTGCGGCCCCACTTTTAGATGCTCAAGCCACTGAGCCACTGCAGACCCACTTTTGGGTGCTCTATTCACTGAGCCACTGCGGCTCTACTTTTGGGTGCTCTAGCCACAAAGCTACAGCAGACCAAATTTTCTTGTGCTCTACCCACTGTACCACTGTGGCCCACTAGAATGGTGCTCCGGTCAGTGAGCCACAGCGGACCCACTTGAGGGGTGCTCAACCCACTATGCCACTGTGGATACACTGTTGGGTGCTCTAGCCAATTAGCCACCGTGGTCTCACTTATGGATGCTGTAGGTACTGTGCCACTGTGGCGCCACATTTTGGTTCGCTAGCGACTGAGCCACTGTGGCCTCAATATTGGATGCTCTACCTGCTGAGCCACTATGGCCCCATTTTTGTGTGCTCTATTCACTGAGCCAATACAACTCTTCTTTTTGTGTGCTCTAGCCACAAAGCCACAGCAGGCCTAATTTCCTGGTGCTCTGCCTACTGTGCCACTGTGGCCCCGCTTGAACTTTGCTCTACCCACTGAGAAACTGAGGTCCCAGTTTTGGGTTCTCTAACTACTGAGACACTGCGGCCCGAATTTTAGTTGCTCTAGCCAAAACACTACCGTAGCCTCACTTTTGGGTGCTCTTAACACTACGCCATTGCGGCCCCACTTGAATTTTGGTCTACCCACAGAGCAACTACGGCCCCAATTTTGGGTGCTCTAGCCACTGAGCTACTGCGGCCCCAATTTTGGGTACTCTAGCCACTATGCCACCATGGTCCCACCTGAACATTGATCTACCCACTGTGTAACTGTGGCCCCAATTTTGGGTGCAGTAGCCACTAACTCACCATGGAAGTAATTTCTGGTGATTTAGCCACCAACCCATTGTGGCCCCAATTTTGTGTTCTATAGCCATGAGCTATTGCGGCCCCAATTTTGGGTGCTCTAGCTACTGTGACACAGCGGCCTCACTTTTGGGTACTCTAGTCAATACAGCACCGCGACCCTGCTTGAAAATTGCTCTAGCCACTGAGCCACTGCAGCCACACTTTTTGGTCCTCTAGCCACTGAGCAACTGCAGCCCCACTTATGGGGGCTCTAGTCGCTGAGACACCATGGCCCAGCTTTAATTTTGCTCTACCCACTGAATAACTGTGGCTCCTCTTTTGGGTTCTCTTGCCACTGAGCCAATGCAGCCCCAATCTTGGGTGCTCTAGCCACTACGCCACAATGGTTCCACTTTTTGGTGATCTAGCCATTACACCACTGCAGCCCCGTTTTAACATTGCTCTACCCACTGAGCAACTGCGGCCTAAATTTTGGGTGCTCTAGCCACTAACCCACCATGGCCCCAATTTTTGGTGCTCTAGCCACTAATCCACAATGGTTCCACTTTTGGTTGCTCTATCCACTGAACCACTGCGGCCCCACTTTTAAGTGCTCTAGCCACTAAGACACCATGGCCCTACTTGAATTTTCCTCTGCCCACTGAGTAACTGTGGACCCACTTTTGGGTTCTCTAGCCACTGAGCCACTGTGGCCTCACTTTTAGGTGCTCTAGCCACTATGCCACCGCTGTCTCACTTTTTGGTGTTCTAGCCACTATGCCACCGTGGCCTCTGTTTTATTTGCTCTAGCCTCTATGCCACCACAGCCCCGCTTGAACATGGCTATACCCACTGGGCAACGGTGATGCAAATTTTGGTGCTCTAGCCACTAACCCACTGCAGCCACAATTTTTGGTGCGCTATGCACTAACACACTGTGGCCCCACTTTTGGTTGCTCTACCTGCAGAAGCACTAAGCCCCACTTTTGTGTGCTGTAGCCACTGAGCCACTGTGGCCCTACTTGTGGATGAGTAAAAATTCATTTGGCATTTGACTTCATTTTCTTTGGCCACCCCAGAGCTAGGAAGTATAAATTCACTAGTCAATTTTTCAGTTGGGGTAAACCTTCACAGTAGTAGAAATCCATGGTTTCACCGGCAGGTGATGCATCCCCTATCTATTATGTAAACACACCTCGCGTTGCTGGAAAAGCTCTCTTGCACTGTGATTTTTATTAACACATGAATTAGATTAGTTTTCTTGTTAGGAAAAAAACATATTAATTAGACTGTCAGTGTTTCCCCATGTGTTTATTATAAAAAATTAAACAAATACTTGTACAACTAACAAATTATTTTTTTTCAGGTGTATGACTTCTATGTGGTAAGATAGTACATAATATTTCTTTATTCTCTTTTCAGCATCACATCCCTGTTTACATACACTGTGGCACTGAGTGTGATGTAGTGGGAAACAAATAAACGTTATTATGAAACAATGAGTGAGGGAAAGCGGCAAAGTTGTGCTAGTTTGTTGGATGATCTTTTCGTTAGCTATACAGAGAGCGAATCTGATTCGATAGCGAAACGACCGGCTAGTACAAGATTTCAGGACGTTGTCGTTTCACCAAAATGATGCAGTTTCGATTTGTTATTGGACGATCTTTTCCTGAGCGATTCAAGCAAAGCTTCACACACGGGAAGACCATCAGCTGCAACAGATCGAGACACGACCATTTCCCCCTCGCATGGAAAGTAGATCTCCTGTTAGACGATTTGTATTTATCTGACACCGAAATTTCGAGCGATTCGGATAGTGTTTTATCCGAGTCGCAAGCGAGTTCTTTGTCAGATGAAAAGGTTTCGTTTAGGTAACCAGAATATAATTCATTTTCCGATTCTTCAGCCTCAGTAGACTTATTGCCAGACCTCACATACATGATACTGGCTACCGCATTTGCGTGTAGATTGACAGATGAGCGGATACGTGAAAATCAACTAAAGTCTGATGCCAATTTTGAGCATTTCTTCACAAGGTATAAGGTCCCTTTCTTAGAGTTAGCATTCGCAGCACCCTGGCCTGTTTCTATTTGTGTAACCATAGTGTGTAAATTCTTGAAATCCTTCACAGTGGAGGAAAACGCTATGGAGATATTCCGTTTTCAATGTAAATCACTTCCCGTTCTCCACATATGCTATGTTGGCGAAATTTACTACGAATCAATTAAGCCTTATCTCACAAACAGACTTGAACAGTTTAGTGCACGTGGTTAAGGTTGGAGTCTGCTTCTAATTCTGCATATGGATGTTCACATATCGCAGTTCAGAGTGTTCACCATCGGTGCTGCACACACACTATGCTCCCCAAGTTTATTACCAATAAGAAGCCCTGCAATAATGTGCAGTGTCCTGAAGGAATATGTTTCCATTACCCCATTCTAGCATCTTTGTTTCCTGTCACACATCATACCGATAGAGTGACTTCATATCCCAAACCTCAAGAGGTTTTTGTTACTGAAGGTCTGTCGGATCCTGTAGTGATACAGGATATGCGTAAGTTCGAGGAAAACAATTTTATTTATATCTATGTCTACTGTGTTGTGGACAAAGATAGCAATATAATTGACGATACTTACGATAAGCAAGGGGTTATCGCACCTATGCATATTTCTCCTGAATGCCATGAGCACCATGAAAATATTTTGGCAATTCGCACTTGTGGTAATAACGCGCATTTACATTTTGTTTGCAATAAAGAGTTTTGACGGCTGGTTGGTAGTCAGCTGAGTAAGAAGAAGTGCAGAGAACATGGTTGCGATTGTTACCTCCAATATTTTGATAGTGAGGAGAAACTTGCAAATCATACTATACGCTGTCAGCAACAATAGGCTGCTCGCTGTACTTGGAATTTAAAGATTATAGTAAACAGCAAAGATTGGGTTTCATCGCCTATTGCGATACGGAATGTTACTTGACACCCTTGTCCACTTGCATGCCCGATAATGAGACTAGTAATACCACTACCATTAACTAAGCTGTTCCATATGCTTGTAGCATTTTGTTGGCTTGTTCACAAAATCCTAGTTTATCTAACTACTTTGAGTTTTTGTGTAACGATTGTATGTACCAATTAGTAGATAAATCAGTTGAACAAACCAAGTGGGTTGCAGAAATATACAGGTAACTGTTCCGATGAAGCCAAAACCCCCTGTTGATGAAGCTAGGTTTGTAGCTCAGAAATGTTGTCATAATTGAAAGGTTGAATTCTGTACAGATCCTTCTGTGGTCGACTATAACCATCTGACCGGTGAAATCAGAGGTAATGCACATAAGAAATGCAATTTGAATTTCAGACTGCCCGAGAAACAACTTGTCACTGTATTCATCGCCTGCAGAATTACGATGTTCACTTTCTCATAAAGCCTTTGGCTGAATGCCATGTATTACAACCCGATGGAACCGTGGTAATCGAAAACCCGGGTAATATCAAGGTGATTTATATAATTCTTGAAAAATACAAATCCATCTCCAAACAAATTCTTAATGGAATTGATTCAAAAGGAAAGGCACAAAATTTCAAATTACTTTTCATTGATTCATTCCCGTTTATAAGCACCTCTTTGGAAACTTTGGCAGGAAATTTACGACCTGCGAAATTGAGTTTCACCTGCTCGATTTTTCCAGACAACACCCAGTTTGAGTTGGCAAAAAGGAAGGGAGTTTTTCCTTATGACTTTGTTAAGTCGCAAGCCAGTCTGAACTGTACCTCACTCCCACCAAAAGATGCATTCCATAATGTCATGAAAGGCATTAGCGATTAGGATTATGCTCATGCTCAAGATGCTTGGGATGTATTCGACTGTGTGAACTTGACACAGTATGCCATCCAATATTTACATGTGGGCACTTGTATGCTGGCAGATGAATTTGAAAATTTCAGGACCATATGTTTGGCTCATTACTGTTTCGGCATCGCCATGTATGCCACAACTCCGTCTCATTCATGGGACGCTTTATTGTCAATGACATGTGCGCAGCTAGAGTTGTTGACTCACCCAGACATGTATCTTTTTGTGGTATGTGGGGTTAGGGGCGGCATTACCCAGGTTTCGAAAAGACTAACAATGTTTACATGTGTGAAGATTATGACCCCAGTGTTGCACAGGAAAAAAAAATATATATGTTATTTTGACATAAAAGGGCTGTACAGTCACACCATGAAATGCAAGCTTCCTATTATCAATTTTGAGTGGGTCGAGTCTGACATGTTTTCATCGTGGAATTTCGCGAACACGGATGATAATGGGGAGAGAATTTTTTCCACGGAAGTGGATTTGTCTTTTCCTGAAGAATGCCATGATGCTCTATCTGATCTACCCTTGGCCCCAGAAAATGGCATACCTCCTAATGGCTCGCACGAAAAACTTCTTTTCACACTCGCACCATGGAAAAAATATGTTATACACGGGAAAAAACTGAAGAACTATTTGAAATATGTAGCCAACCTCGACGCTGTTCATCGTGTGCTGCGTTTTGAGCAGAAGGCCTGGATGGCTCCGTATTTCGAATTTAATGCTGGGAAACATACTCAGGCTGAGAATGCTTGAGGGCAATCGTTTTTTAAGCTCATGAATAATTCCGTATATGGAAAAACTTTACAGAATTACCTCCTGAAAGGGACAAACGAGTCGTTACCAGGTTTGACACGATCAATGGGGCTGCAAAGGTGATAGGTCGTCCTACATTCAAGGGAAGGCAAATAATCGATGAGAATATTGTCCTTATCGAGATGTCAAAGAGCTATGTTACATTTAACAAGCCTTTGTACACTGATGTTGATATTCTTGATTTTTCCAAATTAACCCTTTACAAGTTTCATTACCGGTACAGGATCACCAAATTTCCTACTCCATCCTTGCACCTTCTCTACTGCGATACCTACAGCCTGATTTATGAAATTGCCTGTAATGATGTTTATAAAGTAATTATCCCAGATTAAAATACACGGTTTGATACTTCGAACTATGCGCTCGATAATCCGCAAAAATTCCCGCATGAGAACATAGGTCGTACAGGGGTGATGAAAGATGAATGTGGTGGGATAATACTCACACATTTTATAGGTTTACATCCCAAACTTTATACACAACTTTTTGGGAATGAGCAGTGTATGCATAAGGCAAAGGGAGTAAAGTATAATGTCTTGCAAGTAGCTCCGATACCAGGATTATCGGGAATGCCTCGAAAATTACACTATGGTTTTGGGGACCCAATATCAGTTCTATTCGCATGGTAATGAAGTTTACACTGAACGTGTGACCAAGCTAGCATTATTAGATTTTGACGATAAGCACGACATTGAGGCAGATGGAATATCTACTTTACCTTGGGGCACTATAGAATACCAGAAATTTTTTTTTATTTTTTCCCACCCCAATTCACTTAGTGCCATAAATACTTCAGTTACCAACCATCTGCCAGCACTGCACCAAACACCACACACTGCTCCGCACCTAGCACTGCAATCATCAATGCAATACCACCAAAGCTGTCTGCAAAATCTGCTGTTTTTTCCTAGCTGCAGACCCTGTTAGCTGTATCCCTTCAGAAATACACTTCAACATCGCTACAATATTCCTTGTCAAACAAGAAGATTTCTACTGTATCCTATTCGCAGCATGATACCTGCTAATCTCACATGAATATTTCTTAAGCTACATGGGAGCCATCAATGGTTTGGTGTGTGTGTTTAACAAAAATTTTTACCTGGATGTGATATATCACTGAGGATGCTCAAACACAGCACCATTTCTGTTGTATAGAGTTTAATGAATGTAAATAATAATATGTATGCATGTGTGTAAATGTTTCTATAATTTTAACATATGCAAAATTGATTAACTATATATAGTATTAAACCGTAAGTATATTTTAAAGGGATATTTTGGTATATTTTAAAAAAGGTGTTCAGAAAGTTTGGATGATTAATTGTAAACTTTATGTACATCTTTGTTCGAACTGTGTAAATGTTTTGTAAAAGTATCTAATTTTTCTATGTTTTTGTAAACTTTATAAATTTTTAATTGGTTTTTGAATAATTGTTGTAAAATTGTCATTGTACTTACATTTTTAGGGATGTTTGTTTGAAAATTAAATTTAATGGTAAAGGAAATAATTTTTTTTCATTTAATAGTTTTAATAACTATTGCCATCTTATTAAAGTTTGAGTATATCTGGAGATAAGGTATTTGTGAAAGACATGAGATGCACTGTTTATTACATTTTTACACTATCATTATTTACACAATTAGAAAAGCAACAAGTATGTAAATAAAAATGAGGAGGAGGAAAATGGCTGAGAAATGAATGAACTCTGGAAGTAAATGAAATTTTGGAGAATCTCAAGAAGGCCACTGAACTTGTAACTCTTTGGTGACACAACCTACACTGCTGCTCATGACCAAGGCGAAAGTGCTCAGGGGAAGTACAGTTAGAGAGTTGGTTATTCGGCCCCCGCACAGCGCTGGTAAGGAATGTCTACTTGCGAGCCTTGCTCCACATCACTAGCTGGCATGGAGTTTGCCTTATAACAAACCAGAATATTAATACTAACAGGCTTCGGCAGGGTTTAAAATGTTTCAACAATTTTTATCAATAACTCTTTAAAATTGAAAAAAATCAACAAAAATAGCTACAGCTGTCAATCAACACATTGATGTCTGGCATGAAGAGATATTATACTTTAACTATTTAACATACACCCAATTATGTTTATAAATTGAAATTATTTTTTCAGCAATAGACAGCTGCGGGAAGTGGGGTTGAAGCATGCGTTTTCACTTTCTCTTGGCAGCAGTCAGTACTGACTCGACCTGCCTGCAGGAAGCAGATACACCATTTATCATATTCGTCTATTTATTAAACAATCGCGTATAAGAGCTTCGGGGTTAATTAGGTTACATTTATTGAGACATTTCTTGTTAATAATTTTAAAAGAAATGAGTGCAAACTTTGGGAGTGGCGAGTCGGAGCAACAGGGCTTGAATTGCTGCATGTCGGCACACACAATGTGTTTTGTTCATGCCAGAAACGACCGCGCTAAGGCGTTTTCTTGAATAGTTGCGGTAAGAGAAATTTCGAATATATATTAAATGAGTGAGTTTAAATACAATACACAGGGTTTTCGTTTGCGATGTGGGGTTAATATTTTTTTCTGGTTAATATTCGTGTTTTCTTTCAGTTTTCGGACTAATGGTCGTCTGGTTTATCTTGTGTTTCGTTGCATCTTGAGAGCCGATAGGGGTGAAGTACATGTGTTTAGGATACCTGGACGATCTATGACGGATTTTATTTTTAAGATTGCTGGATTTGTGGTGTGTTTTTATGACAATTGGGCATGTGTTCGGTTAATTGACTTTGGTTGGTTTTTTCATGTATATTGGTAGGGAGATAGTTTTGTGGTTCCGATAAGTATATTTATTTTCGACATACGAAGGTTAATGCATTTATGTATTGTTTTTACCGTGTTTTTAATTAATGATTCTGTCGTATATATTTGGAAGGGAAAATAGTTTGCATTAGTTACTGTATTGCTTTTGTGGCCCATTTGTTTCGAATTGTAGTTCTGTCGATTTTTGTGGCAATCGCATGGTTAAATTTATTTTGTCTTAGTATTATATAATATTTGTATCTAATGTTTTCCAAATTCTACCATTTTGACATTTTATTTAAAACCTCAGTTTGCAGTCAGAGATCGCCCGAAATGGAAGTATCTAGCGTCCATTATTCGTAAGCACTCAAACAAATCTCCAAAGAAAAAATAATAATTACCCTTATGCCACTCTTCCACCAACATCGACACCTATATAATCAATAACAATATACCTCTGTAGTCAGTTGGCTCCCGAACGCCAGCGACTGAACATCGCTCCCCGAAAACATCGCTCCTCAATTACAAATCCCCCCCAATCCTCATGGAAACTAAAAAAAAGAAATCAAAATTATCCGAAATTTTGGAAAATCACTATTCCATTACATCCTAAATAAACAGATTGCACAATTCTCGAATTTGCGATTATTTTAAAATTTTTTGCACAATTTTTTGAACACTTTTTGCACATTGCAAAATCGCTCCATCAATACGTTATTCACCTCAGGTGGTCCAGAACCCCCCTGGCCCTACTACTTCGATATTGACTGCCAATTTGTTACTGTTTGTCGAATTTTTAGGGCCTATAATATATTCTTACACGTATATATTATTGCATAATCCGAAACACCATTATAAATAATTGAAGCTCTCCTCAAGTGACGATATCTTAAAAGAGCAAACAATTAAGTGTTGACAGCTTGTCACATTTTGTATAAGATTTAAGTATTCTGTTTACTGTAACTCAGATCATTAGAAATCTCGTTATTTATGCAACGCGTTAGAAAAATACACACCAAAATAGTTATCAATAAGGTTTTCACATGCCACCTTAATGAAAGTTTTAAAATTGTATATTGTGAAGTGTCAAGAATTCAGTTGCGTTGTCGCAAGACACGCCCTTTTACAAGAAAAAAATATTATTTTATGTGTATACATTTTAAAAACAGCATAGGGAAATTGTTGATGCGAAGATAGTTTCCTTTGGAACACTGGGTCCTTGGAAGACAGCGATCAGAAAGCGATGACATAATGTTACAGAAGCAAATAAATAAATTTGCGAAGCAGAGTGAAAATGGCGAGAATCGTGGATCGTAGATGGTGAGAGGGAAAGAGAGAAGACGTGGTTGGAGAGAGAAGTAAGAACGGAAGTGAGTACTGCGGGGAAGTCTGGATGCCGAGTAGAAGCGTAGCTAGCTTCAGCCCCTAGCTCCAGGAATCGATGAAGGTAGCGCGCGAGAGAGAGGAGAGTACGCACTGGCCGCCCTAAAGAGCCAGACGTCCCGTGTAAGTGCGCGCTTCGAACTGCAGCCGGAAACATCTTCTTCGTCAGTTATTCGCTTCTCTGCCGTACGTCCGTGGTACTACGTGTTCTCCAGCGAGACGGTATTTAAGCACATCGACCAACTATCACCGAGCACTAGACAACGTGGCTTTTTTTTTCTCCCCCTCCTTGCTCGTACGTACATTCGCGTACGTCCTGTGTTTATATAGGTACGTCTCGATATCGCTTTTTCTCTCTCGGCGACCGTGCGACGGATATAGGCAAGAGAACACTCACACATTTGGGAGGAGACAACAAATGTACGGGAGATCGCGGTCAGCGTGGGAGATTCTTGCTGTCACTTCATTTGGAGTGTTCCATTTAGGTAAGTGCTGTGAATGCATAGTTAATTTAGATGCACATCGTGTTTAGTACGTCATGCAGATATTCGCTGATTTATTTATTCACTTCGTAACTTAGATATATTTTATAATGTAATATACTAAATTCACCAGAAATTTGCGCAAAATTATGTTTTGCCTATAATATTAATATAAACTTAAATGTTATCTCTAATAATGATATTAAGAATGAACAGATATATGTAAAAATTATTAACAAATAAATTTATTACCATGTACTTGCCCTGCTCAAAAGTACGTATAAGCATTATTTAATTTATTGAAATATTTTATGTTCAGATGTTGGCATTCATTTTAAGATATTATATAATATAAAATACGTATTATTTTAATGATAACTACAAAATTGCGGTGTGTAAATTTAACTGTCCATAAGTTACAGAAACCTGTAATAATGGTGTAAACATAAATGTGTAAGTAATTTGTTGTGAGACATAAATTTTAAAATGAATTTTATAACTACCATATGTCAATAATTAGCGATTTCATATAGGTAATTCATTCATTATTTTGAATAACTTGGACTTTTGTCATTAATAACTATAGACAACATATAATTTATGCATACATAACTAATATAAAGTTTCCGATTGAAGAATAAATAAACACAGTGAAACATAAATAACAAAATTAATTAAAATTTCTTAAAATCTTCACGATTTTATTGGATTTATTTTGATTATTGTTAATAAAATTTTTTGATGGAATAATAAATAGCAAAAACACGTGACGAATAGTTAGGTTGATGATCACGGGACGGAAAACGATATACCTTGAAATCCTAGAAAACTACCACAGCTATATAAAGAAAACGACAAAATACAACATGATATTCTTTTCAATCATATAATAAATACAGTCTCATAGAATAACTGGTAAAAAAATCTTAACACGTAAGTGACGAAAAATTAAGGAACAAGAACAATTGATTAATAAAGTCTATGTGCCAGCATGAAAACGACATTTGATTGTACAAAACAGCGTGTTGGTTAGTAATCTCCTGATTGTTGAAGCGCTATGTCATATTTTTAATAAATAACATATTTTTATAAATATTCTCAAATTACATACACTGTCAGTACAGTGAAAAAGGTACCGTTGAATCAAAATTTTTGTTTGGTTCAATCAAATTTAAGCCCTGCCACAATTGTGCGACAACTGTCCAACTCGTTCGACCTTGCTGTCAGTCCATGCAGATAACTGATCACGACTAGCCTTGCGTGCTACAATTGTGGCTGTCTGATTGATGCAGTTCGAAAAAATATGACGCCATTTTTTATTACATTTATATGCTAAAATTTGCACTTTTTCCACACATATTCGCCGTGTATTATACTGCTTATCATTTATATTAGGCAACGTAAAAATTACCTTAGCCCTACTGCATTAGACACTTAGCAAATAATCTAGCTCTTCATACTGAACAACTAAACGTATACATTAGCTATTAAATAGTTCATGTAGGAACCGTAACTTTTTGCGTGCTTTCTCGCTTCTGTGTATAAACATTTGTCTTGTTTCTGATGGCGTCAGATGATGATGGTTTAAACTGTGGCCCTGCCTGACCTTGACAGATCAAGTTTAGCCATCTCTGGTCGGTCAGCAATTCCCTCACGTCTGGACCATCAGCATCTGACGTCACAGGTCAAGTGACCCAATTAAATGTTGTATCGGTGACAGGACGGTAAGCTTGGACAGGATTTTCTCAGTTTTAGCGCGCCCTTAATTGTTTGTATCGGGGCAATGAAATATTTTTTATTCGAGACTAAACGATTTTGTTGTTGGTATAAGTAAATTATTTTTTGGCTCTACGAGAATTGAAGGGTTGCGTTAAAGAACTGGAAGCCTGATCCATACTCGAACGTAGACGGTTTGCACCCGAGCGTTACGCCCTAGCAACCTAAGCTAAACTCACTGCCGAGGGAGTTTGAATAATCTTAAATACATACATTTGAAGTACTGGACCATTTGTGCAGGTAAACATTTCAAATTTTACATCTTGGCTTTTTCGTTTCCTGTTGAATTTGTTTTATTAGGATGGTTATACCATTATTAGGCATCAATAAACGCATTTACAAACATTGTTACTGATGTAATTGTGCCAACAAAAAACTCTGGAGCTGTGTTTTCAAACGAATACAATAAAACGAGTGACCAAACATATAGCGTTGATTTAGCCAAATATTTTGTTAACAGTATGATTTCTTTTGGCCCAACACAGAAGTTTTGTTTATTCAAACACATATTTTGTTAGACGAACAAAATTGATTTTGTTCCTTTTCAAATTTTTTTTACTCAAGGAAATTTTTTATTGGGGCCACCAAATATATTTTGGACCTATACAAACAAATAATTTGTTGGAATTCCTCTCAGTGTGGACGTGTGTTGCGTAAAAAATTATATGGGAAAAAAGGAAAGGGGACGAAGGGCGATGGTAGTTTATTTAAGCGCGCCTTTTATCTCTACATTATAACTTTTTTGACTGTACAGATTTGTGTCAAATCCTACACTTTTGCATTATCGCTTTAAGAAGTTCCGTCTGAACGAATCTCAAATATTGTAATTCCCCAAATATTAATTTTTTCCACAAAATATAACATAAAAATAGGTTTTGTAGAATTCGAGGGTTTTGTTACTAGTTATTCACATCAGAAAATGTTTTGCATATAGCTTGTGCGCCATAATTCAGAGCTTATTTAGGAAAATGACCTAAGGTATTACAAATTAGACTGCATTCTCATGAAGAATTTATTCATGTCGGAAACGAAAATTACAATCGACATACAGAAAGGAATTTCACCCTTTACACCGGGACTAGTAGTATTTGCATTTTGCCACATTGTGACGATTCAATAAGAAATATGACCACCATGGACGCCCAGCGGGCACATACGCGCCGTGGCATACCACAGATCAAAATGTCAAGGTCATCGAGAGGGAGACGATCCCACTCTTCGTCGGCAGCCTTCGATGACCTCTTGGCGTGTCATCGGAGGGCGTGTACGCTGAGCAATAGCACGCTTCAGTATATCCCATGCATGTTCGATACGGTTCATGTCCGGCGACATCGCAGGCCGTTACATTCAGGCGATGTCGTACTCCTGGAGGACGGTTTTTACCACCCCAGCTTGATGTGTTCTTGCGTTGTCGTCCACAAGAATGAATTCATCGCCGATTTCCTCACGGGATGGACGTATAATTGTTCGCAGCACCTCACGAATGTAATTCTCACCCGTCATTGTGCCGTCAAAAGGCACGAGCGGCATCCGACATCCCAGCATTATCCCAACCCAAAACATGACTAACCCTCCGTGGAATGCGTGCACTTGTTGAACATGCTGCCTCCTGGCACGTGATTCCTCGTGTCTCCAGACCCTTGTACGACGACTGTCAGAATGGTGGGCGATCCTGGTTTCGTCCGTGAAGAGAACAAAATGCCACTCTGCAAGTCCCCATACACGGTGTGCTTGGGCCCACCTCTGACGAGCAGCTCTGTGGCTGGCAAGGAGGAGGACACGTTGGAGGAGTCTCCTAGTGTGTAGGGCCCTCGCATGCAAGCGATTCCTGGTATCCTGATAGCCTGGGTGGACACTTGCGCCCCTGAAGCCCGTCGCAAGTTAGCACGAGCTAGTAAGTGATAAATATGCCAATCTTGCCATTAATGGTATTTCTTGTACAGTGATAATGTAACTACGTAAAATTATTATTATTATTGTTAATGCAATTTGAAAAATTTCGTTTCTTCGATAGTTTTAAGCATAGACGCTTCATAGCAATTGTATTTCTTAATTTTTTAGTATTTTCTTTGTTAAAGGCTAGAGTTTAAGTAGTTTTTCATATAACCAAAATAAATGTATGCATTGACATAAAATTGTTAACATGGTCATCAATGTTATCTCAGAACGGAACCATTGTCCTTAAAAATCTTCCTGAACTCGACGAGGGTATTTTTAAATAAATCTTATAGCAACTGTACAGCATTTACTGAACCATCCTTTCCTAAGATGAGTCGCTCGGTGTACGTGCATGAGCTCGTGTGTGCACGTGCATACCTTGTGTTTGTGACACTCTTAATAAAATTTTCTTTCAGTTTGCGGAAAATTTCAGGTAAAAATATTTTCAGAAATCTCCGCAAACTCTCCGTAAAATTTCGGACACATTGCTTTTCAAACACGGACTTCCCGCAAATTTCACACAAATCCCCGTGCACGGAATATCTACGTCAATTTGCTAGTCATGTTTCTGTATTTCTATTTTTAAAAGAAATGTAACGGAAAAAATCTTATTTTAGATATGAGGGTGTTTTTTTTTCTGTATAAAAAGACATGAAAAAATTTAAAATATTTTTACCTGAGTGAGATTTGAGCTCGAGTCAAAATTTTACAAGTTTACCACTATATCTAATCACCTGTGACTTTCTCATACCTTAGAATATCGGATATAACTGTGATCTTTCCAGTGATGTGATATAGGCAAATATTCAGTTCACAGTACTGAAATGTCACTAGATTTTACAGACGCCTGACGCTCCTTTTTGATGGTTGAAGAAATAGGTCTTAGTGGCGTGTATAACCAAACTGCCACAGATACGATAATTTTCTGGTTACTGCGGCAAAGAAAACTTAATGTAAACTCGGTGTTATTCGTTCCCAAAACACGAGGCTATAAGAAATAAGGAGGCTTTCCGTATTTAGTGTTTACGGAGTTCAGTTTCGTTTTTCATCATTACGGACTCAGTTTCCGTATATAATTACTATACATTTAGATAAAGGTTCCCCGTAAATATAGAGAATATATAAAGGTGTAAACGATGGATCTGGAATGTTTGGGGGGCAAATAAAATGCGTAAGAATCAAGAAATTGAGTGAATTAAGTACAATCGACCACAGTTAAATCATCTTCATTTGTGTAGATAATGACACTGATATCTTCGTCAGTGTCTTGAGTTGAATCGCTCAGTCTGATCCACACAGATGTTGCTCTGTCAGATCAGAATCTCCAACGCCCAATGGCACAGCTACCTCTCGTGTAAACAATTAGGAAAGCGAGGTCTTTCACCTCATTTTAATAGTTGACAGCCCTTCAGTTCCGTCCTACAAATATTTAAGTGTCGGAATAAATACGATAGTAGCTTGATCCTAAACATTCTTTCCGAATTATTGAAGTGCCGCAACAACTGTCGAAATGTGTTATGTTGGATTTTCAAAGAGTCAATATTACAACATGGCATCGTCGTATTTTTTATGTCGTCACCGACGCAGTGCCAAACACGTGGCAGTATCATTTATTTATTTTTTTCTAAAGTAATATAATTATAAATCTTAACATGAAAACCATAATTTCACTCGAGTTACTAGGAATATATATTATATTTTCAGACAGCTGCTTATTTTAGAGCTGCTTTTGAAAATTGAAGCATTCATAGCGAAATTAATTTTGCTGTCTCTTTTATGTTTAGGCCCTTATTTGTTTGTTTTTTTTTTTCACGACTTCCTTAATACTATTAGTCCTCCTGGGAGTTTTCGTGCTTCGTTCGCCAACGTAACATATGTACAAGAAGTTTTTCTAGAATTATTATGGCGTCGATTTAATTGTATGTTTAGTACTGAGATTTTTAAATTTTAACAAGCGTCTTTCAACAGTTATTTTTAAATGAAATCACAAGGAAGCGTTTTGATTTAGATACACTATTGCTCAAGTCAATTACACTATTTTGTGTTAAACAAGAAGTTACTTATCCTATATAACTAATGTACCTACATTCCTCTACATATGTGCAATTACATTTTAATGAAGTTATTAAAAGCCTTGATGTATCGTTGACAGCAATAACATGTAAAATGAAACCATAAATACATTCAACAGTAGAGAGACAATTAAAAATACACACGTGACATACACAGAACTTGAACCCATAAAATCTTGTAAAACAAGCTAGAGTGCCATCAACTGCGTCACGGGAGTAGAATTCGAAGCATAAACTTCAGATATATTCAGTCTACTGTTTTGAATGATAGGGTTTACTAACCTGAAATATGTACAGAGCCATCATTTTGAAAATAAGTTTGTTGAGCCCCTTAAAACACACAAGTTTACATGGTTTACCGTAGCACATCTTGTGTGAAGATATATGGCATAAAATGCCTTATTTTCATATCGGTGATATCTTACAACATTGTCTAAAAAATATAGGTTCTGTACACGATGCTTCTAATAGACACTTTTAAAAACATTTTGTTAATTGCATTGTTTCAACGCTATATCAAGTTGTAGGGTTTGGTAACTTCGGGGACATCAGGCTGCAGTGTGAGGTTCGGAGGCTCGAACTTGAATGACTTTGACCTAACTTTTTTCCCCCAAAATCGCTCTTTTTCTCTCAAAACAGTACGTTTCAGCCAACAAAAGGCTTAAAAATGTCCCTTTCTTCCTTAAAAATTTTCAGTTTTTTCCCTCAAATGAAGCAATGATCTAGAATATGCAGTAGGAGGCCGCAGAAAGGCAAAAATTAGCCTATTTTAGATTTTGGGTGACTTCCTAATTCCTTCTTGAGCAAAACAATTCGGTATCTGAGAAATTAATAAAATAAAATAATTGTAATCATTATTTTCTTAAATTTAAAATAATTTTTTATAATTAAAAACTTGTAGACTAAGTATTAAGTGTTAGCTATCACCTGACTCCTCTCTTCAAGGCGCATACAATCGTGATGTCATACTACCATTCTGTCTTGATTTTTCGTGCTCTATCATTCCATTTTAACTGTATCTCTTACTCTCTTGTCTTACTCAATTCATTACTTTCTCTCTTTCTCTCTATTTCACTCATTCCATCTTTTTCTATCTTTCCTTTCTATTTCTCTCTTGTCTTTCTCATTCTATCTCTTTCTCTCTTTCATTTCTCTCGCACTCTTTCATTTCGTCTCTTTCTCTCTTGTCTCTATAATATCTTAGGTTTTCTCGGAGTTCTCCAATGTTTTTTTGTTGTTTATTTCTCTTTCCTTTCCTTCTTGTCTCTCTATTTCCATTCTCTCATGTCTCTCACTTTCGTTCGATTAGTCACATTTGCTTCCTTCATCGTCTGCTAGAGAGCACGAATCACCAGTGTGTATATTTATTTACGAATTTAAAGATATTATTATTCAATACAGGGGAAGGTATATACAAATTATTGTAAAGTATACCTCAGGATGGACTTTGTAAAACATATTCGAACTGTTATACTTAATTTTTAATTCAATATTTTTTAAGTATTTACATATATTTTATTTATTTTTTACTTTTGTTCGAAAGTAAAGTTGGCTAGCCTTGTAGCTACGCATGCATGCACGCACGCACATGCCGACAGGTCCACCAGAGTAGACGCTCCAGCTGTGACATGCGTGTACAGTGACATAGGCAAAACAGTGAGGGGGAAATGGTCGAGTGTAAATTACTTTCAAGCCAAGTGTAAGTGAACTTAAGTGATCACTCGCGCTGCTGTGCGGCCTTACCAATCAGTAGTCTATGAAGCGATACATTTATATATAAGTACAATTATTTAAATTTATTTTATTTATCGTTTGACAAATGTCAAAAAAATCTGTAAAAAATAGAGTAGAGTATATTTTTAATGCATTTGTCATGTAAAAAAAAAAGTTTAAAACATTAAATTATGTAAATTTCACACTTTGCCATGACAAATGGTAACATTTAAAAAAAGAAAATTTACTCACGCTCAGAGAGGATTTGAACCCAGAACTTTTGGGTGTTTCAGTCAGGTGCTATGACCACACAGATGCCGAACTCACAGCGCCATGCAATGCTTAATAGAGCATATAATCTTCCAAGCAAAGGGGAAGCATTGCCTCGTACAACTAAAGAAATATTTTAATTATTTCGTTTTGGTATATACTTTGAGAAAAATCTGAGGAGGCAGGCAGTATAGCGAAATTTTTAGTTTTGAAGGTAACATTCCAAGCTCCAGGAATGCATGTTTAAGCCCTATATAATCACAAATGTAATTAGCTTAAAATTGCAATTTTGCTTTTTTTTTTAAGATCTGTATTTATAACAGACTGATAAAATACAGTATTAACAAGAAATGAAAAATCTGTATTTCCTTTTTTTTATTAAAATTTATTTAATTTTATTTAAGATGTACTGAAATTGTATATAGAGCGGTACAGCAAACATGTTATCTCAATTTAATTCCATGTTTCTCTTTAATTATTAATATTATAAAATGTTAATTATTCACTACCAGGAATATTTTTTGTAGGCGTAACTATCCTACTCGGCTTTTATTCAATGTATGTATATGTGAATAAACCAAGCCCAATTATATTCTCTACATATCAGAGGAAGTAGACAGGGTACAAAACCAGCGAGAAAAAAAAATTAAATTTATATTATATATATATATATATATACACACACACGCACGGAAGCAGACACCTTTTAGTCAATGTTCCACCCACTGAAACTCATGCATGCCATCTACTCTACCGACCAACACCAGACTTACATAGTGGTATGGTGCCGCTTGGCCAATGTGCGGCACGGGAATCATACCTGCATTTACGAGGGTACCATGAAAGGAGAGGCATAGAGGAGGCTAGCCTAGAGAGATATAAGGGAGGCCAGGATGTAAGGCAGGGGCTGCTGCTGTTCCTGCTAATCTCCGCACTGGGTCACCGCTGGCGCAGGGTGCCGCCGCGCTGACCGACTTCGAGGACCGGGGACGTGAGCCTTGGCGAGTGCCGTTTGCGAGAGCCAGCTTCTGAAAGGGACGATCTACGTGAGGGGACCAGGGTGGCCTTCTGCGCGGTGTGGGCCCCACGACATCGAACTGAATTATTCCAGTGGTGAGTCTATTTTGGATAACAGGGGCGATCCGAGAATAATTGCCCCCGCGATCATAGAACTTATTCAGTAATTTGGTTATGACAGTAACCTTATAAAGCTAAATTATTGAAGAACCCAAATATATTTTAATAGGAATTGTATTTGCCAGTTTTGTAAGAGGCTAAATTTTAATAAATATATGTTTTTGTAGTTGGAGTAACTTATTGACAATGTGGTAAATCCCTTCATATAATGGTTAGTTGATAAAGTTATCAATTGATTAGTCTTTAAAAGTACCTTATTTTGATAGTTTCATCCCCTTAATGCACACCTCAAAAGGAATTATTGGGTAAAGTTATAACTGAGTAACAGTACCCTTGTGTGCGGATATGACCTTAAGTCATATCCGTAACAGCGGTGCAGAAGCCAGACTTTTCCTCTCTCTCACGTGCTAAGATAGGCTTATGTCTATTAGGAGTGCTTTTACTATATACTAGTGCATGCTATTAACCAACTAACAACTTTTCTCTCCTATATAAGGCATAGTATAGCAGTGTAACTAATAAATGCATGGTGTGAGTAGAATTGAGACTAAACCTAACATAGCATAAGTGTAACCCTACAGTGTACATTGGGTTTTAATTATAAGCAAAAACACCATTAGGAAGTGTAGGTTTCACATGAGCAGCGAAAACGAAACTATGTTTTTCGCGTCAGCGAAGAAGGCGCTCAGAAAAGCTATTTTAGACACTACAGATATAAGATCTAATATTGTATATAGGAATAAGAGTTCAATTAATGAATTTCACCCATCAGTTGAAAAAGTAGATGAGATTTTGCAAGAAAACACAGAGTTTGTGAAAGAGTTAGTCAGTCCACACGTGTGACCAGAGGACTTTTATATCGTATACGAGAACGGGGTCTCGCTCACTGGGACAGTCCGGAAAAACCAGGCAGCTTGCTAGATCAGAAAGGCTACAAAGTTCCAGTTCAAGTCACACATACTACGGCAGGTGACAACACGAGCATAGTTTACAAGTATGCAAATGTAGGGCATTTGCGGCCGTACATTATGGCAGAGTTACCACCCATAAAAATAGATTTTCTAGGGCGTAATAAAATTCCAAATTTTTCAGGCAAGGAAGGACGAGATATGGACGAATTTCTGGAAATATTTGAAACAGCTAGTCAAGTCAACGAATGGGATGACACTCAAAATGCTACGAATACAAATATATTTGACTGATACAGCCAAGTGTGTGTGTGAGAACATAGTAGTAGAACACGGAGGAAATGAAATCACATGGGAAACCACTCGTATAAAATTTAGCAAAATATTTACCATCCGAACAAACTAGAAATATTCAGGGAACTTTTGCACACCAAAAGACAAAAAGTAGGCGAGAGTTGTAAATGGCATGTTGAGGATATGAATTACTTTAAGCAGAAAGGCTATCCACATATGTTAGAAAGCGATTTCATAACTGTCATTTAGAAATCACTTTTCCCAGCTATGAGGACAAATTAATAGAAATGAAAAAAATGCAAATTAATAATTAACAATTCGCTCGCCCAGCTAGTACAAAATTCGCAAACCATTGAGCTCGGCATGAAGATATCCAGTGATTGTTTGAATAGGAGTGATTGGCATATTCAAAATGACAAACTACAAACCAAGATCGATAAAATTAAATAAGAGCTTACTAAGTTATCAACAGCAGAGTTCACTAGCAAACCACACAATGAGTCTTATGGTTCAGGACATGTTAGTCGAAAGGACACATGGGGCGAAGATAAACAATACAGACACAATTCGCACGAGCATAATAATTACAAAGAAAGTGCACAATGGGATAACCAAAGATTTCACAACTCTAATACAATGTATCACAAGTATAACACACACCGAAACAAACAAACAGGTCATTTGTAATAACAGAAAGAGAGTATAGACGTATGTACTACAGAGGCACACGTGCATCAGGTAACAATGGAAATAGACAAGGGAGAATTTCATATACGGGATTTAGAAATTCCAATCAATGTTACACACAAGGTGATCAATTTCGACAGTACAAAAGTGAAGGATAAAAGGGCTACATAAGCGAATTTCATAAGGCTAAGGGTGTTCGTGGTACTAATATGTTCAACAGTAACCAATATACCGGGCAAAAAACTAGTTAGTCCGGCGCCCAGTGTGTTACTCCCTATAGGAAACAAAACGACACACGCCGTAATATTAGAGACCACGATAAGGACAGTGTTACTGATAACAGCTCAAGAAATATTAGAGAAAACACTAGAGAGGAGAAGTTTACGCAATCTATCAGTTATACACCTAGAGATAGTGCTAGGAAACCAGAAAAGTCTTACGCTTCAATCGAATCACAAAATTTTGTACCAGATAGCAAATGTTTTTCCACAGAACTCTGGCTATTGCAGTGTTTAGACGACACAGTAAAATGGCGCTATAGCGAGGAAAGACAAGTTTCGCGAATAGAGTTTCGTAAGCCCGCTAACGACATTTTCAAACGTGATACGAGTTCTAACAAAATTTTCAGAAGCGTGAATTGTGCAGCAACGCCAGCGAAAAGTAACATGGCTTTCCCCTGTCCGAAATAGTTCAAAGCTGAGAATGTTACCCAACCCATGATTGAAATAAAGGTAGAAAATACAGTTTCAAAAGCAGGACTGTGTGGCTTAGCTTCCACAACTTGCACGTTATGCATGTAAGAATGGGCACTCATATGTCAATACCCCGAATCGTTGTATTTTCTGACGAGTATCATTCATGAAACTAAATATTTGGAAGCCCCAATGAATCAAATTGTATTTTATTGTAAATAAGGTATAAAATGTTTTGAGGGAATTCATGTGTGTTTTTGCCAGAAATCCTTACACTACGTGGCTCTGTCTTACACAATTGGTTTTGAATTCTTTCTCCTTGATTTGCTGGGCTGTGTATAAGCCCCCTGCCACGCTCTTTGAGAAGGGTGTTGCAGTATGAACAAAATTACCTAATGTTTCCTAGCTCGTGTTATGTAGCAGACCAGCAAACTTCATTGGAAGAAATATTTTTTAAAGCATAAACTGTAATGTTGCAATGATTTCTGTGTTATCTTCTACATGAGAACTGCACCTATAGCTGTTGGGATGCGTCACAGGCTAAAATGGTGATTTTGTCCTTGTCAAATTAATGTAATATGGGAGCTTCCTCTAATACTAATTTCAGTGCTGAAAATGCTCGTTGATGTAAATCGCCCCATTGATATTTGATACTTTTCTCCAAGTTCAACAAATGGCTCAGTTTAGCTGCATAATTAGGTGTGTATTTTTGAAAATAAAATGTCACTCCCAAAAATTCTCTCAATTTCTTCACATTAGAAGGTGGTGCCAATCGTTTGATTGCTTGTAATATTTCGGGGTCAGTTCTATTATCAGGCATAACCAAATGACCTAGAACTTTTATTTTCTGCTGTGCAAAGTTAAATTTATTTAAATTGACTTTAAAATTAAATTCTCCTAATCTGTCAAATATTATTCTAAGTTTCTCTAAATGCTGTTCACCATATCTCCTAATATAAAAATATCATCGATGTAAGCAATAGCATTGTTCCACCTATATGAGCCAAGCTAAATATTTATAAATTCTTGAAAGTGCTGTGGGCTATAAAAAAGGCTCATGGGGAATCTTTCGTATTGGTACAAACCAATCTCATCGACCAAAAAGTCAAGTTCCTGCCTATCATTATCTCTTACAGGTATTGTGTGCAACCCAGACAAAAAGTCGAGGGATGAAATATATTTAGTATTTTGAAGTGTACCTAAAATGTCTTCAGTCCTCGGTAAATGATATTGTATTCTCTTAACATACTGATTTAAAGGTTAAAATCTAAGAGAGCCTTGTTTTTTTCTTAACACAAGCCTTGACGCAGCATACAGAGAAGAAGACTTCTCAATGATACCTACATCGATCATTTCGTCTATTTGTTTACTTAATTCCTCCCTGGATTTCGGACTTATCCAATAAGGAGGGCGATGTATGGGTTTATCGGTTGTTAGGTCGACCTTTATCTCGAAAGGTTTCGTCTCTGTTAACTCTTTCTTTACTATCTAAATCTTTGTTGATTTTTGATTTTAGTTACTGTCTTACTCAAAATATTCTTTACGTCATATTGTGTGTTCTATCGTGTTATCTGGTACTTCCTCGTATGTGTTGTCATATGAGGGAACTTGCAGTAATTTCTTGATATTACTTTCACTGAGAAATAATATTTTGTTATTCAGGAATGGTATCGCATCATACATGTGTATAAAATCGCAGCCTAAAATGACATCTACACTCAGGTTGTCAATAAATAGGAATTCTTGCACGAAAGTATGCCCTAATGTATGTATCCTTAAATTTACTTTTTACTTGGGTGCCTCAAATACTTCCGTCGCACTGACTATTGTGAACTGCTGTGTAACTGGTTGGATCTTTTGATATTTCACAATAGCTGAGGCGATACAATGTCTAACATGGCGAAATAACGAACACCGTCTATGCGTAATAAAATTACTGGCGTAGACGTTTTTGCAAGCGCAGGCTGTTTTCCTAGATTCGCCTTTCTGAAACGTTTCGGCTCTGTCCCGGCGCGAGAATACTGTGCCGTACGGGGCTCATTCATGCCCACCTGGCCAATTTCATTACTACCTCGCACGTGGACAGCTGTGTCTGCACCTCGGTACACCACTTGTGAAAGTGTGCCGCTCTTTAACTGCAATTTGGCGTTCCTAATACCGTATTTGGTTTTCGAGTCTGTGAAACCAGGTCGCAATATCGGTGTGAAATTCAACATCCTGCTGAAGAAATAGCTCGCACTGTGATACCTTGTGCCTGGGGCTAGTAGAAATACAAATTTACGTAGGAAAAATTATTTTATAAATTACAATACCGAAATAACTGTTACTTTTTAGGCTCTCCAATATTAATGGGATAAGTAATCATCCAAAATATAAATATTGGTTGTTATATATTACATAATTTATATGCGATTAAACTATCAGGATAAATACATTTATTAAGAAAGCCAACTTTCACATGAAAGTTTCTATCACTCCTAATTTGGTGTCATGAATACAAGAACAAAATGTATCAATCCAAAGATAAAAAATTCTCAATTATTTCGAACTGTTGAATTTCACAATATTGACATTTTCTCTCAAAATATATTTTTTGAAGAGATGTTACATAATTACTTTTTTTATAAGTCTCTTATTTGAAAATTATTCTAACTACTTTATTTTGTACTAGTTTACTAGAATATGACTGCATCATTTTAAAACCATTGTTGCATTCCAGCATTAAAACAGCCATCTAAAACACTTGATAAATTAGTGGTCTGACCACAAAATGGCTGAATTTCTTAAAAACATTCAGATTATACTTAATAATCTTTTGAGTGTTAATAAGTTGCGTTTGATCACAAAATGGCTGTTACCTTTAAGCATAAAAGCTTTTACAAAAATTCTATTAGCTGCTTACTAAGAAATTCTATCCTTACTGAAAGAAACGCCCTATCTTTATGGACGGACATTGCCGCCATCATGCCTGTTTTCCGAACTGAAGGGTAAAAGTAACATATATTGAATTACTTAACTTGTGGAGAAGTCCAGGAGGAAAGTCGGTTTCTGAGGCTACCGACCACCTCCTAATGTCTTATACTCTATGATCGGGAAGTTGCCTCAACACTAAAACACCAATTTTTGAATCTGCCCAATCACGTTCCCAGAGAACATTCGATAATAGTCTTGGGACATCAAAAAACTTCTTGGTTAGTACCGACTTCCATCCATGTGGTCTCCCTTCCGGCGACCAAGTCACCAGTGGGGCCACTGCTCCGTATGGCTGCCGCTCGAAGCTACACCGTCCACAAGCTCGCCATTATACCTCTGGCAGTGGCTGCGGCCGGAGGCTATGTTGCGTCGTGAAGTGAAGTGTTATCAGTCGTTAAGGCCCTTGTTGTAACAAGGGCAAATACAGCAGATCGTCCAGCAAACTCGTAAATCAGGTCAGTGTTACTTTTGCGTGCAGGAATGTGGCTTTAATTCTTAATAATATAACTGTATTTCATGTTAAAGAACGTATTTTCTGTCGGGTCGTAGAACACAGTATTTTTCCGTTCCCTCGTAATCAAGCGGTATTTTGAGAGGACAGTCAAAGGCAGACTTGGAGACACTTGTCTCAATACTTGAGACAGTACTTATATGGAAGAAGATTTATTATTGAGACTGACCATGCCAGTTTATGTAATGTACAAAGTATGGTGGAACATAACTTGGGCATTCAGAAAATTGTCATATGTTTAATTGAATTTGATTTTGAACCGAGAATAGCAAATGGTAAAATGGATACATTACCACATGCGCTTAGTATAAGATCTATTTTGGGTATGGCTAAGACTAAAGACGTTGTCCTTGATAATATAACTTATAAGGTTAGGGATCCTCTTCCAAGTTCAGATCATTTATATCAAATACTAGAAGAAACTATATTTCAAAACAGTAAAAATCAAAACGAAGTAAAACAAACAATTCTAAAATATATAAAAACTCATTATTCAGAATTCAAAGCAGGCATTCTCAAAATAACTAGAACTCTTTACCCAGCAATGAACATGACATTTTTGGTGGATTACCAACTCATTTTAATAAAACCTATATCAAAAGCCATGGAAGACATATACAGTATAAGCATAGAATTCATTCAGAGAGGTAGTAAAGACAAAATTAAATGTAGTGCGCTAGACCCAGTTATGAATGTTGAAATAATTAGTATTTGTGAGGCCAATCAAACTAAATTTGTTCCAATCTATAACCATTAGGAGGAATTTATTAATATAGATAATGACTCAGATTTAATTAATTTGTTAGCAACTCAAACTTTTACAAATTCACGATTTCAGGGAAGATTTAACGACGACCATTTACTAAAACTGAAAATTGTGTTGTTAGAACCACAGAAGGCAGAAGCCAAATAATTTAAACTCGCTCGGCGATATGGCATCACAGTCAATGGAGAGATTTATTTAAAATTACATACTACTACAGGCGAAAAACATTAAATTTTGTCCCAAACTATTACCAGAATGAGGTTTTTTCTGCCCAACATGGTTCTCTATTGGGTGGAAGTCACTTCGGAACATATATAACGTTAACTAAAATAAAACAAGTGTATTACTGGGACACGATGCATTCTGATGTGGCAAAAAACATAAAGAATTGCGAAACTTGTGAGAAGATGAAAATCAGTAATAAAAAGGCCTGTTGGCTTGCTCCAACCAATAGAACCCCACTAATTACTGAAATATATGCGTTCGATTCCAAGGGCCCGTTACGAAAATCCGAACAAGATAATAGATATATTTTGGTTATGAAGGAATTCACTAGCCGATATGTTGTTGCTAAACTGGTTCCAAACATTGATGTGTCTATATGTGCGCAATTTATTAAGCAAGTCATATTGCGTTTTGGGTGTCCTAAATAAAATTTTAACAGACCGCGGCACTTCATTTAACAATGAATTCATTAACAACTTATTAAAGCTCTTTCAAATAAATAAACTGAAAACCTGTGCTTATAACCCAGGCCGTAATGGTTTGGTTGAGAGTTCGAATAAGGTAATTGGTCAGAAGCTATCTGCGCACGCAAATGTCGATCCAAAAAATTGGGACAAATATCTAGATATATTATTTTTAATTATAATACTTCAGTGGACACTGGTACAACGTACACACCTTTTTATATGGCACATGGCCAGGAGGCAGTACAGCTTATACATGTCCGTTCGGGGAGTTCTCCATAAGGTTTGTAGATTGGGAGACCCAACAACAAAATAATAGAGAGCAAGCTAGAGTTAATTTATTACACAATCAGCAAGCTGAAAAGCACTATTTTGATAAGAAACTTAATGAAAACACATTTAAATTAGGCCAATATGTGGGGGTGAAGAATCACGCCCACCATAAGGTTCTGGAGTATAAATTTAAAGAACCTTATTTAATTGATAATATCATGGTTCTATCAACCCTATTGATTACAATAGCAAAATCTGGCCTCAAAAAACTAGATACTGTATGCACAAGGAACGTTAATTTAGCTCACGTGGAGAATAACCAGCTGTAATGAAAGTTTTTTAACACAAGATATTTTGTTCCAGGTTAAGGATGATGACAGCTAGCCGATCAGTACTTGTCGTTTTGAGAATGTGTGCCGTACAGGTGTAGCCATCAGGGACAACATGCCGCACGCATGCAGGGATTTATTAGACACCGCTGACGACTGCACTGCACTACGAAGAGTCTCTCCCACTCGTCTACATGGTACCATGAAGCACACCCGTGTTACCAGATTCTCTCGAAACCTGGGTACACAAAGCGTATAGTCTAAATTTATCCACCAGCAGTCACAATGCTAAAGTTCTTCAAGAGTATGCAGTAGCCATTCAAAACAATCTTATAACTGAATTTTTAAATGAAATTCAAATACCTTTAAGGAGAAAATGCGGGATTTAAATAATTGGGGATCTTGTCACATGGTGTTGGAATGTACTTACTGATAGGCACTTTCACAAACTTGTGACTTATGACCAATATTTAGCTACTAATATAAACGCTTTGCAGAAAATAATCCGAGTTTCTAATGTGATATTAAATTCTACTATTGCAAACGTCATCAGTATGCAAACTAGGGCACAAGACAGAATTAACACTTTAGGGGAAGCAATAAGAGCGATAACGAACACTCTAAACAGGCAGACTACATCCACGAACCAGGCTGAGCTAGCTATAACTTTAGGACAATTGTCTACGACAGTTATTTTACACCTAATAAACTCTATAATAAGAGACCAAGAAATTTTAACTTATTTTAATTATTACAAGGCAAATCATTTGCCATTTTATATAGTAGGTAAACAACAGTTTTTGCAAGACCTCAGCAACTTTGTAAAAGAATTACGTCCTCAGAGACTTGCACACCATACCATTAGTTGACATTGATAAATACTATTCCAACCCTAACACTCAGTGTGTTATTTCCAAATCTCAAATGCCAATTCAGGTGCAAATCACATTTATAACGAGTAATAGACAATAGAAACTTTATAATGTTATTCCGACACCTTACAAATACCACAATCAAACATGTTGCATGGTGAATGAACACATTAAAATTGTGCTTGAAGTTCATATAAAGGAAGACAGAGAGTTCTCTGTACAATCGGAAATTGTTGACAACATTTTTCGCATACCTAAAGTAAGCATCCCCAATAAAGAATAAGAGTACATCAAAGCAGCTATATTGTTAAATAGCACACATGATGTTCTGAGTCACTGTAAATTTGTTTGTGAAAATTATACTAGTTTTTTAATCAAAGGTATTTTCCCCCATCAGTGAGTTATTGTGAAGACAATATTTGAGTCGATAATTGTTTGTACCAATACTTCTTTTAACAGTTTGATTAAACCGACCGATATTGACTGTATTGAAATTCAGCCACCTTGCGGTTGCCCCCTAATATACAATAATACCATTGTAATTGAGACAACGTACTTACGTGACACACAAGCCCATACATTTATGCATGCACACATTGTACTTCTAATTTATTGGATTAAGGAAAAATCTTTTCATGCTGCGCAATTAGGGTTCGAAACAGAAATATTGTTCAGTTCAATAAATAAGACTATAGATATTAATTAGACGTACAAGTTTCTATCTTTTGCCAAGCTATCAGACACACCACCTAGTCAGAAATCCATTATTGATGGTAGTGATAACATGTTTTACATTCTCTCACACCAAGAACACGGCTATGTTGTAACCGGAATCGTTATTGTTTTGACTACATCAATTGTCCTGCTCTATATAAAAGTGTTGCAATTATATGCCCTCGTGACTACAATGTCTACACAGTGATATTTCACTCGTAATGGGACGTAATGTACATACAGTATTTCTGTGCTAAGTGAGATTGACTGCTGCATATCTGACAGATACGTTTTCAAAGCTCTTAGGTATATGTGTGAATAAAGCTAAGCGTGTAATAAATATTTGCATTAAGCACCTGATGCATTAGAGCGGGCATAGTCTCTGTATCACTGACCTCAGTGAGACACAATTTTTATAAAAATATTTTTGTGTTCATCACACTATATAATGTTATATTGTAATTTAGGGCTATACTACTATTTCATAAAATTATAGTCAAAATAATTAATTATACATAAACAAAAGTTTGTATATAAGTGTTGTTTTAATTATGTGCTCAGGCACATTTAAACATTGTATACTAATACTAAAAAAATGCCTATGTGTATTTTAATGTAAACACAAGTTAAAATCACTTCATTTTAAAGTAATATCAGCGTTATATTGTACCAAAACTTGACACAACACTTTGTAATTAGACATAATAGTTCTATATATATATATATATATATATATATATATATATATATATATATATATATATATATATATAAAGATAATATAATACAGCAGGCTGTCAAAGCAAGTGCTACTCATCCTTTCAATTACAATTCCTGTAAGGGCGGCAACGAATTTTGGTGTAAATTTTTTTTCTTTCTATCTTATAATAATTTAATTTGGGGATAGCTCTTAGCTAGTCCTTACACTCCAACCTTCCTGCATTGACAAGAAGCATTTGCATAAAGACTGAACACTTAGTCAAACCTGCCAGCCAAATATATATAGACGTTATATATATATATAATCTAAACAAGACATAAATTTTCTTAAAGGTCCCAAAAAAATTATACTATATTGTAAATATAGTCGTAACATTGTATATAGTCCTCAGTGTTACTAATTTGAATTCTACATTTCAAGTCAACAGATTCCTTGTAACAAAATAGTTTTCCGTGGTGCAAAAGCTTCTCGGATTCGTCACAGCTGTCCATGACTCGTATTATTAACAGAAATGACTGCATTGTAAGGTAACATACCACTGATGTGTGCCTACCGCGACTTCTAGAATCGGTTTCCTGCGGGAGAAGGCCCAAACATCGTTGGAGCTGCAGATGGTGTCTTTGGTCCGGAGACTGTGCTCTGGCCGCCCCAACCTCTCACTTCTGCCCTACACGTCTCGATCGGGAGCGATCGATTCTGTTCGAGATGGGAGGCACTGTTATTGTGGCGCTTGGCCAATATGTGGCAGGGGCACCATACCTGCATTTACGAGGGTACCGTGGCAGGAGAGGCAGAGAGGGGGCTGACCTAGAGAGCTATATAAGTAGGCCAGGATGTAAGGCAAGGGGTGCTGCTGTTCCTTCCACTCTCCGCACTGGGTCATTACTGGCACAGGGCGCCGCAGCGTTGACCATCTTAGAGGACCAGCGACATGAGCCTTGGCGAGGGCCGTTTCCGAGAGCCAGTTTCTAAGAGGGACAATCTCCGCGAGAGGACCAGGGTGGCCTTCACGGTGTGAGCCCGACGACATCGAACTGAATTATTCCAGCGGTGAATTTATTTTGGATAACTGGGGCGATCCGAGAATAATTGCCCCTGTTTAAATCAAAATTAGCGAGTAATGTGTTTATGACAGAAACCCTATAAAGTGTAATAATTGAAGAACCCAAATGTATATTAATACGAATTTTATTTGCCAATTTTGTAAGAGACTAAAGATTAATAAATATACTTTTTTGTAGTTAGAGTAACATATTGAAACTGTGGTAAACCCCCTCATATAATAGTTAGTTGATAGCCAGTTATTAATTGATTAGATTTAGAAATAACCTTATTTTGATAGCTACATCCCCTTAATACATGCACCTCAAAATTAATTATTGGGTAAAGATATTACTAACTAACAGTCCCCCCTTGTGTGCGGATATGACCTTAAGTCATGTCCTCAAAACAGGCAGGCAGTATGTTTTAACCTTTTAAGTATATGTATTTTTAATTGTATGTTATATTTTTTTTGCTATTGCATACTTCTTTTCAGAATTTTTTATTTATTATTCTGATTTAACTTATGTAATTTTTAAGTATTTTATTTACATGCAAGAGCTTTGTTACTCACATTGACTTGACCAAAAAATTCACTTACTGCTCATACTTTATGTTATACTGGTCAACACCACTAAAATATATACTAGTCGCTAAACCCCCTTACTAACCAAAATATAACCCAAGTCATGCCAGTACACCAAACATTACATCTCCTAGAATCATATATAAATTAAATACAACTGCAACACCCATTCACCAAGCTCAATATCCAGTAAAACACAAGCAACTATAAAACTGAAGCCAGCCCATAAGTTAACACTTATTCTACTAGTTGTATCAACAAACCATGCTCATAACAAACAAACATACCATGTACTATAACTCTATCATACCCCAACTATTCGTCCACACAGACCATGCAAATAAAATATAAAGACAATACCAGTGACACAATTGAATAGTTCTCATTATTATCTACCATGCTGGATGGCACCAGTAAAAATTCAATAACCACCTACAGCATACATTTTAATTCAGGCATGCCTTAGCATTACATGCATATGTAATGTCCACACCATTCGACAAACACCAACAATCACAAGACAGATATATTCCAATTCGCAGACATGCTCCATATCTCCATCGATCCAGCGATCCAATCCTATCCAATCCATCGATCCACCAATCAAACAATCCACTGATCCACCGATCAATAGCTCCATATACCCATAGCTCCATAGTACCATGGCTCCATAGTACCATAGTTCCAGCCATCCATTTATCCATCAATCCAATCCTATAAATAATTCCAATTCAATCCATCGATCCACCTATCCAACAGTCCACCTATCCATCGATCCACCTATCCATCAATCAACCTATCCATCGATTCACCTTTCCACCGATCCATCAATCTTTTGCAATCATTCATATCAATCGCAATATTTCAATCTTTCCATGTAAACATTCAACTGCCCTTTGTATTTTTATACTTAAATAATTTAATTAATATTGTACCACCCATACCATATGTTCTACCAACCATCATTTGACTAAATATAGTCATTGTTCATATAAGAAATCAAGCAAACATCAGCCATTCAGCCTACACAAGAATTACCAAAATATTTTCTATCACCCATTTCATCTGCTCTACCAACCGTCAGCAGACAAAATATATGCACTATTTACTAGAATTCAAGAAGACCTCAGCCCACACTGACCTTACAAAAATAATCACATGTTTAACACGTTTGTCATACCATCAGACACTAGCCAAAAACTATATCAGACATTACTATAAATCATTCTATCAACCATCTATACCAATAAAAATGCTGACCACCACATCTCAGACATACAAAACAAAATATGAGTGACCCTGCAGTCCAGGAGTACTGGGTATTATAGAAACAATAAACCCAGCATACTTCAGTCGTGCCAAAATCACATTGAATATGCAACATAACAACTGCTCATTTCATACCTCCCCTAACCCATCCAATAACCCGACCACCCAAAACATGCTAGGTGCCAACCATACATCATACTGGACATTAATGTAAATATACCTAATAACCAACAAACCACTTAATTATGTCATCCATCCATACTATTAGCTGCTCTTACGATACCTACCGGGTAACATACCTCCAGTATACTTCACGTCCATTTTGATAACATAATGGTACTGAGTACTAAAACAAATATGTATTAACTTTCACTATGACATAAGCTTGCCTCAGGCATGCAATGCCGAAAGCCATACAATTCAAAATACCAGCAAACTATACCATCTTATTATATTAACGGACCACCACAAAAGGTAACCATAAGAACCAAAATGTACATCCACAGCCATATCATTCGTTCTAACCCAAGCATGCCTAGTAATGCTATTAACAATATAGGCGATATCAACCACCATACCTCAGACTTACTGAGTGATAATAACAGTTCACTATATTGACTGCCATTTCGTCCCATCTAATGTCTCCAGTTACACATATAAACAATTCATACCAGCAGCCGAGCCAATCAAAATATTGCAATCATAAACTCTAACCATGCTATCATAAGGTCAATACTAGTAATTTAACCATATATGACGTCCATAGTCTTAATTTCCAGATACTATATAATAACATTTAATCTTACTAATCAACCATATCAGTTCAACATCCTGCCCCTCTCATACTAACATATCCCATTAAACCATTCTGCATTTACAAACCAATCACATAATTAAACCATTCTCCCCACATCATCGAAGGAACACTTTGACATACTGACAAAACAATGGAACATTGATCAGGTCATACCAATCAACATATACCGACCATACAAAAAACTAACTGTTCAACCAAGTCATACAGATAGATTATACAAACAAGATGTACCAGCAATAAATAACCAAACTAGTCGGGCAACCACACTGGCAGGCAATACCATAATGATACTCAATCCATTTAAGTTATTCCAAGAAACAGTACCAACAAAAAACACTAGTCAGACATACAGAAAAAAACATATTACCAAAACAAGCTGCCTATGACAATCATCCAGAGCGGTCATAAAGTACAAACATTCTAAAAGCACCTCTACGGATGATGAGTCTACATACAAATCATTTTATCAGACTAACCAACATAATATCCAAGCCGTACATTTTAACCTTCTGTACTAACCATAACACCTGTCATTATACCTCCTGCCCTCCTGTTTAACAGATACACAGGCACATTACACCTTCTCCTACCATCAACTCAAACTACTACAATGTCCCAGACACACTTTTCTGACATCTCTACTACCATACGGACAGACCATACAAGCAAGACACACTACCAAACCAGTCAACCAATGAATATACCCAGGTCATCGTATACAAGAGTTTAAAAACAAGAGGGACCACACTCACATCTCTAGCAAATCTGTCGAGAGGTTAGATCTCTCGAATGGTAGATGAGAGTGCATCCGACCAATTGCAAAGGAGGTGAGGACGAAGAGGAAGGGGAACATGCGACTAGTTCTAACATTGCCATTGTGAGAGGTGCATGTGGACGACATGACAGTTGTTTCCCACCACCCAACGAGATCACATTCACCAAATATCACAGCCTGCAAGGGTATCCATACAACCCTTGCGAATAGCAAATTTACCATTTTCTACATTATATTTCTACTAAGTTACCACATTACATAAAACATAAATAGATCTCGTCTATCACACACAAACCTACACAAACATCTCAAAAGAATAATGACTTTCGCTGATAATTTTGTCAACGACTCATGCGAGCCAACATTTCTAGGGCAAAAAGTAAATATCTGTTCTAACTGTACTTTCCACACACAGGCACAAAGAGAATGAATAAAATACCTAAATCTTCATTGTTTTCTACCAGTCTGGTTTACCTAACCACAGCCATTTATACCTTTCATGAATTTAGTAACACACAAGGGAAATATATATCATTTCTAAAATCCAGCCATGGGTAATAAAATCGACAATGAAGGTTATAATGTATTAGTTTGTGAAAAGTATGTATGCAAAATTCTTTAACAAAATAAGTGACTCCATATACATCTTACATACAAGATTATACAAATTATATACCTTAGTCGTATATCATGTGAAGGCGAATAATATATTTATACAAATATTCGGAAGGATGTAGTTTCGAACTTACACACAACCAAGTTATTTAATTTGATAGAGAACATTCACTATCAGTATTCCATTTCAACTCTAGTTTACACAACAATTTTGAACTCGCATCGCAAACATGTTACCACCATACCAGGATATTCTATATATTAGAGAACATTTACTGTAATAAATATATAAATTACAGCAATCTCACTAATAAACTGTATTTTAAAATCCATGATATATTGGAATGATTTGATGGATTCATTTACTTTTCATACTTATATATAATGATTAATTTTTTATACATGCCGATATGTCAATGCTTCATTTGCAAAAATGTATACATCACCCATATAATTATAATAATATTAATTAAATATCGACCAGCTTTTACCCAATCCCCAACCATAATTTAATGTCATATAAAACTACTATATAACATAAACCTTCATATGCTCATTTGAAAATCGTTTTAAATATCTCATAATATTTCGATGTCATAAGTAGCTACTAATAAATAAAACCGACAAAATACTCATTTATACAAATTTTTAGATACGAAGTATTCTAACTTGTAATATCCCAAAATACATAAACACAACCTACAATCCATTCCATTACATCATATCGGTTATGCCAAAACACTTCCATTCATACCATCCAGGACAACAAAACAATCATATAAGCATTCCTATAAAATAGTCCAGAAAATTTATCTGATAAAACATTTCATCATCTAATAGCTAAACACACACACATTTAAATAATACCAACACCCATACAGTTTACCATTGTCAACGATACAACCTTAACAAAATCTCATTCCAATAGACCATATCACCAAACCAGCAATTAAGATAGTCCAGCAGAAAAAAAATTCCATCTATCAATACTCGCAGACTGTATCATGCCACACTGCCCATTTAGACAGGCCATAACATCATCTAATAACAAACATACAACCATGCTGTCAGAATATACCCATTGCCCAATAAAATATTACATATTCTGACCAGCTATTCTATATCACACCATACCAGCAAATTGCAAGGACACATTACCAGCAAAAATAACATGTCAATCAAGCAAGATATATTAAAACTATATCCATTCATTTCGACTACCACCCATCGAAAAAAATTTCAACTCATAATATTTCAGTTCATATCATACTCATTGATAAAAAAAAACACGCCAAACATCCATTTCTACATATTCTGACAGACAAATGTTCCAACTTGTAATACCTCAAATACCTGAACAGGACATAACACACAATATATACAATCCATTCCATTAGACCATATCGGTTATACCAAGCACTTTCCTTCATACAATCCATGACAACAATACAAGCATATAAGAATTCCTTGAAATATTCCAGCGAATTACTTGGATAAACCATATCATTATAATCATCATATCATTACCATTTCGTTATAATACCATTATCACATCATAACATCATCATTATACAATCATCACATCATATAATCATCACATAATCATCTCATCATCATATCATCATCATATCAACATAACATAATTACAGCATCACAATACCATCTCATCTTCATCACTTGATTATAATTATGCAGACTTATATTTCATATGCAGTAAGATATCTCAAACAGCCAATATAGTGTCAAAGCAATTGCTCCCGAAGGTGGATAATATGTTCGATCTCACATTAATTAATATACATTTCCCTTCCTTTATTCACAGATGACTCTTTACTGGAAGAATGATTTCATCATAAAAGTCTTCTATGTATATTCGAATTACCATTTAAGTTGCCAGATAAGTCCATCTCAATAGCTACACCAAACCCATATGTACATATATTTAATGTTCTTATTTCCTCAGAGCTTACACTTGTTTTGTACATATCAAGACATTGCATACAACAGGAAGAAAAAATGTGTATCGGACAATAAAATGAATAAAAACATCAGTATTCCAAATACTTTATCTTTATTTCACACACTTATCAAAAATACATAGTATTACTTACATACACTCAAACATAGTCTCCAGTCAACAAAAGTATTTATGCTTTACTCTAATTTAATAGTACAAATCTTATTGTGAGCAGTCAAGGTACACTAATGTGCATATACAGCATTGCAGTTTACATTTATGTACATTTTGTAGCTCATGGCAAATTGGCTGTTACTATCTTCATGTTGTCTGGCGTTAAACCAAGTCGCAAATGTCTTGCTGCAATACTTCCACTCGCTCCCGATGATTAACAAACAGTACCTTTATAATCCTTCTTATGTCTATATCGGATACCACTATGAGTAAACACAGCATCGCACTTATCACAGTGGAACTACTGGTATGCTAGACTAAATAAACAATTACTACATTCATTTCGACGTGCTTAACCAAACGTAGTAAAAGTATTTCCACAACAAGAACATTATTCCTGTAATTCTTCTGGAGTCTCTTGAGAAACCCTTGCTGTCGTCTATACTGTCAGTGTTACAGATAGTAAGTCTTCAAACATTGATGCCAGCTTTAGCAGAGTACACAGTCTTAGTAGATGATTCCACATGTGTCGATCCCTCCCACCACAGTCGTTGATGAAATTACATCCATTCTTACATGATGGAAGATTATTAACTGTTTTCACTACAGAACAATTAGTGTATGTTATCCATTTCAACTATCTCACTATAGGTCTTCTGAGTGTGAATATGTAATCAATATGCTTGATGCAGAGTTATACGAAGGATAATCAACCTGTTCATTATATAACTTGCGAATGCATCCTTTAAACAACCATTCATCTTAAGATTTATACATTTTTCAATATTGGATATACCTTATCTTTTTCTCTTGTAAACCAATTTTATTTCATGTCGTGCATACATCAGAAGGAATTCTTTAGGTAGGTAGGCATGCGAGTACAGCAACTATGTTGAGTGCTGCGAGTGATTGAAGCTTTCCACACGTCACACTAGCTGACAAAAATTATCTGACTGCTAGAACAACAAACCACAATTTTCACTATACCTTAACAATAAGAGAAAGGCGTTTTGGATTATTTGTAAAGATGACACATGCACTGCTTTTATATGTCTAAAAATTATGTAGCTAAATCTCAAGTCTCTCGAACTCTTACTCGAATGACAGACAAACTGCGAATAAGACCATCTCGATGTTTCGATATATGTCTGAATATTAATTGCAATGCCTACGATTCAGACACACATTACCCTTACTATAAACTGGATCATAAATCCAACATCTAAGACCTATCGACAGTCTGATAGGTACATCAATAGTTTGTGTAAAGAAATCTTTTAACCATATCTTTGGATGACATCGGATCATATCCGTAATTACCATCTGTTCAAAAACCACTGTTCAAAACATTAATGAGCATAATGGTTTACCAAAATTTTAAATATGCAGATAAAATCATAAAACCTTTGTGATTGGGAGAACTCAGAGAAAACCCAAAGACACATTCATCCATAAGAAAACACACAGGACTATATGAATATAAATACTATATAATTATATATAAAATTGTAATATATAAGATTTGCATATATACTTATCTATAAGGTAGACATATATATATAATTATCTATAATATTCGCCTATACATATTGCCTGTTTTCTTCTGGGTGAATGCATCTTTGGGTTTTTTCAGAGTGCTCCCAATCACAAATGTTTTATGATATTCTGCATATTTAAAATTTTGGTAAAAAGTTTTGTATCTTTATTTTTGGAAACATGTTTTGAACAGAGGGTAAGTAAGGATAAGATCCTGTAACATCATCTAACGATAAGGTAAATAGTTTTTATTATATAAAGTTTTTCTGATCTTGTCAGGTTGTCGAGCGGTCTAAGACAATGGAGACATTGGCTCCCAAAATGGCAGTTATAGCAGATCTCACTTCGTTCGCTCATTTAGTTCGCCTGGTACTACCATCCAGTGTCAGGATAAGCACTTGACCTTTTTTCTATAAGAATACATGTTATCAGCTGACCTATTAAGTGGAAAATTCTGTTTAAACTGCGTCACATCAGATAAAAATCTTGGACTTCGAAAATTTCTGGTGTTATTCTTATATAATACTATGTGATATAACAATTTACACTGGATGGTTGACGCTCATGTCTTAACTCAATCTCACCACCACCCCAAAGAATTAACTCAGAATCTCAAATATTTTGGGGGTAGGACGTTAGCCTGCGTTCGTTATGAAATAAACTAAATCTCAACCTGCAAACCTACTTATCTAAAGAATTCCTTCTGATGTATGTACGACATGAAATAAAATGGGAGAGAAAAGAAAAGGTGTATCCAACATTGAATGATGTATATTTATAAAGACGAATAGTTGTTTGATGGCTGAATTAGCAGGTTAGATAATGAACAGGTTGATTATCTTTCGTATAACACAGCAACAAGCATATTGATTTTTAAATATCATACTCAGCAGACCTATAGTGAGACAGCTGAAATGGCTAACCTACACTAATTTTTCTGATGTAAAAACAGTATATAAGCTTGCATCATGTTAAAATGGATGTAAATTCGTCAACGACTGCGGCGAAAGGGATTGTACCAAGTGGAATCATCTACTATGAGCGTGTACTCTGCTAAAGATAGAATCAATGGTTGAAGATCTACCCTCTGTAGCGAGGACAGCAAGGGTTTCTGAAGAGAAAGCATTACAGATACAATGTTGTTATTATGGAAATACTTTAACTGAAAGGTTGTCACACATCGATGGAAATGTAGTCAATGTTTATTTAGTCCAGTATTCCAGTCATTCTATTGTGATAAGTGCGATGCTCTCTTTACTCATATTAATATCCTATATAGACATAAGAATAAGTGTAAAGTTACTGTGTGTCGATGATCGGGAAGCGAGTGCAAGAATGCAACAAGACATTTACGACTAGGTAAAGCGTCAGACAACATGAAGTTAGTAACCGCCCATTTGCAATCAGCTGCAAGACCTACATATGTGTTATCTGCAATGATCTATACGCGAATAAAAGTACTTCGATTGCTAACAATAAGATTTGTACTACAAAATTAGAGTAAAACAAATACTTTTATTTAATGGAGAATATGTTTGAGTGCATGTACATAATACTACATATTTTATAAAAGTATGTTTAAAAAAATATTAAGTATATGGAAGCCTTTTTTTTTATCCATTATATCATTACCTATACATTTTTTCTTTCCTGCTGTATGCAATGTCTTGACATATTCAAAACAAGTGTAAGTTCTGAGGATATAAGAACATTATATATAAGTGTGTGTGTGTGTATATACATGTTTGATTGTGGCTATTGAGATGAAATTCTCTGCAATTTAAATTGTTATTAGAAGAGACATACAAGACTTTTTGAAGAAAATATTTTTTTCAATAAAGAGTCTTCTGTGAATAAAGAAAAGGAAACCCCTATTAATTAACGTGACATGGGATACATTATCCCTTTTCAGTAGTAATTGCTTTGGCACTATAGTGGATGTTTGAGAATGTATCTGATTGAAGATGAAATAAAGGTCTACATGGTGGTGACAATGACGATGAAATTGAGATTTTATATGATGATATGAGGATGAGTTTATGTAATTATATGATGATGATGTGATGATATGATGGTATGATTATGTGATAATTATATGATAGTATGATGATGTTATAATAATGTGATGACATGATGCCATGATATGATGATGGAGATGATGATGATTTTATGGTGATGATATGGTTTATCTGAGCAACTTTCTGGAATATTTCATAGGAATACTTATATGGTTGTTTGTTGTCATGGATGGTATGACATAATGTGCTTGGTATAACCGATATTGTTGAATGGAATTGATTGCAGATATTGAGTGTGTTGTTCTGTTCAGGTATTTGAGGTATTACAATTTTAAATGTTTGTCTGGCAGAATATATAGTAATGGATGTTTGGAATGATTTTTTTATTTTTTATTTATTTTATATATATATTTTTTTTAGCAATGAGTATGATATGAACTAAAATTTTATGAGTTAAACATTTTTTCGATGAGTGGTAGAGATAATGAATGGATAGAGGTTTAACATATCTTGTCTTGATATATTCATTTTGCTGGTAAAGTGTCTTTGCAAATGGACGGTATTGTCTGATAGTATGGCCTAAGATAATAGATAGAATTTTTTTCTGCTGGAACATTTGATTTGCTAGTATGGTAATATGGTCAATTGTAATGAGAGTTCGTTAAGGTTAGATCGTTGGCATCCTGTATAGGTGTTGGCGTTATTGAATGTGTGTGTGTTTTGCTATTACACAACGAAATAATTTATCAGAGAAATTCGCTGGACTGTTTCATAGGAATGCTAACATATCATTTTGTTGTCCTATATGGCATGAATGGAAGTGTTTTGGTATAACTGAATTGATGTAATGGAATGTATTGTAGGTATTATTCAGGTATTTTTGGGATATTACAATTAAGAGTATTTTTTCTGGAAGAATACATATAAATGAACTTTTGTCTGTTTTTTTTTTTTAGCAGCGACTATGAAATTACATAAAAATACAATGAGATATTTTAAACAATTTTCAATGGGCATATGGATGTTTGGGCTATATAGTTGTTTGAAATGACATTCAATTATGACTGGCATAAGGGAAAAGCTGGTCGACATATTGAATTAATAATAATATTAGGATATGTGCGCCATATCCGTTTCTGTAAATGTAGCATTGGCATACCGAGATGTAAAAAAAAAGAAATTATTATATAAGTCTAAAAATTAAAAAAATCGATCAAACAAATGCAATATATCATGGGTTTTAATATGAAGTTTATGAGTGCATGGTTTGTAGGAGCTGAGATGATTCTAACATAGTTATTTAATATTATGATTGCTCTCTATTAAATAGAATATCCTGGAATGGTGGTAACATGTTTGCGAGGAGAGTTAAAAATGTTTGTCTAGAGGAGGGATGAAATAGAATACTGATTGTAAATGTTCTCTAGTAAATGGAATATCTTGAATGTTTATAGGTAAGGGCTTGTAGAAATTTAGAACCTATGTCCTTCCGGATATGTGTATAAATATATTATTCGACTTTGTTTGATACACGACTAAGCTATATATGCTGTTTGTTTCTTGTATGTAAGCTGTATACGGAGATACATATTTTTAAAGGCGTTTTGCATAAATATTATTAAAAAATTAATGCATTATAACCTTTTTTTATCTGTGTATAATTACCTATGGCTGGATTTTAGATACAATATATTCTTCCCTCGTATGTACATATATACATTCACGAAAAGTAAAAATGGCTTGTATGTTTAGGTAAACCAGACTGGTAGAAAGATATGAAAGTTTAGGTATTTACTTCATTGTGTTTGTGTGTGTGCGCGCGCGCGCGTGTGTGTGTGTGCGGGGAAAGTATAGTAAGAATGGATATTTACTTTTTAGTTTTGAAATGTTGGTTCGCCTGAGTGGTCTACAAAACGATCAGTGACAGTCATATTTCTGCTGAAATGTTTGTCTAGGGTTGTGTGTGATGGACGAGACCTATGTATATTTTATGTAATGCAATAATATAGTAGATAAGTTCTGTAGCGAATGTGCTAAAGTTGCTATTCGCAATGGTTGTATGGATACCCTTGCAGGCTGTCATATTAGGTGAATGAATATGATCGGGTTGGGTGGTGGAGAACAAATATCTTGGGGCTGACATGCACCTCCCCTAGCGGCAAAGTTGGAACAAGTCTCACCCTCCCCTACCCATCGCCGTCATCTTCTTTGCAAGTTGGTCGGCTGTATCGTGTCTACCATTCCAGAGATAAAACCTCACGAGAGATTGGCTAGAGAGCTGAGTGCAGTCTGTCTGTTTTTTTTTTAAACTATTGTATATGAGGCACTGGTTATATTCATTGGTTGACTGTTTTGGTGGTGTGTCTTTATTTTATGGTCTATCAGTAAAGTAGCATGAAATGTGTGATTGGGACAGTGTATTATTTTGGGTTGAAGGTATGAGGAAGTTTATTTTGACGGAATAGGTTTATCGCCGAATGTGACATGCCAGTATGGCTGTTAAACAGGAGGGCAGGAGGTATGATGACAGGTATGATGGTTAGTATAGAAGATCGAATTATATGGCTTGAATATTATGTTGGTCAGTCTGATAATATGAATTGTAAGTAGGCTCATCATTGGTAAAGGTGCTTTAAGAATGTTTGTTGTGTATGACCTCTCTGCATGGTTGTTATAGGTAGCTTTTTTGGTTATTTGTTTTGTTAGTATGTCTTTGAGGGGATGTCTTAGTTAGTATGAGAGGGGCAGAATGTTTATCTGATATGATTGGTTAGTATTATTAGATGTTATGCTATGGTATCTGAGAATTATGACTGTATGGATATCATAGATTGTTAAATAATTAGTATTGATCTTATGATAGCATGGTTGGACCTTATGAATGAAATGTTTTGATTGGCTCAGCTACTGGTATGGCTTGTTAATATTTGTAATTGGTGAAGTTAGATGGGCTGATATGGCAGTTATTTTACATATTGACTGTGATTATTGGTAAGTATGTCTGAGGTATGGTGGCTGATGTGGTCTGTATTGTTAATAGGATGACTGATGTATGCATGGGTTCGAGAAAATTATATGTTTTGAGCTGTGCATTTTGGTTTGAGTAGATATCTGTTGTGGTGGTTCGTTGATATATTCAGATGGTATAGTATGTTGATTTGCTGGGTTGTATGGCTTTCGTCATTTCATGGCTGAGGTAAACTTATGACATATTGACAGTAATTATATACCTGTTTTAGCACTCAGTACCATAAGGTTTTTAATATGGTTCTTAGGTATGCTGGAGGTATGTTACCTGGTAGATTTTGTAACAGCAGCTATTAGTATGGTTGACAGGCATATTAGTTGGTTTGTTGGCTGATAGAGTGATTTATATTAATGTCTGGAATTCTGTAGGTTTATGACCTAGTATGATTGGTTGTTGGTGTTACTGGATGGTGTAGAGGTGGTATGAAATTAGTAGTTGTTATGTTGCTTTTACAATGTGATCTTGGCATAACTCAGGTGTATGCTGGGTTTATGATTGCTATTGTACCTAGTACTCCTGGTCTGCAGTGTTACTCATATTTGCTTTCATATGTCTACGATATGGTGGTCAGCACTTTTATTATGATGGATTGATGATAGAGTCAATTATATTAACAGATTGTATGATTAAAGGCTGGTGTATGATGTTATAACAAACATGTTATACATGTGTTTATTTTGGTAAGGTCAGTGCGGGTTAAGGTCTGCTTGAATTCTAGTACATGTCGCGTATATTATGTCTGATAATAGTTGGTAGAGCATATGGTATGGGTGGTAGGGAAATTTATTTCTTAATTTTTGTGTTGGCTGAATGGGTGATGTTTGCTTGAATTCTAATATGAACAATGAGCATCTTTTGTCCAGTGATGGTTGGTAGAGCAGATGGTATGTATGGAATAATATTTATTAAATTATTAAATATAAAAATAAAACATTGTTTACAGCATACATGGAAAAATGGAAATATTGCGATTGAGTTGGAGGATTGCTAAAGATTAATGTATCTGTGGAATGGCGGATCGATTGATTGGATTGGATTGATGGTTCGATTGAGTGATGGAGCTATGGAGCAAGTCTGCAAATTGGAATATATCAGTCTTGTGATTGTTGGTGTACGTCGAATGGTGTGGACATTATGTATGCATGTAATGCTAAGGCATTCCTGAATTAAAAAGCTTGGTGTGGGTGGTTATTGATTTTGACTGATGTCACCCAGCATAGTGGATAATAATGAGAACTATTCAATTGTGTCACTCGTATGCGCTGTTTGTTTACTTTGCAGGGTCTGTGTGCACGAATGGTTGAAGTATGATAGAGTTATAGTAGGTGGTATGTTTGGTAGTTATGAGTGGTGTTGGTTGATAGAACAAGTAGAATGGGTGTTAAGATATGGGTGGGCTTCAGCTGTATAGTTGCTTGTGTTATAATGGATATTGTGCTTGGTGTTTCGTGTGGATCTGTTGAATTTAATTTTTGTATGGCTATAGGATATGGGGTGTTGGGTGGTCTGGTATGATTTGGATCATATATTGGTTTGTAAGGTGGTATAGCGACTAGTTTATATTTTAGTGGTGTTGACCAGTAGAGCAAAAAGTATGAGCAGTAAGTAAATTTTTTACTAAGGCCAGTGTGAGTTACCAAGCTCCTACGTGTAAATCAGTTCCTTAAAAATGACATAGTTAAATATTAATAGTAAATAAAAATATTCTGATAATAAGTCTGGGATAACAAAAAAAATATTGTATGTAAGTTAATATATATATATATATATATATATATATATATATATATATATATATATATATATATATATATATATATACACACTTGAAATGTTAAAACTTAAAAAGATAAACCTATTGACTGCCTATATAAATTACGTGTTGGCCGGTAGAGCAGTTGGCATGTATGAATTACAGTGTGTGTAACATTGAATGTTAATTTACCTGCTTGCGGGTATATGTTAGCAGCTGGGTTCTTTTTTATGGAGCTGTTTGACAGTAGTATTCGTGAAACTTTGTCGAGAATAATAAATGGCCAAGGGTTCAGGTTGGATGCTTGCTAGCATAGACTGTCTTCAGCTGCGTATAAGCAGATTATATATTCCCTAAGTGAAATGTGAGCATTCTGGTGTAAAGACACTATGTGAATGGTGAGGAGAAATTTTGGTTTCTTTTTTTTATGTTTGTAGCCTTATGTGTGTGTGTTTATATATAAATATTTATATAATATTAATAAAATAAGTGGCAATTTAAAGCTGATTTTGTACCCTGCCTACTTTCCCCGATATATATAAAATATAATGGGCTTGGTTTATTCACATATACATACATTGAATAAAATCTGAGTGGATATTTATACCAACAAAAATATTCAAAGCAGAGAATAATTAACATTGTATAGTATTTAGACGACGAGAAAATACCTTAAATGAAATTGAGAGAACTATTTTGCTGTACTACTCTAGATACAATTTCAGTACAACATAAATAACTAAATACATTTTAAAATCGAATAATAGATACAGTTTTAATTTCTATTTAATCCTGTATTGTAACCAGTCTGTTATAAACAGATTTCGTTAAAAAAAACCAAAATATTATTTTATACGTATTACTGTTATAGTTGTATAGGGCTTTAACATACCTCCCTGGAGCTAGAAATGTTACTTGAGAATTAAAAATCTCGCGATACTGTCAGCCCCCTAAGAGATCGCAAATTATATTCGAATAACGAAACATCAAAAGTATTTCTGTAATTGTACGAGGGAACTCTTCACTTTTGCTTAAAAGTTTATGTACAGCTATTAAGCATTGCTTTTTCTTGTTCTGTAATTGACGGGTGAGTAGTCAAGACACGCGACTGCTAACAAAAATATCCTGGGTTCAAATTGTTCTCGAAGATGAAAGTTATTTGTTTTTTCTTTTTTTAATGCTAGCAACTGTCATGGCAATGTGTGACATTTACGTAATTTAAATTTCTAAACCGATTTTTCATTCCAAATGCATTAAAAATACATTTTACTGTATTTTTCAAAGCTGTTTTCGGCATTGTTCAAGTGTTCAAATATCGTTAAAGAATTCTACTTAAGTACATATGTATCACTTCATAGATGATTGATTGACAAGGCCACACAGTAGTGCGAGTGATCGCTTAAGTTCGCGCGCACTTGGCTTAGTCATTTACGCTCGTCCCCTTCCCTCCATGCAGTGCTTGCCTATGTCACTGCATGCACATGTCACAGCTGGCAGGGCTGCTCTGGTGGACCTGTGGACACGTTTATGCGTGCATGCATGCATGGCTACAATGCAAGTTGACTTAATTTTCATACAAACATAAAAGCTAATTGAGTAAAGTAAAATATTACAAAAATATTGATTAAAAAAACATAACATTCGAATGTTATGGTTTTTTAATCAATATTTTTGTATGCGGAACATTTTTATAGCAAAAAGGGAAGTTTTAAGCCTTTTTGGCCTAAAACGTACGATTTTGAACGAAAATAAGTAGTTTTGGGAGAAAAACAGGAAAATTTTTAGGTCAGGTCACTTAAGGTCGAGCTCCGATCCTCACACTGCAGCTTGATGTACCCGAAGGAACCAAACGCTACTACTATAACATACAATGGTAAAATAACTCTATGACCACCGTTTTGAAAATAAGTGCCTGACCTTAAAAATACCTGAATACATAACTTCCCTCAGTATTACTTGTTTGGTCAATTTTGCAGGAATCGGTCAATTGTTTCGTGGGACATGAGATAAAAATCTAATTAATTTTTCTGGTGCTATCTTACAAAATGGCAGACAAAAGAGTTTGATTATTGGCATATATGATGTTTGTAATATACAGAATGTTCCGCAATTCGACCGAAATGCGTCTGCAGTGTATTCTACAGCTCATTGGCAACCATAAAGTCATGTACATGAATGGGCTATGCAGCTCCAGTACCAAGTGATAGTGTCGGACCTGTAAGGAACACAGACAGATGCAGTGGAGAAACCCGTCCATTGCTTTGCCGACAGGACAGGTGAAAGACACACACACAGTTGACGAAGTATCCCATTAAACCACACGCAGGCCACAGCGTCGGGAGGCCGGCATGGCATATCAGTGTTGATGTTACTAGGCGAGGAGACACACTATGCCAGGACAGTTTACACTAGCAGCGTACGCGGACATGGTGTACGTGTACGGAATCTCTGACGGCAATGGGCGTCGTGCGACGGTAGAGTATCGTCGGCGGTTCCCAGCCCGCCGAGCGCCGCATCATACGACGATCGCCAAGGTGTACCAGTGTTAGAGGGAAACAATAGACTGCCCGCAACGAACACAGGAGCGTGAGTATCGCCGGCGTGACGTGGCTGTAATGGACGAGATCGCGGAAGCACCATATACCAGTGTACATGCGACTGAATGGACAACAAGCGTGTTGCCAACGCAGGTGTGGCGTATATTGCGTGTCGACGGCCTGCATCCCTACCACCTGCAAACAGTGCAACACATGCAGCCTCAGGATCACGCTCCCCGTCTGCAGTTTTGCGGCTGGATGCAGGAACACGTGGACACACTACCTCTCGTTCCGCAATGAGTACATGTGGGCACACGCAAATCCGAATGATGTCATGGAAACCAATTTACAGGAAAAGTTGTGGTGCGGTGTGCTTGGCTCATGGCTCATCGGTCCATATTACTTTGCTAACAATATTACCTCTCACGTATACAGGGAGTTTTTGGTCAACACCCTCCCCGTTTTATTGGAGAATGTGCCGTTAGAGGTTCGCAGGCAGATGTGGCTACAGCAGGCTAGGACTCCTCCACACTTCAGAAGGACTGTCAGAGCGTACCTGAATACTGCATTTCCGCTACGCTGGATTGGATGGGGTGGACTGGTCCCATGTCCGGTGCGATCTCCGGACCTCTCCCTTCTGGACTTCTTCGTGTGGGGCTGCCTGAAGAGTCGGTGTACGATGGACCGTGGCCAGACACACATGCCCGGTTACAACAGGCGATTACCGATGCCGCCGATCGGTTATGCGCAGACCTACCTCGCAAGCAGTGGCAATTCTCCATGATGCAATGCGTCGCAGCCTGCGTACGGGTGGACGGTGCACATTTTGAGCAGCTGGTGTGAGCAACTCCAAATTCTTGCAATCCAACTCAATGAAGGTGTTCTCTAAGGCTGTGTGTGTTTTATTTCACATTCGCTCTTGTAATTCGGTACTGGAGCTGCGTAGTCCATTTTTCTGTATAAATGTTTTGTTGCCAATGAGCTGTAGAATACTCTGCCGACGTATGTCAGTCGAATTGCTGAACACTCTGTATACTATCAGTATAAAAGGTTTGGTCACATTAGGTAAAACTGCATGGTAGTTATACCAGAGAAACCTTAAATATTTGTATAGCTATCATTTCGATACTACGTACCTTATCAAATTGAAACTCCTTCATTTAAATAGCCTATCTTAATATTACTTATATACGAAATTTGACGAGAATTGGATGAGTATTTTGCGAGATATAATCAAAATCTTAATTTTTTTCACATTGTGCTATCTTTCCAAACAACTGACAATCTACAATATACATTTATAAGTTCAATGATTACGCGATGCGCTGTCAACATACAAAAATTACTTTAAATCGGTTGAATGGTCCCCGTGATGACATTTACACCTAAATTTTAAAATAGTTGCCATTTCGAAAGTAAGTGCCCGATGTAGTCGAAAACTATAAAAGTCACGTGTACTTACTAAGTACTGTATGTATACCGAGTTTGGCGAAATTCATTTCACATGCTCAAAAATTGAATACGCACACACATGTAGGAGAGTTATCTCATATGACTTTCTTTCCTTCGGAATGTTGGCTAACAAGGTAATAACCAATTTTTCAGGAACGTCGCAAGCGATATTAAAACTTCCAGACGGGTTCCATAATCATGCAATATGGGTTCTTAGTTCATCCAGGTAAATCGGGGAAGAAATGCAAAGTAGTTGTCTTCATGAGCGTTCACAACATGGGGGCACTTACGACATACATAAATCTCAGCCAAGTTAATGGCAAAATATAATGACCAGGAAATATGGATAATGTGATCAAATACATCCATACATCAAAAGAGAGTTAAAGATGGAAGCCAGCGAGGAATACCTTTATTGTTTTTCATATTGTTGACACACATATATATTTGTTTAAGAGACCGTTCTCATTGGCATTTTTGGACTGTTTACCAGGTACAGATGCAAATCAGCTGTATTGGTACTTTTAGGTATATTTCCGAAGTTTGTTATGTGGTAACCTTTGAGAAATATGAAAGCCTCTGCCATTGTTGAAACACAGTCTAAATGAGTATGGCATTTCTTTGGGTGTACAATAAACTTGTGTTTGACAGCGCTTCATACATTCAACCGCATATTTTCAAGGAATTGTGTTTTCAGTGTTCAGTTAAATTTACCACGAGCAGTCTGTACTTTCTAAACAGTAACCAGATGCAACATTTAGAAGTAGGAGCGTGGGTGTTATGGCTCTCTAGGCGAATGACATGTGGATGGAGCCGATCTAAAAATAGATTTTGCAATTTTTTTCCAAATCGGTTTGATGTGCTAATCCTAATCGGCTTAAATTGCAAATTGGCTGGTTGGATTAAGATTTAATACGTTTTATGGAAATTTTAAATTCTTTAAATTTTTAAATTTTAAATTTTTGAATTTTAGTTAATTTTTGCAAAAAAAAAATGGTATATGTAATTCTTTGAGGGTGTTCTATTTTTAGAGAGCTATGTTCACTCTCTGACATCCCTCAGCCAACTGAGCAGAGATGTATAGTGTAATTGTTATATATATATATATATATATATATATATATATATATATATATATATACATATATATATATATATATATATATATATATATATATATATATATATATATATGTGTGTGTGTGTGTGTGTGTGTGTGTGTGTGTGTGTGTTGAGGTAAGTGCAAGAATGTAATAAGTGTCTTTTTTTTTAATTTTTTGGAGAGGGGTGGCATCGACGTTAACCACAGGAGGTCTGGCGGTGTACTGAGGATGGAACTCATGAGAGCAAGACACGTCCGTTCACTTGGGAAGTCGGTGCAGGACTAAGATCGGTGAGTAATGAGAGAGAGCTCCATCCAGCTCGCTTTTTGAATGTATACTGAGCACTCGCGACTAATTAGATATGGCAGAAAGAAAATATTCTGTCGAAGAAAACATGAGACATTAAAAATTATGCTACGCAAGAGAAATGCACAACAAAAATCGGACAAAAATTCATTAAAATGATTTAACCCAATTACATTGCACACTACAGAATGGAGTAAAAAATCTATTTTCGTATCGTAACAAAATAAACTTATGAACACTATTTCCCTACCAAAGAACGAAACTAGTGCTAAGTAACTGAACTACACTTTAATCATGTGATTACCACACACATACTAAATAACACCAAACGAATCTAACACTTTCAAAATACACAAACTTGCAAACGAACAAAGTCCTACAACAAACTAATAAAATATTAACCCAGGATAAAAGGTATCTCACATCTCACACACTCATAAATGTCAGTCGTGCATGAACTAAGAAGTTAGGTGTCAAAATCACACTTCACAAATAAATAAAAACACATGTATTACAGCCAACTTGTACCCCATGCCACAACAAATAAAAAATTATTATTGTGAATTCTAAGAGTACATATACTATCGTAAAATTGGGTTGAATTTGAAGAGTACTGAGGTCGTGGCATGGTACACATTTAATTCACAACAGAATAGACTTTAATGAATATATTTCATTATATAATTTTCTCAGAGTGTAAGTAATTAATACAAAAAAATAAAAGCCAGTTAACTATTTGGTAGATAAGGGTGTATTATTTTCTTAACGTTTTCGACAACACATTAAATCTAAATAAAGTTGGATTTTTTTTATATTAGCATTTCATAAAAATAATGTTTCATAATCTCAAATTAACAGAAGAAATAAATATCAACTTGAATGGGGCCCCACACAATTATAAACTTATTTTAATGTAATTAATTGATAGACTTTGTAAATTGCATCCAGCCTTCATGCAGGATTTTAAACATATTGTGCCAAGGAATTTATTGGTGACAATGCAATTAATAGTTCCTCAAAAATAAATAGGAAAAATTTAACGATATCTGTGGTACGTCCGCATAGTGTCACGCCGATCCAGTCCCCCTGATTAAATGTCCGTAACAGGTATGGTATCATGCCGGCGCTGTCAAGTGTCGCTCAGGTCAGCGGACATCGAGGATGCAACATTTTTGGAAACCAATAAATCCTGAGGACAGTAGACAGTAGAACCAAGGCCGAAAATAGGAGGCAGTAACACGAATCACGAACCCTCTGCAAACACACGAACAGGGACCACGGAAAATTAATATATGTCTGAGTTATGGGATTACCAAGGAGAAATATAAACTTAAACTTACCCATTGGAGTGTTCTTTCTGCAGCTAGAAGTAGTTGCTCATCACGTAGCCATAGTTCAGCAAAATACAAACACCAAATAAGTAAATACTAAAGTCACACTACCGTTTCTATTCTACTTCTTTGATGAAAAGGAAAATGACTACATCGTAGACAAAATCAAACATTGGCGAACTACATCTCCTCGTCACAAGCTTTGGAAAGAGGGTGTCCGAAGTTGTTTTGGTTTCTGCCTCGGCAGTAGTCTCAGTAATTGGGGGGGGGGGGGGCACGCATCTTTATTCGCCGCATTGTGTCCCAAGAACGAGTGTTCCTGGACCGGTGGAGATCACACGAACTAAAGTGCTTAGTTCACGCTGCGCCACTAGGTGGCGTTAAGAGGTAGTAAACTTGCTTTCAGGCTGTAGATACGATGTTCTTCTACCAAAACCTGCACTGAAAATTTCTTCGTCAGCTGGTCTCTACAGCGTCGCAGGACAAAAAACAGCTAGCATCAGACTGAATTGTAATTTCATACGACTTTGTGACAGTTCGCGCAGAGCTTGGAAAAACCCTCTTGTATCATACGTAACTAATCTGCACTACTGTGGGTCTGGTTACAGGCATCTCGCCATGTCCAGCCAGATGGGAATAGTGAAGCTGTCTTACAGATGGTAAACTCAACTAGCACATTCTCATAACTAACTAATTTTTAAGAAGCCCCAGATCAAAATATGTCATTAGTCTCCAATACTTAATAAAGGAAACCAAAACGAAACTAATAAAATTACTTTACATTAACTTGAGGCAATCAAAACAAAAAAAAAAAAAAAATTCTAATTGCTGCTAAATTTTTTTTACATGTACATTACCAAAACGGCACAAACTTGCCACAGGTTCACTTCAAATGCACAAACAATCAATGGAATATCATATATTAAAATTCACAGAACCCAAGCACACGTACGTCACTTCGCCCTCATCGGTTCTCAAGACCAAAAGATGAAATACTCCTAACACTGAAACACACACACAAGTAGACGCAACAAAATACAGGTTAAACCACATGAATTAGAGACACAAGCAAGGAACGAATTATCACTTTCAGATAACACAAATATTAGCTGCACACCAAGAAATAAATATTAACACACGAAATAACATTTTACCACAATTGCTGTGTATTTCCTACAAAATGTTACTCACTCACGACACAATTACAATTACGACATATAAATTACGTGTAAGCCTAACACATCGCATCCCGCAATCCATTAGAAGAAAATCACTTCACCCTCGCTGCTTGAATTTCGCGAAGACACATCACACTTATACACACATAGGCACTGTATCACACATTTAGATTAATAAAATAATTAAACAAGCACTGTGTTTCAATGCCGCATTAAGTACACCATGGCCGGATTTTACAAAGACATCTTCTGATAGCTCGTCTTACGCCGGTGGATATGTCCTGTCGCGCCAACCTGTCATAAGAAAATCGCTTTACTTTCAACACTCGCCTGTTGCGAAAGCCCGACACATGTAGCTCATTGTATCGTTTTATCACAAGTTGAAAGAAAGTAATTAAAAACGCACTTCATCGCATTACCGTGGCCGGGATCTGCTCTTACAAACGCATTGTGTGTCAATCTGCAGTGATCCTATTACAGCTCATTGTATGCCGACCACGACATTCCGACCCCGACATCCCGACCGCACTCTGTCGCATAGGACCGTCACATGCTACAGCCCTCCAAAGCGCCATTTCACGTCAGCGAATAATGAATGTTTAGTAAATATCCTATCCTAAGTATCTATGTGAACATGTGAAAGAAAATGTAGTGTATATTATGAATGTTAGGTCTGCATGTATGAGACGTCCACTATGCTTCAATCGAGCCAGGTCAGGTGTGTACGCGCTACTGACTTGTCTCGGGAGGAAGCAGCTCACCTCCCTCCCCTTCATCATTAACGCTAGAGTATGTTGAACCAGCCTGGATTTGGCTCGGCAGCGTCATGAAGGCGGGCAGAGACAGAGGTCCCAGACGGCCAGCTCGCTAAGGAAGCAAATATATTTGATATCACGAGTGAATTAAAAATGGGATTATATTCGAACGAACAAATTACATTTAATATGTAAAAAATATTTCAATTCCGGGTCATTATACCAGTAAATAAAAACTAAATAATATTAAAACGGAACAATGACAAAACTTTATCCCAGCAAGGTAAACTACTACGATTAAATACAAAAATTATCTAAACATACCAATTTAGTTTTTAAATATTCCCAACTAGCGATAGAAATACTTTCCAACTACTTTGATTAAAATATCATGTGATACTTTCTTAACAATAGTCAGCTCCCAAGACCCAGAGACTTAAAATTAAATATTTAAAATTTTTAATTCCTGTAAACTGTTTTAATGCAAAACATTCTTCAAACATTTTTAACACAACAAGATTCGATAAGCATTGTAAACGAGCGTGCATATTCAACATAGAAAATGCACATTTGAATGTATATTTCTCTACGAAACTTTAAGTAATAACATAAAGTTCGTATATGTGAAAATAAAGACTGTATCTAATAACTTTCTTTTACAAATGCTGCCATCCAAGATACATGTTATACCGAATAGATCAGAAATGTGTTTACCTATACAAATATGAGTCTATTTCATTAAAAAATATTACGATTCAAAATTGAAATTAACCCGCTAGGATTTTTTATCGGAATTGTAAAGTAACAAAATTAACTGTATTTAGGGAATCAACAGACACGATTCCAGAAGTTTGTTAAACGAACGTATAATTCATTAAATATTACTAGGCGATAAATTAAGTTTTTATACATATTTGCGTCTAGATTTTTCTACAAAACCAAAATTTAGAATACAAATTTTCAAGTAAGTTAAAATAAAGTGTGATTTTATAAAGTTCACACCCAAAATTTTTAGTTATACCAAATATACGTCTATTTAATTTAAAACCACTACATTTTGACAATATATTAACTAAATACCCTGTTTTCAGCCCAAAAGAAGGTGTATGGGACTTGTAAAGTGACAAAATTAACAATATTTGGGAAAAGACAGTATTTTAGCCAAAATCCAAGGAAAACTGCCATAATTTTTGTTTTGATAAATATATAAGAAAACGGATGTACTTATCAACTCCAGGAAATGTATCGTTACAAACAAAGAAATATAACATATCACTCAACCCAGAAATGTATGCCGAGAAACTAATATTAATTAATTTAAAACATATTAAAATGTAAATGCATTTAAAATGTAATGGTTTACCATCCAAACATGGTGCATTACAATACAATTGTCAGTTAAATGCGAATTACCAATTAAATGCATCTATCACATTCACAAATTGAATTACATGTACGAATTAAAAATACATATCATATGTAACGGATTCACACTCAAAAACGATGAATAGCAATACAAACACGTATCAAACAGACCCAATGAACACCTAAATGCGATTCCTCAAATAAATAAATCTATCACATTTACTAATTTCATTTGCAATGAATTATGTCGCAATTAAATGTAACAGATTACTTCCCAAACATAATAACCTAATCAACCCAAAGGAATGATTGAACAATAATAGTAGTAAAATAATTGCACACCCATACCCCATCAATATTGTTATGTTTACTAAATGAAAAAACACATAAAATATATTAAAACAAATTTTTATTTAGAATAAAAAAATTTACAAGATTGGCTTAGAATCTTTTAAGATCTTGATTCTTCACCCACGAATCACGAGCCTTTGAGAAATCTTTCTATCGAACCAAGGGCCTATCCTGTTCCCTTTTATTGAATTTGTCAACTAAATATACATTTGGAGAAGAAACTTTTTTGCAATTTGTGTTCATAAAATCTGCCTTTAATAGTTTCTCCATCGTGGGTTTCGAGGTAATATACTCTAGGAAACGACTGTTTAACTGATATATTTTTATATTTATTGTAATATGAATTCACAGTATATTTTTTCTTAAAGACACCTTTCAGCTTAGACACCCTTACGTGTTGACCAACTTTAAACTTTTACTTTTTCTCGTCAAGTACTTTATCATTATTATATATGGTTTTCATCAAGTTATTGTCCCTAACCTTTACAGGTGCAATCTTGACAGTTCGATGATATTTGGAATTATAAAATTTAAGTATTTCAAGCAAAGTAAGTCCCTTTCGACGTGAAATGTTTGAATATTAGCTGTTTAATCGATTTGTTGAATCTCTTGTCTACACTCGCTTTAAATTCGGAATATGTTACATAATGGTTGATCCCATAATCTGCCATTAGTTTCTGAAAATTTCCGCTGAAGAATTTGCTTCCTTTATCCACTTCCATTTCTGTATTCTTTTCTTGCAAAATGATTTTCATAGAATCGCTAACTTGTTTTCTAGTTTTGTTCTTTACAGGTTTACCCCAATGCATATCTTTAATAAACATCTATTACAGTAAAATATACTTGTATCCATTATTGTATTTGGAAAGCAATCTCATTTCACACAAATTGGCTTGAAAAATATCATTTAAACCATGAGTAATAACTCCTCTTCTGGGAAACCTTATTCTTGCAGGGGTGTGGAGTTCTTGAGCAGTAATAAAACCACCTTCCATCAGCTCTTCAATAATAGAAACAATTTTGTTCGTATATGGATTATTTCCAGATTATTTCGAAGCGATGAGAAGTTTTAATCTATTCACTAATTCTTAGGATTTTCCCAATAGAAAGGAGAAAACTGATAGTTAACTTCATCTTTATATATTCCACTTCCAGCAATATCGCTTAATAAATTAAGTTTCGAATGGTTTTCATCCTCTGGATGTGTATTTGCATTCATACGACGAATATGTTCTCTATATTTCTCGAAAACTGTGTCGGAATAGCAATTGGAGCATTTTTAAATAATAATTCAAACAATCTTTCACTAACATCAGTTACGTAATCACCTAATTGAACTATATTCTCAGGCAAAAACTTAAACTTCAGATTCTCCCAGAAACCATATTTTTCCATGTCGATAAACACCAAATATCGTATCGTGCGTAGGCAATGATTGGTTTATAGCTAAGAAACGCCATGTTAAATAAGACAGGTTTTGCTTTTTCTTCTTTACAAGTTATTCTAATTTAATTTTCTGTGGTGTTTCACTAGACGCACTTAACACAGAATGTAATGTATCCATTCTAATTGTAACAAGTTTAAATATTTCTTCGTTCAAAACATCCTGTACCATTTGTGCATGTTTTACTTGTAAATATTTCTCCTTTACAGCAAATATGACTTTATGTAATTCCTAAGCAGAGTAGGAAATTTTTTTTACATTACATTAATGTTCCAGTATTTGTATATAAATTAAGGTGTTGGTTTTCTATCTGGTGTAGTAGGTCGACTAATATGCACCTTTTCAATTTTATTGAATTTAATAAATCTAATAAACTCACAGTTTTAACCCTCAAATCGTTACTAAAATTGTTTAATCGATATTTCAAATCATCAATTAGCTTTCTCAGATCTGCTGGCATAATTAAACCAGATGTTTTATTGATCAATTCAACAGGTATTATATTGCATTATCTCTCCCATTCATGTTTCAAGATAGTTTGTAATTGTAGTGATTACCATTCCATTAATTACACTTTTTTAACATTCCAAATGTTTTTTTTTTGTAGAATATATATTTTGCAGTGTAGGCATCACATTTGAAAATATTTACGAAATGTAACTAATATTCGTGGACACTGTTGTAATACTTTAAATTATGTTTTTTAATTTTTTTTGTGTATCGGTCGATTGTGATTGAAATACATTCAGTGTAATAGTGTTTATGTCTTCCATGTAATGTTTATTTACCACATCAGCATCTTTCACATCTCTACTCACATTATGTAATATATGTCTGTTTAAATCACAATTCCAATCGCGATTTCTCATTAAACAGGTATTGAAATGATTGCATTTTATACCGCTACGCCCAAACTTTGAAATACTCATTATTATTATTCGGAAAGTAAGAATCTGTCAAATCCAGACATATAACTTCCTTTATATAGGGAAAGCATTGGTTTAGTAACCCAAAAACCACATTTGATTTTTAAACAATAAAAACACATATCTTTAAAATTTGTAAATATATCGCCTAAAACATGATCATTGTAAATATATTTAGATTCATAATGTTCATTTCAAACACAATTAACAAAGTTGCATTATCATTCAAATTATCTTTTGGAATATGTGCATAACTTCACGATATATAAAAGCAATCACCATTTGAAAGTATACCAAAACTAAGGTATTGCTAAAGTATTTCACTAAACATGATCAAATATAAATACAGAATATGGCAATGCTTCATTCTTAATTAGTAAAACAGAAATATCACATTCCTTCAATTAACGACAAGATGCTTGCTATTCGTTGATATTTGTCTTGGTGTATTGTTTTAGAAAACACATATATGTTTTCAAACTTAGGTCCATTCGGATATTCCAACATCGACATAATTACACAAGTTTCTCCACATGAAGAAGGACCACTTATTATACAACTTATAATTAGAGGTAAAATAATTCCATGTTTATGTTCAATTACATTTCTTTTCGTAATTACAATTTCTGGAAGATGTACATTTTGTTTTACAACCTTCATTTCTACACAATATAAAGTACTAACATACAAAATATAAATGTATATATATATTCACATTCAGTTGAAAACAATGGCTCATACTAAACACATCAAAGAAGGATGAGAAGTATTGAATATACTGATTAATTAATAACCATTTGAATTGCATTTACCAAAATACAATTATTGTGGACCTGGACTCTAAACTTCCAAAACATCTGACATGGAACTATCAAGGAATAAACTCTTTGGATAATGCTAGTAAAGAGCATGATATAGTTTACAATCGAACAAACAATCTGAAACAAAGATATATAAGGAAGAATCCAGCTACTTAAACAGGTAAAAATCTTGGTGCTTGGGTCACAGACAAGGCGATGCGAGCAAAAGTGAAAAGAGACATGGGTTTAAAATGCAAGACAAAGCGAAAACCAAGAAAGGAGGGATATTGTAAGTCATTTTCCAGCATTTTCATCACTTCGAGCTTTAATAGGATGCATTTAAACTATTGCTAAATGAGTAAATCAAGTGGTAATGGAATGTATCTTAAACCATATAAAGTTGGACATGGAAAAAAAACTTTGAACTTGGAAAAAATTGACAAAGTCTTCCTAAATGTGCATTAACGAAGATTTTAATGTATTTGTAAATAAACTGGATATTCCCTATTTCCGAGGTGTGTATACGCAAGACAAATTACCAAAGAAACCAAACCTTTGTGAATGTAAGATTGTTAATTTAGAATAGAAACAAAATAAAGGAACAAATTAAATTTCCTAATAAAAAATGTAAATCAATCATTGTATTATGACAGTTCTGGCTATTTACATCCTCCAATTGAAATATGTAACTATTTTTAAAACATGCAATTCAGATACAATTACAAAGTGGAACAATGTTCAAAAACAATCAATTGTGGACATTTATGTTTACATTTTTTACTATAAATGGAATGTATAAGTAAGTGCAATAGTAAAATATATTAGAAACATGTTAATTATGTTGATATTAAGTGGAAACTGGTCACAATTGCATTGGTATATTTCTCAGCTCTGGTGTATGATGGACAATCAAATAAGTCTGATTAAATTCGTTCACTTACAACAGCATAAAAAACATTGATATGCGCAATTAGTCATTTAGGTCAACATTGCTGAAAGAACCTATATGATTGTGATACCAGTAGGAGCTTATGATTTAGATAATCTAGAAATGTTTATAAAAGCAGCATTACCTAATGATGTGCATTTCCGATTACATGGAAATCCAAGTACATTAACTAGTGTGATGTATAGTAATGTCGATATCTATTTCACAGAATACAATTCAATTGCAAATATGTTAGCTTACAAACATAGTGTATCCAGCCAATCAATCACACGAATCATCAAAATAACTTAATATTTTATCGGTTTATGTATGTCATATAAATGTTAATATTGTAGGAACTTCATATTTTAATGGAAAACCGACAAATACAATACATGAATTTTGGTGTGCGGTAGCACCAGGATACAAAATAATTGAAGAACTGAAAACTTTGATATATCTTCCAGTAATAGTTAGTATTATTGATGGTATATTTGTTACAATTGTCGATCAAGACAGTTAACTGATTAATTTTAGAAATGAAAAAATTACAGTTCATTTACATTTTGAAAAAGCTACATAAATATATGCATTGTATATATATATATTACAATCAAAATGGGTATTTTGCATAATAGTCAATATGCACATAAAGTAGGTAATATGAATAAATTACAGTTCATTTACATTTTGAAAAAGCTATATAAACATGTGCAATCCATGTATATTACAATCAAAATGGGTATTGTGTATAATAGTCCATATGCATGTATAGTAGGTGGTTCATTTAAAAACCATGTTTCAAAGATTGCAACAATAAAAAGATTTAAACAGAACCATAAAAATTTCATTTCAAACAAGATACCCATGAATTTAACACAAGGCAATGAATTGTTTTTCTAGGAATTACGATATGTGGTTAATAGAAATGGAAGACATAATTAATGTTGATGAACCAATAAGTTAGAAGATGCAATCACCAATATGGAAATACATGTATATGAACCATTCTGAGCATGTCTGTATACGTTTCCATTGTAAATAAGTATTGCTATACAATATCATGATATTTACATGTTACTGTCGAAATCCAGTTTAAGGTTTAGAGGAACAATTAAAAAAATAGCATATGCAAGTAATCCAGTTAGTACAGGAATACTAAGAAACTGAATACTTAATTTAATTAATAGAATTGCATATCTGTTAAATGGTGTTTACATCGACCAAACACAAGATGGTGGAATTACTTCCATTATAAAGAACTATCTCTGGAAAACTGTAAACAATCTTTATACAAGGCATATGGTTGGGTGGAGCAATGCTAACAATATTACACTACAAATAAACCCAAGTAGAAAATACAGTGTCTTTATATCATTACGTATGGTATTTGGATTCACAGAAGACTATAAACATGTAATATTAAATGCCAAACAATAATGAGTTATTGTGTTTGGTAGTACACATTTGAATGATATATATGAGATGACTAATAACAAGGAAGGTGTAAAATTTTAATTAAACACTGCTGAATGGCTAATGCCACTTATTGAAATTAACATTCGTGAACATGTAAAGTTTTTAAAATATATCGAAATGGGAAGAATATAGGTATTATTTTCTGAATAAGGGGTTTGGAGACTTTTCCAACACTTACATCACAAAAAGTAGTATGGCTTGTAAAATCAAGTTTTTTTGTCCAAAAAGCCACAATTCGTTGTTATTTGTTTTCAACCAAATCGGCAAAACAATTTAAAACCAGATATGTCACTATTCGATAATTGTGATGTGAAAACTATTAAACTGTATCTAAACATTCAAGCCTGTCCCTATACAGATTTAAATATGAACTTGGTAAATGGGGAACACCTTATTTGCTATTATAAATACTCAAAGTTTCAGGAAACATATTGTAACAAAATCTGAAGCATTTAAAGATAGAGAACCATTATTTATATTTAATGAAAGCAACAAAATGACCCAATGCGCAATAATGTTATTGATTCATGAATTGAAATTATTACAAATACACCCATTCCTGCAAATACACAAGCTTATACTTTTATAATCCATGATAGATTGGCTAGTGTTAATGTAATGGATAAGCAGTTGAAGATAATGAACTAAGTCAATAGACAATGAGCTACAGTATTAACAAGGTGTTTTGAAATGTACAAGAATGTCAATCCCCAGAAAAATTTAACTTTAATAATTGGCTATTACTGACATGGAAGAACACACAATGGTATTCATCTTTAAACCACTATTCTACTGGAAATATCTAAGTCCCAAAATACAAGAAAACAAATAGATGTATTACCAAACACCATCATGGTTTATCTTGGGAGAGTGGATGCATGGAGTATAAGGATATTGAAGATATTTGCAGGAAATACTTAAATAATTGTGAGATATATGTTTGTGGAGTCGACCAAAAACACATTTTAGAAAGTGTGTGGAGTGGGGGAATAACATATATTCAAAAAGAATACAATTATCCATCGTTCAAATATTAAAGTAAAACATTTTTTAATAAGTCGACCTTCTCTGCAGAGGAAAACTCTGGATTAAAGCTAAATCGGTAATTGATGACACATTGTCATCAGGTGAAGGAAGAGGAACCCCTGATTAATAACATCCAACTAATAATACAGTGGTTTTCCCTACCTGCAGTGAGAGAAAGTATAATTATTAAAGGAGGTGATTTGTAAGGTTAATTAATTTTCAATATTGTAATTGCATAATGGCTGACCAGACCTCACCATTGAATCATTAATTGGGACAATACTTTAATTTTTAAGAGGTAAATGTACCTCTATACATGTTATGACTAGAACCATAACATCAGTAGCACATGTTTCAAAGTTGTGGACTAACAACTGAAATTTAGTCTATAAAAGAACTTGGTTTGTGCAAACCAATACTTTGTAAAGATGGAGCAAGAAGAGAACAAAGTCACATGCACGTGCATACAGAAATAAAAGTGTAAAATGAATGTTAGAAAGTTATTTTCATGTCGGAGTAAACAATTTAGATCTTGTTTTGGAATGTAACTGCTTTAATCTATGTGACATTCCTACTGTTAATATGTATTTCTTCCACCAAATTGTTATTTATGTCTCTGGTTACTCAATTGTGTAGTACACTTGTGTGTTTAGCAGAATATTACATCATTTTGGAGAGACTTGGGATTGATTATTAAAAAATATCCAATGCAATGATTTAATACCTTGTCCAGATCTGAAAAATTACCTGTAAACTACATGTGTCCAAATACAAGTCTATCATCGAAGAAGCATATTTGAATTTTTTCCTGTTTTCAATAGAATGTATAAACTACATGACAATTAAACATACGAGAAAACCACAAGTATTGTTAAAGGGAGAATGGAGAAGATTTAATGTAAAAAGTGTTTTTGAAAACTCCTAATGTTTTCAAAGTGTACTCTCTAATTCAAATATAACAAAATTAATGCTTTGAAACTTTTTTGTGTTTTACTGACTATGAATACATAAACTGTAAAATTCACATATAAACTAATTTTGACAACACAATGTTACATAAATTTTCTTAAAGTGCATATAAAAATAAAATTTAAATTTGTGAGCACATAAAATATTAGTAATTTGAAAGCTATTTAATTCATAAAACTCTTTTCAATATACATTTCAAACATAATATTTTTAAAATTGTCCAATGTAATCGAATTTACAATTCCTAGAATTTACCTATTTCTCATGTTAAGCAATTCCTAGAATTTACCTATTTCTCATGTTAATCAATTCCTAGCATTACCTAACACTACCTATAAAAGGTATGCAACTTTCAGTTTCATTTTAGACATGGGAATGCATGGAAGCAATGATGCCATTACTGTGTCTCTTCTGTGGTAAAGCATTACAACTCTTCACAGCATGTGTTCAAATGAAATAACTACCTGCAAGAGGTACAGTTCGGTCTTTACTTTTGAATGCAAATTCTGCCAGAGGCAGTTTTCTTGGAGCGAAATTTTGAAGAGACACACTACAATATGTATCGTGGGTTCTCTAACAACCACACCCTTAATCATCATAGCAATCAACACCACAATCAGCATCTCAATCACCACTGAAATTAGCACTACAATCTGCACTGCAATCAGCACTGCAACCAGTACCACAAACAGCATAGCAATTAGAACTGCAATCAGCACTGCAATTAGCACCGCAATTAGCTCCACCTTCTTCACCTACCACATTTCCTCCATATGCTTTAAAATGTCGATACATTAATTCATGGTTGGAAAGTTATTCGCTTTCAAGCTCGTCAGTAAACAGTTTATCATGCAGCCTCAGGTATGAGAAACTGTCTAGCCATTCGCTGGTAGATTAAGTGAAACACGGATCCTTAATGATAAAGTAGAGTTTGATGTGGATATTGAACGATTTTGTACGCGGTGTAGGGTCCCTCTCTTAGAAATAACTATTGCATCACCCCAGCCTATAACAATTAACGTCACCATAGCATGTAAATATCTAAAGATCATCGCTGTGAAGAAAAATGGTATGGATACTTTTTATTTTCAGAGTAAATCCTTCCCATTCTGCATTTGTCTGATGTTGACGAAATTTACAATGAGGCAATTATGTCTTACCTAAGTAATAGCATTGAGGAATTTAGTGTGTATGGTAGTGGTTGGAGATTGCTTCTTATATGTATATGGATGTCCATATCTCACAATATAGAGCATTTGCCATTGGTACCTCACAAAAAATGTTCCGCAAGTCTATTAGTGGTATGAGTGCGTGTATTCCAGGCTCAGTAAATTATCGATGAAAGTCTTGTCTTGATCAACATGTCAAAGAGCTTTGTTACATATAACAAGAATTTGTACAGTGGAGTTGCAATCTCGAGCATTCAAAATTGACGCTTTACATATTTCCCTTCCAGTACATGTTTACCAAATTTCTTCCACCAGTCTTGTACCTCCCTTATTGCGCTACCATTTCTTTGGTATATTATGTTGTTTTAATGTGTACAAAGTAATTGCTCCAGATTTAAAACAATGGTTTGATACTTCGAATTATGTGCTCAATAATCCACAAAAATTCTCCCGTGAGAAAAACGGTCGTATGGGGGCGATGAAAAATGTGTGTGCTGGCCAAATAGTCACACATTTTATAGGTTTACATCCTAAGCTTTACACATACAGTGTTGTGAATGAGTAGTGTCTGCGTAAAATGAAGGGCGTAAAGTCTTACATCTTACAGAAACTCCGTTATGAGGATTATGAGGAATGCCTCGAAAATTGCACTGGGGTAATGTGGAACCAATATTAATTCCATTCACAAAATCTATGTCGAATGCATGGCCAAAGTAATGTTATCGAGTTTGGATGATAAGCATTTAATTTAAGCCGATACAGTGACTAATTTACCTTGGGGGTACTACAGATGCCCTGCCTAAATTTTTTTCCCAAATCACTACGCTCAATAACATAATAAATACAGTCCTGACATGGCCAATGAGTTATTTATCTGATACAATATCATGTGCGAGTGAATCATTCTTTAAGCAGCAACACGAATGAATGAATTAAACTTCCGACTGCATCATCAGTGAGCTAATCTCACTGACAGCTAGTGGCTTACAATGATTAACATATACTCTGAACATCTAACAGGCAGTGAATAAACAATTCATCTAGAATCCGCTGTTAATAAAAACATCTCTCAGATTTGAGAGTAATGAGTTCATCTCCCTGCGACAATATCTACTTATCACGAGTATCGTACCCAATATATAGGATTCACTACATCAACTATATGACATCAAATACACAAAGTGTAACTCTTGAATGAATAAAGAACTCGTGTGAAAGTCTGGTATATAAAGAAGATTGTTTGTTTTTTGTATATGTGAATGAATATTTTAAGAATAATGTGAATTTTGTATACATAAAAAAATAAAAATTATGGTTGTTTGAAAAATGGGATATAATAAGTTGTATTTCAATCTGAAAATTTGTTTCATTTACCTCCAAACAGTCTTTATATCTGGAAGTGTATAAAACATATATAATTTAAAGAAATGTGTCAATCAATGTTTACACAAAATTAAAACATAATGTATTACTTTATCAATCTATGGTTATAACATTACACGTAGTGTGTGAGGAACATATATTTAAATATGGGTGCACCTTTTTTTCTATTTATCTTGATAAATTCGTATCAACATAACAAAACAAAATTACTTGACATGTATTTAGTGAAGAGAAATATTTGTGTGTGTGCACAATACGTAATTTTCGTACACTGAGACTGATGACTGTGTTTGCAACATTTGACGTATGGTTTTATTCGACCACATTCCCATATCGATAAGCAATACTGTCTCGTTGTGAAATTAGTTTGCATGAAAATTACTTATAACAGCTACATCATTATTATTTGATGCATTAAATACCTGTGTTTATGGAGAATCATCCACAGCAAAAGAGCAACGTGTTTACAGAAAAGACCAGGATATGCATGGCGGGGTGAAGTGAGCTTGCACAATCAGCTACACCAAGCACCACGTACCGGCCACCGTCCCCTGCTCCGCCGCAATACCCCTCCACTCTTCCCCTCCGCACATGAACCATCGCCTTTCCGCTGTGCGCCTGTGCTGAGCACCGCCCCAACAGTGATTGCCACTACTTCTCCTCCCCGCCACGCCACCGATGGTGCTAGTATGCATCGCAGCACGCCGCTGTGAGAAACTCATTATAACATGGTCTGTGGCCTGCAAGCATTCTACACTGTCCTTCACTGTGCATGGTATTCACTCTTTGTAACAAATGAGTAATCTCTGTTTAATACTTATAGCTCACAACATTGTATTAAATTTTAAGCAACCTGTTACATTAACATTAATTGACGTTATTCCAATTTAAAAATAAATCATTTATAATGCGAAGTAAATTACTTAACACCATTAAAATTTCTATAAAATTTGAAACATCAAAAACAAATTTATTAATACATTTTGTCCAGAATATTTTAGCGAGTATTATTAATAAGTTATATTCTAACAATTTAATACACTTACATACTAACTAAAGACTAATGTGTGAAATAAATTGCTGCTAGTATATGGGGTTTAACTATGCATGTAAAATTAAATTAATTAATGGGTTATAGCAAACACAGGCTGTTTTCATGGGATATTTAAAACACAAAGAAATGTATTTTCATTAGTACTTGCTCTCAGCATGTATTTCAGTTCATTTACTGTGTAAATGGTTGAAACAGAGTATTACAAAACATTATGATTTTCGTATGAATTTTAACAGTGTTTGGAAGTGGTCTGCAGTGTGCACATCGACTTGTAAACTGTAGCGTTTCTTGCATGGGTGTGGTCGTTCAAGTTACGATTCTAAAATACATTCACTGCCATCCGGAGTAAGTGTGGATTGTCTTATTTGGGTATAAATGGGAGCAGAGTAATATTACTTCTTTTTCCACACTGGGAAAACAATGAGACAGGTTTGCCCCCGCTCTCTCAGAGAAATGAGAAAGTGAGAGTGAATGGGTGGGGGAGACAGTGCGATGAAGAGTGAGATGTGCTCTAATGGCGTATTTTTCGGTACTGACTGAACGTGCGAGCTTACTGGAGTGCCAGAGATGTGAGGCAGAGAGCAAACATCTAATTTCCAATACATATATTTGATAACATCGTTTAACGTGCTACATTTCGCATAAATATAGCTATTCTATTATGTGAAATGCACTTTGGCAGGCTGTAGCGTGTGATGGTCATATGTGACAGGGCATGGTCGGGATCTAGGGGTTGGAATGACGTGGTCGGCGTATGACGAGCTGTATCAGGATTGCTGCATGTTGACACATTATGTGTTTGTAAGAGAAGATCCTGGCCACGATAATGTGATACAGTGTATTTGTTTATTACTTAATTTTAATGTATGATATAACGATACAACAAGCTATGTGCTTCTGACTTTCGCAACAGGCGAGCATTGAGAGTGAAGCAATTTTCTTGTGATGGGTCGGCGCGACAGTGCGTGGTATGCTCACGTACAACAAGCTATCGGAAGACGTGTTTGTAGGATCAGGCCGCGGTGTGCTTAAAGTGGTAAGGCAACACAGTGTGTTTTTAATAATTTTATTAATCTAAACATGTGATACAGTGCCTATGTGTGTATAAGTGTGGTGTGACTTCACGACTTTCAATCAGTGAGGGTAAAGCAATTTTCTTGTTAATGAGTGCAGGATGCAATGTGTTAGGCTTACACATAATTTTAATTTCGCAATTGGAATTGTGTTGTGATTGAGTAACTTTTTCTAGGAAATACACAGCAATTGTGATAAGATGCTATTTCGTGTGTTAATATTTATTTCTTGGTGCACAGTTAATATTTGTGTCATCGGAAAGTCATAATTTGTTACTTACTTTTGTTTATAATTCATCTGGTTTAACCTGTATTTCGTTGAGTCTATTTGTCTGTGTGTTTCGGTGTTAAGAATATTTTATTTTTTGGTCATGAGAGCCAATGAGGACGAAGTGACATACGTGTGTTTAGGTTCTGTGTATGTTTATATATGTTATTCTGTGGATTGTTGGTGTATTTTGAAGTGACCCTATGTTATGTTGGCTATAATATGTGTGTTTTGATTTATTTGTGAAGTCTGAAGTGTGAATTGTGACTGAGCTTCTTCGACCGTGTGCAACTGGCATTTATGTGTGTGGGGTGTGAGATACCTTTTTCCTGGGTAAATATTTAATTAGTTTGTTGTAGGACATTGTTCGTTAGTAAGTTTGTGTATTTTGATCATGTGAGATTCGTTTAGTGTGATTTAATTATGTGTTTGGGAATCGCATGATTAAATTGGAGTTCATTTACTAAGAAATTGTTTCGATCTTTGGTAGGGAAATAGTTTTCCTTAGTATATTTCATTATGATATTAAAATTAATTTTGTGCTTGTTTCTGTTGCGTGCGACCTAGTCAGGTTAAATTATTTTAATGAATTTGTGTCATATTTGTGTCATGCTTTTCTTTCATGTAACATAATTTTTAATGTCTCATGTTTGCTTCGATGGAAAATGTTCTTTATAGCACATATTATTAGTCGCGAGTGCTCAGTATACATTCAGAGAGCGAGCTGGATGGAGCTCTCTCTCATTAATCACTGTCCTCAGTCATGCACCAACTTCCTAAGTGAACAGACATGTCTGGCTCTCATGGGTTCCATCCTCATACAACTCCAGACATCCTACAGTCAACATCGATGCCACTGCTCTCCAAACAAAATAAAAAAAAACTCTTATTACAGTCTTGCACCAACCTCAACACACATACATTCCCATTACACTATACCTCTCCTCTCAGTTGGCTGCTAGACATCACAGAGTGAACATCACTCTCTAAAAATGAAACACCCTCAAACTATTACACATACCAACAACCCCCCACCTCCCTGCTTCTCCAAAAATTTAAAATATATTTTTGAAAAATTTTCAAAAAAAATATGAAGACTTAATCCAGTTAACAAATTTGCTAATTATTCCGATTATGATTAGCAAATAGAATGGATTTGCAAAAAATTCGCCAAATCTAGTTTTAGATCTGCTCCATCAACATGTCATTCGCCCAGTGAGCCAGAACGGCCCCGCTTCTACTACAACATTTCAATATGCATTTATAAATCTGCTCAGCTATTTTATATTAGCATGATCAACAGAACTGGGATGAAGATACTGACCTTTTCATTGTTAAATAAGGTTAGAATTTTCAGTTAAGTCAACCCATGTACAGTAACTGCTTGTTTTGTTCATGTATCTGTTATTGCACTATCCATTACGTATGTTCAGCTGTTGTATAGATTTTTATGTGATAAGAGATTATAGCCCCGATGTATCAGCATTCTATTTTTTTTTGAGAACCATATATTTTAATGTTTTTTGTGTATAGTCTATTCCATGAAAGAGTGCACCTTTTTTGACAGGTCTGATAGTACTTGAGTGCAGTTATTTCCATGGCAGAATACTTTCTGCTGACATCCTGATCAGTTTGAGAGCCAGCTGACTGTTTTTATGTAAACATCATGTGTTGGAGGGACACGCCACTGTATCCATGGAAACAGCTGTAAACAGGAATGCCTTTAGAAGTGTCAAATAATGTACACTTTTTCGTGGAATACTATATATGTATGCATAATCCGTATTTTGCCTTCCGGAATTTTTGACATTTTCTGTGTTTGTATAATCCTCAATTAGTATAGATTATTCTTTCATTATTCAAGTGTTCATTGATGGCTATGTCTTACCTATAAACAACGTTATTATGCAGACTAGTACTGAGTAGGCGCATACATTTCTTTATATTTTATATGTTTACCTGTTCTTTTATCTGGATACCTTTTTCACATTGTATTGCGAAATCGCATTGAGTTGGAGCCTAAAGACTCCAGCTCATTTATTTTTGAAAATTTTTCTACAAACCTCTTATGTTTGTCTATGCTATGTTATTAACCCAGAATGAGTCCTTGAAGGCAATGCCGAAATAATTATCTTCCTTCGCATTTAAATCTGCGAATTCTGTTTTCTTATTCAGCTGTTCATGCATTGTGAACATTATCAACTGTTGTCGCTTCTCAGCCACTGAAAAGTCTCTCTGTGTACATCTGGCATATTGATGTTTTGAGAACTGTGAACTGTGTAACTGTTATTGAGAATTGTACCTCCTGATACTCTTCTCATCTGTGAACTTTATTACTGTACTATTAAGTGTGAGCTGTGTCTCTGTACTTGAGTACAGTATTTCTACTTCTCCCTATTCAGTGAATATGTGTACTATTGCCATTGGAGATGTATTTGACTGGAAATTATGCAAGGAAAATCAGATTGGACACCTATATTTGGAGCTGTGCACCTGCTATGACTACCGCTACCACCATGTTTGCTTTAGGGAAGTGGGTTGAAGCACCAGTTTTTTCTCTTCATGTTTCCTTTCGTCATGCAAGTAAAAGTGTGCAGATCTATCTTAATTTATAGATATTGTCTCAGTATGGTCACTCTTTTACCTTCTTTCCCTTATTCACTGTCTCCCTTGTGTCTACCTCCCCCTTCTCTAGTCTCTCATTCCGAATTCCCCCTCATCTCATACCTAACCCTTCGCACATGTGCAGTGCTTTTTACATGGCGAGCTAACCTGATATTTGCTGATGTTTGTTCTTTTTCTAGTCTGGCCGGTGCTCGTGACATGTAGTCAGTTCGATTTACCTAGTCGTCTTTTTAGCGTGTGTCCGCAAAGTATTACGAAACAGGGTTTTATGGCATCAGTGCTGATTTGGTTTTTGTGTGTGTTTTTCAAATTTCGTTTTGTTACCTGCATTTGAACAATCCTGCCTGGTGCGATATATTGTAAGTATTCTCTTTCGGCATTTTGAGTTGTTTGGACTGGAGCCAAATTTGTCTGAATAATGTTATTTGTCACGAAATTGTCCATCTGAGGATGAGCGGTGAATTGGCGCCGCAAAGTTAGGTTCCGAGGTTCGTTTTACCTCGCCAACTCAGTGTTCTTGCGCATCTCTATCTTGCGATCGTGTCTCGTGGAACCATCATGCATTTGAGCATTTTTGATATATATTAAGTCGTTTCACTGGGGTGTCATCGTAAACAAATTGTGCTTCGGGCACAATACTTTGCGACGTACAGTTTTCTATTGAATATCCAGCAATTGCCCAGTACAACTGAAGTTAAATTTACTGGTCGTATTAATACTGTGGCGTTAAGTTTTCTGTTGGTCTTGCCGACCCAGATCGGTTTGTAGATTTAGGTTAGGTTAGGTAAATTTGAAAGCAATAATTAAAGGTATTTGGGATTGAGCTGCTTATACCGGGCAATAGTTCCTTCGTATCGAGAAATGTTAAAGTAATAGTTTGAGAATAATGTATTGATTATAGAATGTACTTTATTAGTTTCCTGAAACAGGTATTTGAGGTTTACCCGAGTTGTATGTAATCGCAGGGTTAAAGAGGTTGTTTATAATATTTTAAAACTGGAATGATCATAATTGTTCAATATATTCAAGGGATGCGTTAAATGCGTACTATTACGCCATGCGTACTATTACGCTATCGTGCTCTATCAGATACCTGTGAGAGAAAGTGTTTGGGCAATCAAAGGACCCACATACCAATTTCAATTTTACCTTACCTTGGGAAATATGCTTATATTTCATTTGTAAAGATATAAATTTCCGGTAAATATGTTTTGGTAAATTGAAAAGCTCTCATGTTTGGGAAATGTCTCACCATCAAGACCTATATTACAGAAAATGCGAATATTTATATTGTACAAATCTAAACATCTAGTACATGTGTCTATTTGAATTGCGAATGTCTATATTTCCATTGACTTTGAGTTTCCGGTAAATGTTACTCGAGTGTTCAATTGAATTTTGGTCATGGAATTTACTTCATACTGTGTTTCTTAACATGTTTCTAATAATTGTTATGATTTCCATTGATTTGGATAGTAAAGCCAATACAAGTAAATTTCTCAGAGCATTTATTGAAGCGTATTTTATTGTTCTGCATCCTGAAAAAATTATAAATCTTTGCAGGGTTTGGTTCTTGTTATGATTATGGACATAATCTAGCTGAGATTTTGGTATTTGTCATGGGTATAAATTGAAATTTCTTAAAATAACACATCTGCAATTGAATTGTGAAATTCCTATAACTTATCTTACGAAACTCTTCATTCCATAACCATTAGCATATGTATCGCCATCTCTCTTAAAAGATTTTTTATCGTCTTCTTTTAAGAGATAGTGAATATTCAGAGTGTATGTTGGCGCAAATTGAAAAAATTGTTGTAAATGGAGCTTAAGTATTTTTTTGAGTTAGGCTAATATTTGTAAAGTTACAAAAAGTTTTTTTGTAAACCTGTTGTATTTGTACACTTACTAAAGCAACAGCTGCACTGCTATATACACATTCTGGCAGAAATACTGATACTCAATAAACTGCTGATACCATATCACGTGTTCGAGTAAGATGTGTACTAATGACCGATGAATGATCACTTCCGAGAATAAACTAATCTAGAGGGCCACTTATTATCTGGGACGACAGGAAAAATGCATGTTGATGTACTTTGAAAAGTTTTGTTCAACTGTTATGGGTTTGCAACATTAATTTTGTAACAATGCAGGCCTAGTTTTGTAAATTTCTGTGATTATAGATGCGATAGTACTAATACGTACTTTTCTCTAAAATATTTCAAGAAATTTTCAGAATTACTTCTTAATACATATTGTTTTCGAACGTTTCTCTAGAAAGCTAAAGCGAAAAAGTGTGTCGCAAAATACGAATACATTAAAGTTGCTGTCTTTGAATATTAGTTAGGTGTCAAATTTAAGCAACAGAATGAAACTATATTAAAAAGAGCTCAGAAAATTTCAACAGCTGTCGACAGAAATCATTTCCCCTCGTATGTACAAAGTATTTTTTTTACGTCAGATTAATATGTTCCTTTTAATTAAGTATCAAAATAATTATAGATTTCGCCACGAACTATGTAAAACCTTATTGATGTCCTGTTTGATCGTAAAATAACGCATATTAACCCCATAATAATTATTTCAAAGTACGTATAACCTACTGTAATGAAACACGACGTATGGATTAACCTGTGGCGTAGTGGTTAGTGTACTTGCTTCTTAGGTAGAGGTTCCAAATTCAATACCCGTCACCCATATGGGGATTTTAGATGTCTTAGATGGGTAGGGGTTGTGTGACTGGACCTTACAAAGTGTGTTCTGTACGATTCTGGCTTCTCTGCAATTTTAATAGCATAAAAACTACTGTGCATCATCAAACAGAGAAATTGTTTTGTATAAATTCAAACAGTTTCTTGTGATTTTGCAGGAAATTAACTTGAGTATAACAGCATTATTAGTTCCAAGTCTACCGGATAACCGTTGGTAAATGGCCGTATATAGAAAATAATATTTGGCGGATGTAGAATAGGGAAGGGGAGAGGAGGTTTGTTGATCTCTTCTTTTATAATATATGAACTATAGGTTAACCTAGATTTCGCTATCCGTTTTTATTTACTGTATTAGTATACATTGTAATTAATGACCGCCATTACTTCAATAAACAAGAGCACGCAGATTTAATTTTGCAAGATATTGAATATTATAATAAATTACAAATATTATCAAATAAATTTCAAACGTATATATTTTCATTATGTAGTAAAATGATTATGTATGTTCGGGCGCACCGGCTTCTGGCGTCGGAGCTCGGAGCTATTTATGTTCTGTCATTTCTGTTCCTCGTTGGCCATTTTACCCTAAAAATTTCCATTTTTTTCTCAAAATTATTATATTTTCCACATAAAATTTTCTGTTTCCTTTTTAAGATGCACCTAGATATTCAGCTTAAAAACAAACCGCAGAAAGGCAATTTTCGGTCAATTCAGGTGATTTGGGAGTCTCGCTTCTCGAGGGCAGAGCAGTGCCGGCTATATTGGTTTTACAGTCATAGGGTATGCCAAATCGATACATGGCATTCAGGATCGGAATCAGAGACGACAGCCAGCCATCTTGGTTTTGTCAGCTATCTCAGCTGTAATATTAAATGTTGGTGACCTTGACCTTTGACCTTGATCCCAATGACCTCTGACCTTGAACTAAAAAATTTAAATTTATGCAAAAACTATTCTTAAGAATTCATTAAATTAAAATTTTAAATGTTTGTGCTCGGAGGTTATGAGGAACTGGAACCGAACAATCACCATGTTATGACATCACCCAACTGCCACGGTGTATCAAAGTGACGTAAACCTTTGACCTTGATCCTATAACTATGTCAATGGATGAGCTTGAAAATAAAATCTCGAGAAAAATTTTAAAAATTGTATAAAGGCTTTAATATCAGCAAGTAAATTATTTTACTGACTACTACCATCGTCATGGATTCAGGTCACCTTGACATTCGACCTTAACACAATGACCTAGTATGATCTTGAACAAAAATTACAAAAAGTCCCCAAAAAATATTTTTAATTTCAAAAAATTCTACAAAAATGTTAAAATTTTATAAAAATATTATTTCAATTTATAAAAAACATTTAAAATTATTACAAATTTTTTTTCAAAAACCTAGATTTCTGGAAGTTTCCACAATACCATGTCGAGCAGACTACTGACTCTCTTCTAATCAATCACATTGTCATAACCTTTCCCTGTCCTGCCATGTTTTTCATTGGTTAAATAGTTGACAGGCCTCCGCCCAGACGTATTCCGTCTTATGCAACGATCTTGGTTTTTCGATTGTGTTTAGTTTATATAGTGCTGGTTAACACCATCTCGGAATTCATATGTTTTCGTCACCTAGGTGCTGCTAGTGTATTAATTTATCCACCAGGCGAGCTATCGATTTAGTCACTAGGTGGCAGCCATATTTGTATACATTTGTTTAAAGTATAGGTGGTGTTCTCTGCACCTGGTATATTGCATGCTATTTCAATGACCTAAAATGTGCTAATTTTTCAATTTAGTCTCGAGGCAAGGTAATAAAAAAATTCTCTCTTGCTCTGCTATTCCACTTCGATTTAGTAGCCTGCTGATAACTAAGGTTCCTCGAACTGCCATTTTGAGTTACATCACTTCTACAGTCTTTGATTGAATCATAAGTTCTTGGCCTTATAGCTTAGAAACCTTCCATTTAGTTTGGCATTTGCAAGGAAAATAACTGTGGTGTAATAGAGTATCACCAGTAATGCAGAATATGATATAGGGCCTCTCCGCCGTACACCGCACTAAAGCAGGTCTGGCCAGGCCTGATTCAACCTTCGACCTTCCCTCCAAGTCAAAGGATCAAATTTATACCACTTCAACAGCATGTTTCAATGTCTGTTGCATCGAATCTGCTTAAAACATATTACAATATCAAACATTTGTCATTTTTTGGGCACTTTATTGAAATATTATACTTTTATTACCATATTAGTGATTGTGCGCACCCAGTCATGGGCCTACACAAGAAGTATTTCAGTACAAACTTTCAAATCATTATAATTTGACACGTAATTTCATTTATTTTTATTGTACTCTACTAGAGTACGATCATGTAGTAACATATAAAAAAGCCCAGGCTATCATATTCTCTATACCAAAAAGTAGACATTCTAGGGCAAGGTACATCAACAACAGCGAGAAATTTATGTCTTACCCTCGTGAAATGAACCCCAGCACCGATACGTACTTTCGTTACAAAGCAAGGATACCTCATATAAAGGAAGCTGGGATCTAGATTCCGGTAGCCAGTAGGGTTAGTAGATCTAAATAAAATTTAAGGGATGTGTTCTGGCCTTTACATTGAATTCTGAAAAAAAAAATGCTTGTCTCAAAACATGTTTTGAATAGTTATCAGCAATATTTTGATATATTAATATATTTGTCTTAAATACTTTTCTTTTCCTTATTTTATATAATATATAACCTCAAAATATACACCAGTGTATACTTTAAGAATTGAAAATGCATATTTCAAATTGGATAAATTCTTCAAGTATATTACGAAATAAATGAAAGAACACGTCTGTATATAATTGATATACATTATGTGAATACATTTCCATACACCAGGCATGATCAACAACAACCAGACTTGTATAAATAGACATTCATATTATAGTATTAATTCATTGAGTAGATTTTATAAACATATATGTATAAAAATTTTTTATTTGTATTTATATCTGTTATCTTTTTTTAAATAGTGGATGAGTATTATCAGTTGGCAATACCTCTTAATCACTCTCGGGTACCCAGTAACAAACCAAATAACCTTAAATGTTTAAGAAATTACATAGAATGTATTCTAAGAAAAGCTAAATAAAAAACTATATTAATTTATCATTTTTAGTATTGCAACATATCAGTATCCTTAAGGGCTGTGAGATCAATTGAGACAATTTTTCACATAATTTATATCGCTAAGAAAGACACTTCATTTTAAAAACGGTATGATCCATGTTTAAATATCTCACGACCAAATGTCGTTAAGTTCTAAACAGAGGTTCTGATAGTCGTCACGAAACTCGAAGCACGTGGCAGGCATGCAAAAAAATTTGGAAGACTATTGCTTGGTAATAGATGCACATGAAAGAAGCAGTCTGCGATGTGGGCTATGAAGAAGAAGACTCCTTCATGATGGAAAAGGCAGTTCCACAAATTGGTTTGCAGGAAATATACCAGAAGGTAAGTTGAACAGCATCTACCGCATCGCAGTGCTACATGCCACGGTACAAATACCGTTAAAATGATTACACAAATAATAAGTAATGTTGCAAATGCACATAAAAAAGACATGCAAGAACAAAATGAATATATTACAAACAAACTTACCCTAAACCGCGGGTGAAAATATCAGTCATGTCTAAGAGTGGCTGCGGATTCGAGAAGATAAAAGATATCAAATGAACTACATGCTCTATGGTCAAGTTGAATAAGAAGACATTTAACTTGAGAACAAAAATGTGTGTGTATATGTATGTATATATATATATATATATATATATATATATATATATATATATATATATATATATATATATATATATATATATATATATATATATATATATATATATAATCTAGTGTGCTCATAACTTCAGTCTGGAGTGACTATCAAGACATTCTTCGATACTAGAAACACATATAAAACAAGATAGAAGCTCTTTCACGTGATTTTACTTTAACTTAAAATTTGTGTCATAAATTTATGTTAATATGAAATACCTTTCAAACAATAAAATAAATAAAAATAAATTCTTACATCATATAATTATTTTCCAAAAATCAAACAAATAGTAAATGATTTTTAAATAGATGTTCAATCTTTTACTTTTAAATAGCAAAAAATTGTGGCAAACAGTAAAAGATTTAAATTAATCATTAATGCTTTACATATCCGACACGAATAACAACATTTTTAAGAATAACTGTAGTAAGTTATAATATAAACAAAATGGTTTTGGTAAATTTAATATTTCAAAAATAATTAAATGGAATACCAATAACAATGAAAATATAATGAAATTCTTGCCATTACAACTGGCACACAATCCGCTCCTAAACCAGGACGCATGCAAAGGTGTAGCAAGAGAAAAAGAAAACAACAGGTGAATACTACCACACATAAGAAAATATACATAAAAAACTTCACATGGAAACACCATATTACGATAATCATTAAGAGGAGGATGTGTCACTAGACACTACTGGCAAGGGTATAACCACAGTCTGTTCTTGGGTGGAAGGTTGAATAGGTAGAGAGGGATGCATCTCAGCACAAAATTTGGACTTTGCCCAAAAAATGATTACAAAAGAAATGCCATATATAGCAAGAGTAGACAGATTGTTTGAAATGACACTGGTTTGTTTTGATGGCGGGGAAGGGTGGGGCTGAAGGAATTCCACAATATTATGGAAATTGGTGCCATGGGGTTGGGACACTAGAAGTGAATAGAGTTCTTTGACTAGGGAATCATTGGGAGTATGTTTAGGTAGTTTAAAAAATTGAAAGGAAGAGAGTTTTGAAATGAGTTTAGGAAAGTGACATAGGAAGAGATTAATCTAAATGAACGACTGAATTCACTTGTCCCAAAGTTTTAATATACGGGCTGACAAGGTTACAATGTGAAGCATTGCTAATAAATCCACTTCCAGTAAACGATAGAGTAAAGGAAGGTAGAGAAATTAGGGTTGTTCTACACAAGAAGGTGACATCAATTGGGAATTTATTAGCAAACAGCAATAAAAAGTGAGTTTTGTAAGAAGGGTAAATCAAGGGATACAAAATATTTATCACAAAATTCAAGGTGAGGTTTACCAGAAAACATGTTGAATCCGCAACTATCAACATGGTCATAAACACATGGGAAGTCACAAGGACAAATATTTATGCCATAGGTTTTGCATTTAGACAAATGTTTGTCAGAAATAGGAGCAAAGAATCTTCTATCTAAATTCACAATAAGAAAGTCAAATATCTTTAATAATAAAAATATGTTTATGTTTGGCACAAGTACAGGAAATGCAAAAACATGATAACTTTGAAATACATCCTTATTGGCTATTCCCATGTTCACCCTAACATTCAAAGAAGAATAGTTAACAATGACCTGAAAAGTACTGAATCTACAGTAGGAAAAGAGATTCTCAAAAGAGACTGGTACTATCATGTGTAAGGGAAGGGTATTAGCCTGTCGATCTGGTTGAGTATAGCAATAAAATCCTTGGAATTCAACAGCTTTGAACTTACTGTCCATGGGCACTGGTTTTAATGGTGTGATTGAGGCCAAAAATGTCTAGTTTATCATTAGACAAACCATCGCACTTAATAGCATAGTGCTAAAATGCAATCTAAACCCGAGTATCATAATCCTGTCCAACAATTCGTGTATTGCTTGGTTGAAAATAGAATATAAGATCTTTATATTATCTTAGTAATGTGTGGCCAATATTTGAATCCCTTTTGTAGTGTTCAGAATGTGGTCCTCTAAATAATTAATTAAAATAATATGACCAGCAACATTGATCGAAATTTTGTCTTGCTTATCTACAATGGAATTAAGCCATTTTTTCCCCCAATTTTGAAGGTCGTCATCATCCAAAGTTGCAAAAAAATGTTTTAAAAACGTTTTCCACCATAATCTAATAGTCCTCATTTTGTATGGGACTGAGGAAGAAGTGACGTCAGAGTACTCACTTCCATTTTGAACACATTGAGGCCGTCTTCTAATTGTAGTAAAGCAAAATTGAAATTCTGATGAAAATAACAATTGTCCGTTCGCAATTTCTGGTGGATGTTCAGAACTGATTTCAACATTAAGTCCAATTCAACATATTATTTTTCAAGTTCCTTTAGATCTAAATTTAGCACAACTGAGTACAAATTGTTGAAAAATTGATTTCCTCATACTTTTCAAATTTAACTCCTGAATTCAGGGAGTTTATTGTGACAGATGAAATGCAAAACCCACTGACAACCGCCAGCAAAATTCCCAGGACCAACATGGCGAAACCAAGGTAAACTAAATGAAAGAAGGTTACTCAGTAAAGAGTAACGGGGCAACAAAAGGTTATGCTGTGAATACAGATACCTTACAGAAATTTTAAATAAATTCCCCTTAATTAAAAACAACAAAATGATAAATAACATCAATGGCTAAATATACAAATTATTCTTAGATGACATACAGCTCACGATACAAATGCAGACAAGTTTCACATTCAAAAGAAATTACTTAGGAACCTATCTGGTTCAACAACCAAACAAATATAAATACCCTAAACAACTGGACACTGAACATCAAATGTATCAATAGTACATATATGCATACACATATATACGTATATCAATTCAATACTAGATACTGTTGCAACAGGACAAAAGAAATTTCACAAAAACCATATAAATTGTATTTAAAACAAATTAACAAAACAACTAATAAACTAATAAAATAATAAACTAGTGCCATGGGTTTTTGTTGAAATATGGGCTCACAGAAGATATAGACCCCAAAATGACTCGTCTCAACTGGTGATCAGTCCATGAACAAGACTTCATCAGGATTAAGTAAATAACAGCAGTTGCTGGATTAATTTATGAGAAGTGCAATGTTAAGGTATGTGGCTCTTAACAAGAGAAAAAAATTTTTTTTCTTACATTACATTTCTTCAGATGAAAGACATGTGCACTTGTAATAAATGCTCCTGAACTGGGATCGCCTAAAGCGGCAGTGACTGGTATCAAAAAACGTTGGATTTGTTAATGGCCCGACCAAGAATAAGAAAGCTTTTTGCCATTTTTTTTATCAACTGCCCTGCTGAAAGAGTGTGGCTTGCACAGAACAAGGTCGCCTATACGAAAATAATTATAAATGCCATCTCTATTATACTTTGTATGGCTCTTGAAATGAGCATGCTTCGAATTCTTGAGTACAGATGCCGATACCTCACAAACATCCTTAGGAGTGTAACACTTGTCTTTCCTCCTGTCTCTAATTACCTCTGAATTCACACACCTTCTACTTAATCCAATATCAATCACTGTTAAACTGCAATAGGTGGTAAGGAGTGCTACGGAGGTAAGCTCACGATGGTAGATAATAAGCAAGATTATTGAATACAATATTTATTTATTACAATAAACTCTGATCATGAATAACTCTATACAGATACTCATACAATCAATATGGACTCAACCAACAATAAGAAAACTAATTATTTTACTTAAATGTAACAGATTCAAGACATAAACATTTTAACGCAGCCAAGCTCTAGCCTTGCCAGTATTATTACTTGAAAAGGGATTAGACGGTGACTCGTCAAATACCTTTATGGCCTCTCGCTACGCGATTATGCTCACCAGTAATTTCTGTGCTGATTGGCCCTAGAGCTCCTCTAGACCTTTGGGTTCCAGTTTCCTTCTGCTTCAGCCCGGCCTCACACTCACACTCACTGTCTCGCCTCACGTCGAGAGGCTGTCTAGGAGGGGGGGGGGGGGGTGACACCATGGAGGGATGCTTTTATAGCCGGCCGATGCCGAACATGTTTTGCAAACAAATTGGCCGGCTACCAGCTATACCCCTTGTTACCTTAGGTTGTAGGTGAGCTGTGCCAGGTTGCAGCTACAGGATCGTTCGTCAAAAAGTAATTTAGATGCTAAGGATTTGATAAAGTGTTATTTGGGACTAACATGAGATTATATAGGCTTGTTTTGTGAGATTCATGTTTGGCAAAGTTGAATGCCATTTGAAGCCAAGAAAGGTTTTTATCCCATTTGTCTGGTCTTTCGCATGAAAAGCAATGAGAGCTGAACGAAGGTTTCAATTGAAATGCTCAACACATGAAGGAGGAGGTTTGCATGGAAATGAAGTTATGTGGATTATGGCATGAGGAAAGCACATGTTTTTAAACAAATGTGAGGTAAATTGTGAACTGTTATCAGAAACAATGGATGAAGGTGTACCAAAATTTGGAAAATGTGTGTTTGAAGAACATGAATGGTTGAGATAGCACCAGCTTTTCTAAGCTGAATTAACAAATAAATTTAGTAATAGCATTAACAGCCACTAACAACATGTTGTTTCCTAATTTGCTTTTAGGTGAGTGGTCAACAAAATCAATGAACAGTTTGTCCATAGGTTTTTAAGTTACATTAGAAGAAAAAAATCTAAGTGTGTATTCTGGGCTGGCTTGCTCTGAGCACAAACTTTGCAGCATTTAACTCTTTCATAAATTCCAGCATCTATTCCCTTGTAAATGAAATGCTATCGAATAGCCTAAATAGTTTAATGTGTTCGAAGATAAAGCACCAAGAATAGATTAATGAAAATATAAAAAAATCAAAGCTTTCAGGTGTTCAGTTAAAAGTTTGCCCTTATTTTTGTCACGAGACCTGCAAGAAAGCTGCCACTTTGAAAAAAAGGAATCTTTATGTTCGATGCCTGATTTTAAATATGAAATTATATGACTCAAATTGCTATCCTTTCCTTGGTATTTCTTAATATCTCTAAACCCTAATGGAAAAATTGATAAAGCATTAAAATTTGGAAGAATCTTATGTTATACATTGGTACCATCAAACATACGAGACAATGTACTTATAATTATATTTTGAGTACCTTTAATATGTTGTACTCTAAATTTCAGGGAAGAAATTTGTACAACCCATTTAGCAATTTTACCTAATTGTTGTGGATGGGCCAAAAGCCGCCCGAGAAGTCTGGTTGTCTGTTTCGAGATGAAAAAAAAAGTATGATACCATAAATCTTGCAATGCTTTTCACATCTTGTGGTGGTAGAAAATCTCTAATAGACTTAGTCCTATCAGGGTCCATACAGATTCCACTGAAAAAAGTAATGTCCTAAAAATTAAATTTCTTGCACTGCAAACCTAACCTTAGAAGGGTGAACAGTGAGACTTGCTTTTCCCAAATGAGTGAGAACTTCATTTAAGTGATCCAAATGTTGTTTAACTATGTCTGAGTAATTGACAAGATCGTCCAGATAGTTATAAACAAATCTGAATTTAATATCATGAAAATCACATCCAAAAGTCGGGTGAGTATTTGGGCACTCATGGCCACGCCAAACAGCACATGAGTAAACTGATACAAGTTCCAAGGAACACAAAAACTGGTAATAGGTTTGGCGTCTTTTAATAGGGGAATTTGGCGAGATGCTGCATTCAAATCAATATTGGTAAAAATTCTTGCCTCTCCAAACCAATTGAAATTTGAATGGAGATCAGGAAGAAGTACAGATTAAATTTTAATATTCATATAACCTTATGTTAGTCCACCACCATACCATATCTTCCACTGGGTTTTGGTGCCAAAATGGTGGGACTAGCATACTTGGAATTTGATTGCTCAGTAATTACTTTATATAATAATTAATTTACTTGTTTCTTACTAATTGCATTTATGGAAGTCCCAACCTGTAAGGATGGCAGTTGACATTTTCTTTTTTGAGCAATTTAATTGGATATTCTAGTAACTTAGTATGGCCTAACTCAGTCTTAAGAACTATGGCAAAAATATTGCATAAATACTAAAAAAACTGCATGCTGCTGCTCATTAAGATGCTCGAAAGAACATTGGAAATGGTTGGACTCTGTTTTATTAACAGAACAATTTTGTTTTGTTTGACAACTCACCAATGGCACTTTAGTGTTTGGAGCAAATTTTAAGAAAATATTTCCATCTTGAATGTTAACTATTAGGTCAGTAGCAGCCACGAATTCTGCGCCCAAAATGAAATCTAAACCTAGTTGCTTAGAGACTAGACATGTGTGAATCCTAGTAAAATGATCAATTTTTAACTTAACTATGGTGCAACAAGAAATTGACAAAGCCAGCCTAGAAGCAGTTTGACATTTCACATAAGGTGGTTAAAGAGATTTAATTAACTTTAATTATTTTAATTTTTCAAAAAGTCTAACAGAAATAATGGTCCGAGCAGATCCAGAGTCAACAAGAGTACTAACAGATAATGGCCCTAATTATACATCAACATGTAGTGTATAACCTTTTGAAAACCCACAACACTAGGGAAATTAAAATGGTGTGTTTCAATTTTTTTCAATTTTTTACCTGGCCATAAGGACGAAACAAGTTGAAAATTTTGACAAAATTTTACATTATTAAACAGGTGAGCATGGTATTTACGAACTGGCAAAATTGCCAGAATTTCGAGGAGAACTGCTCACTTGTCCTGGCATGGCTTATTTTTTTAGTAAATGACACTGGTCAATGTCATGGCCTAACCTCGTACAGTACCTACATGGAGGTCGTTCAATGGGAAGAGAATCAGAGGGAGAAAGGGATTTGTCATCCTCCTATTTCTGTGACTGCTCTTTTCCTTCAGTGACTGCATTGGTGGAGGAATCACTAGGCTTTTTATTTGTTATCAGTACCACTGGTGTGTCTTGAAAATGTTTTGTCTTTTTGGTATGCATATCTTATATATTGCGAATGTATACAGACACTATCTAATTCAGAAAATGTGTTATATTTTGAAAATAAAACTTAATGTGAATGCTCTTGAGGTTCCAAGCCTTCCAGTATTGTGTTGACAACTTCAGATTCAGGTAAATTTAAGCAATAAATTATTTCGGCTTCTTTAACACTACTTACATACACTGAAAATGCTTCCTCGTGCTCTTGTAAACTATTTAACATCCTCAATTGCAACTGAGCATGCAACCTTGAGGGAATAAAAAAATTTCATATTTCTGCATGGGAGGCATTAAATGACATGTGTTGTGACATGGATAGACTTGTCCGTTTACTCAGCGGACTGTGGATGAAAGAAAAATTGACCCCAAGAAGTTGTGCCTCTGCCAATATTTTGCTTTCTTGAAGTTTGACAATAATTTTTAAAATCTCTTAAAACTTGGGGAGACTCAAGGCATCAGTGGCAGAGAAATTACGCAGCATGTTTTTAAGGGAGTGAGTAATTTTGCCAAATCTGTTAGTATGTGCATTATTGTTAGGGTTAAATGTGTACAGGAGTACTAGAAACAGTAGTGGGGTGAAAGGAATATGAAGTTTGGATGGGTGTTGTGTTGTGAATAGCAGTCGACGGAATTGTGGTTGAGGTTATGGTTGAAATGGGCAGGTTGTTAACAAGGTTAACAGGAATGGCATGGGTGGTGACTAGTACATGTTAAGGACTGGTAACCTTAATGCTAGCAAGCTGTTGGATGACTGATATGATAGCCTCAAATATTGACTGTGTTTGAGCTTAAATGCTCTGAAGTGATTTTACTTAAGTCTCACACAATTGCTCGGCAAACATAGTAAGGAGGTTATGAGCGCGTCTTTTGAGATGTGCTAACTGATTCATTACCCTCAGGTAAGAATCAGAGTGTTCCTCGGCGATGTCATACAGTTCTTGTAAGGCTATAATCTTTGTAGTGCAGATACGATATTCTGCATCAACATTTATGTCAGCTAAATATTCTAATGAAATGTGACCTTATTTAATGCCGCTTGTAATGCATTTTTCTATGCAGCTGCAGTCTGTTCAGGGACTTGTACACCTTTGATAATGCACTCATAGTTGCACTCGTCTTTTAACAGAAGTTCTAGCACTATGCAAAAAGCCATGATTGAATGTATCACACACTGAAAAAGTATTAGACACACAAAAATATAATTGCACTCTTAACATATGTTTATAATATACACAGTACCCTTGCCATCACCATGCATTCCCAAGTCCCAAGGGGGCACATGCATCAAGTATGCACATAATACACACATTTCCTAACCACTACAAGTGCCAAGCTATGCTACCACTTGTAATATCATACTCTCGTGAAGTGAACTCCAGCACCGATAGATACTTTCGTTACAATGCAAGGATAAAACATAAGAAGGAAAGTGGGATCTAGATTCCTGTAGGGAGTAGATTAAGTAGACCTAAAGAAAATTAAAGGGGACATGCTCCGACCTTTACATAGATTACTGAATAATTTATACGTTATTCTTAAAACATGTTTCAAAAGTGATGAAACATTATTTTAATATATTAATAAATGTATGCATATGTTTAATACTTTTATTTTCCTTATATATAATATATATATTAAATACATATATAACATCAAAATGTACACAAGTGTATACTTTATGACTTCAAAATGCATCTTTCAAATTGGATAAGTTCATTAAGTAGATTACGATACAAATGTAAGAACACATTCTCAGTATATAATTGATATATTTTCTTCGAATAAATTTCCATACAACAGGGATGATCAACAAAAAAATTTGTATAATTAGGCATTTATCATAGAGTAATAATTCAGTGAGTAAATTTTATAAATAAAGGTATGTATGTATAAATATTTATTTATTTGTATATATATATATATATATAATTTTTTTTTGTATAATGGATGAGTATTAACAGTTGGTCATAACTCTTATTTAATTATTGTCAGGTACCCGGTAGCAAAACAAATAATCTTAAAGCTTTAAGAATTTACTTAGACTGTATCGCTAAGAAAAGCTATTTAAAACTATATTATTTATCATTTTTCGCATTGTAACAAAGCAGTAGCCTTAAGGGCTGTGAAAACTATCTGGATAATTTTTCACATAGTTTATGTAGCTAAGGAAGACACTTCATTTTTTAAATTGTATGATGCATGTTTGAACATTTTACGACCAAAATACATTAAGTTCTAAACAGAAGTTCTTATAATTGTCATGAAATGTGGAGCACGTGGCAGATATACAAAACCTTTTGGAAGACTATTACTTGGTACAGGTACCCATGAAATAAACAATCTGCTATGTGGACTATGAAGAAGAAAACTTGGTGTGAAGAAAACATCCCAGGAGGGAAAATGAGCAACTTCTACTGCATCGCAGTGCTACATACCACAGTAAAAAGGCCGCTAAAACGATTACACAAAAAATAAATCAAGTGGCAATTGCACTCACAAAAAAGACACTCAGGAACAAAAGAAATAAATTACAAACAAACTTATCCTAAACGGCGGGTGAAAATATCAGTCACATCTAAGGTTGGCTGCAGATTCATGAAGATAAAATATATCAAGTGAATTAATTGCTGTATGGTCCAGTTGAAGAAGACATTAACCTTAAGAACAAGAATATATATCAAATCGAGTGTGCTCAGAAATTCAGTCTGGTACGACTATCGATACATACTTCGATACTAGAAACACATATAAAACATGACGAAAACACAGTCGCATGATATTACTTGAATTTAAAGTTTCCATCATTAATTTACATTAATATGTTTTACCTTTCAAACAATTAAATAAATTATTTTTTTTACATCATATAAACATGTGTCAAATATCAAACAAACAGTAACATTTTCTTAATAGATGTTCCATATTTTACCTTTTAAATTGCCCAAAAATCTGAGGCAATCATTAAATGAAGAACAAATTATTTAAGAATAAGTGGAGCACATTTTTATATAAATGAATTATTTTTGCAACCAATATTTATAAAAATGAATTAAATGGAATAACATTAACGATATATATAAATTGAAATTTGTGCCAATAAAACTGGCACAGAAATAAAACATATTTCCATTGAAATCATTTATATATATATATATATATATATATATATATATATATATATATATATATATATATATATATATATATGTGTGTGTGTGTGTGTGTGTATATATATATATATATATACAAACACACATTCTTCAGAACACAAACATAAAAACTGAATGCTCACATTCTCAACAACATTCATGTAGTGTCTTTACAGCAGTATGCTCACTCTTCACATTGTGAATATAATCTACCTACACGCAGCTTAAGACAGTCTATGCCAGCTAGCGACTAACCGGAATCCTTTACCTTACATTCTTCTTCTTTATGCCGAAGTTTTTTTTTCAAGAACTCTGCAGCTCTTGAAATGCTATCAACATTGTACAATGCTGTGACCGCAGTCTTGATTGCTCGCCTACTAATGACTTCATGCATAGGTTGTGGCTATTGGTAGGTACACTCTAGTCACACATACTTTATGAATCTTTCTTCAACTTCTTCTGTTAATTGATTTATTATCCTTTGATTAACGTCGTCAAGGTATGTACACTTCTCGTCACAAAAATTAGCGATCTCGTTAACTGAAAATATTTCTAAGTCCCCTTCGGGTATGTTCGGTAGGCTGCCCTCTCTCAAGTCACAGGCACATGCTGCGAAGTGGGCGTGGCTAACTGATGCAAGGACACATGGCTTTGGAGTAAAAAGCATACAACATACGAATTATAGTTCTATGAGCTCAGTTATGTCCGAATATTTTCCAACACATTATATGAAATGCAGTTAAAGTAAATAAGTGATGAAAACCTTCGGAATTATGAACTTGCCTGCATCAGAACTGAGAAAGAAATAGTAAATGATAAATTTGAACAGATCACACTGGACTACTGGGAAAAACTGCTTCCAAATCATGCATAATTGTAAATATGAAAGGAAGTGTTACGTTTTAAATCCCCTTGCCAACACACCCGAAATATTAGAAAACAATAATGATAATCACTAAAAACATTGAATAATGCATTATATGGAATAATATTTTCATAGGGACCATATGAAATGTTTCGGAATCAATGGCCTGTAGTCTAGACTTCGCAGTTCAATGAATACTCGATCAACTACTTTATATTCCGTGCTTGTTTCTCCAGTATATGGCCAGTATTACTCCAAAACATACAGCACGTAATCCCAAATGTCTTTCCTCGCAAGTTTCGTATTTACTTCGCACATTCCTGAGAGAGCCTAGTTAATTGTAATCCAATGCAAAGGTAGATTAGCGCAGTTTTCCTGTTCCATGAGATGATACTGCGGAAATTTGCCTAAACAATTTTGTTCCGTCCATAAAATGCTTAAAATATTCACCTTTAAAAACATAATAACATAAATCGAATACATGCAGCGAGCTATTAGATATGTTTCGAAGGAAAATATTAGCATTAAATAAATGTCATAATTATCACAATAACCATTCGCATTAAAGTGAGCACATCTTGATGCCTGTCGCAATTAATATATAGACGTATGCAGCCAAATGCCAATAAAGATTACGTATTAAGTCGTAACTCGGTTAAATTTTTCATTATACCAGAACTGAAGTATAAATAAAATGGCTTGCATGTTCCATGTGTGTGTTATAGCATCATTACGAAAAGTGTAAAGAGCTCACTTTGGCCCGAACAGCCTATAGTACCGTTACATCTAAGCTGGACAGTTTTAACTTGACGTGTTTTGTCATGATGTGGTTTCTCACCCAACTCACTCCATTAGCGATTCGTGCTAGGAATGGTATGTACCCCAATTTGAAACACTTAGTGGCTGGCAGACACCACACTGTCCAGTCCTTTAACTGAGTGGTGGATACAGTTGTAAGTGTGCTTTCTAGCAATCGGCCTCTCAGTGTTTCGCGCCATGTTATGCGAATGCTAGCCACTGTGGCGTACACAACTTCCATTTGTTCAATAATATGACACATTGTGATCACAAACATGATTCGCCAACATTCTCTATGTGTTTTTATAAATCGTTGTCTGTCCCACAAGTACAAAATAAGCAAAATATTTCCCAATTTGAAACTACCCTTATCTTGGACTGTCTTACACACGACACATTCACATATATAAACATTTGCTAAATAAATTATTCTTTTAAGAATTACCGTCATTGCGGGATATAGTATTGCAGTTTCTAAGTTTAAGTCCGAATTGTTTGACCAAAAACCAAAGTTTAACCGTCGGAAGACCGTATTGAGTTCCTGTAAGAAATAGACAAAGAGATAGAGAATTGCACTTTCTTTATTACACATCCACCATCATCTGACTTAGAAGTCCCCGCACTTTGGTCTCATACCTAGCAAAACCGGAAAAGTTATAGTGACCTAAATGGTTGGGGGAGTGAATGTACGTTTTAAAGATTATTAATATGACACGCAGTCAAATGAAACGTTACTGTGCCAGAGTTCCAAAATGTCGTACAGGAAGGTTCATCTCCCCGGCCGGCTCACTACGGATTTTCGCGGGTTTACACGGAAATGTCCCGTTTCTCCAGCCCTTTCATTCCAGCACTACTCCATACGCACCTCGATCACCCTCATCGGCTCTCATGACCTCGATGTTCAGAGCCGTCCAAATCTCTTTACTCAGGAAGGTCCATCCTGATCCACTCAAGCGCCATTTCGCAGTGGTTGTTTAGCAATAGTTAATGATTTATCACCAATTTGTCCTACTTTCTAACTCTTTCGTCTCCGTTTATTAGGTTTGGTAGTGCAAGTCAGAAAAGGAATAAATTCACAATAACAATTTAATTTGTAATGTGAGTAGTATATAAAAATGAATTTTGCGCAAAGAGATGGGGGATAGGAGCGAAGGAAAGGCGTGCCGCCATGTTGTAAATTCCCTTTTTTATCTGTTACCCCTCAAAATTTCCCTTTTCCCCCACAACGTTGACTAAATTTCCCTAATAAATTCACTTTTTTAGTAAAATGTCAATTTTTATCCTGAAAGATCCCGAGGTGGTTGAGCGATTAGCACTCTCGCCTCCCACCAAGGCGAACCTAGTTCGATCCCCGGCCGGGTCACCGGATTTTCGCAAGTGGGAATTGTGCCGAACGATACCGTTTTTCGGAGGGTTTTCTCGGGGATATCCGGTCTCCCCCAACCCATCATTCCGGCGCCGATCCATATTCACTTCGATCACTCTCATTGGCTCTCAAGACCACGCTGTTAAGAGCCGCCCAAATCTATTCCCACACTCACCCAGGGGGATCAGTGATCTTGAGTCAGAGCAGGGAGCCGTATCAGTGACCCAGGGCCAGGGATCAGCGACCCAGGTGACCGGGATAAGAGACCCGAGTTCAGGAGATCACGATTCAGTACCTTTGACCTTGACCTTTGACATTTTACCCAAAAATCCTAAAAAAATAAAAAACTCGAAAATTTTTTTAAAAAAATCCCAAAATATTCTTAATAATATTTTAAAATACAAAAAAGTTATTAAAAATTATTTAAAAATATTTTTTTTAATGTTTTACCAAAAAGTGTGTGCCAGTGATATCCTCCATGTTTGTTCCTCTCATCGTCTTCCAGAGTGTGACACTTGTGGCTGCCATTTTAGTTTCTCGGCTCATCCACTAGATGATACTCATTCCTTAGCATATCGACGGTGGGATAAATAAGATTACACATTTCTTAATAATGAAACTACTTTTTCAAATTTAAAACTTGAAGACTTAAGTACATCGAGCAACATGTCTCCCAACCAATATTGTCAGGTCGAAGTCAAATATTATGCCACAAACATCGATTATGAACAAGTATGTTATATATAAAATTTGAAGATTTATTTACCTTTTGAAAACTTAAGACATACTGTAAGTATATCGAGCAACATGTCTGCGAGCTCGTATTTTTTAGGTGGAATCAAATGTGACATAGGATTTTGTAAGCACAGATGTACTTACAACCAATATCATGTGTTATATATTTTCATGCTCATGTTTTAAAATCTAAAGTTATCATGACAATCAACACTTTATAATTATTCTAACATGTTTAACGCCATTTATAATTTGGCATGGGAAGATAGAAAAAGACATTTCAATAAGGAACACTGCATTATATCCTAAGCCCTCTGATAAGCATTGTAAGCATTGTTAACTGCAATTTTGGATTGATTGATTTATAAGTACTTAATACATATCATATATACTACATTTGATCTCTATCAAGGCAATTTGGTCCAAAATGCCTTAGAAGTATTGTATGAATTATTGTATGCCATTTTAAATCCACTGCAGTTATATCTGCTAAACTGATGTATTACGTGCAACTTGTGACGTCGAACAAGGTGATTTGGCCATTATGCCTTATGTAATCTGGTAGGCACAATTGACTGCAATTATCAATATGGTGAATTTAGGCATAGAACTGCCATATTAATATGCAGTACACGTGATATCGAACAAAGCTATATATATATATGCGCTACTGTACCACAAGCCTTCATCATCCTTTGGATAAACCTGTTCCTGATGCCAGAATAATTGACAACCGTATCAGCTGCTTTATTGATCGGTACGTCTTAACACTCATACATGTTTAGCTTCGCGTTCACACCACCTACTCATACGTTAATACTACTACCCTTTCACTTCCATAAATAGCCCTTTAATATATTCCTAAATATCCACAGATATCTGTTTAAAACGTAATCTGCAGTTAAACTGCATGTGACGGGGTAATGTTTCCAGTTCAGAGGCTACAAAGCCAGAGCCGCGTACGTAGTTGTTTCATCTCTCCCCAAACAAACATTCTCACCCACGTTCAAACAAGTGTCACAAGGTCTGGCGCAGGCAGTAGCTTGCTTCTTGAATGCTGACGTGGACCTGGTCGAGGGAGCGTATACATGTCTGCTCCATAACTAGGCTAAACAATCCTATAGAGCATTTGGAAAGCTTTCAGTCATTCTCGTACAAATATCCCTGCAACTGATCGTGCAGTGTCGTCTCTTTTCGAAATATTTTCGCGCCATAATTTAAGAGATAATTTACCAGCATTATTATCAGTTCATAGTATGGCAAAGTAATGTTTTCGGCTATTGTTTTATTTTGTTTTCATCAGCCACATTGTTTTTAGTCCTGTTAATAAACTATTATTTTAAGTGAGCACTTTTAGGCAGACATAGCCATTTAAAAAGTAGCGATAATATTAATATACTTAAAAACCCTTGGTTTTAACGTGTTAGTACACATTTGCTGTTACGACCTCATTGCGCATATAATACATAACAACTTAAATCCGATAGTGAATATTAATCATTCCTGGGGCCACGGTGATGTAGTGGTTAGACAACTCTCCTCCTATCATGGCGAACCGGGTTCGATTCCTGGCGAGACCACCCCCGGATTTTCGCACGTGGGAATCGTGCGTGACGATGCCGCTGGTCAGCGGGTTTTCTCACTGATCTCCCATTTCCCCCACCATTACATTCCGGAGCTGCTCTGTACTCATTTCGCTTTACCCTAAAGGGCTCTCAAGACCTCGGTGTTAAGAGAAGCCCAAATATCTTCACTCTCTCTATAAAAATCCCGCCTACCAGGACGTATTTTATCCAGAAGGGCGAGACGCTGAGGACGACCCAGGCACGCGCATCACATGCGTCATCATATCTGTGTGCAAGGTACTGAACATGTGTGCAGTATTTACTTAAGAAACGTTCCTCTGAGACAACTTTAATATTAGGGCTATTTCGTTAAATACGTGTAACACTTTCTGATTACCAAACAATAAAGTGAATATATACTTAGATGCTAGTTCCTTGTCGTGCATTTACATCGCAATCCTATATTCGTAAACTGAGCTTTCAACCATGCACAAAAACTGTATTGCTGAATACCTGTTTACATTTGGATAGCTTCGTTTGTCGTGATCGGTGTGAATGTGAACTGAACCAGTCTTTAGTGAGAAATCATCCAACGGACACCTTGGAAACTGCTTTTGGTAACGAGTAGAGATAACCATGCCGTTAGTATTTTCCGTCCGTTGCAGCGCCCGTCCGTGTCCAGCTCATTACTGAAAGACGAGAGAGTTCAGGAGCCACGATGTCTTCTGGCGCGAGCAGTAGCGCGAGCTGCAAGCAGTGGGAACATCACACAGCCAGGCGAACTACGAAGCTGTTGAATGAGGGACACCATCCGATTGCCTGTTCGTTTTGTCTCGGCACTAGGCACGCCTTGTAAAAAAAAAAAAAAAACTACCTACCAAATTCCTGCTTAAGAACTAAAATCGTCTTCGTTTTGTGTTCATTAAAAAATATCTTTGGAAAGGAAATTTAGGATGCAAACATGATGAGATTGTTTTTAATGATGTACTTATTCGTAGTTACGCATATAAATTAGATGACCAAAAATATATTTTAACTAAATGTAATACACTGCAAATACATAATATTATTTCCAATGAATAGTTGTAAAAGGACAGATCTGGTGTAGGGGCTTAGGGCAAAACAATGAGCGAAAAATTCGCAAAAGAAAAGCTCAAGGCCGCAGCCACCATATTGGATAAGAACTTCCTGCTCTGTCAATCCGGACCGTGATAATGGAAGTCATGCTCACTAGTAAAATGGTAAAACCGTCTAGCAAAACGGTGGCCAATGCAGAAGTTCCTGCTCTGTCAATCGGGGCCACCTTTTTGCAAGTCGCACTGTCTAGAAAAATGGCGTCCAGAAAAAAATTGTAGCCAATGAAGAACTTTCTGCTCTTCCAATCTGGTCTGCCATCTTGTAAATTGTATTCTGGGATAGAGGGCTTGGGGCTGAGGAGCCAGCAACCATCTTAGATTTCCCAAATTTGCGATTTTATGTGCCACCAGCTTGGATGAGAACTTCCTGCTCAGTCAATCTGGTACGCTATCTTGGAAGTAACACTGTCTAGCAAAATGGCGTCTAGCAAAAATGGCAACCAATTCATGGTTGCCAGAGTTTCTGGCTCTGACTATCAAGATGGCTGTGACCAGCACTGACTTGCAGCAACCAGCAGCACCACTGATTAGCAAAATGGCGACACCAGGTTCTGAAACAGGGGGCTTGGTGCTGAGGAGCCGTCCGACATTTTGGATGTTGTAATTTCGCACAGAAAACGACCAAACAGCGCCCATTTTGTTAGGCAGTCAAACATGTCTGGATGCTTCCATCCTACCGAATATCTCTACTTCATGCTGTAGCAGTCTGAGAGAACTTCCTGCTCTGTCAATCTTGCTGGCCAATGCAAAACATCCTGCTCCATCAATCTGGTCTGCCATTTTGTAAGTGGAAGTGTCTAGGCAAAATCGTTGCAATGCATTGCCCAGCAAAAAATGGTGGAGTTTTCAAATAGACTTTTGGAGTGGGCAGAGTTACGGTCTTGTCCCCAGCCCGAAGCTACCCAGCACTGACCTGAATGAACAATGTCGCAAAAATTGCGACATTGCCTAGAAAAAATGGTTGCCAAAGAAGAACTTCCTACACTGTCAATATGGTCCGCCATATTGGAAGTCGTATTGTAGAAAAACTATGGCTGAGTCGAGGGGTCGCCCTGCCAGTCATGCTATGTCATACCAGTAACATCAATCTTGCATGAAGATTGTTCGAGTTCATAGCCCCCTTGCAATGTCTCTCTCCCGACATACAAGGAAAAAGGCCGAAGGGTCAAGTATGACCTATAACTTCTCATAAGCATAGTTGGGTATAATTTTTTAAAACTGTTTAAGCTTGCCTGAATAATGTTCGAGTTCATGGTTCCCTGCGATGTCTCTCTCCCGATATAGTTACCTTCAATTTCCGAACAGTTGGTGATGAAAGTACCAAAAATCATAACAAAGGCATCACTCATGACAAAGAAAAGAACAGAAGAGACAAGTAGACCCTATGTCTACTTATAAGCATAGTTGCCTGTAATTTCCGAACCATTTCAGATACAACTACAAAATACATAACAGAAATCATACCCGACAATGAGAAGGATATAAGGGCCAAGAAGACCCCATGTCAACATATAGCCATAGTTAGCTGTAATTTTCGAACCATTTGAGATACAACTACCAAATTCACAACATAAACATCAAACCCAACGATGAGAATTGTCGCAGGTTCAAGTAGACCTTATATCTTCTTATAATCATAGTTGGCTGTAGTTTCCAAACTATACGAGATATAACTGCAAAGTTTATAACACAGGAATAACCCACAACTACGAGGAGGGTAAAAGGACAAGGCATTGAATTGTATTGAAAGGGCGTTTTAATGTCTCCTAAGTTTATGCTTCAAAGCTTAGCAGGGGATGGCTTAAATACTAACTTATAACCTTACTTAAATTAACAAACATACATTACCTGGGATTCGAACCCAGAGTCTCCCACACCCCAGATTGGTGGCACACCAAACAATTGTGCCATGGGAGGTCGGCAAGGATAAAGAAGACCCTATGTCTTCTTATGAGCATCGTTGGCCGTAATTTTGAAACATTTAAGATATAGTTGTCGCATTCTTAACAGGCATCAATCACCCAGGAGGACAAAAAATTTCATATGGTCAAGTATACCCTATGTCTACTTATAAGCATAGTTGGCCTTGATTTGCAAACCATGTAAGATATAATTGTCAAATTCATAATATAGGCATCACCCAGGACGATTAGAAAGGCTGTAGTGTAAATTATACCATATGTCTACTTATAATCATAGTTGGCCATAATATCCGAACCATATGAGATACAACTGTGAAACTTCTAAAATAGGCATCACCAGGGACGACAAGAAGTGATGTAGGGTTAAGTACATGATATGTTTACTTATAAACTAAGTTGGCTCTAATTTTCTAACTATTTGAATGCAACTACCATATACATAACATAGGCATCACCCACAATGATGAGAAGGGTAGAAGTGCCAAGTAGACCCTATGTCTACTTATAAGCATAATTGGCCATAATATCTGAAAAATTTAAGATAGAGTTAACAAATTCATTACATAGACATCACCCCAAGGACGAAGAAGATCCTATGTCTACATATGAGCATTGTTGGCCCTAATTTTGAAACATTTAAGATATAGTTGTCACATTCATAACAGGAATCACCCAGGATGATGAGAAATTTCATATGGCCAAGTATACCCTATGCCTACTTATAAGCATAGTTTGCTGTAATTTCCGAACCATTTAAGATATAGTTTTATTATTCACGACATAGGTATCTGCACAATGACGAGAAATGTTGTAGGGTAAATTTTACCCTATGTCAATTTATAAGAATAGTTGGTCATAATTTCCTAACCATTTCAGTTATAGTTGTCAAATTCATAACATAGTTATCACCCAGGGCAACAAGAAGGGTCGTAGTTTCATATATACCCTATGCATACTTATAAGCACAGTTGGCTGTAATGTCCGAACCATTTGAAATACATCTACCAAATTCATAACATAGTTGTCACCCACAATGATGAGAAGGATCATAGGGTCCAGTAGACCCTATGACTACTTGTAAGCATAGTTGGCTATAATTTCAGAACCATTTGTGATAAAATGGTCAATTTCATAACATAGGCATCATCCTGTACAACGAGAAGGGTTGTAGGGCCCAAGTAAAACATATGTCTACCTAGAAGCATAGTTTTCTGTAATTTACAAACCATTGAAGATATGCAAGAAGTATAAGCACATATGAAACAATATATATTAAAACCATCGGTTATAAGCATTTAACAACATGTGTGCAATCATCGAGTGGTTTATGTTATGTTTGGTGACAAAAACATGTTCCAGTAGGAAATGTGGGAATGATAAGGACAATAATGCTACACAAAATTGCAAACTGATATAAAAACGATGAGCACATACCAGCCACTGCAATCGCATGCGAGAGGTTCTGTATGCACTTTTAGATGATGCTCGACAAAACTGTACTGACCTGGATAGAACACCTTCCGTACAAATCGAGTGAAACTAAACTGGCCAACACTACATGTATCATGCAGGTATCAACAAGTCGAAGGGATGTTACATAACACTGGGCAAGAGAGAGATGTCAGGGTGGAAGACCAGTCGAGTGTATGTCCCTTTAGGAGAGGAATTCAGTTATACAATACCTAGTGCCAGAACAGTTTGCATGTACGAAATAACATACATACATTACTCATGCAAGATATATATGTGTGTGTAATTTATAATGGTAAAAGCTCATTGCGAAACGAATTACCCATGAATTGCTAATGACAAGTAAGGATAAATCGCAACAAACACAAACAGGCACAGACAACTATGTATGTACTCTGCTTTTAGAAGATGCAGTAATTGTGTAAAAAAATATGCGCATCAGTTCTTCGACTAGTGTGATGCCGGAAAGCATATAGTTACGACTGCATTCATCTACTATGATGATGTACTCTGCTAGAATATGAAGACAGAATCAATAGTTGAAGTCTTACCATCGGCATTGTCGTCAACAACAAGGAACCCTAAGGAATCGCTACAAGCATTACAATAACAATTTCACTATTGTGGTAATGCATGCCACCATGAAAGTTGCCATTATAAAATTAAATTTTTGTCATTCACAAGGAAGCGAGTGCAAGTAAGAATTTCACTAAGAGCACCAGTGCCAAATGTTATCAATAAAGTAACTGATCATTTGCAATTACTTATGACCTACCAATATGTTAACTAGTGCAGCGTATATGTATAACAAGCATTTTGTATGCTCACAACCAAAAATATTCTACAAAATAGCATGTATAAATTACTTCTCATGTAATTTAGCCTGTGCTGATATTAGTTTCACTTCCGGCATACAAACCTGAAACACTTCCACACCACTAGGAAAAAATTATCGAATTTGGTCCTAGTCTCAAAGAGAATTGATATTTTTTGTATAGTTTCAAGTCTGGAACTCAGGCCCCTATGCTTTACCCCACCTTAGAAGATTGTTAAATTCTATATATATGGACCATATTTAAGTTCATAAACAATCAGAAGAATCACATGCAAAGCTATTAATCCATATTCGAAATTACCCACACAACAATTACACACACATTTCATTTATGCATGTACTCTGATTTTAGAAGATGCAAAACATAAAGAGAAGAGGTTTACCTGGTGTAGCTTTTTGAGAAAAACCTGGAGACCATGTGCTCAGCTACCAGTGCGAACTCGACGAATGTACAGACCACAGAGATCCACCTGCCTCTCCGGACATGGTATACATTACCGACCAACAATAAATCAACTCGTTACTTGCAAGAATGCTACCCTTGACAAAAAATGTACTTACTTACTTCTCTGCATATGCTATTGACATTTACAAGTACTGTAATTATATATAACATTTATCAAAACGTACATTTGCTATTGCAATTTATAGGAAATAACTCATGTAGCTTGATGAGTGATCTGGAGATGGTGTACCATACTATCGAATTAAACTGATATAGGTAAAATATTTTTTTATATAAATCAGAGGTTTATTTAACAGAAATGCAACATGGTTTTTCACACAAAATATATTTAGTATGGTACAACATGAGAAAAACATATAAACATTAACAATTTATCTTTTTACAGTTTTTTTTGTGTTCCAAGGCACTGTTCCCAGTGAGTCCTGATTTCCGTGGATAATCACTATAATGGTTAAAAAAAACACTGTTTCCATACATTAACTTTATAGCTATTCAAAGTAATCTGCGATCGCACACCAGCCATGAAAAGGTTTTTTATATAATAGGCCTAATAATTTCAAATATCAGTAGTTCTATCCTTTACGATAAGAAGATCAATATGTTCAGGTTTCTTGTACATCATCACATGTATTGGTACCATTTTTTCTCTAGCATTCAACGAGTACACTTTTACAGACACGCCAGGGTTGTTGTAATTCTGAAAGACACTTACATTTTGTTTTGTGAATTACAAGGCACTGTCCTCCCAGTTAGTCCTGATTTTCGAGGGAAATCGGTATAATGCTTAAAATACTGTTTGCAGATATGAACTTTGTACCTACACGAAGTAATCTGAGATATAATCAGACATGAAAAGTTGCATATGTAACAATAATGGGGAATATGCGTAGTTTCCAGCATCACCATCAGAAGATCAATATTTTCAGGTTTCTCATTCTTCGTCGCATGAATTAGTACCAATTTTCCCTTATCATTCAGCGAGTACACATTTACAGACACTCTAGGCTCGTTGTTCTCAAAGACCCTTGTTTGCTGTAGAGGAGTCGGACAATCCAGTCCGCTAAATTCAAACAATCCTTCCACCTCAGCATAACATTTTCCCACCCGATGAGGCCTCGATGACAAAACAAATTCAGCCAACATTTACCACTTGCAACATTGGGTGTCATAGTTAATTACGGCATGTTTGTGTTTGATAAAGTCGGGAAGGTCAACATATGACGTCAGCTGTGAAGGCTCATCCGCTTTGTTACTTGGAGGAAGCCCCTTTTACATATTCATATGCACTCTTAGACCACCCATCCGTGAAATCGACACACCGCACTTCAAACATGTGTACCTTATTAGGTTGGGGCTCTTTGTACATCCATGTCTCTCATTTCGACGAACACTGCTGCTGCTGGTGAAGGTCATTTCACAGAACCATCACTTATAATGTCGAAATGGTTCGGCAGAGGTGGTTGACCACACATTCGTTGTTGTTGGAACAGAGGTCGACGGTCCAGTTGATGATGCAGGTGTCGCAGCCGAAGAACCGGTTGGCACTTCTGCAGGCGCTATGCCAAACATTCCTGAAGTTGATGGTTGCATTGGTACCATGCCCACAGTAGATTACAGTAGTGATACTGTAGGCAAACAAGCCCAAGAGACCGAAGGCGATGATACAATAGGAATGCTGCTCGAAGAAAAATATGGCACTGCTGGTACTACCCCCGAAGAATTCGAGGACACTATCGTAGATACCATTAGCTTTGGACTGCCTAAAGATATTTCAGATCGCTGATGATATGTCTTGCTCCGAGTACACCTCTTTCCTTGACTCACCAATCCATGCATTGTTTATGAACCTGTATGCATGCGAACTTCAACATTAAAACAAATACTAACTTATATTTAAAGTGGAGAATATCCTATATTTATACTTATATCTCATCACAAAGAACATCTACCAAACTTTCTCAACGTTATTTCTTCGTGTACCTTCGATACAAGTCAAATGAAGCCGTATTATACACTATAAGGATGCAAATGTTTTTTCCATTGAATTGTTCCAAAATTGTTTGTGCGGTGAAGTTTTAACAAATATTTCGTAATTGTAATTCTTCTGTGCAAATATTTCTGTACTCCATTTCATATTGCCTTGGTAGCAAATGTGCTGTTTAGAGTGCCTTATGAAACACATTAACATGCTGCTGTCGCTGTCGATGAGTATATTACGCGAGTACTTCCCAGTAATTTTAATTAATGTAACACATATTTACAAGTTCATCATTTCTTGAAACGCACACTATAAATCTGAGTCACTGGGATATTCACCATTTAAATTATTGAAAAGCACTTCACTTATTCAACAGTCACTTCAATAAATTTAACTGGTGGATTAATGAAAACGAGCCAGTTTTCTTTCAGTCATTGATTCAGTGTAATGCCTACCGATTCATCAACCATTCCATTCGTTGTTTTTCGACGATTGGTTTTTTGACTGATGAATCGGTTAAACAACGTGTCTGAAATGAAACAATGCATAAACTAATAAAACCCATAAACAAAATCTTTAAATTATGTATTCCGTATTTCATTATACCATTTTACGAGGCAACAAAAACATTCCTCATTTCATTAAATATTGACGTCTCCCATTTCGTTTTCACATTATCATCATAGTGGTCAGAGTGAACTGCATCAAATGTAGTGAAGTGAATGCATTCATACGTACTATTTGTTTTAACAATCCTAATGTTACCAATTAAACTAAAACGAAAATAAATGGCATACAATTCAAAGCAACATCCTTAATTATAATACATAATATATTTTCCCTCATGATGTCAACATTCACTTGGTAGCGCTGTTGGTAAGATAATGGTCTATAAGCTGAGTGCTTTATGTCCAAATCCCGGACACCACAAAATAGTTGTTACTTCGGTATAGAAAGAATGTCAAATTGCAAAATACAAACAGTGAATATCGTAAATAGTTTTATTTTTCGCAATGATGTCCTTAAATTCAATATAAACAATATTTAATTCCCTGTATGCAGTTGGCCTTACCTTATTCAATCAGTGAAATTGTTTCACTGGAACAATACGTGGTTTTCCACCGATTCTAAGTGGATACATTTTCATTAATTCAAGTATATTGTTTAATTTCACTACGAAACAATGGTTTACCACTGATACGAGTTTAGAGTGTACATGTATGTATGTTGCCAAATTCTTTAAACATTAGAGCCTAAACATTATTAAATGTTCTATTTAAAACATTTGCTATATTTCCACATTCTTTAAAGAACATTATTATTACACGTAAATAATTTCACCAAACACGACGGACAATACAGATTACTGTAATCATATTTTGTTACAAATATTATGTATGTTATGATTGCGAGTTATTTTATGTAATGTTAGCAAAATATGGAGATCTTGGGGAAGCATCTTGCATATGAAGGCAGCAGCAGAAGTTGAATTAAGTGTCATCAGGAAGCAGCATTTTATATATGGAGATCCGTGTATTACTTTAATAAGCGATGCAAGCTTCATAAGGGAATTCACACGTGCTGTTCCTTCTTGAGTTTTAAGCATGACAAGGGTAAATCAAGATAATAAAATTTTTTATTGTATTATTATGGTACTTCTTGTTTAGTTTTGATATTTTTCTAGATAGTTTCGTGTATTTGAATTTATTTTCAATGTTTTAAAAGCATTATTTGGTTAAAAGGTTTTATTTGAATAATATATTTACATATTTATATAATGATGCGTAAGTGCACTGCCTGCATACGAAAATGAAAAGCAGTACCGATATTTAGATCAGAGTAGGTTAATTTGGAGTAAAATAAACCGTACTTCAACGAGCATCAATGTAGATTGTATTTTGTTTTTCTTCAAATGGATAAAACAAATGTTCTATATATTATTTTAATTCGTCTTATGTACTGATATCTGTATTGCGATTTGGCATTTTGTAGAAACTTGTAATCATACTCGTGATTCTCATACATTTCAGCTGATTCAGTGATATGACATATTAATCGAAATGATATATTCACAACTAAAAGACGACATGTATATACAACAACAACGAGATACAAACCATGCACAACAGTGTATACCATATGACCGCGAAAACAATGAAATGTATGAAAACTATATGTAGGGAAAATATTGCAAAACTTCAAGGCCAAGTCATTCCTCAACACAATCGTGCACGGTTATAGATATAACCCGTAGGCAATGAATTCTGTACAACAACGCGGTTGTACAGGCTAACAGCGTCAATTTTCAGGAATGTGATCAAACGAAAGAAGCCTACCCTCCACGACAGTCTCTTTATTCCAAACAAATTTAGCAACTGCAAGTGCTTGTGGAATTGTAGGAGACGACAGACTTAGGGTAATCAAGTGTTTTAAAAAGAATCGGTGAATAAATGTTCTAATTTGTCACTAGTGAATGGGATGATAACATTTGCCTTGCAGTGGCAAAAAAACGGAAACTGAAATTGAGCAAGAAAAACGACTATTAGGCTGACTTCCAGACCTAGGGTTACCTTCGAACTGTAGGCAGGAATTGCTACGAGTTTATCTTATTCTTGAATGCAGACCTATTTGTGAGAGGTATAGATCATGACAAGGAGTTATAGGATGAAACATTACAACCCCTAATGCGTAAATGTTACTACGAATATACAGTATACTGCCATAAATTGTAGATGGTAAGATCTCTCCATGACTACGGATTCAGAAATTAATTTCATTCCAGACGGTATAGGCACGAATGTAAAGGATCAGTAGAGCTGCATATAACTGTAAGTTTAGGTATAGGTGAATAGTTAGCTTTCAACCTACATTTGGTAAGCAGCTATCACTTTGAAACAAAATACATATACAAGCATATTTAGGGAGTTTATACGCAGTAAAATTTTGTGAAAGTGTATTGTGAAAGTGTATGCCGGTATGTCGCCGGCATAAATTTATAATTGTCGATTACTCAATACGAACGTTTACTTCATTTACGCTCATCCCAAAAACTTTGTCTTTACAATATGTAAAATAGTGAGCATTTTAATGGTGGCAAATATATTATATTGACAGTGCGTGATACTGCGTGACAGATTTTGTCATCAGATGTTAAATTTAGCCCTCAATTTTGCATGCATTATGTCATGGTCTATAAAATATTATTTTCATTACTTTTGGCTACTAGTGAAATTAATATAAAACTGCAAAACAGTATTTGTACTTATTGCAGGTACTTAAATTTATCGTAGGTCTACTGAAAAATGTATATTTATAGGAAAAATTGAAATTGAAACTAAGTTGCTCTAATTAATTTCCTTTTCTAAAAAAAGCACATAGTTTATATATTTTAAATGTTAACATTTAATTTACAATAACTTTGTCTGAAACGAAAAGTATTTACAATACTAATTTGCATTGTTATTTCGGTGGTTCACATGAAAAATATCTTCCGACTATATATGAGTTCGGAAAACTAAATAAAATACTTTATTCGAAGTAATTTTTCAAATGGAAATATATTTTATTATTGACTGCTCTTTTTGTGGTCGTTCAAGAATGGGATTAGGTGTTTTAGTGGTTAGTGCACCAGCCAGTTCTGCGGCATTGCATCTGAAAATCGAACACACATGAATACAGTTCGAATACTGGCATACGAGATCTGTGATGGATATTGTTGATGGTGGTGTTGTTTTACAGGTAGATATGTTTATCCGTAATAATGCCATATCAGTTTTTCGTTACGTTTTTCACTTGTTCACAGATAAAAGTTAAATTTTACCCTATTAATTATAAACAAAGTTTAGTTTCGTTGTGTCACAATTTCACTAACCGTTAATTTTATTGTTCCAGTGCCATATCTTACAAATTGGGGTTTTCGTGAAATAAAAATATACTATTTTCGAAGATACTGCATTTACTGAAACCACAAAGACAGTCACCATGTTTATATGTATCTATAATTTGATGAGTTTCTGTTGTTACTTCAATGTGTGATTATAGCTGTCAAATTTTAAAGCGCAGGGTTAAATGGAGACCATTATTACTCACAGCAAAAGGTATTAATTTTATTATAGAACTTCGTCATTTATTTTACATGTTCGCACAATCCTTAATTTTTTTTGCACTCCGAACTCAGATAAAAGTAATTCTGTCGCAGATACACTTGAGTACTAGAGCAACAAGAGCAGCGGACGATTTTCAAGGTTCTAGTCCCCTCTACCCTCCTGACCCTCAGTCAATGCGGCAACATCGCACTACTAGCATTTCACAGCCGTGTCTGCTGCGGCGGTCGTTAGTGGCGAGCGGCAAATTCATTACACCCGCACTGACGGGGCGTATTTAACTAGTACTGAAGCCATACTGTTGTTCTTTGACGCTACATTAATGGTACCACCCAAATGCTGCAATACGCACTAAATCTGGGAGAATTTCACTGTTACAATCAGTCACCAGTATCGAACTGATTAAAAAGTTACTTCAGTGAATTTAACAGATGAATCAGTGAAAAATGCCAGATTTCCTTCACTTATTGATTCAGTGATATATTCCACTGATTCATTAGAAATTTTTTCACTCTTTACTCAGTGGTTTATTTTTGACTGATGGATCAGTTAAACAACGTGTAAAAATGGCCGTCAAAAAATGTTTAAAAATTGCCGTTAAACAGTGTATATCAACTGAAATAACAACGAATAAACTAATGAAACCAATAAAAAAATAATGTCATACATATTTCCTCTTTCAAAACACCGTTTTACGGGGTAATATGGACATTCAACCTTAATACGTCTTTCTCCTCATTTTCAGTAATCCTTACAGTGCTCTGTTTGAAGGTTTAAACTGTTTATAATAGGGTGTAGAAAGTGCACTCATATATACTATTCGTTTTAACAATCCTAATGGTACCAATTAAATTAAACCACATACGAAAAGTAAGGACATACAATTTAAAAATTGTTGATTTCAATAAGAATTATAAGACATATATATTGTTCTAATTGTTAACTTAACCTGGTAGTGTAGATAGTCAGGTAACGGCCTAAAAGCGAAGTGGAAATGGTGTGAGTGTTAAATCCCGGCCTCTTCCAGTATCTCTTGTACTGTTTTAAGTTACAGTAAATCGTGCAATATAAATAGTAAACTATCGTAAGTATGTTTAAGTTATGTAACTATTTGGCAAAATGCAACAAAAAAACAATACATAAATAGTAGCTGCAGTTGGCCGTCACTTATTCAATCAGTAAAATTGTTTCATTTCACTAATTCAGTAAGTGGAATTTTTCACTGAAACAATCAGTGGAGTTGCACTGATTCTAAGAGGAGCCATTTCCAATTATTCGAGTAGTTGAAGTTCACCGCAAATCAGTGGTTTTCCACTGATCCGAACTTAAGAGTGTAGGACTGGGGTCCAAATGAAGGCTTGACAAAAAAAATATAATCAAGACCACATCACATTGTTCAATTTCAGTTTCAGTTTTATGCCACCGCAAGGAAAATATGTATGGGGGAATATTTTATATACTTTAGGAACAAACATTTATAATTGCACTTCAGAGACATAAATGTAGTATATCATACAAACATGTACATATGTTACCGTCATAAGTATAACATTCGAAATTCGGCCATAATACTTGGTTCCGAAACCCAGTTTCTCAGTGCTCTTCGTTAAGTTATATTTTAGTAAGTCCAAATAATAATATCTCTCCATATTTCTCTCTATTAAAACTAGTTCCTCTACATCAGACGCAGCCATAAAACCACCAAACTATAACTCAACCGCTGCCATGCTTAACAGTGGTTTGCATTACCTAGATGTCAAGTTCGGTCGTGGGTTTCGTTTACTCTATATCAAAATGCGGCCATCATTGTGAAAAATGTTAAACGTACTCTCATGCAAGAACAAAACAATTGTTCCAGAAGTTCTGATACATCCCTACATAACATTTTGCCAATACTAACCTCGTCTTTCGACTCGCCGTACTTGTGTATGGCTTCACTCTTGGTACCCTGACTCTGCACTCTGCAAGATTGAGAAGTTTTTTTATTGTTCTTGGCGTTATTTGTTTTCCAAACTGTTCTTACACATTCACAGATAATGCAGAAGACTTAACTTTTGCAGCTTCCTTGATCATTCTTGATCATCATCATAGAAGTTTCCCGCCAGACAGCCATAATTTTATTTACGTTTTCTCTTGTCTCTATTTTGCCACTAGTTGAAATTAAGATTTCATACATACTATAGTTTTTGGAGATTCTCTTTCTATTTAAATGCATATCCAGTGTCTATGTAATGTGTAGGTGAAATAAGCTTTGTTTTAAAACATTTTTGAGAATTTTGGTAAAATGCTTAGACAACCGCTCACTAAATCGTACGCATTTGCATCTCATTTCGAAAAAAAAGTTTAAGGGGAACCCAACGATTAGTCGATCATTGAAATCGGAATAATGGTTTGCGAGATTTGAGTGTTCTAATTACATAGTGAGTAAATTCTAAGCGTATAAATCCACTTGCTGTGTTACCCTGTCAGCCAGGTTTTGTGGGCGGCCTAATCTTGGTCGGTTTGTTAAAGCTTTCGTTTCCCTAAATCACTGGGTTACACGACTTTGTGCAAAAATGTTTGCAATTTCAGGGTATTAATTGTTTTTGTAACAAAATGAAACAATTGTTTGTCTCGTTTCCCCAGTAGTTCTTTGTTTCCGCGACCTTTTATTGTTCTGTAGCTAACTAGTCACATCATACGACTTGTTTGAAGTGCAATATGCAGCTTTAGGCGGCAGAATATATCAGTGAGTTAGCCTATCCAATTTTCCTCTATTCAAAACAAAAAAAATTATAATTTAAATCATAATTCAATAAGCATTGTTAGCATAATGTTTACATCGCATGTGCTGTACAGATTAGCACACTTCTAAATGAAAAAAAAATAGTTCAATCGAAACTAAATACTTGTAACGATAAATCTATTATATATAATAATCAATAAGAATATAGAGTACATGTACATAATGTATGTTCTACATGTAAGAACGCTGCCGAATAAATAGGAACATTTAAATCGCCTGGTAAACATAGTTTTTCGATTTTGTAAACTCAGTACCTATAAAAAAAATATGGTCTTCGGCTTGCAAAAATTATCGGTGGATCATGACCATGGCTACCTTTCAGGGTTAAGAATATTCTAAACGGCCTTTGTAGTTAAGTTGAGAGATTTCGGTGGCTCTTAACATTCACGTCTTGAAAGTCGATGAGGGTGAAATGAGGTGAGAACAGAGCAGCGTCCGAACGAAAGGGCGGGAGACACAGGAGATCCCCGAGAAAATCCATCGGCACGATTCCCACAAGCAAAAATCCGAAGTGACCCGGCCAGGGATTCAATCCGTTCCGCCAAGGTGGGAGGCGAGACGTCTAACAGCTCAGCTACCGCAGCACCCACGGCCATTGTACAGAGAAATTCATCGAACGTAAAACTTGGTCTATTAAATCCTGAATCGTGCACCACAACTAACTGTATGTTTTTAAGATTCTGTGAATATTAGCTGGCCTTTGATACTCAGATTAAAAATGTAGAAATGGAAGAAAATGAATATTTACGAAATACAGTTCGAGGCAGAGTTCGTAAGCGTTTCCTCTTTACTGAACTGGAATTGAAAAAATTAACGCTACTTTAGTTCAAGGTAGGTAGTAAACATATATTGGTATTTTCCACTTATGATTATAAATTTCTGGCTAGAATGACATAACGAAGTACGAAATATAGCTGAGGATAACTGCGCAAAATTGTAGGCCAATGCCTTTAATAATATTAGCAGAAAGAATTTTCGCAGAATTACTATGGAGTCTAGCCCACTGTGCGCGGTTCGAGGCCAACATCCCGCACAACCTATATTGAGGTGCATCAAGTCAGCACCAAGTGTTTTGTAGGTCACTATGATCAACAGGTTCCGTCGTATTTCTCCTCTTGATTATAATGAGTGTTGTAAGACCAAATAAACCGCAATGTAAATATACTATCTGAAGTTCAAGTTCACAGTGGTATTGTTCTTTTCGTTTGTTAAGCTAAACGGACGGAACTCGCTCATTCGCACGAGTCAACCTGGCTTGAAAAGTTAGAAAGAACAAGACATGAAAGTAGTCATTGCTTTTTCAGCCCAGCATACAAGATATTCCACTGCGATATCTGCGATCCTGTGTTAAGCCGCAGTGATAACCTGTATAGACATAACAATAAGTGTAAACGCAATGTGTTTGTCGTTCATCGGGAAACGAGTGCAATAATTGTGGCAAGAAATTCGCTAACCGCACCAGTGCCAAAGTCATGAAGCTTGTAACTGTCCCGTCTACAAGACTTACATATATATATATATATATGATAACTAATGTGTGGTATATGTGAATAAGTGTGTCTTAAATGCCCACAACAGGAATTGTTCTGTAAAAACCGTCATCGTAAATGTTTCTCGAATGAAGAATACATTGAGCATGTATAAAATCTTACAGGCTGTTCACGGTAAACTGAGCACTCACATGTTAAGGCCCTTATAAATTTTTCCTTTCATACAATTTCCATCTTCCTGCTGCGTTTTAATATGAACATTTCATTGTGACAAATAAACACAATGTGTACATTTCACCACCATCAAAATTTAATGCCTCAAGCTGCAATAAGATGTATTTATTGGTGGTTAATGCTTGTTGGGAGGGCCTTAAAAAGTGCTCACTTTATAGCGAACAGCCTATAATGTATTCTTAAACCACGTCTGTAAAACAATTAATTGTATACATTATTTCTATGTTATTCATTTCATGTAACCCATGCTAATATTAGGCCCACCTGCATCACTAGACAAAAGAGCCAGATTTTGTCTCAGTCTGAAAGAGAATGAATATTTTTGTATAGAGTAAGGTCTCGAACTCAGTTCCCTATCGATGGCTGTTTGAGCATTACATACAGATGCCCTCGCCATCTTCGTTTCTCCAGTCGACGCTAGAGTGCACGACCATCGTCTTCTAGGGTCGCGGTGGACTTCAATCATCTTCGTTGCTCCTGCGAGAGTGGGATGCTAAACAAATTTTAGTTGCCGATGACGGTCGCTATGGGCACTCGTGTCGACACACATGACCGAATACCGACGTACAGCAAGCAGAACACTCACCCATACATACAGTACTACGTGCGAGTAGCTCAAAGAAAAATGCCAGATACACGAAGTTTCGATCCAACCGCCAATGAGGACTGCAGATCAACTGTTCCGGTAGCAGAGAGGGTCTGGCGCGGAATGGTTGACTGTGAGGGCTAAAGGTCACAATAAACAACATCAGGGTAACACATAGGTCCAGCAGGTCCAATATAGCCACTCACAATGAACAAGGAGGAGCTGTGCAACCACGGAACATGTGAGGACATCGGCAACAGCCACCTATGCCACTGCCAGGACAGTTACACTGACTCCTACACCACGACTAGATCAACAAGTGCGAGAGTGCATCCTACCGATATTTTTGCAAGACCGCCAAGAGGAGACAAACCATTGCGGAGCACATTGGCTTCTACCTCTTCCACTGCATCAAGGGCTTCCAGGAACAGAACTGCAAACTCAACTTTGATGACTGCCAGCAGAACCCATGTGAGAACGATGTCACCTGCCACGAAATCGTCAGCTGCTCTTGTCCAACAGGTACACATCTCTCTCGGATGTCTGTTTCCTTCGCGAGTTCCTAAGGGAATGAGTAATAAATCAACATGTTGTTTGTGACACACATATCATCCGCTGAATGCTCCTTTCGAAGTCATTTTCCCCCGCTCACAATGCACGAGGAGGAGCTGTGCAACAACGGAACATATGAGGACATCGACAACAGCCACTGCTTCTACTACCAATGAGCGAGGAGGAGCTGTGCAACAATAGAACATGGGAGGACATCGACACCGTCATATGACTTTGACCTTGACCTAACCTTGGATGACATCATGCGACCTTGACCTTGAGTTTTTACCACCATCTCGAAAAAAATTTACTGCTTAAAACAAAAACGAATCGTAATTCCTTTACAATTTTTTTAAATCACAAAAATAATTGCAATCTTTTTAGATAGTTTTGCTGCATAAAAGAAAAAAATCATAAGACCTTCGCAGCTGAACATGGCCTCGGCTGGTCTACCAACCTAGAACCCTGATACATCTCTCTCCCTCTTTCGGGTAGTGTTCTGTGCCATCCCTTCGACTTGCATGTGCTGCTGGTCGACCGCCTGGGCTGCCTTACAGTTTCTCACGATGTTAGTTAATTGCGTAACGATGGTCGGGTCGTATGTGTTCCGCTGCTATTGACTTGAGAGATGGCTGCACTCTGAATGTGATGGCTTCGTTTCAGTCGGTTCGTGAGGTCGTTTTGCTGTACTGGCCAGAGGGGTCTGGTCTTGTCTGCCATCGTTTAACACAAACAACTAACAGGACTCAGCGCTTATGTGATTGTGATGGTTGGTACATACTTATAATTATTTTTCTTTATATTGTGTTTTTTTTATACCTGTTTGCATTGGGTATATAGCCGTGTTGTTCTAGAGTTCCTTCACCTTGTTTGTCGAATGTGTTACTGGGTTAGATAGGGTCCAGAATGTGTATGAGAAAACCTTGCCGGTTCGTGATTACAAGTTTATTGCCTGGTGATGTGCTGGCTCATGCGAGTATTTCTTCTCCCCACCACACACTGCCTGTAGAGTGTGTCCTTAGCTTAGGCGAGTCCAACAGGAGTACAGCAAACCTTACTGGTTCGCGATGATATGTTTATTGTCTGGTGAGCATATAGGCTCATGTGAGAATTTACTTTATTTCTTCTCCTACCCACACAATGTCTGTCGCGTGCATAGGCCAATGTGTGTATATATGCTATTTCATCTCCTAAACTTATCATGCAATGGTGGTCATGGGATCATGGCTTTCGAATGGTAATCCAAGGTATCCAGAACAACCCCACATCTCTCCTGCATTATTTTATTTCCCAAACAACTAACATGAACTTCTAACTTGAACTATGCTCCTCAATGCTAGAGCACCACTTCTGATAATGGGTGAACAAGCAAACACAACAACATGGTCGTGTTTCGTAAGGTAGTCATTTACTGTTATGGTATACTGATCAGGATGGCCTGGTCTTGTCTAGCATTGTTCAACCCACACACATCGTACAGCATGTCGATGCTTGTATACAATATGATCATGCTGGTTGGTAAGTACTTATAGTTATTTTCCTTTACATCGGGTTTTTATATCTGTTTTCATAAGCTAATAATAGCTGTGTTTTCCTTGTAGTTCCCACAGTTTACAATGGAACTTTTTTGTCTAGTAAAACATACAGTGCTTGATGCTCGTGCAACATGCATTTATTGGTGTATGTTTTTTTTTATATATCTCCATCTTTGTGTGTAGCAGTGTCGTCTTTCTTGCTGATGGTTTGGTTTCAGTCGGTTCGCAAGGAGAGTGTTCTGTTGTACTGACCAGGATGGCCTGGTCGTATCTAGCATCGTTTAACACACACAGCATACAGCTCTCGATGCTTGTGTGATTTCACTGGTTAGCCATTAGCCAGTACTTGGATTCTTCTCATAATGGAAAAGAACATGTGTTACTTGGCTTGTTTACAACTCACGGAGCCACCCTCCCCTCTGACATGTCACTCTTCTCACTATCTTTCTCTACTAGTGTTCAGTGGAATCCATTCTAATGCGACTTGCCGAGACCTGCAAGGTGCCTACAATGATGGTCGACCAGTTCGTAAATTACAGCAAACTATGCTCATAAGTTTGCATAGGACATACTTAACATGTGCACAGTGCGACTCTAACCTTGTGTGAGTTGGCTTGTTTCGCTCCATATCGCACACATGGAGAGTATGAGACTTGTCCCCCCCACCAAGATTCTCCGATCCCGCCAGGGCACCCTGAACCCTGCCAGATATCGTGTTTCTTTTCATTATCGGGGGTGATGTCTACATTATTTATTTGAAAATAATTTATATAATAGTTGGTAAATTACAGCCAACAATGCTTAAGAGTAGACATAGCATACACTTGACTCTGTGGCCATTCTCATGGTCATTGGGGATGTCTATGTTATGAATATGGCAACCATATCTTACACAGTTCGGAAATTAGAGCCATCTATTCTTATAAGTAGAAGTATGGTATATTTTACCCAGCAACCCTTCTTGTCATCGTAAGTGATGACTATGTTATGAATTTAGCAACCTTATCTTACAAAGTTCAGAAATGATATCCAACTGTGCATATAAGTAGACATAGGGTACACATGGCAGTACGACCCTAATCATCATTGGGGGTGATACCTGTGTTATAAATTACACAATTAAATCTTACATGAATCAGAAATTAAAGCCAACTCTACTTATATGTAGACAAAGGTTATACTTGGCCATGCGACACTTCTCGTCGTCGAGGGTGGTGCCTATATTTAGATTTTGACAACTATATAGTTGATTGGTCAGGAATTACTGCCAACTATGCTTACAAGTAGACAATGTGTATACTTTGCCCTTCGACCAATCTCAGCATAAGGAGTGATGCCTGAGTTAAGGATTTGATAACTATAATTTACATGATTCGAAAATTAAAGTTAACTATTTTTATAAATAGTCATAGAGTATATATGACCCTGTGACCCTTCTGTTCTTCATGGATGATGTATATGTTATGAATTTAACAACTTAATATTATATGGTTCGAAAATTGTAGCCAACAATGCTTACAAACATAGACATAAATTGTACTTGGTCATTCGACCATTATTGTCATCATGGATGATGTCTATGTTATGAATTTAGCAACTATATCTTAGGTGGTTTGGAAATAGCAGTCAACTATGCTCATAAGTAGACATAGGTTATACTGGTCCTGCGACCATTCTCATCATTGCAGATGATGCCTGCATTATGAATTTGACCACCTTATCTTACATAGTTTAGAAATTACTGCAATCTATGCTTTTAAGTATAAGTAGGATTTACTTGGCCCTGCGACTGTTCTCATCATCGGAGGTGATGCCTGTGTTATGAATTTGACAATTATATCTTACATCTTTTGGAAATTACAACCAAGTATGCTTAAAGTAGATAAAGAGTATACTTGACCATGAGACCCTTCTATTCTTTAAGGATGATGATTACGTTATGAATTGTGCAACTCAATTTTACGTGGTTCTGAAATTGCAGCCAACTATGCATATAAGTAGACATAATACATACTTGGCTCAGTAACCCTTCTAATCAGTGAGGGTGGTGCCTGTGTTATGAATTTGACAACTATATCATACACAGATCGGAAATTACAGCCATGTATGATTATCAGTAGATGTAGGGTATACTCAACCATGGGACACTTCTTGCCATCTTGGGTAATGTCTAGGTTATAAATGTTCAACAATATAATACATGATTCTGAAATTACAACAAACAATAATTATAAGTACACAGAAGGCATACTTGGCCCTGCGACACTTCTCATTGTTGGGGGTGTTGACTATGTTCTGAATTTGACAACTATATCTTACACAGTTCTGATATTACAGCCGTATGTCCATATAGGTATAAGTATGGTATACTTGACCCTGCAACCTTTCTTGTCGCCGTAAGTGATGACTATGTCATGAATTTAGCAACCTTATCTTACAAAGTTCATAAATTACATCCAACAGTGTCTTATAATTAGATGTAGGGTACACATGGCAGTGCATCCCTTATCATCATTGGGGGTGATAGTTGTGTTATAAATTACACAATAAAATCCTACATGATTCTGATATGAAATGAAACTCTGCTTATAAGCAGTCATATGTTATACTTAGCCATACGATCATTCTCGTCGTGGTGGATGATATATATGTTATAAATTTAGAAACTATATCATATGCAGTTCGGAAATTACAGCAAACTATGTTTATAAATAGACATATGGGTATACTTGACCATGCAACACTTCTCATTGTATTGAGTGGTGCCTATGTTATGAATTTGACAACTATATATTTGATGGGTTGGGAATTACAGCCAAATATGCTTTCAAGAAGACAATGTGTATACTTGGCCCTTCGACCAATCTCAGCATAAGAAATATAATTATGTACACCTTTTTTAACCTTCCCATCACTTTCACTGATGCCAAATTGGTAGAACAATTTTTGAGAAATGCTATTATAAACATTATATTTGAGTTAGCGCTTTTATTATAAAATGGCAACCAACATAAACTTGTCAAATGTACAAACAAACTTCTGTGCAGGCGAGTCCCCTTTTACTCCCTAGACTGCATCTCGGCACGGTCTGGTTTCTAGCTGAGCAGCAAGACTGATTCCCGGCAGTATTCGCGCGGACATAAAACATTCGGTATTTTGTCTTGAGTAACAGCAAATGCAAAATTGGTCACGGAGACTTTTTACTGACGACAACAGGTAGCTGTGCTCTTGTGACAGTGTGTGCTCCAGGATTTTTTTACCTTCTGTGTGTATTGTTCGTTAGAATTCAATTTCTTTTCTATTATTGATTGCAATTTTTCTGTTTTAAATATTAACTAGTATCGAATGAAAATCTCTTTAGATAAAAGTAACAACGATGGGTATGGAATACATTTTGTGGTTTGTGGCATCAACTGATTTCTTGATCCTTTTCCACTTTTTCATCATATCTTTCACCATTAAAATGGTAGTGAGTGGAGTATATAAATATTTGATCTGAAGGTTTAAGGCGCGGCATAAGAAATATCTCAACGGTAATACATCACTCAAGACAACATTTGTTCACAATATTTGCAATCATTGAGGGGCTTGAGACAGCTTAATGCTAATCCATCTTGAATACATTTTACAGCATATCCGTTTTACTTCTAAAAAAAATCCAAAAATCATGCAAATAATAACACACAAATTAGTACATAGCTGTCATCTATATTGCCAATACCGAATTTCGTAACATATCCTTAATTATTGGCATGCTATTTTTGATGACATAGAATTCTTGAATTGTCTCTTGTCGAATTATTAATCACAATACGGAGCAGAGAATAAATTTATTCTAATAATGAATAATAAATTTTTTAACATATTAAAATATGATAATGTACTATTAAATGATAAAGGAATATTTAGTACAATCGCTGCTAGACAAAAACACAAAATAGAACTGAGAGAAGGATAAAGATATATTTCTATTTTTTATTCCAAAGAGTAATGTATAAAGAATGAGCTAAACTATAAATGTTTTAAAACAATGTTCAGAATTTTGCCTGCATTTTTCTGCATTTAATTTAGCGCAAATATAGGCAAGCGAATACCAACCAACGTGGGTGTGAAATATAGGTACAATTTGGAACAATTAATTGATATACTACTTAAATTGTAACTTGGAACTTGTCTCCAATGAAATAAGCTGTTTTTCGTTCACTTAAAATAAATTCTTATAAATACTGACAGTGTTCCAGTTGACCTATTGACTCTCCCCTGTTGCGCAGTCGGAAGAGTGTTGAGCGTGAGGGGTTAAGGTTTCGAATCCCGGATAGAGCAATGTTGAGATGTATGCTTGTCCGTTTCATGGCAAAATGTCAATTCCAATAGGAGAACTACGATAAAAAAACTGCAATGGAATAAAAACATTAAGTGCTGTAAATCTGGAAATGTGTGTGCATTTTACGGTACTTTTAAAAGTAAATCCTTGAAAACTTGTAACCAATAGCATACTTGTCTCTCCTTGTAACAAATAAATTAAGTTACTAAGTGGGGTTACAATATATAGATATTTACCATTACAGTCAATTTTTCTGATTCAGTCACATTTTGAAATAGAGAATCTAACAAAAATATAATAAAAGATTGTCTTTTATATTATATCTAAATAAAATTCGTTCCAATTTGAAATCGAACCTACAACTTCTTGAGCAAATACGTGTGGCCTTGACTTCAACAGCAACAAATTAATTTTCTGATTACTATAACGATAGTGTTAGTTTCTATTCTGTTTGTCTAGTAATTTGACAAGCATATAATTTTAAACTGTTAATGTTTCAATTTTTAATGCTTTTCAAATAGGATTACATATTTGTACATTCTTTTCAATAATCGAGAAAATATTTTCTATTAGTGAACATTGCATTTGGAATAACACTTACTGGCATAAATTAGAGACAACCATTTATTACAGTCTGTTAAGTTAGTACAAATAACTGTATCATAAATGCTATAGTAATATTTTTATTTTGGTTACACAGTCTGCTGAAGCCAGCACTATTTGGAAAAACATCTGTACAGGCGGCATTAATTTTTCACGTTTATCGGAATTCCAGAAACGATACATAAACCGACAAGATAATTAACACCTTTTTATATAAACTCGAAATGTTTACTGTGATTTTCGTGAGCTTTTTAATTTGTACTCCCAGGCGTATGTAAACCACAATTTCACCCCAACTACCGTTTACCACTGCAAGAATACTTACACGCAGATTAATTGGATGGAATTTATGAAGTAGATGAACATTATGCAGGAGATTGTAATTTTATTACTTTATTTCTTGTTTTATAAACACTGTGTGTAGGCTATGCATTATTTATAGTGCGGTTCAGTCTACTATGAGTAAAAACATGCATTGTCGTGACTTTGAGAAAATAAAGATACATTAAACCTTTTCTATAGTTTCAGAAGAAAAGCACTGGCCTGAAATTCCTATTTTGTTATACTTTTATAAACTGTACATATATATTAATTCACGCGAAATTACACTGAGTATAAAAAACTAAGTATTATTCAAGTTGTATAATTTTTTATGTTATGTGGTTATACACACACACACACACATATATATATATATATATATATATATATATATATATATATATATCATGGTCAAGTGGAATTTTGTAACACTGAGGATACATTTCCTGTACCTCTTCAAACGTCCCTTGTCCTCCATTGCATTACATATACCTGAGCCCGCTGTAACTGATGTTTGTGGAATAGCCGATATTATGGCCAGACCTGCGTGCTCATCTCACCCCCCCCCCCCCTGCCATGCTTCGTATAACACACTCCGCTCGCTCAGACGTGCAGAAACGTCTGCTGGTTACAGTAGTTAGTACGAAACCTACGTTAGGATTTAATTTGGCAGCGTAGAAATTGGCCCGATTAGATAGGACGTGGCTTTTCATGCAGACAGCAGCTAGCTGCAAGAGAAAATTTCTTGAATTGCGGATACAATAATTTTATCTGCAACATGCGCCAATTGTTTTATTAATGTTCAGTGGCTTTATTTACTGACGAATATAGGCATATATTCCTCTAAAGTGTGATATACTGTTTTCGCAAATGCATGCTACAGCAGGAAATTCATTCCTGTGTATCGATAATAAAATTAATATTATAACTACCTAACGTCTCACATATAATAGCATTTATTTTAATTATTAACAGAGGAATTATGCATTTATCTTTTACAGTTATCAGTAATTATATTAATTTCACATACGTTTACTTTTTCATTGATTGAAGCATCGAATGTCGTATACATAATTCGAGACAAGCTTTATTGCACAATAATGTAGGTCAGCTCGCCTTTATGATTTGTTTTCTTTTCACTAAGTGTTACCTGCTTGCACGACTCGCGATCATATAGTGTGGAGTTCATGTGAGGTAATTCTGCTAAAATATTTCAGGACAAGCTATGTTGCACAACACTGTGGCTTAGCACGCATTTATGACTGGTTTTCTTTCCGCTGCCTGATTGCGTGACACACGAACATTCATGTGAGGAAATTTCACTAAAAAAATCTCAGGACAAGCTGTGTTGCACAACACTGTAGCTTAGCACGCATTTATGACTGGTTTTCTTTTCGCTGTCTAGTTGCACGACTCAGAAACTTTCATGTGAGGTAATTCCGTTAAAATATTTCAGGACAAGCTATGTTGCACAACACTGCAGCTCAACTCGCCTTTATAATTGATAGTTTATTCTCCTAAGTGTTATCTGTTTGTGCGTGAGACACGGACTTTCAGTGAGGAGTTTACGTGAGATATAAATTGCAGGACGAGTTACTTCATCCAATTAAATGCGTTATATTCACTTTGAGAAGCCAATGTCTAAATTATGCTCCAATAGAAGCTAAAAAGATTCTTGGCGCAGTTAAAATGCTGAACGATGGGCCGGATTGTTCAAATTTTAGCTGGTTGCCTAAGAGCCAAGGTGATACATCTTGTCAAAAGCTGAAGATTGCGGAAGTGGACTTTAACTTTTTCCATAGATTATTTATTCTGAAGGAAAGTGTACATTTCCTGTCAGAATAAATGAGCTACAGAAAAAGTTAAGTCTCCTTCGGCAATCTTCGGCTTTTGACAAGACATATCGCCTTGGCTCTTAGGCAACCAAATTCTTAACTGTCCTGCCTATCATTCAGCGTTTTAACTGCGCCAAGAATCCCTTTAGCTTCTATTGGAGCATCATTCTGACATCAGTTTTTCCAAGTGAATATAACGCATTTAATTGTATGAAGCAACGCGTCATGCAATTTTTTAAGTTAATGCAAAAAAAGGATATCTCACATAAACTCCTCACTGGAAATCCGTGCCCCATGCTAAAACAGTAACACTTAGGGGAATAAACAACCAATTATAAAGGCAGGCTGAGCTACAGTGTTGTGCAATATAATTCGTCCCGAAATATTTTAGCGGAATTAAATCACATGAGCTCCACACTAAACGTTCGCGAGTCATGCAAGGAGCCAGCGTAAAGTAAACCAGTCGCAAAGGCGTGTTAAGCGACAGTGTTGTGCAACATAGCTTGTCCTGAAATATTATAGCAGAATTACCTCACATGAGTCCCACTCTGAACGTTCGCGAGTCATGCAAGCAATCAGCGGAAAGAAAGCCCGTCGTAAATGCGTGTTAAGCGACAGTGTTGTGCAACATTGCTCGTCCTGTAATATTTTAGCGGAATTACCACACATGAGCTCCACACTGAACGTTCACGTGTTATGCAAGCAGCCAGCGGAAAGAAAACCAGTCGTAAAGGTGTGTTAAGCGACAGTGTTGTGCAACATAGCTTGTCCTGAAATATTTTAGCGGGATTACCTCACATGAGCTCCACACTGAACGTTCGCGAGTCATGCAAGCAGCCAGCGGAAAGAAAACCATTCGGAAAGGAGTGTTAAGCGATAGTGTTGTGCAACATAGCTTGTCCAGAAATAATTTAGCGGGATTACCTCACATGAGCTCCACACTAAACGTTCGCGAGTTGAGCAAGCAGGTAACACTTAGCAAAAAGAAAACCAATCATAAAGTTGAGCTGAGCTACAGTGTTGGGCAATATAGCTTGTCTCGAGGTATGTAAACAACATTCGATGCTTCAAACAATGAAAGAGTAAACGTATGCGAAATGACTATAATTACAGATAACTGTAAAAGAGAAATGAATAATTCCTCTCTTAATAATTAAAATATACCCTATTCTATGTAAGACGTCAAGTAGTTATAATATTTGTCATTTATTAACGATACACAGAAATGAATTTCCTGCTGTCGTACGCATTTGCGAAAATCGAATATCACACTTTAGCGTAATATATGGTTATATTAATGAGTAAATAAGGCCGCTACACATTAATTAAACAATCGGCGCATGTTGCAGATGTAATTATTGTATGCGCACATCAAGAATGTTTTTCTCGCAACTAGCTGCTGTCTGCATGAAAAGCCACGTCCTATCTAACCGGGTCAATTTCTACCCTGCCAAATCAAATCCTTAAGTAGGTTTCGTATTATCTACTATAGCCGGCAGACGTCTGTGCATGTCTGACCGGGCGGGGCGTGTTAAAAGGGTCAACTCGTAAAGGATGGAGGGGGGTGTGGAAGAGATGCGCATGTTGGTCTGGCCGTACTATCGGCTATTGTACTACCGGCTATTCCACAAACATCAGTTACGGTGGGCTCAGGTAGGTATATGTAAGGCAATATAGGACGAAGGACTTTCGCAGAGGTACAGGAAATTTAACCTCAGTGTTAACATTTTCCACTTGACCATTTTATTTATACAAAACCACATATAAAAATATACAACTGGAATACTACTTAGTTTTTAACACTTGGTGTAATTCCACATGAATTTGAACTAACTTAACAGAACGTAATATACGTTTGTCTATAATTTATGCCAGTAAATGATATTCCAAATGCAATGTTCATTAAGAGAAAATATTTTCTCGATAGTGAAACAAAGATTGTGCAAATGTGTAATCCTATTTGAAATTCATTAAAAACTAAAACATTAGCTGTTTAAAATTATATGCCAGTCAAATTATTACGCAAACAGATTTGAAACTAACGATATCGTTAGGCTATATTAATAAGTAAATTAGTTAGTTGGTGTTGAAGTTAAGACCACACATATTTGCTCAAGAATTTGTAGGTTCAATTTCTAGTTAACGTATTTATTTAAATATAATATAAAAGATAATAATCTTTGTATTATACGTGTGGTATAAGTAAATATATGTTTGAAAGTATGTTATATATTAATTTACATTTTCTATTTACAATTGTGACTGAAATACAAGCTTGACTGTAATGTTAAATATCTATATATTGCAAGTCCACTTAGTAGGTTAGTTAATTTATTACAAGAAAAGGCATGTATTCTTTTAGTTACTAGTTTTCAAGGTTTTACTTGTAAAAGTAGCATAAAATTGACACACAATTCCAGATTTACAGCACTAATGTTTTTAATACCATGTCAACTTTTTTCTCATATTTTTCCTATAGGAAGTGACATTTCCCATGAAAGGTTGACTCCTACGGACAAGCATAAATCACACCCTTGCTCTTCCCGGAAATCAAAACCGGAACTACTCGCGCTCAACACTTAACAGACTGCGCCACAGTGGATAGCCAATAGGTCAACCACAACACTGTCGATGGTTATATGAACTATTTTTAAGTGAACAAGAAGCAACTTATTTCATTGGAGAAAATTTCTTAGTTACAATTTAAGTAATATTTTGTTATGTGCAGCAGCTGGCGCCGACTCCGCAGCCCCGCGCCGTAATCGGAGACCCACCTCGCCCTCCCCTCTTCCTGGGACGATGCGCTCGTGGCTGTCTACTCCTCTTCTGGAAATCCCTCGAATGCCGACAGTGGCGAGACTTGCTGGCGTCACAGACCTCTTCTCGCCTGCTAGAGTTTCCGATAGTTTAGCGACGATGCAAGAATGTTCTGGTGAGACTGGCTGGTGCCTCAGCCCTCCGCGACGTATCACGTGAGTTGGGAAGATTCTAGGTGGTGGCCTGAGACCTATATATACTGCCGCAACTCACCGGCCGGCAGTCTTTGACGGAGGCCACCTAGCGAGTATGCGCGACCGAAGTGAAGTGGGGACGTCGACTGGAGATTTCGAGATGATGGCGAGTGAGGTGTTCGTGGCTTGAATGGACGAGAGGGTGTGATACCCACAAGTGAAGCCTACTGTGCGTGAGGGCGCTTGGAGGACTCTAGAACATTACGACTGGCGGGACATGGACTGAATTGAGGTGGGACTGAATGGAAGTGTAATAGTGATATTATTGTAAATGTTCGAACTGTCAAATATGGAAACATAAATTATCAAATAATTGAATAGGCTGAGACACTGTCTATTGGGACTGATCTTTAATTATTTAATTTAATTGAATTCTTGGTCCTTATTATAAAATTTATTAATTGGTGTCAATTGTTAACAGTAAGTAATTTCAATTTATCGTGAGAATTTGAGTTCAGAGAATTTCGCTGTAGTTATTGTAAATAAAACAAGGAAATTATAATTAATTATTTTATTTGATTAAAACCATCATCCCTTAAGGAATTGGTATAGCCCACTTAATTTCTAGAGAGAGAAAGTGTAACAATATTAATTACTTGTTCTACATTGTACCTATAATTCACTGCCACATTGGTCGGTATTCGCTTGCATATATTTGCGCTAAATTAAATGCAGAAACTGCAGACAAAGTTTTTATAGTTTAGCTTAACCTTCATACATCACTTTTTTCTTTGGAATAAAAAATTGGAAATTAAAATATATCTTTATCATTTTCTCAGTTCTATTTTGTATTATTGTCTAGCAGTTATTGTATTAAATATTCTTTTATCACTTACTATAACATTATTATAGTTAGAAATGTAAATGTTTATTGTTAATTATTAAAATTATTTTATATTCTGCTCTGTATTGTGATCGATGATTTCGACAAAAGACACAATTCAAGAATTCTATGTCATCAAAAATATTGTGCCAACAACTGTGGATATGTTACAAAATTTCATTCGGCACTGACTAAATAGGTAACAGCTATTTACGACATTGTGTTAATATTTTTAGAAGTAAAACTGCTATGCTCTAAAATGTGTTCAAGTTGGCTTAGTAGTATACTGTCTCAAGCCTCTCAATGTTTGCAAATTTTGTAAACCAATGTTGTCTTGAGTAATGCATTCCCGTTGAGATATTTCGTACGCCGCAACATAAACCTTCAGATCAAATATTTATATGTTCCATTCACCCCCATTTTAATGGTGAAAGATATTATGAAAATGTGGAAAAGGAATAAGTAATCTGTTGATGCATCAAACCACAGAAAGTATTCCACCTCCATTGTTGTTACTTTTATATCATGTGATTTTAATCGATACTTTTTAATATTTGAACAGAAAAATTGCACTCAATAACAGACAAGCAATTGTATTTTATCGAACAATACACGCACATGGTAAAGAAATCCTCCAGCACACACTGTCACAAGAGCACTGCTACCTGTTGTCGCCAGCAAAAAGTCTCCGTGTCCGGTTTTGCATGTGCTGTTACTCAAGACAAAATACTGAATATTTTTATGTCCGTGTGAATACTGCCAGGATTCAATCTTGTCGCTCAGCTAGAGACTGGACCATGCCAAGCCACATTCTAGGTAATAAGATTGGTCTCTCATGCACAGATGTTTGCCGGTACCAGTAGATAAGTCTATATATGTAGCCATTTTGGAAGACAGTACTACCTCATATATAATGCTTATATAGCATTTCTCAGAAATTTTTCAACCGATCTGTCATCAGTGAATGTAATGAGAATGTTAAAAAGCTGTATATAATAACATTTCTAATGTAATAACCACAATGTAATGCATTTGAAGCATATCTTCAAGTAAAGGTTTGCATTTAGTAGTATACAAACAGGTAATCAAATAGGGGCTTGGAGTTGTGGGCAAGGGAACTTGGCAATCACCATATTTGATGATGCCATACGGGACAAATTTCCCAATTTCCCCCCAAAGTATTTTCTATTTTTTTTTCGTATCCATGGTGGCCATATTGGATCCCAACCTCCAGCTCTGTCAATATGATGCCAGGGTGTTGGAACCCTTATACCTAGTGTCCTGGCGGGTGCCGAGTCTCATGCTCTGTCATTCCTTTTGGGGTATGTCGACTTAGCACCAAATGCGATACCTGATATCAGCATCGGCTTACATGCTCACCAGACCTAACATGTAAGCATAGTTGACAGTAATTTTCAAACCCCATAAGATATAATTGTCAACTTCATAACACAGGCCGATGATGAGAATGGTCGCAGAGCCTCGTATACCCAAAGTCTATTTATAAGCATAGTTGAATGTAATTTCCGAACCACATAAGATTTAGATGCTCAATTCATAACATAGACATCACCCATGACTATGAGGATGTTCGCAGAGTCAAGTTTACCCTATAATCTACTTATAATCATAGGTTGGTGTAATATCCCAAACACATAAGATGTAGTTGCCAAATTCATTAAATAGCCATCAAACTTCAACAGAACTGTTCACTGTTACTATTCACAACCCTAATCATCCATCTTGCAGTATCTATGACCAATAAACATGCTAAGGGAAAATTACACCATGCCTATCCTACTTCAGCAGTACAGTTTTGCATGCCTTAATATGCCAATAAGGTTGAATAAGATCTGGTTTCTCTATCCACCAAGAGTACTTTGATATCATGAGTCATTGCCAGAAACACCATTATTCTAAAAGGAAAAAAGTTGTAAGTTTTAAATTTGAAGAATGGAAGGAAAATATGTTCCACCAGCTCATTAACTCATTGTCACCACCATATTGCCAGCAACACTCAATATACAACTCGTTGCCAAAAATGGGCCTTGATGCAATGCCAGTAGAAATCATCAGCCTTATGAAATCTCTTAAAGAGAAATATTTAAAAAAAACATCAAAGTAGGCGAATGCTTTTCCACATAGTCCATAGTGAGGGAATTGGTGAATCGAGACAAAAAGGTCACATTTTTTCAAGCTGACAGCATATTTAATCTGTTATTGGTTTCTGTGAAAGATGGCACATATCCCAGACCCGCGATGGTTTACCACCTGCTACCTGTATTTGTTCAATTGAGGGAAGTTTGATAATGTTGAGCAGTTCATGCCGAATTTTTCGGTTTACACACTTAGGTATCTAATGTCTCAGTAACACAATTCGATGGTAGTGAGACCAGAAATGACATCCACATAAATGTCTGCGAGGCGAAATGCATACCCAGGTTCAGTTCTCAGTGCATACATCCTTATTTGAGTTTTCCAATGGTTTCTTGAAATCACTCCAAGAATACACTTAGATGGTTACTTACCATAGGTCATGTTCGATTCCTTCCTCCGATACTGATTGTGTATGCTGCATGGTTTAAAAGAAAGTGCAAAATATTTTTTCAACAAATGGCGAAGCTTGTTGGATGCCCGCCATGGAGCTAGGCAATTATATTGCAAACTGCAAAAACAATTTACTTAGTAAGCTATTAAATATACTGTGGGACCTATATATATGTATATATACATATGTATATATACACACACATATAAGTATATATATATATATATATATATATATATATATATATATATATATATATATATATACATTTGAAAGCGATGTTACTAAACAAAGAATGCAAATTTCGGCTTTGGAAGAAGACTACATAACTTTACTTTAAAATAAGGGAACTTCATTTTAACTTGTGACTTACATGCACCATAATCAGCACCACATGCTCCACAATCGCTCTACATGCTCTACGTGCTCCACATTTTCCACAATAGCTTCGTATGCTCCACAATTGTTCCACATACTCCACAATCGCTCCATATGCGAAGAATTGATGGAAAAATTGACGCCTGCCGACTGACTCCTGACATACACAGAATACTACCTGGTTAGGAACACCTTCAATATGTTGGGAATGTTTTCATATGGAATAAGAGTAGTTTTTTAGGGGAAAACAATAGTCCTTGCTGAATGACTGTTGATTGATCGGAATTAAGGTTTCCGAAAACACACGATTAATTAGCCAATGAGAGCCACGGGTGGTGGTGGCGGGGGTTCAATGGCGCTAAGTAATTTGCCAAAGAAAAATGTGGGTGGGGATGGAGGGAAAATGTGCCATCGCTCACCTAGAGGCATAACCGATAACATAGCACTACCTAAACATTGAAAATAGAATCAAATATTTAGGGCACCATGAGCACCACCTATACTTTAAAACATAATTAATTATAGCCGCCATCTGGTGGCTAAATCGATCATTTATACACTAGCACCGCATAGGTGATGTAAATGTAAACATATGAAAACCAATATGGTGGCCTCCAGCAATGTATAAACAAAATACAGATAACAATCCAAGATGTCAGCCTTCAGCAATGTATAAAGAAAGACAAACGAAAAACCAAGATGACAGCATACGACAGAATGGGTATAGGTGAGGCGTCTGGGGGCGGTATGTGGGTAGGTAGTTGGCATAACGTATCGTCGACAGCGAGGTCATTAGAGATGGAGCAAATTGCACAGGAAGGATTGAGGAAGGAGTCCACCATGGCCTTTATTACGGAATGATCCCAGAATTCGCATGGAGTGATTTCGGTAAACCATGGAAAACCGAAATCAGGATGGCTGGACCGGAAATCGAAGCCGGGTCCTCCCGAATGCGAGTCCAGTGAGATACTACTGCGCCAACTTACTTGGAGAGTGGGGGTGGAAGGGGTCTATCGTCTGCTGAGCGTAGTGCTTGTGGACTTCTGGAAATGTGTTTAAATAGTTTTGAAGTAATGTTTTTAATAATTCTTTAATAAATGAAGGTAGAAGTAATATTTTACAAGTTTTCCTATATATTTTGGATTTTTTAAAAATGATTTATATTGTTTTAGATGTTTTTGAAATATATTGCAATTTCTGGGTTTTCAAAGTCAATGTTCACCACAGTCGAGGTCAGAGGTCTTGGTCAAGGTCAAGGTCAGAGGTCTTGGTCAAGGTCAATGTCAGCTACATCTAAAATGGCAGCCAGGCGACCAGAATGACAGAGCATGAACATCTCTGATGATCCGATCCCCTTGCACCTTTTGCAGGCTTCCACAAATAATTCTACTTACTGGAAACATAATGCTTAGTACACTGCTGGTCTTTCGAAATTCATCACACAGGACGCAGCGTACTTATCCGACATTGGGAGACTGCGTAGCATAGAGTAGAGCTATGGCATAATTAATTGTTCGCTGAGTGGCACCATGCTGTGAAGCAATATACAAGTAGAGGTCGGAGCGCAATTGGGATGTAGTGGCTGTATATTTCGCTACTGTTGGTGTGCACAAACGAATCAGTATGTAGGTTCGGAGAACATGGCGACCTCACAAACATGTTTCCGCTTTTGACTACGGAAGAATCTTAACCTATCAAGATTGTGGATTATCCTCATGCGATATTGGTCTTCGGATTGGAAGAGGTGTAACTACAGCGAGGCAGACATGAGATCAGTGGTCGAGGAGTGATGGGCTGAGCGATGTGCAGGTAACCATAATGGCCCTGTCACACCAACAAATGCCAGGGCTGACATCTGGAACGCATGGCGATTACAGACCATACAGCCAGATCAAGCACTGTCGCTCGGGATGTCAGGTTTCTGATTCATCAATCTGTGTTCTCACGCACAATTGTCACCTTCTGGACAATCGATGCCCTATGTCCAGGCGCACATTACTGCGGCTGCCACTGAATGCTCACATGCTGTAGGTTCCTGCGGCTGCAATGGTGCATGAAACATCGGACATGGACTGACGAATAACTTGCTGTAGTCTTCACCAACTAGTTCCGCTTCTACCTGTAGCATGACTACGGTCGCATTAAGCTCTCGTAGCACCATGGTGCAGGCATGATCGAGTCCTACATAATGCATAGACATACCGACCTGGCACCTGGAATAATGACATAGGGTGACATTGTATTCCAGTCCCGCTTGTGCCTAGTCCACATCGCTGGTACGCTTATCAGCAACCGTTACATTGCGGAGGTGTTGGAACCTGTTGTCGTCCTCCTACATCAGGACGAACTTGGGGATATGTGCGAATAGGACAATGCGCGATCTCATGTGGCACACATCGTCCTACGGCTGCTGGATGACCAACATGTAACACTGCTTTCCTGGCGTGCGTGTTCACCGGATTTCTTGTTAATCGAAAACGTGTGGTCCATGGTCAAACGATGACTGGGTTGTGACAGGATTCCCGCCACTACATCGGATGAACTTTGGGCACATATCAAAGCCACGTGGGTATAGCTGGTTAATTCTGTCTGAGAGGGGTGGGAAGTGGGGCAAAAAGTACTGATTACCTACAATCCATATGTAGTACCGTACTGCAAGTATAAACATGTCACCCGTGTATGACGGCTATTCTTGCCGAATATATCCAGTTGTGATGCCTCATGATCTGCATTGTATTGCAAGTTTACTGGCCAACGGTGTATTAAAGCATCGAGCCCTTTAATGTTATAGCATGTTAGAGTAATATAGTCGTAGATATAGAAAATGGTATTCCATAGAAGAAAACCAGTTTAGAGATGGTTTCAGAATCAACAAGGCATGTAATATTTGTGTTGACCTCCTTGGTCACCAGATCTGAATAATATGACAGAACATTTGTAGCCATAACTGAAACGCATTACGGAAGACATACAAGATGACTCCACAATAGACTCCACAATATATACACATGATGTACTATGGGAGGACATGTTTCATGAACAGGAGTAGTTGGAATGTAGTTTGAATTTCATGCTAAGAAACAGTAGTTAGAATGATATGTAGGACCGAATACACTGCACAGAAAAGTATTGTATGAATATGTATGTGTATTCCAATATTAATTTAAAGACCTGTTTTAAAATTGGATGCAAATAAATATTAACGACCTTTTAATGCAACAGAGAAATTACTCATCAGAATAAAATACTATTAAGTAGTCATTTTAAATTTTTTACTTACTTTATAGAATTGATTTACTGGGTTTAATAATACAATACTTATGCATTGGGTTGATTTCACGAATAGCTAAACTGCACCTTTTTTGAACCGGTGCAACACTGTAACATACTTAACACATAAAACCACAATGAAGGCAACGTCCTCCTATCTGTTTAGAACATAATTGCAGTGGTACTGTAAAAAGTTTTGAAATCTAGTTACGAACCTTTAAATGCATTAAGTGAAGTTATGAATCTTTGCTATAATTTTATTATTATTTACATGATGAAATTATCAGTTGTAAAACTATATTAACATCACGAAATAAATACCGTTTTAAGTAGTGGTCACTGAACGTATCTTCATAGAATTGATCGAATTCACTACGTAGTGACAAATTGAGAATTTCGTTGGCTACTGCCTTGACGTTTTGTCTTTTTACTTTCGAGACAAATAACTTTACACAATGCTGCGACTACGGTCCAGGAAAACTATTCTTTAGCAGCTACAGTATCGCCATTAATACACTGCCCATGATTAACGTAGTACAATGTTGAAAGCCCTTCCCACTTTCTTGTGTCTTTCGCCTCATGCAACATTGCTGTTACTATAGGTCAAGTGACTGGTATACATATGTATGTTTATCATGATATTGAGTAAGTATGTTTATCAAGCAACACTGTTAAGTTATTTGCAAAATTAACGTGTTTCTACGCTGCCACTTCTTGTTCAGTGGTAGGTCTGCACAAATTATAGTAATATATTTTCATTGGCCATTGTTTTGGAACATGACTATTATAATGCGATGGCGAAACAAAGAACCCATTTACATGAGTCGCGGCTAGCATTACAGCAGTGCCTCAGTCGGTGCACATATTAAACTATATGCGGTTACGGGCACTGTCTATTTGCAAAAGCGCGCACTTTACACCGAACAACCTATAAACGAAAAACTCCACGAAACAGTAGAACTAGGAGGTAATTTTAATGTTAACAAACTTCTGCTTGCCCATTTAGACTCTACATAGTCACTAGATATCCGTATGGAGTAAAAACTACAAGATTTTTGAAGGTTACACACTTCCTAGCGATCGTGGTGTAATTGCACTAGAAAACCTTTAAAATGTAATTTTTTATATGTTTCAAAACATCATTCCTATAGTCATTACGTTGAAAAATGGTAGCATTGCCGTAATATTTATTTAGGTCAGAAAACTAAAACAGAAATAAAATTGTTGTGTATGTGTTTAATGTGAAGGAGTATCTGAAAATGCCTTTATAGTTATAGCAATCGCTGTGTAGTAAATTACTCTACATATAACATATTGTGCGAACTGTATAAATAATGAACACAGATCTGATCACAGTGACATAGTGTCTAATAAAATATTCAGTATAACAAACATTTTTCCTCTGAATAAAATGCGGATTCAAGACAAGTAAATAATAAGAGTGATAATTAATCTCAGGTTCTTTAAAATATCCAGTTAACACTTGAATATTTCTGTTTTATATCGCAAATGAACAAATTTCAGGTCTCTGCTAACAATCGCTGTGGACCGTGACCTATTAATTTTAATGATGCCAGTATGCTGCTGTAAAAGTCCCTGTTGCCAAGTCAGATGACTCACAGAGTGTGTGCGTTACTTGTTCTGTGTTGCCTGTTCATGAGATTAGATCATTTTAGGGTGCGCTCTTTTTCGTCTGTTAGTATATGGTTGTATAACTAACTACAGTGAATATATCGTCAACTGTGGTATACATAGTCTATGGAGATCAGCTGTTGTCTTCGTAAGTGGTGTTTGTATTGGGATAAGGTGTAATCGAGAAGCTACAGCGCTCGATGATGTAAGAATGCCGATAGTGTCGAGAGTTCGTCCTGTGTACTGCTGAATACTGATCATTGCCAAGAGCAGTTAAATCAATACGGTAACTTGATCACACACACCACGACAATTAAAAGGCTAGTGCAACTACTATACGTCAACTGCGAATGAGCATATGTTGTCTAAATTACATCAAGATTGTAATACGCGACATTCTTCTGCCAGTTCATCACAAATACAGAGTTGGTTGTGACAATAGCAAAAAAATTTTCATAATTATTTTACACAAATCCGACATATAATATCATTTCAAAATATAGAAATTTTATAAATATAGAAAGTAAAAGCCTCAAGCATAATATCCTAAACAGAGTAATTATTGTTATAGGTCGACAGAACATATGTTTTTAAGTTATGTTCGGTACATGCAGATTAGCTATATAAGTGTTTAAATTGTATTATTTATTTTATTTCACTCGCTATTGTAATTTGACTATTAATTTTCACACATTTCTCATATGGAATGGTAACATTTTTAAATCACGTAATTTATGATTTATGTAAACCACCAGTCCACTTAATGCCTATATTCTATGATAATTTTCATGAAGTATTCTTAGTTTTGACACGTTGAAATTTCAATATTGTAGTATTATGTTTATAAGTTTATTTTTGTTCTCAGTAATTACTTTATGATTTTTAAAGCTTAATTATTTACTTTATTTTCTTATTAGAAAGATTTTAAATTTTGGTTTATTTTATTTTAAGGAGGTCTAGTCGGAAGTAGGCCGCGATAGGCTGGATATGCCGGAAGGATTGCTTTGGGTGGGACTTTCAACATGGATGGTTAATTGTATTTTCGATGAGATTTCAATATTAGGGAATCCCCAGAGCCAACATAAGAATAAGATAGTAATATGTCCCAGAAGTAGTGATTAGGTCACAACCGATTATAGAGGAGGGTTGATGGCAGGTGTCTAGCTAACTGTATTAGTGAGGTTCGTTGGAGACGCCAGGACACCGATCTCTAGATGCCAGGCGCCATGTCAGCCACGTTAGCGGCGCATCAGACAAAGTGACACCAATGAGTTTGAGAGTCTGGGTGCAGACTTACATGAAATAATTCAGTTGTAATCTATTTTTATGAACTTATAGTATTTTCAGAAGTAGATTTACTTACGGAACTAGGCATTTTCTGAACTTTAACTTGTGTATAATCAGTAGTCCTGAGATCCCATATGAGCTAGTAATGCTGGAGCACATTATCATAGAAAAACTATTGAACTCAGTGTAATCTTATTTGAGCAGAGTGTAACTATTTGAGGGACAGTGAGTAGTAATTCTTCTGAAGTAATTAAAACTTAAATTGACATTTTCAAGTAAAGGTTTGGATCGTGAGTACTGTAAATGCAACTAATTACTTGAGAGCTTAGTCAGTTTCTTAAACAATTATAAATTGAAGAATGCTACTTCCGGTTATGAACAAATTTTTTTTTCTGTATTTTATTTCAAGTCAGTTGTCAGTTAATTTTGCAGCAGCGCTACAGTCATATTTTATTATTTAACTTTTAATTTGTTTTTATTTCCTTAATTTATTTAACTCTATTCTGGATGGTGGTACTTCAATTTTGGTCATCAACATAAGTTTGATTTAATTTTTGAGTAAAGTGATATTTCTTACACACATTTAAAGTTTAATAAATATTTCACATCTGAATTTTACATCTTGTTGGATTGCTTAACACATTTGGTCTGATTTTATATATTTTTCATTTCATTAATATATTAATTATTTATATTTCACATGTATTTTATATGAAGTGCAGAGAATGTATGCAAGTTGCTTCTGTGTATGTTATTTACAGTGATCCAGATGTCCTCAGTTTCTTCTATGGTAAGCTAAATGTTGCATATTATTAAGGTGCATATAGATACGTACAAGCCTATGTTTGACACCTTCTAACTCAAAGTACGTCCAACCTATACTTGTGGCGCACACATACATATATTAACCATCTTTTCTTTCCTACTGCGTGTTCACCTAACTAATAGTAAATGTAACAGCCCTCCGGACACAACTCCCCTAACTTCCTAACCTCTTTCAGAGCTTTATTGCGTATCTACTGCTCGTTTAACTGCGCTTGGCACACATATCAGTACTGACAGCACATTTATGTTTCACTGATAATGTCCACTCATTTAATTGATGTGAAATAAGTAACAACCTACAGAATGTACGATATATTCTAAGTAAAGTGTCAACGCTGACCGTAGTAAAATTGTTGTGTACGAAAATGTGTACTTCGAAGTTGTTTCATCACTTAGGCAATGTGAGAAATATGAATGTGTATACGTATATCAGATAACTTTGTGATCTGACACATCCCGATGCGCATTAGCCAAGGAGGTGGTCGATTTTATCTGTAGGAAACCTATTTCTTTGTTTACTATTTTTTGGTCTCCACAATAGGCTCTTCGTGGTAAAGTGAGCAATTTTTAAGACCCTCCCAACAGCCATTACATTTTTAGGGCAGAGAATGTATACAATGTGTTTATTGGTCATATTGCAATGTTTATATTAAAAAGCAGCAGGAAGATGGAAATTGGATGAAAGGAATTATTTAGAAGGGCCTTAAAAAGTGCCCGCTTTATCGTGAACAGTCTAAAATAATTCTACGTTTATCAGCTGTCTTGTTGGTGTCTCATATAGTAAATCAAAATATAATACAAAGTAAATGTATTGACAAAAAAAAAGGGTTACTCGCACAAAAAATAACATCTGTGTTTTACTGTTCATATTATTGGAATTATACACCTCTGTGTTTGCACGGTCATGTGATGGGTAACGAAAGTAAAAAGCTTCAGATGATTTGACAGGCAGTTTGGGCATTTAGCGTGCTCCTCCAAAGTAACAGAGTTTGGTCCTGATTGCCAATGAATTTGTATCCCTGAACTTCGTAACGTGATCAGTTGAGGACCTTACTGCAGTTTCAGACATGCCGTATGGTCTCTCTTTTTAAGCGGATATCATCTGACAAAATACACATTTCGCACATCTTTGGTCCCCATTCGACTCTGGGCATGTGTAACTTCTACGTCACAGGCATATACAACCGTTTTAATACACGTAATCATGTAGCGATGTCTTGCCAGAGCCAGGTGGTTCAAGGAAGTGAAACGTCATTCTGCAGCGATGTCTCACTACAGCCAGTCGGTTAGGGAGAGAGTCATAGGCTTTTTGAGGCAGCAGGTTTTTCCTCTGCTGAAGCAGGCCGACGTTATGGTGTTTCAGAGAGCACTGCGAGTCGATGGCTATAACAGTTCCAGGACATGGGTGACATGACACGTCGCGGAGGAACGGGTTCATGGAGGGTGTCGACTGCAGCCAAGGACAATAGTCTGATTACCCAGGAGCAGTTAACTCCTTTCAGGAGCGCCAATCAGCTAAAACGTGCCACGCACTTTCCTGGCAGCTAGAGTACCGTGCTTAGGTGCTTGATGGCAGCGGGATTGAAATTCCGGCGTGCTTCAAGGAAGCAAAGGCTCGCCGATGAGAGCAGTATCTATCGACTCGCGTTTGCCAAGTACAACACTGACCGTGACTCGTCAGATTATGTATTCTCCAACGAGTGTGTGTTTTCCTCGGCTAATGATGGGCCAATGAGTGTTTTCAGACCTCTTGGGACCCGGCACAATCTGGAATATGTGGCCGAGCGCTCGCGCTATGGTCATGCATCCGTTGCCTGTTGCGGATGTATGAGTGCACCTGGGATAGGCGTGTTGCACAGAATCGACTATCGAGGTCCGAATACATGTGGCCTCAATGCCGGGCAGTATTTACATAGTCTAGAGAATATTATGATTCCCTGGGTGCGACTTTTGTATCCCGATGGTGTGCTGCGCTTCCAGCAGGACTATTCTCCGATACACACTTCTCAGAGGGCTCAAGAATGGTTCGCAAGACAAGACCAACTAGAGCTCATAGATTGGCCACCTTACAGTGCCGACTTGAATCCAATTGAGAATGTCTGGTCGGAGACGAAGCGCACGATGGCGGAAAACTGGCCTGATACACAGCCAGCAAATAAAGATGCTCTCTGGGAGCTAGTAGCTGATGCCTGGGATGAAGTAGCTAGTAGCCAACTATATGCTACTTCTCTGGTCGCAGCAGGTGGTTGAGAATGAGGGATACTGGTCCACTTATTGAGGTTACACTATCGGCCCTTTTCAGGGCCAAATAAACACTTACGTAAAAACGTGACACAAAACCCAATGGCGCACCACGTACCATTATGACCACATTGAGATACAAATTAAAGGTGAGAGGTGGTTTCGAAACCGAAACAGCGGACGTCAGAACCATACACGCGAGACCACCTTTGTTTGTTACATGTGTTTTTATATGGATGCAAACATATGCTAACAAATAAAATACATTCTGTAATACCATAACATTTTATATTACAACAAAACAAAATAACATAATCAGTAGGCATGAAATTCAAGGTCGAACTCCAGAAACCTAATGGTATTCTATTTCTAACATGACAGTGACCCCAAGCACACTGCGAAATGGATCGTCTAGAACACACCCAATATGCCATACAATACCCAATCACTTTCACCTGACCCGAATCCTGCTGAGAATCTTTTAGAGGAATTGGAGAGAAGAGTGAGAAAAAAAACAATTTTTCCCACAAAACACAAACGAGGCGTTTCTACCAAATTGTAATAGCATTGGGCCAGACATTACTAGAAAACAGGTTAATTTAGAGTTAAATAGACTGATGGATGTTGTTCGCAAAAAGGGAAGTTAACAAATAACTGTGGAGTGAACAATGATCAACACTTTGCTGATGTATGTCCAACGTTTATAAGAACTGGAGACAGATGATGTAGTCCTATGCAGTGATACCGTAGTTTATGTTGTTTATATTGTACATAACTAAGTAACATTAAACATGGCTGATTACCTATTTTCTGCCTTTAGGCTAAGCTTATCTACGAATGTCACTAATTACTATTTACCACTGTCCTTATACTTCTGCCCGTGACCGCATATACGCGACGTTTAAGTTGTTTTTGTTTTCGGATTGAAAACATTCTAGATGTCAGTGATAGGAAGATCTGTGTCTATTAAGTCTGATGTCAGTAGTCTCTACTGGCTTAAAAGTTGTTCAGATTGAATAGGAATTAAAGCAAGGTTAAATTGCGAATGTAACTAAATCATTCTTGTGTTGAAGAATACCACAGAAAGCATTTTCAAATAGAACAGGTCCTTATATGTATATACAGTGACGATCACAAATATTCATACATCCTGTTCCTTTCACGACTTCTGTACAATAAGCAATTGTGTTGACACACGCGTATGCGTCCAGCTGTATTTTGTATTTCATCAAATACAACAAATAAACAACATTCTTTATAAAAGAAATAAATATTACACAAATGTAAATAAATGCACCTTTTTCCGAATCAGAAATGTTCATACACCTTCGTACGAAGATAAAATGTTTTCGTACATCAACATAAACAAAATAAATTCTCCATTTAATACTTAGCATGCCCTCCCTTTTGCTTCAGAATGCTTCTCAAATGCGCTGGCATTGATTTTACTACCATTTGTATGACACTAGGAGGGATATTGTTCCACTCATGAAGGATTTTCTCCTTCAAGTTCCGCGTGCTTGAAATATGATGTTTTCATAGCTTAATGTCTAAGTATGCCCAAATATGTTCTATTGAATTTAAGTTTGCGGATTGGGGTGCAGTTTCTATTACACGAGGACAATTATACAGCAGCCATATTCGTGCTGCACAGGATTTACGCTTAGTACCATTATCCTGGTAAAATGTGCATCAAGTTGTATGGTATCAGGTCGCAAATTATGTTTAAACTGGTCAATACAGTTTTATTGATCCAATAATCAATATATAAACATCAGTTCATCTACACCACATGCACTCATGCACCATCACACCGTAACTGAACCCCCACCATGCTTGACGGTAGGACGAGAATCTTGGGGATTTCTCTCTTTATTCGATTTTCTCCACACTTATAGCGGACTGTCATGATCGAAAAACTTGAATTTACTCTTATCTGGAAGTATTACGTCAGTCCAGTAATAATTCTGCAAATATACCTTCGCGAATTTATATCTTTTTTTATAATTACATTTGCCTATGTACGATTACTTCTGTGGTGTTCTTGCATTATAGTCTCTATTGCTGAACACTCTTCTCACTGTCATTGGTTACAATGTCTTTGAAAGTAATTCGTATGTCTCTTGCAATAGCGCATGGACTAGTAAAAGATCTCTGACGGATTTGTTTCACAATATAACTTTCTTCTGTACGCGAAAGTATGTTTGGCCATCCACTCCTCGGTTTGTCTCAGCATGTTTGTACTTGTGTATCATTTTACGGTACATTGTACAGTCTCCTAGATGGGAAGTACTACGGGAGTCATTAGAGCATATGAAAATATTTGTTTCTTGTAACGGTTCATATGAATTCTTTGGGGTTTAATAATTATTTTAAGATGTTATTTTATGTTTGTGTATGTATGTATGTAAGACTCAACGTGTTTTTCAAACCTACAATTTACATTTTGTTTTGTTCACTTTGATTTTTGTTAGCAAATCTTTCCTGCAAAATTTTTGAAGTAAGATACAGAACACCGTGGTGTTTGTAAATCATTCATCGGCATTGTATATCTTTTCTACCACCCACATCACACATACAGGAATAGAATACAATCAGTTTATCTGCACAAACCATCTTGCCAAGAGCCTTTATTTTGTAAGTGGCGTGGATCTGTTTATGCCTTGAATGCCTGCATTTTATATGCCATTCATGGTAAATTGAGCACTTTTGAAAGCTCTTTCATTTGGAATAATCGTCAATAAATATATATTACTTTAGCCTTATGCATTAACTCCAGAGTGCGGTTTAATATTTACACTGTGGTTATTACTTACATGGACATATCTAATTAAAAAGGTGGTTAAAGAATACAAAAATGGCCGAAAGATAAAAGAAACTAGTGCCTCAAAAGTGTTCATTTTACCATGAACAGCCTTTAGCAGATAATGTACGTATGTCAGCAAGCTTGCAATAAAAAAAAACAATACTTGAACAGCTATCCGATTTATTTACAACGCAAAATCGAGCCACATCAATTTCAATGTAATGTCGCCGTGGTTATGACATATATTAACTTGATGTCTTTTTCCGCATGGTCAGGGTCGATTAAAACGCCCTGCCACTCGCCACATGCCTCGCAGCGTGAAGTAATGAGTTGTCATTAAGTTCCTGAACATTGACTCACACTGATTTGTACACCTGGCAACCCTGCGAGGTTCTCGCTCTCTGTGCACTCTTCCCTTCTATCGTCGCGTACGCTAACCACATTTATGGCGTCAGTTCAGCTGCAGTGGCACTTTGATGTGCGATGGACCCACGTAGACAGGCAGACTGCTTTAACAGCCTGGCCAACTTAGCCTGCGCCATCTAACGGCTGCATATGTACTGGTACCTACCTTGAGCTCTGCACACGTCGCTGCGTGTACTATCCGTAATCATGACAATACATACTTTATGGTTCTTTACGTAGCCTGTATGATTTTCGTAAGGGAATCGCATTCCTGACGTCGTACACTCCACACAAAACTAAACAATCATAAAGTATGACGTGTAAATTCATCGTGAATATAAGCAAAAGCACGACTGGAACATGATTACATAATAAAGTATCCCCACGCCAGATATAAGTAAGTATGTGTTGTACGGTATTCAAAGCAAGAAGGTGACTTACTACTGCATGTTTTAGAGATGGCAACAAAACATTTTGCAGCGTGATTCCAGTAGAGGTTTTTGTATGAGGCGTAAACTAAATTAAATCTCAAGTGGAAGCAAACGTTCGTTCGCCAGACTTTTTATTCTCATTGTTTTCTTCTGCGTTAGTGTATGTAGCATGGAGTCAAACTGAACGTTTTTGTTTAAACGGTAGCCTACCTCATTGCATCACTGAACCAACATAATCTTAATTGCATATCATAAAGCTATATTATTTAAGGTTAAAATGGAAATAATGACATCCACAAATAATTCTGTGAAACCACGAAAAAATGCAAGGAAACCTAACAGGGTATGCCACTAGTTGTACGAAACACTTTCTGATTTCATTTAAACTTTAACAACAACAACAAAAAGGAAGGAAAAAAAGTAAACTTTATACAGAGCTTATAATATATAAACAGTTTATTTATTTTTTCTTATGAGACGTTTATTTGCGGTCGATAGCACTTTATTTCGAAAATTAATGTTGCTGCTAACAATTCTTTAATAATTCGAAATAAAAATAATCCCTCCGGAATTTCTTGATTAACTTGAAACATTCAATTCACTTTCACTTCCATTCAATGTTGAGCTACTTTTCTTGGAAAAATGAGCTTATATAATCATGCAAATGTCTATCTGTGATGTACTGTATGTCTCCTCATAATAACATTCGATCCTGTGAAAAATATTTCACCAAATTCGGGGCACATATTGAACTTAGTAAGGACATCTGATTGTTACAGTGTTCGGCAAAGCAGTTTTCTTGATTTGAAATGGGTTGTTATTTTAATTCAGTAGGGCGCCATTTCATATCTGGTGAATTATTTTAGTAGGTAAAGCCAAATCGTGTATTTTCACAGTTAATCTTGTACGTCTTTTATCTAGGAAGGTACGTTCTTATTGGTTCGCCATCGTGAAAACAATAAGCTTTTAACATCATATCTCGGAAAATACACAATAGATTTCTGCCGCATTTTGTAGGCAACTAGTACCTTTTAGGCCTATAGTAGGCAATGGTACCATATACAACTAAGATTAATGTGGCAATTACTGTATTTTCACAACGGCGTCATACATATATTTGTTTTTAAATTTGGTGTGTGTGTGTGTGTGTGTGTGTGTGTGTGTGTGTGTGTGTGTGTGTGTGTGTGTATATATATATATATATATATATATATATATATATATATATATATATATATATATATATATATATATATATATATATATATATATATATATATATATATAATTCGACTACATTTGATATGAAGAAAGTATCGACTAAAGGCATTACTGTAAATATTCCAATAAAAAACCATTTTCATTCATCATTTTGTAATATAGCGCACCCATGAAAAAATATAGTTATTGTATCATAACACGGAAAACAATCTACCCATTACAACCAAAGTTGACAAACAAGATGTATGCTTATATGAATTAATTGGTTCAGGCATTTAGTTTTAATTGGTGGCAATAAAGATATTTTGATTACTATTTTGTATCTATGAAACGGTGTCACCAATTCTAAGCAATCTTTGTATACTCTGTCTAATACTATGTATGCCATGATAACATATGCGGTTTAAATGTGTAAGAAACTTAATTTTGACATGGTGACTATATAAATATTTTAGGTTCATTTGGTGAACAGCATGTATCATACTGTTTTTTGGCTAATTTCAACTAAACGTGATGTGTTGAACGTATCACCTACAAGTACTAAATATGCTGGTACATTGTCTCTTATGTCTGCAATATTGCAAGAGACAGCTACAACAAGAAAACATATTGTGTCAAATATTGGAAAACTATAAACCTGTTACTACCTAATATGGCGAACAAGATTCACTACGCTAACCATATTTACTTATATGTTTTACGTGGGTCGGTCACTTATTTTTTAAATGGCAACGACATTAAGGTTTTGATTGCTATTCTATAACCACAGAACCGTGTAACCAAGGAACGAAAAAAAAAAATGGGGGGTAGGCATACACTTTTTAAATATTGCACATGTACTAGTAAATGTTATCGGAAATTTTATACAAATAACACAGCATGTTGTAAATAAACAATCTAATGAAATGAGACTTTATCAGTGTTTTAAACAAAACATGTTTTATATTACAAAATAACTGGAATAAATAGTTTTTGGACCAATATTGGTAAGTTAAATGTGGTTTAACATAAAATAATACCGGCATTATCAAAGCAATTTTGCTTACCTTTCATTTTATCATTGATAAATTGGGTACTCATATGCGCAAATATACTGACTCTTAGGGTTCAATTGTGTGCATATTCTGAATAATTAAAATATCGATTCAATGAATGAAAATATTTTTTGTAGAACGTTTTATTCTCTTCATTTATACTCTATACAATTTCCCATGCAGAAAAATATATGATAGCAGTTCGTTAAAAATTAGATTAAATATTTTGACCGGCAGCAAGTTTGCTATGAAATATATTGCAAAACTAAGAGGCTCGAGGACATTTCGCTTGTTTTCTGACAGCGTTGACAAGTTCAAGTGCCAGATTTAAAAAATGTATACACTAGTTCAATTACTCGTACAAAATGTGTATATTTCCTTCGCTTTATACGATAACTTTTACAAAGCACAGCCCTCTAGGAAACTGGAGAGCGGGGGTTGAAGGAACTGTCTGTGGCCTTCTACGATACTGTAGCCCAAACATAATGATGTGAGCTGCAGGGTTAGTTTCGCTGCTGCATGCATTTCCGACCTGAAACCGCCTCCTCGCAGTTATACTCAGGATAATTCTGTACATTTTACTACCATGACTATACTAGGCAATCCCACGGCCATTTTCACGCTTTCGTGCGCTGTAAGTGAAATTAAAACATTTTTAACATGCATGTCAGCCCAAAATTCCAACCAGGTCAGCTTGCACTATATGCGTTCAAACATTTGACATAAAATGACATTACAACATTTGACAAAGAGGTATTCAAGGAAGCAAGATTATTTGCCTTTCTTGCTGACTTAACAAAGCACTGAAATACAAGTTAAATAACTTTAATATGGAGCCTCACACTTCTCTTGTCGCTTTTACAAGGATAGGAAAAGTAATTCCTCTGGGAATACCAGCTCGCCAAAAAAAGAGAAGTGTATGTTTAAAGATTTTAATAGCTTGTAGGAGCTGTGGTGTTGTAACTGTCAGACTACTCGCCTCGCACCACGATAAACAGGGGTCACATTAGGATTCTCAGGTGTAGGAAACGTGGTGGGCGTTGCTGTTGGCCAGTGGGTAGTGTCGGGGTACTCTCGATACTCAGTTTTCTGTCTCTGCTCCATCTGTACCTCTCTTCGTCACTATCAGTATTGAGTGAGATGAGTGATATATTTTAATCTTAATTTTGTTTTAATTTTGTTATATCTTACAATTTGAAAATTAAGTGTTGAAAAGGTTTTTTTTAAATTTTATATATCATCATAATTAAAAAAAGTGTGATAATGTGTATTGGAAGACAGAACATGGAAATTTTTTCATGTGTGTTGCAGGATAAGTTGATATCGTTTTCTAGTATTTAGTTTTGCTTGTAAAATATGTGAGGGATTTTGCAAGTTCATGGTATGTTGTTAGTATTATAGTTTGAAGTGGTTTCATAGTATAATTGTGTCTGTTTTTTTATGCTTTGTTCATTGGAGTTGTGTGATATGTTGATATAGTATAAAATAATTAGTTTTGTTTGTAGAGTTCGGTGGTATGGGGTTTTGCAATTGTCTGTTATGGTATGTGTAAATTAGTTGTGTGTGTGTGTGTGTGTGTGTGCATGAGCACATGGTTGTGTAATGCTATTGCTTGAAAAAATGTTTTACCAGAGTAATTCATTGGAAACTTTTGGTCTGCCTGTGGGTATTAACATATGTTGAAGGCGCATGCACAATTGTTTTTCCTGTTAGGGTTCGTTCACCTGATAAGAATAAAGCAGGAAGTGTTTTAGCCTGAAAATATTACATGGACATCACATTAATGGTAAGTCTTTAGTCTTGAGCTGTCGTTCCTCGGGAGCATGTGTATGTCTCCGTACATATAATGTGCATCGTTGCTAAGTTTGTATAGTGAATGCTGGGTTAGCTTAAGTATAATACCGTCCAACCTAAATAATAATAATAATAATAATTACAAATTCTGATAGTTAATATCTGGCAGATTTGCTGCAAGGATATATTATTTTGGTGAATGTTTTGTTTTTAAATATTTGTATTTAGACTTTTATATCTAGTATATATTCCTTGCATTTTATGCATGTATGGATTTGCATGCTTATGGTAATTACACAATTACATCATTACATGATTATATCATATAAGATTATTGCCTCCACCACTCTCGACCTCCGACAGTTTACATTTAACATGTATCAATTTAGTTAAGCAGTAAGACACATATCGGGTAATATGATAGACATTAACATTAAGCATAAGTAAATGTGTATGAATGCATTTCCAAGAATTGTTGGTTTTTGTATTAAGTGAGCCACCTGGGATTTGAAGTCGGTAATCCAAGAAATAACATTACATTAATTACTATAAATGTGAATATAAAACAGAAAAATTATTTTTGGTTCAAAATAAAAATAATGCGAAAATAACATTGTATTAATTGCTCTAAGTAGAAACAAAAATTAATGAAGAATTGTTTTTAAATTTGGATATAAAATAATATTATGTTTTCTGACCGAGACTCGAACTCGATAATCTGAAATTAACATTACATTCTATAAACCTAGTACCAAATCATTTGACAAATCAAATTCGTTTAAAATCGGAAATGAAATAATATTACTTGGGTAAATATGTCCTTGATGAGTATGCACTTGATACTTTACGTATAACCATGGTTAGAAAAGGTTTTAAGTTGTGTTTGACTTCACAGTCTGTTTTGATGGAGAAAATTGTCTTAAGCTTCCAGCCTATCTACAATGCTCATAGTAACAGATAATAGCATTAAACAACCATGGCTGTAGCTGGCGAGCGATTTGCGTGCTGTCTGGCATTCGATGCGAGAATTCAATGTAATCGATTCATCGAATGTTCATGCTACCCAGTAGCCCATGACAGCATGCAGAGACATCAGCGCTCCTGGTGGTTAACTCTGCAACTAAGATGACTGCCGATGGATACAGCAGTGCTGCCTATCTGTCAAATTTGGAACTGAGCACAGCCTACCTCGCTGGGAAGGAGTGTATGGGAGAGGGGGTTGGGGTAAGGGTTAGGCAATCTCAGGACAGCAGAGGGGTGTGTGTGTTTATAGTGTACCAGGCATCCAGAATAAATAACCGGAGGAGAAGAAATTCTAGAATCCCACTACAGTTACCCAATTAATTCCAGAAGTAATCACAACACAGCTCAAGTATTGCGAGGGGAGAGGTGGGGTTGTAGGAAGTTGAAGTAGATGGAGCTAAGTGCAAAGTTGTGAGTGGAGGAAGGAGATGCGGAGTAGGAGATTGTTGTGCTATGTGGTGATAAGTGTGGTGTTAAGTGTATTGCTATTCGTAGACCAATCACAGCACAGGATTAGCACTACAATTGCGGTGCTAATTACGGTGCTAATTGTGGAGCTAAATGGTCCAGCTTTTCAAGAAATTTCGGTGCTAGGTTTATCTTATGGGACTACGTCCCCCCAACATGTCATTCGCATAGTGGTCCAGAACTCATGCGCTCCTACTACTACTAATATTATATTATTCTGTAAGTATGTGTTTGTGTACATATACATCTGCATGTGTGTACACACGGGTAGTTTTAAAAGTGTATCTAAATTGTTGACAGTACATTAACAGCTGTTAAATGTGGCATGGTTGTTTTTTCTATGAAAACAATTTTATTCCTGACGAGATCGCTCTCGATGTTGCCACTGGCTGGTTGGTTTTCTCAGGATTCTGCCGTTTCCCATACCATTACATTTCATTGCAACTCCATGTCCACGTCACTTCATCCCCATAAACAGTTGAAATTTTCAGCTGGTAAGCGATTTCGAAATCTATCACTATTATTAAGGTCGTAGACTAACACGAAAACTGTTAAAATAATACGCTAATTTTTTTTATGTGATGTGCTCTGAATGAATAGATACAGCAAGTTTCACATTAAATTAAATTTATATCTCAGCTCGCATAAAATTAAATATACATCTCTCCAATTATTTTTGGTTTGTTTAGGTGACAGAAAATACCACGTTTACTGCATTATATTTGGAGCTGAAAAATTTCATTTTCCGAATTTTTTCTGCTCATTTTCATAAGTGCCGCTAAATTGCTAATTTGAATTATGAGTTATTTCTAAAACATATTTCATTTTCACTAATACAATATGTGTGGCCAAATCGTTGCCGCAGCACTGACAGCTACTGCTGCAAGCCGCATTGCAGGTTCAGCTGATTAAACTGCTGCTAGCGACAATGCTGTTTCTTAGAGGAGTGGGTGTTCGTCAAGTTTCTGCAATGTGTTTCTGAGATATTTAAACTGAGTATTTTCTAATCTATCCAGGGAGAATTTCACACTGAAAATAAAAATTGCACTAGTTGGTAGGTAACAATTAAGAAATTTTGTCACACGTGTGTCTGTGGACCACTTTGCCGGTGGTTAGTACACGTGCACTAGCTATCGACATCATTGCGGTGAATGCATCTTTCACCCATTGTACTTCAAAAGTGTATCCTAAGCAAACTACACTACCTAAAGTAACATAAAAAGGTAGTGAATAAGTTTTCATATAGTTTAACCTAACCATAATAATATAGTGGTTGCTTTATTATCTTTAAAAGTGTACTAATAGAAATGATATCCCATTATAACCTATGGTTACAGTTGCGAGCACTCTCACATTCACAATAAGCCTAACTAGACTCCCCTAAACAACTCACATCGTTTTAACCTCCATGACCTTATTAAATAGAAGAAAGCATTGAATTATTTCGATGCGCGGGCAGATGCACTTATTTTACGATGACAACATACTTGACACACATAAATGGAGAGGTGGTAAAAATTAATTAAATCTACCTCAATAACTTAAGATTTATGATTTTATTTATCTGTGATTACAACGGACTTCCTCGTCGTCCTGTAATCTGATGCACCAGACGTTTTTTAAATAATTTATTTTTTGAAACTTACATGTAAATATTTATAACCTGCAAGGGACAATGACTACTGAAAGATGGGAGAAAATAAATTGGTGCGAAGCAGTGGTAGACCTATGAGGGAAACGTTATAATTATTATTCGCAAAAATGGTTACATGGAGTATATCTGATCACGCAGGGAACTGAACCAACTAAATAACATTTGAGTCGGAGCAAACTTTCATCGCAACAGTTGCGATACCACACGCCAACAAAAAACATGTTTTGCAAAAGTTTGTAATTTTAATTATCCAGTGTTGTGTATTTTATCAGAATTATTTTTGTCAGGTTAGTAGTAGGATTATGTTCCTTCGGAGACATCAGGCTGCAGTGTGTGACTCGGTGGCTCTGACCTCGAAATAAAAATTATCCGTTTTTCTTATTTCAAAAATCGCTCATATTCAATGAAAAACAGTGCCTTTTGGCCCAAAAATTGCGTCAAATTTCCCTTTTTTTCCTAAAAATTTCCCGTTTTTCCCAAAAAAATTTCTGTTCTTCCTTTAAAATATGCCATGCCCTAGAACGTGTAGTAGCGAGCCTCATTTCTGCAAAAAAAAAAGCCGATTTTAAGATTTGAGGAATTAATTAATTAAATAATTAATTAAAATAAAATTATTTTAATAAATTATAATTTTTTAATTTAAATGCTATTTTATAATTAGAACATTTAAAGGTGTAAGTATTAAGTATTACATGTCACTGGAATAGTCTTCTCAAGGCGCATACGATCGCAATATCACAATAAACTTATTTCAATAAGTAGTTTTTTAAATTTAAATATATATTTTATAATTATAAAATTTAAAGACATAAGTATTAAGTGTAATGGTTCACCGGAATCGCCTTTTCAAGGCACATACGATCGTGATGGCATACCACTATTCTGTCTCGATTTTTTATGCTTCATCATTCTAGCCTGTCTCACTCTCTCTTTCTCTCTTGGCTCCCTCATTCAATATCTTTCTCTCTCTTTCTCTCATTCCATCTCTTGTCGCTCTTTCGTGTTTCTCTTTCTCTTATTCCATCTCTGTCGCTCTTGTCTCTCTAGAAGTCCATACATTCTCTTACCTTCTCACTTTCCTTTGCCTCTTGTCTTTCTAATTCGATTAGTCACATTTGCTCCACTGAAAACTTATACATGTTCGACTCCGCCGTATACATAGTGCCTTCATCGCCTGCTACAGTACGTGAATTTCAATTTCATATATTTATTAACGAATTTAAAGATGTAATTTTACAAACACGAGAATATATATATATATATATATATATATATATATATATATATATAAAATATTGTAAAGTACATTCCAGGCAGGACTTTGTAAAACATAATCGATTTTCAATCATTTATATTATAAAAAACTATATTTTGTCTTAATATTTTACTTTATTCAATTTGTTTTTCCTGTTTTATGAAAATTAAATAGCCTAGACTTGTAACCACACTTGCACGCACACGCCGATAGGACTGCGACTCAGCTGCGACAAGTCCGCCAAGGCAGACCGCCTGCTGTGGCCCGCCAAGAGTGACGTCATCAACAGACATCGCGCGGGGAAGGGACAGAGTATAAATGACCACGAGACAAGTGCTTGCGAACTTAAGCAATCACTCGTGCTGCTGTGTGGCCGTGCCAATCAGACATGTAGGAATAAATGTATCAGTAAATAAGCAGAATTATTTAAATTTAATTTATTTATATAAAAATTTAACATTTTAACATATTGTAAGATGTATTTTTTTTTAATGCTTAAATTTTATGTAGAGCACAGGAAAACGTTCTCTCAACTTCATTTCAGTCTCCTATCTTCAAGACTAAAAACTATGCAATGTTAATTTTTTCTTCATATGCATAACTTTCCTACTCATATTTTATTCGATGTATATATATGTGTGAATAAACCAAGTGTTATAGTATATATTTATTTATTTGTCAGGCAGGATATAACACCGGCGAGAAATTACAGACTTTTTTATTTATGTATATCTACATACTTAATATTACACACAGAATTCTTAAATTATTCCATACCAGAATATTCAATTTTCACATAATTAAAATAGTATGCTGATATGCAGCTCAAGGTAGTCTGCGCTAAAAAACGTACAACCAGAACCCTTGTCCATATATTCTTCTTCACGGCAAAGTTTTCCTTTCAAGGCCTCTAAAGCATGTGGGATACTATCGACATTGTACAGTGCTTGATTCGCATTCTTGAATGCTCGGCGACTGATGGCTTCATCCATATGATGAGGCTTTCGTAGGTACACTCCAGCCAAACATTGTATTTTATGACACCTTCTTCAACTTATTCTGCTAACTGATTGCTTATCCTTTGGTTAATATGGCCCAGGTATGTACATATGTCTTTCGTACCTACAAATTTAATTCCAATCACATAATTATTTAAAGTGCCCTTTAGTACCTCAAACTTACTTATCAATCATAACAGTCGACTATATTGAATACCATTTCAGCTCATCTAACTTCACCAGTTACACATATAAACAAGCCATACCAGCCACCGTATCTCATGCATGCCATCTGCTCTACCAACCAGCATCACAAGAAATATACTCATCGTTTACTCCTCTTACTACAATTCAAGCATACCGCAACCATTCAGTTCACACTGACTTACAAAAAAGGCACATACTGCTTACGCTTTCTGTTATACTGGTCGACACCAGACAAAATATATACAAGTCACCATACCAACCAACCATACATTAAAGCTAATGTCATACCAGGTTAACCTGCGTAATATCTCCAATAAGCAAAGAACAATTCAGTCATACTAATCAACCGCAACTAGGCTCTAAACAGCTGAGGCCAGCCCATAACCTAACACCCATTCTACTTGTTCTACCTACCAACACCACTTATACATACCAACCATACTACCCACTATAAATCTAGCATACATCAACCATTCGTCCACACAGACCATACAAAGCAAACATACAGCCCATACCAGTGACAAAGTAAATTTTTTCTACTACCATCCACCATGCCAACTGACACTAGTCAAAATATAATGATCTGCCCATACCAAACATTTTAAACTCAAGCATGCCTTAGCATTACAGGACTCGCCGACACACATACATATTTTCCGAACCATTTGCAAATACCCCAATAATCACAAGACTCATATATTGGAAAAAGACATATCACCCAAGATACCATCTATGTAAACCCAAGTGATCGAAGAAATGTTATAGTCCAGAACAACTTATAACTTAGCATCCATTCCATCTGCTTTACTAACCATCACTAGACTAACTACACTTATACCTCTTTATAGAAGTCAATCATACCACAGCCCACACTGACCTTTCAAAAAAATCAAAAGTTCAAGATGTTTGTCATACCACCAGGCACCAGTCAAATATCATACCACCATACATAAACTAGCTGATTATATCAACCATCATCAGACTTATATATACTCTCCACTCATTATGGCCACTAAAATTCAAGCATACCTCAGCCCACTCCCACTAAAATATAACAACAAAAATTACATGTCCAACACGTTTGTTATACCATCAGAAACCAGCCAAATATCTACTAGTTAGTATACAACCATGCAAACCTTTATAACACTCATCATACTAGGCCAACCAACATGCCTTCACCTATAACAAAAAAAATATCAGAATTCAGTTATACCTCCCATACCATCTGCTCTACTAACCATCAGCCTAATTAAACACACTGTTTACTTGAATTCAAGCATACCTCAGCCCACGCTGACATTACCAAAGAAAAATCACAAGTCCAGCATGTTTGTCAAACCATCAGACACCAGCCAAATATCATACCAGATATTAACATAAATCACTGTATCAACCACCCATATAAAAAAAATGCTGGCCACCACACCTCAGCATTTGGATGAAGTTATCAGTCGCAAATCATTGAAGACTGTGAATCAATCATTGTACAATGTTGATAGTAGCCCAGGGGCTGTAGAGGCCTTGAAAGAAAAACTTTTCCATAAAGGAGAACAGTATATGGGCAAGGGTTCTGGTTGGATACTTGCTAGTGTAGACTGCCTTGAGCTTCATATAAGCAGACTATATTCACTATGTGAAAAGTAAACATGCTGGTGTAAAGATACTATGTGAATAGCATGGAAAAATTTAAATAATTATGTGTGTAGTCTTAAGTATGTAAATATATATATATATAAAGTTGGAAATTCCTAGCTGGTGTTATATCCTGCTATATATGTATATATATATAAAATTGAACTGGGTTTATTCACATCCATATATTGAATAAAATATGAGTAGGAAAGTTTTGCCTACGAAGAAATAGTTGAGATAATAAATAATTAACATTGCATAGTTTTTAGACTTGAAGATAGGTGATTGAAATGACTTTAAAAAATATTTTGATGTACTATACATAGAATTTAAGCACTTTCAAAAAATAGATTTTAAAATATATTAAATAATAAATTTTTTATTTTACATATCCTAAGCCTATAAAAATAATACGGTTATAGAGGGCTTAAGCTTGCATTCCTTGAGCTAGAAATGGTGCTTAAAAGATCACAAGTTATATTTACCTGCTTATAAATATTTGCTCTCTTATAGCCCGACTTGCTACATAACTATTTTAAATATAATATATAAGAAAATATTTATATGTGAACTTAAGAATTCAGACTCCGTCTGAAAATTAGGAGACGTTATAATATAACACATCGCAAGGCGTTACATAAAAAAAAACTGCTCTAAAATATAGTATTATTGCGCCATATATAAACTGGTTGAAAAAATATAAAATGCATTAAAAATATTGCTGTAATTGTACGAAGGAATGTAGCTCCTACGTTTGTAACTTATATGTAAGTTTTAAGCACTAACCCATATGCGAGATAATGGTAGACCTGTGGTTAGCATGAAAGACCTGTGAAATATACGTTATTTAAGCTCTTTAAACTGTATTTACTTTGCAAAATACATTTTCGTTACATTTTTACTACATTGTCAAAGAATACATTTTTCGGCATTATTCAACTGATGAATTAAATAAATTTAAATTATTCTACTTATTTATTAATGCATCGATTCCTAGATATATGATTGGCAGGGCCACACAGCAGCACAAGTGATCGCTTAAGTCCGCAAGCACTTATCTCGTAGTCATTTATACTCTGTCCCTTCCTCGCGCGATGTCTGTCGATGACGTCACTCTTGGCAGTTGCAGCAGGCTGACTCCCTTGGCGGACCTGTCGCAGCTGAGTCGCAGGGCTTTTGTCTGTGCGTGCATGTTCGGTTAAAGGGCTAGGTGATTTAATTTTTATACGAAAGTAAAAACTAACTTGAATGAAGTAAAATATTAAGACAACATATTTTTTTTTTCACAATATAAATGATTGGAAATCAAATATGCTTTAGAAAGTCCTACCCGGAATCTACTTTAAAATAATTTTCTATATACCTTCTTGTGTATGGAAAATGACAAGTTTAATTTCGTTGAAAAATATATGCACTGACAAATTTGTGCACTCTAGAAGGCAATGAAGGAACTATTTAGACGGTGGAGTCGAATATGTATAAGTTTTCAGTGCAGCAAATGTGACTAATTGAATGAGAGAGAAAAGAGATAAAAGATAAAGAGAATTTAAGAGAATGTATGGATTGATAGAGAGACAAGAGACGAAGAGATGGAATAAAAGAAAGAGAAAAATGAAAGAGAGACAAGAGAAGGAATTAGAGACAAGAGATGGAATGAGAGAAAGCGAATGTGATAGACAAGAGAGAAAGAGAATGAAACGAAATAACAAAAAAATCGGAGAGCTCCGAAAAAACCTATGGACTAATAGAGAGACATGAGAGAACGAGGTGGAATGAGAGAACGATAGTGAAACGAAAGAGAAGGAGAAAGCGATAGAATAAGAGAAAGAGAGAGAAAGATGTTGAATGAGGGAGGAAGAGAGAAAGAGAGAATGAGAGAGGCTAGAATAAAAGAGCATGAAAAATCGAGGAAGAATTGCGGTATGCCATCACGATCGTATGCACCTTGAAAAGACGAGTCCGGCGATATATAACACTTAACACTTACTGCTTTCAATTTTCTAATTATAAAATATCTATTTTAATCTAAAAAATATTTTAATTGTTTAATTTAATTTTCTTCGATTGTTTATTGTTTCATCTAGAAGTATGAAGCGAAACTCCCAAATATTAAAATCGGCTCTTCTTGCCGAATCGGGGCTCGCTACTACATATTCAAGGGCATGGTGTTTTTGAGGGAAAGAAAGAGGAAAGTTTAGGGAAAAACGGAAAATTTGTGGTGAATAAATTGAAATTTTAAAGAATTTTTGGGCTAAAACGCATGCTTATGTGCGAAAATAAGCGGTTCTTGGAAAAAAACGGAAATTTTTAGTTCGAGGTCAGAGCCACCGAACCACATACTGCAACCTGATGTCCCCGAATTAACATTATTCTACTACTCACGTTATATTGATCTTATTCAGTGTTTTCCATGTGGCAACGATCATCTACTGCTCGGATGGTGAGTAAAAAATGTGCTTTTCTTGCTATATATCGAAATCTCTATTCAGAAAATGAGTTGGTATCCCTGAGTCGTGCCACCCCTTTGTTCCAAGAACTGGACTGTGTATTCTTTCGTGACAATGAGGACCCTACCTCGTCCCATCATGACATCACGCCAGTGTATAGCCCACCGACGGGTTAGCTGATCTGAGGGTTGAACAGTTATGTACTTAGATTGAAAGAGATCCGCGTGATTACTTTGCTGCAACATCGGGTTTGATGCCAAAATCGTGTTATCAGAAGTATGTAGACGGTCAAATAGCGCTGATTTAACATATTTTCAGATAGAGTTAATGACTTTAAGATATCACTATGGTGACATAATTGTAATGGGAGATTTTAATATTGATTTTCAATGCGAATCGATTGAAAGACGTAGGTTGCTCGATATGTTCACGTCATGTAATTTAGCTTTATGCAGTCTTGACCGCAACACGTCCTACATCACATTCAGATACGCGACTTAGTATTAACTTCCAATGATGAAAACGCTATTTCTTGTGGATTTTTAGCAGCTCCTAGCACTTCTCATCATTACATAATTAATGTTGGTTTTAGTGTTAAGAATACTAAAATACCCTATGAAATTGTTACTTTAAAAATTATTAGAAATTAAATGAGGAAATTATTTGATGCACCGTACTTGTCATGAAACAATATTTACCGAACCTCTAGTATAGATGAAAAAGTCAACTGTCTGAACACTTTAATATTGAGTATAATGGACAAGTATGTACCACTTTTAAATAAACCAGTAAAAGGGCCACCTGCTCCGAGGCTCACTCAATCAATTACAGAACGTATGAGCAAACGTGTTTCTACTTTTCGCCTGTTCAAACGTGCACGTAAACGTATTTCGTTGTTAGCTGCGCAGTTATTAGAGACTTAAAGTTACCAAGCCGCTTCACACATGCTGTTAGGAAAGCTAAACTAAATTAAACAGAGAATCTACTGTCGGCCTAATCGTCACCGAGAGCCTTGTTCTATAGTCTTAAATCGTTCGGGGTTAAGTAACAGAAATGCCACTCCCGTCGTTTCATTCGATGATCTGAAAAACCATTTTGTAGAAACTCCTCTTTGTACTGACAACATGAATTTAGAGTCTACTTTAAAAAAATATTTATTCTAACACCACGAGATTTACCACACTTAAAAAATATTTAAAACACTCATGTCATCAATGAATATAGCCCAACTATCATCCTGTCATCACTATCCAAGGCTTTCGAATATATTGTACACAATCAGTTTTACATTTATATAATTAATAATATCCTGTTTATCTCCATATCAGTCCGGTGTCCGGGCTACTCATAGCTTCGCTACAGCACTGAGACCATAGTATCTTACAAATTACTTGAGAAAAAATAGACAAGAGGAAATTAACAGTTTTAACAATGTTCTATTTAAGTGAAGCTTTCAAAACGGTAGATTATAACATTCTAAAGAACAAAATGTCATCTATCTTCATTCTTTCTGTTTCTGCAGTGCTATGGTTTCAATCATAATTTACAGACCGCAGCCGGTGCGTTATAGTAGATGATCTTTCTTCCAGGTGGCGTAATTTGCCGTGTGGTGTCCTAAAAGAATAAGTTTTGGGACCACTATTGCTTTCGGTTTTCATACACGATGTACTGGGAAGTTTGTAGTAGGCAGATTATAATGTGTACGCGAATTATGTTCAGATATACTCGAGCGATGTACAAAATAAATTAACCCAGCATTCAGTCGCCGTGTCATTGGTCGTGGACATGTTGCTCATGGATAATATTTTTGTTTGGCACAGTCTGTACACAGCAAGGAACCAATGAGCAATGTTTGGAGCATCTTCCTTGTGAGGAGTGTAGTGATTCTTAATGGTTACATCAGCGTGCACGCAGCTCCTTGCTCACTGGTTGTGAGAACGCTAAAGCCAAGTAGACCACCGCACACCAAAAAATTACAGGTTGGTAACACATAAGCTTGAATGTTAAGTAGGGACTGAGCAGATTAAACAGTTGGAACGGAAGAAAATAATACTTACTTAGAGAATATATTTCAGTGTTTCATGGTAAATGTATTGTAAAAAAATGCGCGTGAAACTCAGTACACGATAACCGGTTCGATGAATGATTCTCGATATGCTGAAAATCAGCCCTTTAATGGTAGGCGGTGAATAAATACAAATTATCCCGTCAGTCACAAATATAGGCGTACAGTACAATAATTCTCTAACCTGGTCAAATCACAATAATACAATATGATGAAACTTTTTCACATCTCTGTACCCACTTAAGCAATTGAAAACTTTCTACCCAAGGCTACGAAAAATGTTTTTGTTTAGTGTCTTTTATTCTCTGTCATTGATTTCTGTGACGATTGTTATAGCGATCTCACTTGCTATTTGTCTGCCAAACCACATCGCCTTCAATGTTGTGCGTAAGGTACATTCACAATTTGAAATCTTGGGTTCACGTCTGCTAATACTACCAAAAAATAAATTGTATCACTCTGTAAGAAAGGCAGTAGTATGGAATGGGGGCTACGAGGACACATGAATCATGACCCGGCTCCTGCTCCGACCGCCGTAATCTTATACTACGTAATTTCAAGCCACCATATAGTATTACGTATATTACAGCCGCCATCTTGGATTATGTCATTTCCGGACGCCATATTGAATTTAACTTCTTCATGCTCTATAATTCCAATTCAGAATAAACCATCTTGTATTAAATTTCTTTATACTGAATCATTCCTCCTCGGTATCCAACATCTTGGTTTTAATTTATCCATGTTCTGTCATTCAACTTCTGCATGCACCTTGCTGTACTCCATTTCTTAATGCTCTATCATTCCACCTCGGCATCCTCTATCTTGGATTTCATATTTCATGCTCTATTATTTCACCTCGGCAACCACCATCTCGGATTAATTTACTTCATGCTCTATGATTCCACCTCGGTATCCACCATCTTAGATTTAATATATGCATTCTCTATCATTCCACCTTGGCATCCACCATTTCGATTCCACTTTTTCGTTCTCTATCATCCCACCTTGGCATCCACCATCTCGGATTAAATTTGTATTAGTCACTGTCATACCACATCATGCTCTATCATTCTGGTCATGTGACTTCCATCTTGTATTCGACCTCTTACCTATGCTCGACAACCATCTTGTTTTCAGCAGTCATATTGTTTCCCACTATGGACCCACACACAGACAAATGCCTAATAGTCAACCTTATTACAAACCCACTGCTCTTCTTAACTTCCCACCTCCCCATAATCGTACCAACTTATCTACCCTCTTACCTTACCACCTACTGTTCTACACACCTACCTGCCACTCCACCCATGTACCCATTACTATAATTACTTACCTACATACCTACTACTCTACACACCTACCCTCAAACACACAGCTCGACCCACCTATCTACCAACTGCTCTATCCAAATACCCACCACTCAACTAACATGCTGGCATACAAACTAATCTATCCAAATATGCACTACCCTACCCATTTTTCTACCTACTCAAATACCACTCTAACCCACCACTGAGCTACCCTCCTACCCTCCACTTTACTAACCTATGTGCACACAAACAAATCTGTCCACCTACACACTTCCCTGCCCAATGTTCTACAAACCCAAATACCAATATACCCACATACCAATCTACCCATTTACCCACTACTCTACTAACCTACTTACATACCAACTAATATATCCATCCACCCACTACCCTACCCACCACTCCATGCCACTACACATACCCAATTCCTACTGCTCAACCCATCTACAACCTCCCAACGACCCAACACTCTACCTACCTACCCATCCACCTTTCACTCTATCATCCTACCCACACTCCTGAAGCTCTACTGACCTACACATATACCTAGTGCTCTAACTCTCTAACCAACTGCCAACCAGTCTACCTATCCAAACACACACTGCTCTTCTTACCTTCCCACCTACCTACCCACCTCCCCATTGCTCCACCCACCAACACAACTACTTTAAAACCTTATGCTATACACAGCTACTCACCACTGCAACCAATGGTCTACCGACATACCCACTACATTACATATTTATGTGCATACCCACTGTTCTACCCACCTCCCCACCAACACATTCCTCAACCCACCTAACCACCTACCCACTAAACACCAACCCTCCTCTATAATAACCCAACAACTGCTCTACTTACAACTGTACCAACCTACCTAACCCTCTTCCCTCCTATCCTACAACCCTATGCTCAACCTACCACTCTAACCATGTACTCACATACCTACTGCTCGGCCCACCTACCTACTGCTCGACCCGCCTACCTACTGATCTAGCCACTGGCCCACTTCACAACCCAAATGCCTATTACACAAAAGTCTACTAAACTCACTGTCCACCAACCCATTGCTCTACCCACATACCCACAACTCTACTTACCTACCTACATAACCACTGCTCTACCCACTGCAGTACTTATCACTGTAGCCACCTACCACTTTACCTTGCTACCCACCACTCTACAAACCTACTTGCATAACAACTAACATATCCATCCCCCCTGTCTTACCCACCACTGTATGCACTTACAACAACCCACTTTTCTACAGCTCTACCCATCTACACCCACCCACCTACCTTCCACTCCAGCTACTTACCCATCCACCTTTCACTCTACCATATACCCATATTACAAAAAGCTCTACTAACCTGCGCACATACATACTACTCTTCCCATCTAACCAACTGCCTACCATTCTACCTAGCCATATTTCAAAAGCTCTTCTTACTCCTCACTGCTGACTCCTCTCTGCTGACTCCGCACTTATCTCTGCACTCTCCGCACTCTTATCCACACCATCCACATCATCTCCGCATGCTCCGTACTCAGCCCTACAAGTGCTACATGCAACATGATTGATATTGCATGCAATGCAATTGACACCACAATTGGAACAGCATGCGGCACAATTGACATTGCACCCATCATAAGTAAGACCGCCCCCTCTGCACAACTCTCCACACCCTCTGCACAACTCTCCGCATCATCTGCACACATCTTCGCATGCTCCGCACAACTTTCTACATGCTCTTCACACATCTCTGCATGCTCTGTACACATCTCTGCAGCTTCACATGATGTTATGCTCAACCACACACCACTCCGCACCCTACCTACTTACCCACTGCTCTACACACCTACCTAACAACCCACCACTCTACACAGCCACCCGTCAACCCACTGCTTTACCCACCTACCAAACTACTGCTCTGCCCACCTATGGCTCTACTCAAATTCCCACCTACCACTTAACCCAACAACCCAAATACCACTCTTCTAACCTACCAACTTACCAATAGTTCTAACCAACTACTGCTTAACCACTTACTGCTCTACCCATCTACCCACTGCTCTACTTAAACCTCTACACAGTGCTTTACAAACCCACCCACCACACTACTTATTGCAACACTATTTTATGTAACTACCCACCTACCCACAGCATTACCGACCCACCCACCTACATACCACTCAACCTTTATACCTGCCACTCTACCCATCTACACAACAAAATACACTATGCTCTACACACCAACCCACCAAATTACCGACCTACCAAATGTTCTACCCACCTACCCAATTATTTACACACCTGCCCTGAGCCATACCCAACTACCCGCCTACAAAACTACATACACTTCTACCCACCTACCTACCACTCTATTTACCTACCCACTGCTCTAGCCACCTAACCACTGTTCTATTTATCCACCCACTGCTCTACCCACCTAACCACTGCTCTACCTACCTACCCACTCCTATACCCACATACCCACTGTTCTACCCATCTAAATACCACTCAACATACAAACTGCTCCACCCGCCAATCCACCAACCCCCCTTCTTCTGCTCTATTCACTTACCTTCTTACCTACCTATCTAAATACCCAATTACTTACCCACCCACTCACTTACCCACCCACTCACATACCCACCCACTCACTTACCCACCCACTCACATACCCACCCACTCACTTACCCACCCACCCACCCCTACCTGCCCATCTACATACCCACACACCTACCTACCCACCTATCTACCCACTGTTATACCTACACACACAACTACCTACCTGTCCATCTACCTACCTAATCACACACCTATGTACCCACCTACCTACCCACTCCTCTACCTACTCACCCTCATACCAGACATTAATATATTCACTATATCAACCATCCATACCAATAAAAAATATTGAACACAATACCTCCGACATACAAAAACCAAATTGAGTAACCCTGCTGACCAGGAGTACTTGGTATTATACCAACCATTACCCAAAATACTTCATTCATGCCACACAGGTCAGATTGTATATGCAACATAAGAACTTCCCCTTTCATACCACCCCACACCATCGATTTAACCATACAACTATATCATACCAGGTGACATACCTCGAGAATACTTAACAATCATATCGATAACCAATTGGTACTGTATAACAAAACATTTATAATATCTTTCCCCATGTCATTAGTGTGCCTCAATAATGCATCTTCGGAAACCATACAGCACAGCATACCTAAATACTAGACCATCTGATGATATCATAGAACCACCACAGCAGGTAACCATACCAACAAAACATACATCCCCAAACCATATGATTCGCTCATACCCCATGGATACTTCATTCATGCTGTTAACGATACAGACAATATCAACCACCATACCTCAGACTTACCGATTAACCATTACAGTCAACTAGATTGGCTGTATTTCAGCCCATTTAACTGCATCAGTTACACATATAAACAAGTCACACCAGCAGTCGGACAATCAAAATATCCATATCGTTAGCTCCAACCATGCTATCAGAAGATCGGTAATAATAATTTAAGTATATTATGTCATCCATACAGTCATAAATACCAGATACCATCCAATCATAATCTCCAACAATGTTATCATAAGATGAGAACTAATAATTTAAGCATATATGTTATCCATTCAGTCATGATCCCAGATACCATCCAATCATACTAACCATCCATATCAGATAAGCATTCTGCCCTATCATAATAACTTAACATCCCATCAAACCATTGTGCCATTACAAACTAATCACAGAATCAAACCCTCTTCCCACACTATCGAACTTACACTTTTGTCATACAGCCAAAGCAACCAAACATGTGATCAAGTCATACGAATCAACATAATGGTTTATAAAAACATACAAGAAACTAACTGTTAAACTAAGTCATACCATCAAGATGTACTAGCCCTAAGTATCACCATACAGGCATGTCATACTCAAAGACGATGCTGTTCCATTATAAAAATCCATCCTACCATCAACCCAAACTTCTACAAAGTCCCAATCACACATTTCATACAGCGCTACTACCGTCTGATAGGCAATACAAGCATGTCACAACACCATACCAGTCAACCAATGAATTTGCCCAGACCATCATATAGAATAGTTTAAAAAACAAGAGTAACCATACTTGCAACTCTAGCAAATCTCTTGAGATGCTATATCTCCTCCTGGCAGTATGATCCATCCTGTCAGCGGTGGCTGTTGCTGATGTCCTAAGAGAAGAGTCTTCAGTTCGATGTGTGGGGATGCTAGGTTGATAGACATGAATTCTAAAGTTTTAGCATAGGCTCATTGAACCAGTTAGCATTCATACATCCTCCTTAAAAATAAGTATATATAATATTCCAAACGAAATAATTTTTTACAGTGTCTTGTATAACTGCAATCCTCTCATATAATAAAGTGCACGAGTGACTCGGTAGCAGTGCCACCCTGGAGCCTGCCCCGGCTGTCGACTATCATATGAACCATCAATTTGTCTCATGGAGACCTGCACACTGCCTAAACCATTGGTCGACCACCTTTCTACTTTTCATATTCACGTGTTCATAGGTAGTTGATCGCACAGGGTTGGTGCATGCCACCACTAGCACAGTGAATGTTGGCTGCAATCTGAATTTGTCGGTTTCATTCTGGTCTGTTCGTAAGGAAAGCGTTTGTTATACAACTGTACTAGTCAGCAATGCATGGTCTTGATTAGTATGTGTAATATGCATTGGTAGGTAAGTTCTTCAAAATAGTTTCCTTAGAATTTTTTGCAAGGGTATCTAGCAGTGATGACCTTGTCACTCCAACTGCTTCTCGACTCTGTCATAGTATTTTTATTTTAGTCTAATGGGATAAAAAATCGAAAAAATCTAAAAAAATACATGATAACCTTACACTCATTCCAGCACCCTAAACATAAACACCTACTCTTACATAACCATCTTCCAATACTACACAAATTGAGTAAAGGAATACCAAAATACGAAACTCCAATATGTCTGCCATTATTGCAGCTGGTCTATCACATACAGGCATTGAGACATCACATTCGGAAGTCAGTTTCTGACCCCAAAATGACCTCAAAATGACCTTTGACCCCTGACCTTGGAGGAGGATGACGAGGAGGGGGACGGAGAGAAGGAGGAGGCGGCTGCGACAATGGCGCTGATTGTAGTTGCTGAGAGCCACTTTAATGTTATGAGGGGCAAAAGGATACAATGAACAAAAAAAAAGAAAAAAAATATATTTTATGATAATAATTTATTATTTTATCATTGCGAATTCAGAAGAAAGCAGAATATCACATCATCTGATATAACCACGTTCCTTAAGTTCTCTAATAATCGAACATACTTCTTTCATGTTCGAATAATTCCCACATTATTGCTTATCAGGCAAGTCTCTAAGTCCGTGTACAAATTTATTCGGGTCTTCGGTAACCATATCGTCATTATACTCGGCGTCTTCTACCTTCTTCGTACCACTTGTCGAAGGAAATATGTTGGTGAAATATTTGGGAAATTTGAGGGAACCATCACTATCACTGTCGTAATGGTCATATTTAATTCCCCTTTCGTTCTCTATATTAAATTTGCTTTTCTTTGTAGCGAGAGTTGTATGTCCGTAAGTATTTTGAGCTGATGAACGTTTATTTTGAAATACATCGCAATCATGTGTATGCTTTGCATGTGTATATTCCGGACTAACTGACTCAGTCATTCTGTCATTGTCATTAACTCAGGAGTCGTGATCGTCTGTGGAAACAGTACCTATCGATGTAGCAGGAGGTATTTATGGCGCTTGTTGGCTCCCAGTAGAATAACCATTGCAGATCGCAGTATGTTCCTCCATTGTATAGTCTTGTAACAAACTACATGCACCCCTTGTCGTAATGCTTCATAGCACGAAAAGGATTCTTGGTACAGGTCGTTCTGTAATGCCGCAGTGCATGGCAGCTTTTACAGAAGATCTTTCCACAGTAGCAACACTGTTTTCCATGTAATTTTACAGCAGTGGGAGAAGGTGCAACTGTGGAGGTAAGCTCTGCAGTATACTTCGTACAATCATTGGCTTGCGTCATATTCATGAAAAATCCGAACACCTTTCCACAGTGGCGACATGTGTATCTACTTTGCTTTGCTACTTCTCTCGCTCTCTCTCTCTTTATATATATATATAAACTTACTAGCATATTTCGTCAGTGAGATTTAAGGATAATTTTTACTTTTATGCCTGTATTCAAACAGGCATTTTATCTAGTTCCTTATCACAATACCATGAAGTTATATCTTCAACAGTTTCTTCAAGACAAGTTCTTTCTTCACCTATAAATCAGGGTCACCCTAAGGTAGATAACGGATTCCTGTTGTTAGACCGACCCCTCACAAGACTGAAACATTGAACCATGAACCAAATCCCATTGACCCATTATGACCCCTGATTGTGGTGCTGACCCCTAATGACACCAAATGACCCCTAAATGACCCACAATGGCCCATTTACAGAGCAAAATGACCCATTATGACCCCCTAATAGAGTAGATGACCCCTAATTACCCCAAAATGTCACCTAAATGACCTATAATGATCCATTTGCAGAGCAAAATGACCCATAATAATCCCTGATTGCGGTGAAGACCCATAATGATGCCAAAACAACCTTTAATGATTCACAATTTCCCATTTGCGCAGAAAGATGACCCACAATGACCCTGACTGCAGTGCTGACTCCTAATGACCTTAAACAACCCCTAAATGACTTACAATAACCCATTTGCAGAGCAAAAGACCCACAATGATCCACTTGAGAAGCAAAATGACCCATAATGGCCCATTTGCAGAGAGAAATGACCCATAATGACCAATTTACTGAACATAATTACCCATTTTCAGAGCAAAATGTTCCCTAAAGATTCCTTTGTGGAGCAAAATACATATAATAATCCTTTCGTGGAGAAAAATGACCCATGAAGCAATGACACATGACACATGTCCCATGACCCGTTGGCCGATGCACAGCATGGACTTTGTACTGAAATGCAGTACCACATCAGTTCACCACCATAATTCTCGATTGGTCGTCGCTTGAAAAGGACTCTTCGTATGGACCACCCTCTCATGTCGACTTAATTTTTTTTAACATAGGTGAAAATTCGATCACAGAATCGGCACTGGCGACAACCAGTCAGTGATGATGCATGTCACTGCTCCATGATCGTCGAGGCGAAAAAGGCAGGCCTTCATATTCGCAATTCATCTTTGCTGTATGTAAGAATGGTGAGAAAACCTTAATACTCATTAGACCAAGAAAACATGCAGGGCTTATTATGTAAAATAGGAATATACATAATTATGTTTTATATAAGATAGGAAGTTAAAAAATTCTTACTAGTTGTATAAATATGTGTAACTTTTACATATGTAAATAAAAATTATTTCAATTAAAATTTATACATAATTATACATAGGTAAAAGTATATAAGTATGTAAATATAAACATTTTTCAATGTAATTTATATATAATTATATACATATAACTAATTAAATATAAAATTATTTTCAATTTAATTTATGTAAAATAATATACGTATAACTATAAAACTAATTACAATTTAATTAATATATATTTATGTACATATAAATATGGAAATATATAATAATTTTCAATTTAATATATATATATGGTATATAAGTATGTAAATATAAATTGTTTTGAACTTAATATATATAGATATGTGTATATAAGAATGTAAATATAACATTAATTTCATTATAATACATTAATATTTATGTACAGGTATGCAAGAATGTAATTGTGATATATTTTTCTAATTAATGTAAGTATATATAGGTATACGTATATAATGTAAACATCAAATTAATTCCAATTAATTTTTACATAACTTTGTAAAGGTGTATACATATGCCTACAAGCATATTTAAGTACCATATTGTTATGTAATTACCTGCATGTTTTCCTGGTCGAACAAGTATTTGGGTTTTCTCAGAGTGCTCACATACTGCGAACATAAATTGCGAATATGAAGGCATGCTTTTGGCCTCGACGATCATGGAGCCATGACCTGCATCATCGCTGACTGGTTGCCACTAGTGTCGATACTGCGATCGAGTTTTCACCTATGTTCAAATAAATGCATGTCAGCATGAAAGGGTGGTCCGTATGTAGAGTCCTTTTCTGCGACGACCAATCGAGAAGCATGGTGGAGGCCTGATGTGGTGCTGCATTATTCAGTACAAAGTCCATTTTGCACATCGACCAATGGGTCATGGGTCAGTGCATCTTGGGTCATTTTGCTCTACAAATGGGCCATTGTGGGTCATTTTGCTCTGCAAATGGGTCAGTATGGTTCATTTTACTTTTCAAATGGGCATTATGGGTCATTTTGCTCCACAAATGGGTCATTGTGGGTCACTTTTCTCCACAATTGGATCATAATAGGTAATTTTGCTCTGCAAAAATGTCATTATGGGTAATTTTGCTCCACAAATGGATCATTGTGGGTCATATAGGGGTCGTATTGAGGACATTAAGAGTCAGCATCACAATTATGGGTCATTATGGTTAATTTTTCTCTGCAAATGTGTCATTGTGGGTTATTTAGGTGTAGTTTTGGGGTTATTAGGGGTCATAACAGCAATCATGGTTCATTATGGGTCATTTTTCTCTTTAAATGGGTCATTGTAGGTCATTCAGCTGTCGTTTGGAAGTCATTAGGGGTCAGTACCACAATCAGGGGTCATTATGGGTCAATCAGTTGTGTGTCATAGTTCAATGTGTCAGTCTTGTGAGGAATCAGTCTGACAACAGGTGTCAGTTGTCTACTTTACATGTGACCATGATTTATAGGTGAGTGAAGAACTTGTCTTGAAGAAACTGTTGAAGATATAACTTCATGGCCATGTGATAAAGGGACTAGATATTATGTCTGTTTGAATGGAGCACTAAAAGTTAAAATAATGTTTTATCTCACTGGCGAAATTTCGCTGACGAAATATGTTAGTTACTTTATGCATATATATATGTATTAGTGTCCAGGAAAAGTACATACATATGTCGCTACTGTGGAAAGGACTTCGGCTTTTTCATGTACATTATGCAAGCCAATGATCAAACGAAGTATACTGCAGAGTTTACCTCTACAAATGTATCTTCTCCCATTGCTGTAAAACTACATGGAAAAACAGCATTGTTACTGTGGAAAGATCTTCAGCAAAAGCTGTCATGCACTGCGATATAAGAGAACGACCTGTGTGACGAATCCTTTTCGGGCGATGAAGCATTATGACACATGCAGTTTGTGCAAGACGATACAATGGAGGAACATACTGAGATCTACAATGGTTCTCTACTAGGATCGCGCAAGTGATATCAATACCTCCTCCTACATCGATGGGCACTGTTTCCACAGACGAGTATGGCACCTCAGTTAATGACAAATACAGAATAACTGAGTCGATTTGTGCGAAATATACTCTTGCAAGGCATGCACATGACGGCGATGAACTTCAAAATAAACGTTCATCTGCTCAAAATACTAATGGACATACAACTCTCGCTACAAAGAAAAGCCAATTTAATATAAAGTGTGAAAGAGGAATTGAAGACGACCATTACAACAGTGATAGTGATGATTCCCTCAAAGATCCCACATATTTCTCCAACATGGTTCCTTCGACAAGGGGTGTGAAGAAGGCAGAAGACGCCGAGCATACTGAAGTCATGTTTACTGAAGACCCGAATAAATTTGCAGACGGACTTAGAAATTTGCTCGATAAGCAACAACGTGGGAATTACTCGAACATGAAAAAGGTATGTTCGATCATAAGAGAACTTAAAGATCGGGGTTGTATCAGTTGATGTAATGTTCTGCTTTCTTCTGAATTTTATACAGTAAAATAAAAAACGAATATTTTAAAATCTCTGTATTTTCTTTATTTTTGCGGATTGTATCCTTTCGCTCCTCCCAACATTAAAGTGGTTCTCAGTAACTACAATCGGTGTCGCTGTCGGGACCTCTTCCTTCTCCTTCCCGTCCCATTCCCCTTCCTCCTCCAAGGTCAGGGGTAAGGGGTTATTTTGAGTTCATTTTGGGTCAGAGACTGACTTCCGAATGTGATGTTTCAATGCCTGCATGTGATTGGCCAGCTGCAATAATGACAGACATTCATAAGTTACGATTTTTGGTATTCTTTTACTTAATTTTTGTGATTTTTTTGGTTTTGTAGTTTTGGTAGGTGGGTAGATAATGGTAGGTGTTGATGTTTATGGTTGTGGGATGAGTGCGAAGTTAATGAGTTATGTTCTTAAAACATTTTTTACATTTTCGTCATGTTTTGTATTAATTTTTTTTAGTATGTCTGAGGAATGGTGATCAGCATTTTTATTTGTATGGATGGGTGGTATGATATTTGGCTGGTGTCTGATGTCAGTGATGACATGCCAAACATGCTGGAGTTACGATTTTTGGTATTCCTTTACTCTATTTTTGTGAATTTACTTGGTTTTGTGGTAATGGTAGGTGGGTAGATAAGTGTAGGTGTTGATGTTTAGGGTGCTGAAATTAGCGTAATGTTATCATGTATTGTTATAATATTTTTTTAGATATTTTTTCTCATTAGACAAAAATAAAAATGCTATTTCAAAGTCTGCAGTGAACACCTTGTCAAGATTGAAAGTATTTTGGTGGAGACTCACAACGAAACCTATAAAAGAGAACAACAGTAATAATTTGTATTCAGTAAGATGCCGAGCATTGCCAGCGACTTACCTCGAACGATACAGTCTGTTCGCTCATAGTATTTGCTCGCCAAGACAGCCAAAATTTCAAGCAGCCTTATAAATGAAGAACTTTTTTGCCTATTACTTGTCTCGATTTACTCAGGGAGAGTGATGGAGCATCTGTAGCCATGAAGACTGAAGTCGACGAAACTGCTGAGGCTACGAAGAAGCGAAAACATGATGATATACAGAAAGATCGGAATAATGGATCAGATGTGGATTTCCACACAAGAAAAAAGTATGGAAGGAAGCCCTGAAATCTAATGCTATGGCTCGATGGTACCTACGATCTCACACATCTCGTAATAATGATACGATGTACGGTGTATCCAGGCATAATGATAAATGGTTCCTTGGTACTGATGAAATAGAGTTTCTACCAGGTAAGATCATCCGAATTAGCGATAACAAGGCACGTGGAATATCCGGGCTTTATGAACTGCTGTTTCGCAAGGAGCCCAGGGAATTTGGTAGAATCTGATCTTCTGAAATACAAAATTTTGCTTGAACTCACACATGCTATTTACCAAGATAACAATCCCGAGGCAGGTGCTTATAAGGACAAAATAATGAAAAAAATCTACATTGTTCCATACCTCTTCAGTGGCCCATCACTCAAAAGTGGGGATGTTCTGAAGAAGATAGATAGTGACAAGAACATCGACTACATGTTTTGGGACGACCCGAACGAACTGGTAGATCGACTACGGCTACTTGTCACTTCGCAAAGGATTGAAAATTACTCGCACACCAATGATATTATATCCATTGTCGAAGAATGAAGGAGGGAGGCTACATACAATCAGTCGGTTGGGAACTGCCAACGAACTGCATGTGGTCACGAGGTGCAAGTACTGCTGTCACAAGGTCATTATTTGTGGGATCAACGACCCATTTAAAACCGACCTCGTCGAGATGATACTGTATGCTCGAGTCAACAATGACTATAAATACATGCTGATAGTCATCGATGCCTAGTGCAAAAATACTTGGGTTAGGATGGTCAAGCCGAACAATGCATGTGACATCACCAAGGCCATAACAGATATATTGTGCGAAGGATGCATCCCGACCAAATTTGCAAACCGACCCGGGCAAGGAATTATACAATGCAAAGTTCAAGGCCCTGATGAAAAAAAAAAACGTAAATAATTATTATACATAAAGAAATCTCAAAGCCTCTATCATCGAGAGGTTCAACAGGATACTGAAGGGGCATGATGTGGAAACATTTCACAGCGAATGGCAGCTACAAGTGGCTTGAGCTACTGCCGAAACTCGTCCACGAGTATAATTATACAGTGCACTCGACTCTCTCATGGAACCTGAAGATGCCAAGGACAGATCCCTACTTTGGACTGTGTCTGCCATTTCGAAGAGGAAAGACCCACATAAGCCCTACACTAAGGTTGGTGACCTGGTGAGTATTTCCAAACAGAAAGTCATCTTCAAGAAAGGATTCACAGCGAATTGGAGCCCCGAACTATTTCCAGTGTGATGTATACGCAACTATGCTCTGAGGACATACTATCTCGAAGATCTGAACAATGTCCCCATCCATGGACGTTTCTACAATGAGGAGATCCAGATGACGAAGTTTCTGGATGTTGATTTGGTGGAAAAGCTGCTGAAATGGTGTAATGATAGTGCTAATGTCATGTGGTGGGGTTTCCCTGCCTGCTACAATTCCTGGGTCGGTGAGAAGGAGATTCTGAAATAAGAATTACGTTTTTTTTTTTTTTTAAGTGGTGATGTGTATTCTTCTCATCACAAAAAATTAGCGAACTCGCGTAGCTGAAAATATTTATAAGTCCCATTTAAGGTATATTCGGCAGGCTTCCCCCTCCCAAGTCACAGGCGCGTGCCATAGAGTGGGTGTGGCTAACTGTAGCAGGCATCATGGCTTTAGAGGAAAAATCATTCAAAAACAAATAATATTTCTTTCGGCTCAGTTTAGTCCGAATATATTCCAACACATTATATGTATTCCAGTTAAAGTAAATTAGTGGTTAAAACCGTCGGAACTATGAAATATCCTGTATCAGATCTGAGAAACAAATATTAAATAATAAATATGATCAGACTACATTGAACCACAGGAGAAAACTGCTTCCAATCATGGATAATTTTTAATTTCAAATGAGATATTACGTTTCAAAAGCCCTTTGCCAACACACACGAGATATTTGAAAACATAAAGTGATAATCACTAAAAACTCTAAATTATACATTATGTCAAATAATGTTTTCATATGTAAGATAACTAGAGACCATAAAATGCGTCGGAATCAATAGTCAGAAGTCTAGACTTCACAGTCCAATTACTAATAGATTAAGTACTGTATATTCACTAGGTTCTTCTCCAGTAAGTGGCCAATATTACTCCAAAACACACAGCATGTGATCCCAAAAGTTTTTTCTTGCAAGATTCGTATATGCTTCTCACATTCCTAGGTAAGCCTTGTTAACTGTAATCCAATGCAAAGGTGGATTGCGTCTACAAGTGTGTAAAGTTTAGCTTGTCCTCTAAATTATTCGCGCAGTTTTCCTGTTCCATGTGATGATAATACAGAAAAATTATACAATTTTGTTCAGTTCATAAAGTAAACCGTGATGATTACCCGACATGTCCAAATTTATATTATAGGAAATAGTTATTGATTATTAAATTGTTATAGGACGAAATTACTACAATATTATCTGTGGGAGTGATTAGAGTCTCTTGAAGGATCTACGGTAATTTAAAAATACTCAAAATATTCACATTAAAAAAAGTAAGAACATAAATAGAACACATGCAGTGAGCTACTATATATATCTATTTCGAAGCAAAATATTCGCATTAAATTAATGTTTTGCATTAAAGTGAGCACTTCTTGGTGTCTCTTGCATTTAATATGTGCATGTATGCGCCCAATGTTCATAAATATTACGTATTAAGTCGTAACTCAGTTTTCATTTTCAATTATGCATGAACTGAAGTTAAATAAAAGGGCTAGCATATACCATGCGTGTGTTATAGCACCATTGAGTAAAGTGTAACGAGCTCACTTTGGCGCGAGCAGCTTATAGTACCATTACATCGAAGCTGGACAGTTCAACTCGACGTATTGTGTCATGATGTGGTTTCTCAAAGAACTTCCACCATTGGCGATTCGGGTTAGTAATGTTAAGTAACCCAATTTGAAACACTTGGTGGCTGGAAGATACAACACTGACCAGTCCCCTAACTGATTGGTGAATACATGTGCAAACGTGTGCTTTCTAGCAATTGGTCTCTCAATGTTTGACGCCATGTTGTGCGAATGCTTGCCACTGTAGCGTACACAACTACCACTTGTTTAATAATATGTCACATTGTGATTACAAACATGATTGGCCAATATGCTATATATATTTTGTTATAAATCTTTGTCAATCATACAACTACAAAATAAGCAAAATATATCTCAATTTGATACATGCTTTATGTTAGACTGTCTTACACACGAAACATTTGCACATATAAACATTTACTAAATAAATGTTTCTTCTAATAATTACCTCCCTTGCGGAATAAAGTATAGCATAGTCTAAGTTTGAGTCCAAATAGGTTGACTGAAAAACGAAAATTTAACCCACAGAAGACTGTATTCAGTGTCTGTTTGAAATACACAAATAGAGATAGAGAATTGAATTTTCTTTTTAACACATCTATCAAAATCTGACCTCCAAAACCGTAGAGGTAATACTGACATAAAAGGTTGTGGGAATGGATGTACGTATTAAAGATTATTAATATGACATGCAGTCAAATTAAATGATACTGAGCCAGAGTTCCAAAATGTCGTACAGGGATGTCCATTCTGATCCACTTAAGCGTAATTTCTCAGTGATTGTTTAGCATTATTTATTGATTTATCAACAATTTGTGCTACGTTCTAACACTTTATTCTCCCTTTACTATGTTTAGTTGTACAAGTCAGAAAAGGAATAAATTCACAATAACAATTTAATTTTTAATGTTGGGAGTAGTATATAAAAAGACCTTGGCTCAAATGGAGGGGTGATATGAGCGGAAGAACCGCCCGCCGAATTGTTGAAATTTCCCTTTTGTTCATTTTGCTCTCAAAATTTACCTTTCTTCCTTAACACTCGATTAAATGTACCTACATTTTATCCTTTTTCCTTAAAAATGTATCTTTTTCCCCCAAAAAATTATTGTTTTCTTAGGCGGATCAGTGACCATGGGTAAGACCAGAGAGCTGGATCAGAGACCCAGGGTCAGCGATCATCGACCCCGGTGACCGGGATTAGAGACGCCGGGGTCAGGAGAGCAAGACTCAGGACCTCCGAACTTTACCCTTGACAGTTGACCCAAAAAATCCAAAAAAGTTAAAATCATTTGACAAAATTTTAAAAAATAAAAAAAAAGTTTAAAAAATTGTACAAATCATATTACTAAAAGAATTTAAAAATTATTTTAAAAAATATAAATACATATATTTTTAAATGATTAAAAATGTATTAATAAAGATGTATTATAAATTATTAAAAACCATTAAAAACTAATTAGAAAAAGGTTGAATAAAATTGATTAAAAAATTGTTAAATAGATTTTTTTAATTATTATTAAAAATTATTTAATTAATATGAAAAAAATCGTTTCAAAATGTATTTTAAAAAACTAACTTTCTAGATATCATCTCTCACCCATACCCATTCCACCATTTTGGACGGTGCAAAAAACGACCATCTTGATAGGTGGCCGCCATTTTGGTAGGCGACAGCCATATTAGTCGACATCGCCTGTCCGTCATATTGGAGGCAGATAACAGTGATCTCAACCCCATGATCTTTAATTACTTTGAAAACAAAAGCTCTAGAAATAATATATAAATGTCAGCATGCATATTACATCACTAACAAATTCCACAATAGAAGCAGACGACATTCATCCTTGACACCATGACCTTGAATGACCTTGAAAATACATGCTCGACGAAAAACACATAACAGTCACCAAGCAAAATAGATTACTTACTACCACCGCCATTTTGAATGTAGACTGCTTGGACCTTGACCCCATGATGTTGAAAGGACCTGAAAACAAAAACCCAAGAAAAATACATAAAAGTCAGCACGCATAATACATTACACACAACTACCACTATACTGGCTACAGGTACCTTAATATTTGACCCCATGACCTTGAATGACGTGGAAAACAAAATATCGAGAATAAATACACATAAGTCAACAAGGTTGTTACATTTTTAACTACTACCACCATATGAAATGCAGGTGACCTTAACCAAGATCCCATGACATGAATGACATTCAAAACCAAAACTCGAGAAAAAACACAAAAAAGTCAACATGAATATTACATTGCTAACTACTACCACCATATTAGATTCAGGTGACCTGAAGCGTTACCCCATGAACTTGAATGACTGTTAAAACTAAAACTAGAGATAAATACATTAAAGTCAGCAAGCATATTAGATTACAGACTACTACCACCATATTTAATTATTCCAACATGTTCAATGCCATTTATAATTTAGCAGGCATAAGTAAAAGCCTGTTCAAGAAGAAAATATGCATTATATCCTAAGCCATCTGATAAGAATTGCAAGCATTGTTGGCTGCCATTTTGTATTAGTTGATATTATGACTACTTAATATATATCATATGTACTACTTTTGACCTCTATCAAGGCAATACAGTTCAACATGCTTTAAAATACTTGTATGAATAGTTGTATGCCGTTTTCAATTCACTGAAGATATAGCTGCCAAATTTATGACTTAGATGCAACTTGTGTCCTCGAACAAGGCGATTTGGCCATTATGCTTTACGTCTTCAGGCAGAAACAGTTGCCTACAATTTTCAACATGGTGAACCTACATAGGTCATATTCATATGTACTACTTGTGATATCAAACAAGGTGATATATATGGACTACTATACAATAAACCTTCATTAATCCTTTGCATATACCTGTTCCTGATGCTAGAATATTTGGCAACCCTATCAGCTGCTTTTTGATTGGCATTCCTTAACACTCATACCTATTTAGCCTCGCGGTCACAACACATTCTCATACTTTGTTACTATTCGCCTTTAAATTCTTTAAATAGTCTTCTTATATATTCTTAAACATTCACCGACATCTATTAAAATCGAAATCAGCAGTTAAACTGCTTGTGGTAGTGTAATGTATCTAGGTCGAATGCTACAAAGCCAGGGCAGCGTTCGTAGTTGTTTCACCTATGCCCAACCACCCCCGCATCCACGTTCATCCAAGTGCTACAACGTCTGGCGCAGACAGTAGCTTGCTTTTTGAACGCTAACCAGGACCTGGTCTATCGAGCTTATATATGTCTGCTCTGTAACTAGGCCAAACAACCCTATAGGGCATTTGGAAAGCTTTCAGTCATTCTCGTACAAATGCCACTGCAACTGAACGCGCAGTATCATCTCTTTCCGAATTTTTTTTTTTTTTTTTGCCCTTAAAGTGTAGAGACAGTTTACCTGCACTATTTCAGTTCATGGCATGGCAAAGTAATATTTTCGGCTATTCTTTTATACTGGTTTCGTCAGCTACATTGTTATTATTCCTGTTACTAAAATATACTTCAATGTGAGCACTTTTAGGCAGGCATAGCCGTTTAAAACGTTGCGCTGATATTAATACACTTAACACGCTTGGCTTTAGTGTGTTAGTGCACATTTGTTGTTACGATATCATTATGTATAGAAGAAATAACTATAATCCGACAGTGAACATTAAGCATAACTGGGGCCACGGTGGTACAGTGGTTAGACTACTCTCCTCCCACCATGGCGAACCGGGTTCTATTCCCGGCCAGATCGCCCCCGGATTTTCTCATGTGGAAAGCGTGAAGGACAATGCCACTGGCTGGTCAGCGGGTTTCTTCACTGATTTCTCATTTCCACCACCCTAGCATTCCGGCGTTGCTCCATACTCATCACGCTTTACCCTCAAGGGCGCTCAAGACCTCGGTGTTAAGAGCCGACCAAATATCTTCACTCGCTCATAAGCATTACGTCTACCAAGACGTATTTTGCCCAGACGTGAACAAGTGTGCTATCTTTCCATCAGAAACGTACCTCTGGGACAAATTAAAAATTAGGCCTATTTAATTAAATATCAGTAATATTTTCTGATTACCAAACAAAAAAGTAAAATTATATTTAGCTTTTAATTTCTTGTCATGCATTTAAATCGTAATCGTATATTCGTAAACTGAGCTTTCACCCATGCATGAAAACGGTAATGCTGAATATCTATTTACATTTGGACAGCTTCGTTTAGCGTGATCGATAATAATGTGAACTGACCCAGGCTTTAGTGTGAAATCATCCAACGGATACGCTGGAAAATGTTTTTAGTAAAGAATATAGATAACTATGCCGTTAGTAATCTCCGTTCTCTGCAGCACCCGTCCGTTTTCAGCCCGTTACTGACGGAAGAGGGAGCTCAAGGGCCACGATATGTGGCACGGATAGTAGTGCGAGCTGCAAGCAGTGTGTACCTCATACAGCCAGGCGCACTAATAATCGGTTGAATGGGAGGAACCACCTGACTACTTATTCGTTTTGTCTCAGCACCAGGCATTCCTGGTAAAATAGACGTCTACTAGGTTTATTTACTCATAGAAATTCTCACTTAAGAAATAAAATCGACTTCATTATTTGTTCGTGCAAAAAAATTTTTTTAAAGCAAAGTTAGGGTTCAGCCATAATGAGATTGTTTTTAATAATGTATTTATTCATAGTCACACGTAAACATTGGAATTAAAAAATATATAGTTTGACTAAATAATGTAATACACTGCAAGTGCATTGTAATTTGTTCCTGTACACTTTTTCATGTCATATACCTTCTCTTTTATATTTTTGTTATTTGTTTTAATTTTCTCACTAAACATTTAATAGCAGGGCTGGAAATTTTAACACTAACATGGGAAATAGAGTCTGTGTATTACATACCACAAGATTAACCGAAGCTGAGTATTTGCGAGTTTCATAAGAAAAAAAGTCTTCCACAAAGACTCATGGTTCCGAACATAATCTTAATTTAGTCGGCAAGTTAAAACATAATACGCATAATAGGAAATATTTCGTAAGGCACTTACAAAACCCGTATTTCACGTCATATCTAAGTGTCATCTGCAAGTAACATATGATATTCGATGGATAGAAAATTAACATTAATTGAGAACGGAGATGAACAATGTAATGTAATTCTTTGAATGATCAATATAGATGTGTTATACTGCATGTAGGTGAAACACAGTCTTAAGTTAACACCAGTGACATGAGAGAGACGTAAGCGGAGCTTAACAACTAAGGTCTTCAGCGCTGATGGTGGTGAAGAGTGGTAGAGATGGAGCAGCGACAGAGAAATGAATATTGGGAGTACCCCGACACTATCCGCCGGCCAACAGAAACACCCGCCATGTTTCCTACACACGATAATACGGATGTGATACCCGGTTGTCTTGGGGCGATGCGAGTAATCTCACAGTTACAACACAACAGCTCCTATACGCGATCAAATATAATAAAAATACACGTCCCTTTTTTGGCGAGCTGCTTTTCCCAGAGGAATAACTTTTAGTTTTATTTTGTAAAGGCGACAAGAGAAACGTAAAGTTCCGCATTAATGTTATTTTACGAGTATTTTAGTGCTTCGTTAAGTCAGCAAGAAAGGCAAATAATCTTGCTTGCTTGAATACCACCATGTAGAAGCAGAGGCCCTACTTACATCCAAGTAAAATGTTGTAATGCCATGTTATGTCAAATGTTTTAATACAAACAGCCCAATAGAGCCATGGTAATCAAATATACCGATTTCTACTGCTGTGTTAAGCGAGCGAGAAGGTGACGTTTCAGGTCGGAGATACATGCAGCAGCGAAACAAATGCTGTAGCTCACATCATTATGTTTGGACTACAGTATCGTAGAAGACCATAGGTAGTTCCTTCACCACCGTTCTTCAATTTCCTAAAGGGTCGTGCTTTGTAAAAGTTATCGTATAAAACGAAGAAAATATACACATTTTGGACGATTAAGTGAAATAGCTTTTAAAGTTTTGAAATCAGGCACTTGAACTTGTCCAAGCTGTCAGAAAACAAGCGAGATACCCTCGGGCATCTAAGTTGTACAATGTCTCTCATTGCAAAATGGTTGCCGAATAAGGAAATTAATCCAGTTTTAACAAACAGATTCAATATATTTTTCTGCATGGGAAATTGCGTAGAGAATAAAATGTTTTACAAACAATGTTTTGATTAACTGGGTCGATATTTTAATGGCTGAGAATATGCACACAATTAAACTGTAAGATATGTTTTTGCGCATATAAGTACCCACTTTATAAAAGATAAAAAGCAAGTTAAGCTGAATGACTTTGATAATACCTGTATTATTTCGTGTTAAACCACTTTTAACCTAAAAATATTGGCCCAGAAAGTAATTCTTGTAGATATTTTGTAATGTATAACATGTTTTGCTTAAAACACTGATAAAGCCTCATTTCATTCGAACGTATTTCAATGTGATATGTTATTTCGATCAAATTTCCGAATTTCCGATAACATTCACTAGTAAATGTGCAATATTTCAAAATTTGCTGACCACCCTCCTCCCCCCTTCCAGAAACTCTTTGTTTTTTCGTTCCTTAGTTACACGGTTCCGTGGTTATCGATAAGTGATCGAAATGTTCGTATGATATCCTTTTTAAAAATAAGTGACCGATCCAAGTATAACATATATGTTTATACGATCACCGTGGTGAATCTTGTTTGCTAAATTATGTAGTAATAGGTTTATTATTTCTCGACATTTGACATAATATATGTGTAGCGCTACATTACAATATGGCGGACAAAAGAGACAAGTTACAAGCATGTTTAATAGCTGTAGATGATACGTTCAACGCACCAAGATTGGTTGGAATTAGTCAACAGTATGGTACACTGTATATCAAATGAATCTAATATATATATATATATATATATATATATATATATATATATAGTCACCAAGTCGAAAACAAATTTCTTACACATTTAAATCGCATATGTTAACATTGCACACATAGAATTAGATAGAGTATACAAATTTTGGTTGAAATTGGTCACATCGTTTCATAGACACGGTATGGTTATCAAAATGTCTTTATTGCCACAAATTTAAAAATAAATGCCTGACCCAGGTAATTCATGTAAGCGTTCTTCTTGTTTGCTAAATTTGGTAGGAATGTGTATAGATTGTTTTCCGAGTTACGACACAATAATTTTATTTTTACGTGTTGCACTATATTATTAATGGTGAACAAAATTGGTTACTTTTGGCATATTTAATGTCTTAAGGTGATACGTTCTTCATACCAAATTTAATAGAATTAGAATATATGTAAGTGCGTGGATATATATATATATATATATCAAATTTAAAAAAGCAATATTTGGCAACGTTTTGAAAATATAGTAAGTTCCACATTATTCTTGAATGTATAAGGTACCCTGATCTACCATAGGTCTTAAGGTATTAGTTACTTGCAAAATGTGGCAGGAATCTATTGTGTAATTTCCGAAATATCATGTAAAACTTAATGTTTTCATGATGTGCTTCCTTCCACAATTGTGAACCAATAAGAACCTACCTTCCTATATTAAATACGTAGATGAATAACTGCGAAAATACAAGATTTGGTACTACTTAGTAGAATAATTCCCCAGATATGAAATAACGCCCTATTCTATGAAAATAGTAACCGTTTTGAAAATAAGCAAACGGCTTGGCTGAACATTGCAAAATGGGTTGTGCTTACTTAGTTTTATGTGTACGGAATATGGTGAAATATGTTACACGGGTTCGAATGTTATTATGAGCGGACATACAGTACATCACAGACAGACATTTGCGTGATTACATAAGTACTTTTTCAAGGAAAGTAGCTCAAAGATAAATTGAATTGAATGTTACTAGTTAACCAAGGAAATATGGTGCAAAAATCATTTATTTAGAATTATTAAACAACCGTTTAATATAACAGCATCACACTATTTTCGAAAAATTGGTTTATGACAGAAAATAAATTTCTGGTAAGAAAAAAAAATGGTTTAAACATTATAACCTAAATATGACATTTTCTTATTAATGTTTAAGTGGATTCAGAAAGTGTCTCGTACAACCTGTTAGGATTCCTCGAATGTCTTGGTTTTACAGCATTCTTTGTGGATGTCATTATTTTCGTTTTTCCTTAAAGACTATAGCTTAATGATATGTACTTAACATTTTGTTGGTTCAGCGATGCAATAAGATACCGTTTAAACTAAAATGTTCAGTTTGACTTCATGCTTCATACTCTAACGCAGAAGAAAACAATGAGAATAATATGTCTGGCGGAAGAAAGTTTGCCTCCACATGAGAGATAATTTAGGTAACGCCACACACAAAAATCTCTACTGGAATCACTCTCCAAAATGTTGTGTTGCCTTTGTTGCATTCTCTAAAACATGCGGTAATAAGGAATCTTCTTGCTTCGCAACCAGTATAACAAATATTTACTGATCTCTGGCATGAGGACAATATATTCTGTAATCATGTTCAAATCGTTTTTATGCTTATATTCACGATGAATTCACACGTCACACTTTATGATTGTTTTGTTTTGTGTGGAGTGTACGAAGTCAGGAATACGATTCCCTAAATTACAATATACAGGCTACGTAAAGAAACATACAGTATGTGCTGTCATGATTACGGGCGGTACACGCAGCGACGTGTGCAGAGCTCAGGGTAGATGCCAGTGCTTATACACTAGTTAGATGGCGGAGGCCAAGTTGGCCAGGCTATTGTAACAACCTGCCTGTCTACGTGAGACCCTCGCACATCAAAATTTTACACTGCAGTTATGATGTCGTGGATTACAGTGACGTTCGCTGTTCGCTACCGTCTCTAAGACCAAAACACAGTGATTAACAGAAGGTATTGCTGTTCCGAATATGTACTGTATACAATATATATATAATACAGTTCTCTACGTTTCTCAGAGCAACAACTTTACTCAGTTACTACTACTGCAAAATGGTAATTAGGTTAACATGCAGCAAGCGAATTCTTATCAAGTCTTTAAAATCAAGTCTTCGAATCTCAAAGGCTATAATCATCATTGTCCTGCAAGCCGATATTTGGAGATCACAGTTACATAAATATAATTGAATAATTATATAATATACAGAAAACTAGTCATCTGTTAAGGTTTCGCCATGCACGGTTCCGGATTTGTTGAATTATTCTTTGACTGCGCAATAAACAATTTATTCCAGGATTATGCCCATTGAATCGTAATTGCAAAGCGAGGGAAAGCTTTTTTTGTTATTTTTATTGGTATGCTTTGAACTTGATGTATACTTGTCTGTATATTTAGTGTTTCCTTTAGAACTTTCAAGGTGAAAATGTATCAAATCCAAGGTCACAAAAGCCAGTAGATATGCCTGCTACGGAACCAAAATGACAGATTATCAGTAAATCTATAATTAGTAACTTAGAGCCACGTTCATTAATCCTGCATTAAAATCGTCAAAATTAGTACGTGTATAATTAAACGGGCAAATTAATTATTTATCATATGATGTGTAACTGAAAACAACATAATATGACAGGACTCGAACTGGCCGCACTTGTTAGAATGATATACAACATGTACTTATATTTGGATCGGAAATGAAGGTAAAAGCAAATTTCTGTTCATGATTTATTTTTATGATATCCCTCCTTCCAAGGTCTTCATGAAATTATCAGAACAAATTTCTTTATTGTATTTATAATACGACAGTTAAACTTCAATTTTTCACAATATAATCATGTAGGATTTGAGGCTGCTGCCTGATATTGACACTTTGTTGATGTAAATGTATTTGGATAAGTTGGCCAAATGTGAACATTGGATGGAATAATGTACTGAACAGCCGAACTAAAACGATAACAAGAAATTTATTTTCAATTCTTGAATTAAATATCTGTGTTCACAATGAAGTTACCGACCGACTGACTCATTCACCAAGACAAAACGGCTAGATGCGAAGTTAAAAATTTCCTGTTGGCTTTCCTTCTGAATGCAGGTACCCACTGATATAAGATTTTTCAAAATTTAAAATTTAAGAGGGTGAAAATAGGTTAAGCATGTTTTTGAGAACTTCTTAATAGCTGGTTAATCCGACGAGGTAGGATTGTGCTTTTAGCTTCAATATTTTCCCTATACATATAACCCCGTAAACTGATTTCAGGATTATTTGAAATCCGACAACTGAGAGGGTGAAAAGAGGTAAAATATATGTTCGAGGATCCATCAATGTTGTATTAACCTAATGAGATATCGCTATGCTCTTAACATTAAACGATATTATATAAAAATATTTTAAATTTTAACGATAAAGAGGGTGAAAAGTGTTCAAATATGCTATCGACGTCTCCAGAATCGCGCATTAAAGCAATTATATATTGTTATTATGTATGTTTCAAAAGGCCACCTATACAAATGCCTAAAAATTCATTGTAGTTTACTTTTTGAATGTCATTACATTAGGGGACGAAATGAAGTAAAATGTGTTTCGGAAAACTCATCAATTAACTCGATAAGATATAGCCAAGATATTTGCTTTAAACAATTGTTTACATAAATACCTAAGACCCATTTCAGAAATTGTCCAAATTCAAATCCCTAAGTAATTAAGAAGGTTTGAATGTGTTCTCGATGATGTGTTAACTTATAAAACGAAAAAGTATGGAAAAAATTAACCTCTATCATTGAAAAAATAAAAAATATTTCTAGCAGTCTCAACAAATATTTATTAAATCCAAACCAGTTCATAATTAAATAGTCAGTGAAATAAATCATGCTTTGTTTTGTTTTCTTATGAGGTTCTCTGTACGTACTTAATGTGTTATTACACTTTATGCCACGGTTAATTATCTCACAGGTCATTTCCAATTCCATCTGCACAGTAACCATTTTTGAGCGACAACATATAATTGATTTCTTCGAAAACGAGCTATCAGAAATATAAACTTGAGAATCATGATGAGAACAGCTCACATAACATGTTATAAAAATGGCGAGGTGATTTGTTTATTATTAGTTTCCCAGCAAACCTGAGCCTATTTTTTTTATCCACATTGGAAAATATTCCAGTAGAATTACAACTATAAATGTTCAGACAACACAAATCAGTATACACAAACTATATTCTGTACTTTGGGAGTTAATCGACAAATATTTTGCAATCCCCATAGAAGACGATTTACTAGGGTTTAGCAACATTAACTATATAACAATATAATGGTGTGTGTAGTTTTTCGATGTGGAAGAAATGAAGTACAAACTAGACACAGTGTAAAAAATGGTTGAATGCAGTCCATGACCCCGAGCTATTCGTAAACAGCATCTACTGTAATTGACTATAACACAATCTTCTTCTAATGTTTGTTTGTCCTTTTAGCTTTAACATAAGGAAATATTGATCCCTGTTATTTTGATGTTTGATTGAGATAAAAATTTGAATCCAACAACTCTGGTAAGATTTGTCCAACAAAAATAATGGTTATGAATTCGATATTTTATTTTTTTGATGTAATAAATAAAATTTATGTTTTTAAAAGGTCAGTCATCCTAGGGACAAAAACAGACTATTAAATGAACGGGACAATTTTATAGCAATATAATATAATCATGCACATTAAAAAAGTTGGTGAGAGTGCATCTCTATTACGATGCTCTTAATAATAAACATTGTAAATTCTGAATGTCACTGCAGCTGAACTGACACTATAAACATGGTTAGCATACGTGTAGATAGAGAGGGAAGAGTGTACAGAAAGCGAGAAACTCGCAGGGTTGCCAGGTGTAGGGATCCGTTTGAGTCAATGTCTGAAACTTACGACAAACCATTACTTCATGCTATGAGGCGCATGGCGAGTGGCAAGGCATTTCCCGTGACCAACCGGCATGATCCCCACAAGCGAAAATCAGCAGTTAAGCAGGAGGGAATTGAACCTGGTTCGCCTAGATGGGAGGCGAGAAGTCTAACTGCATAGCCCCTATGGCCATTGTATAGAGGAATTGATCGAATATTAGATGTGGTTAATTAACTCCTCGATCAAAATTCCAGAATCTTGCACCAGAACTTATCATATATTTGTATGATTCTGTGAAAATTAGCTGGCCTTTGATACTCAGATTGAAAATGTAGGAATGGAACAAAATAAATAAGAACGAAATACAGTTCGAGGTAGAGTTCTTTAGCATTTCCTCTTTACTAAACTGAAAATGAAATGGCAGGAAGAAAACATATATTGGAATAGTCCACTTAGAATTATAAATGTTGGTCTAGACAACACAAGGATGTACGAGATATAGTTCGTTATACAGATAATTTACATTTATGCTTTAATGAACTCGAAATGCAACTGTGAACATAATTTTAGTTCATTGTAGGCCAAGAACATGTCTTGGAATTGTCTACCTTGAATTGAAAATGTCGGACTGTAATAAGATATGGAACAACGAGATATTGTTCGAAATAAAGTTCTCTTATTTTTCTTCTGCAGTGAACTGGAAATGAAATCGCACAATTTCTTAAAGTTCTGTGCAATTCGTAGACTTGAATTAGAACTTCATTGGTCAGACTGAAAATACCAGACTGAGTGAAATCACGCAGTAAAGAATAACAGTTCGAGAAATAGTTCAATGCTATTTTAATTCACCTGGAATGAAATACAGAATTAGACAAATAAATATCAGTTCGGGCCAGACTTGGACTTGAACTGGAATGACATTATGTTGTCAGTCCATGCTACCAACTGTCTGCTAATAGAAATGCATGCATGGTTGCCGAACTTGCCAAAGAAATGGCATTTCTCCTTCACACAATAACATTAGGTTTCTGGAGTTTGACTTTGAATTTCATTCCTACTGGTTATATTATTTTGTTTAGTTATAATACAAAATGTTACTGGATCATATAATGTATTTTACTTGACAGCATATGTTTGCATCCAAACGAAAAACACATGTAACAAACAAAGATAGTCTCCCATGAATGGGTTTGATGCCTTCGGTTTCGGATTCGAAATCAACTCGCACTTTTAATTTGTATGTCAATGTGGTCATTATGCAACAAGGTGTACCATTGGTTTACTGTGTCACATTTTTTACATGAGTGTTTATTTGGCTCTGAAAAGGGCTGAGGTTGTAACATCAATAAAAGGATAAGTATACCTCATTCTCAACCACCTGCCGCAGTCATCATGGTAGAGAGGCGACCAGATGTGTAGCACAGAGTTCGCTACTAGCTACTTCATCCCAGGCATCCTCCACGAGCTCCAAGAAAACATCTTTATTTACTGGCTGTAGATTAGGCTAGTTTCCCACCATCGTGTGCTTTGTCTCTGGCAAAAGATTCTCAATTGAATTTAAGTTGGCTCTGTAAGGTGTCCAATCTACAACCTCTAGTTGGTCTTGCCTTGCGAACCATTCTTGAACCATCTGAGAAGTGTGTATCATAAAATGATCCTGCTGGAGCACAGCACACCATTCGTATACCAAATTCGCACTGAGGGAATCATTATATTCTCTAGAATATGCGAATACTGCCCGGCATTGAGGCTGCATGTACTCGGACCTCGATCATCGGTTCTGTGCAACTTGCCTATCCCGTGTGCACTCATCCATCCCCAAAACACAATGGATGCATGATTATAGCGCGAGCACTTGGCCCCATATTCCGGATTATGTCGGATCCTACAAGGTCTAAAGACACGCATTGGCCATCATTAGCCGAGGAAAACACACACTTGTCAGAGAAGACAACAGCTTACCAGTCACTATCAATGTTTTCCTCAGCAAATGCCAGTCGATAAATCCTGTACTCATTGGTAAGCCTTTGTTTCCTTGAAGCATGCCAGTATTTCAGTCCCGCCGCTGTCGAGCACCTAAGAACGGTACTCGAGCTACCAGGAAATTGTGTGGCACATTTTAGCTGAATGGCACTCCTGAAAGAAGTCAACAGTGCATGGGTAATAACACGATTGTCCTTGGCTGCAGTCGACTCCCTCCATGAACCTGTTCCTCCGTGAAATATCATATTACCCATGCCCCAGAAGTGTCATACCCATCGACTGACAGTGCTCTCTGGAAAACCGTCACATTGGCCTGCTTCAGTGGTGGATAAACCTGCCACCTCAACAAATCATATGACTCTCTCACAAACCGATTGGCTGTGGTGAGACATCACTACACAATAATGTGTATTAAATTGGTTGTATACACCTGTGTCATAGATGGTACACATGCCCAGAGTCGAATGGGGACCCAAAGTGAGTAAAATGAGTGAGTTGTCAAGAGGACATCTGTTTAAAAAGGGAGGAGAAAATACATTCTGTCCAAAAATTAAATCAGGTTCTCAACTGACCACATGACGAAGTTGAGGGCTACAAATGCATGGGCAATCAGGAAGAAACTCTGTGGCATTGGAGAGGCACGCTAAATACCCAAACAACCATAAAATCATCTCATGCTGTTTACTTTTGTTCCCTATTGCATGACCATGTAAACACAGATTTGTATAAAGACAGGAATATGAACATTAAAACAGACATGATATTTAGTGCGAGTTTCGCTTTTGTTTGTCAATACATTAACTTGTATTATATTTTAACTTATGATATGCGACACCAGCAAGACAGCTGATAAATGTAGAATAATTTGCAAAGGACCAAAAATAAACAAATAAATAGATTTTTTACAGATAATATCGACTGGCTTCTTGGCCATGTGACACTTCTCACCATCAGGGGCGAGGTCTGTGTTATGGATTTGAGAGCTATATCTTACACAGTATGGAAATAACATCCAACTATGCTTACAAGTATACATAGGGTATATTTGACCCTACGACCCTTCTTGTTGTGGATAATGCCTATGTTATGAATTTGGCAACTATATATTATGTTTGGAAATTACAGCCAACTATGCTTATAAGTAAACATGGGGGATACTTGGCCCAGCGACCCTTCTCATCGTCGTTTATAATGTCTATGTTATGAATTTAGCAACTATATATTATTTGGTTCAGAAATTACAGCCAACTATGATTATAAGTAGACATAGGTTATTCTTGGCCCTAAGATCGTTCTTGCCAG